>OX465288.1:159017491-160217491 GCA_949987695.1 Merzomyia westermanni | reverse complement strand
GGCATCTTCAGTGTATGTTTTCGTCCTGATCTGTGTCTATCAGTTGTTATGTATTTAGAGTCTGGATACTGTGCCAGGTACACGCATATTAACAGTAGACGCATATTAACAGTACCTGGCACAGTACCCAGACTCTAAATACATAACAACGGATAGACACAGATCAGAACGACCACACTACCACTAGTAATGACTAATAACCCCACTTCTTATAGCTGATCCGATGCCAGAGTAAGAAATGCATTCTGCAGAATCGAGGCTATTAAATGAAGGGGACAGAAGTTGTAAGTACGGGAGCATACAGGACTCATTCTGACAAAGGACTACTCATATATGTACATATAACTCTCCAAACGGAATAATTTTCGGTTAAAAAAATAACAACGATTTTCGCGGAGAAACTATTCAAATATATCAACAAATATTACACTTCCAGATTATTATTGTTACTATTATTATTATTATTGTTATTATTGTTATTATTATTATTATTATTATTATTGTTATTATTATTATTATTATTATTATTATTGTTATTATTATTATTATTGTTATTATTGTTATTATTATTATTATTATTGTTATTATTATTATTATTATTATTATTATTATTATTAATATTATTATTGTTATTATTATTATTATTATTATTATTATTATTATTATTATTATTATTATTATTATTATTATTATTATTGTTATTATTGTTATTGTTATTATTATTATTATTATTCTTATTATTATTATTATTATAAGTCAATAAAAATTCGACCTTTTCCAATATACTTCAGAAAAAAAATTTTCATTTGAGCTTTTCATTCTCACAGAAATACATATTTACATGATTACTTTAAATGCGTATGCACTTTGCAACTAATTTTCATTCCTCCTTAGAATGTCGTTAACTACCTCTTTAAGCTAACCTTTATACTATGTATGCACGTTGTAATGGGAAAATAATTTCTTTATACGCAAGCTGGAAAATCAATAAATGTCACTCTCTCTGTTCTTTCTTTTTATACATTTCACCATTTTTTCCATTCACACCATCTACACATTGTTATTTACGTAGGTGGCAATCACTAGCGCAGCTTCAGCTGCAGCCACCACCCCTATCCCACCTTTGTCTCTAGTTCAAGCAAGGCAGAGAAAGCAAGTAAAGAATGTACTTATATATTAGGGTACGCCTTACTTTGCAAACTAGGTGCCGCCTAGAAATTTTCGCTAGGTTATAAAAAAATAGTCTGCGAAATATTCCTTTTTTATACAATTAAAGCATATTATTATTATTATTATTATTATTATTATTATTATTATTATTATTGTTGTTGTTGTTGTTGTTGTTGTTGTTATTGTTGTTGTTATTATTATTATTATTATTATTGTTATTATTATTATTATTATTAATATTATTATTATTAGTATTATTATTATTATTATTATTATTATTATTATTATTATTATTATTATTTTTATTATTATTATTATTATTACGGAATTCCACTAACACACTGTAACTTCAATAGTTTCCCATATCAATGGGAGTAGTATTTAATAAACCCGTCGAGAGAAGTAACTAACTTTTATGATAGTACAACTTGCAGCAAACTTGGTTATGAAATATAGAATTTTACTTTAGTTATCTCACCAATGCTCAGAATAAAAAAGTTAATTAAAACTATTTTGAAAAATGTTGCAAACTCTTGTATTAAGATTCCCATAATTAGTGGAGTAAGATATCAGTGATACACATCTAGAAAAACATTCGTTTTTATCCGGAAACACTCATAAAACAGCGGGAAACTCTAGGAGATAATTAGTTTGTTAAAATAAAATCATGGTTTTGGGTTTCATCATTTAATTCGTATTTAAATTTTCAATATGCGAAACGTAAGTAATATAGTTGGTTTTACTTGTTTTCTGATATTTTACTCAATTGTGGCTACGAACGCATAAATGAGACTAAATGAAAATTTTTATTTAGGGTCAACCTATTGAGCCAGCTTTTCTAAGAAAGTGGTCGTAGTCGCAAGGGATTTCCCGCGTTTTCGGCCCAGAAATATCTCATACATAGTAAGAATAACCATCTTACTAAATTTATACTTGTCCACGTCAATTTTCCATCAATCAAGAGATACGTTGAATATCGTTAAAGAAGGCGTGGCTATTGTAGCTTCACATATTTTGAATTGCAATCTGTTACGCGGTATAGGCATCGCTTTACATACATATATCTTACTTAAATTCGGAGTGGTGGTCTCCCTCTTCCTTTTGCTTATATCACATTTGCATTAATTATATAAACTTTTACTCAAGCCAAGGATTGATAGATGAACCATCTTGAGAGCGACGAGGTCAAAGCCTCCAAAAACTAAAAAAAAACTTGGAGTCTTACCTATATTCCCCAAAGATGCGATTCCGATAACTTACCATAGGCAGCAAAAAACTCTTTCTTACGAAAATTAAGTTCACATTTATTTTAACTAAAGCTCTAACTTCAAAGATAGAACATTTCATGTTATATATCGCGCCATATATTTTTTTTCTGTGTATGTATGTATACTAAGTATACTATACTTAAACTAATTAGCTTCCTAGTATTTGAAAATCTTGTGTTCCGTTTAGGGAAGTTAGGAATACGCCATTAAATTATCATTTCGATAAAAAAAAATGTAAAAGGTCCAGGTCAATCCAGCTTTAGGGCTGGGCACAGTTGCTCTACTGCCATGCTAAAAATCCTTAATGATAAATGTATAGAACTCGATAAAAACAAATTAACGCTGCTGTGTCTGTTAGAGTTCACAAAAGCTTTGGATTCTGTAGATCATTCCATACTTTGTTTAAAGCTAAGTACGAATTTTCATTTTAGTGTAAGCTCTGTTAAGCTCATTAAAAGTTACCCTATTGATAGGTTTCAAAGAGTAAATACCGGTACGGATATTTCCGAACTCACAGTGATTGCTTCTGTCAACCCGCAAGGCTCAATTCTTGGCCCTCTTCTCTTTAACCTCTTTATCAATGATATATTTTGTACCAGCTGTATTTATCAGATACATTCGGGAATATACGTACTTTAACCCGCAAATTAAGTATTGACTTAGCGTCCATAATGCACTGGGCTGACAGAAACAGCTTGTGCCTTGGTCCTAAAAAATCTTTTGTGTTGCCTATTGCAAAAAAATTATGAAACGTGTGCCCATACCCGCGCTTTTTCTTAACATGTTACAGTTGCAAGTTGCTACTAAAATCACAAATCTTGGTTTTAAAGTATATTCCTCCCTACGAAGTCTGAGGCATACCGCTACCGTTACACTTTTGGCCATAAGACGTAAACAATAATCTCATACTCCGAATTAGTTTATAAAAAGCTGGACTCGCAATCTGCTACCAAAATTTATGTATTTTTTAATCATATTACAAGTTACGTATATGATTTAAAAAAATATGATCACATCTCCACTTGGAGATGTCAGCTTTAAGGGTGTAACATAGATAAATACATTAAAGCCAAAAGCTGTATTTTTCTCTTTCGTCTTATGTGTTGGAAATCGCCCTCTTACTGGTATGACAAACTTATATTCATGAGATCTGAGCGAACGAGTGATCTAATCGACCCTATCTATAATTTTTTAGAATCTACTACTATCTGTTTTTTGTCAACACAATAAGAACCTGGAATTCGATACTAGCCGCCATTAGAAGTACGAGTAAACTAAATAAAAGCAATTTCAAGAATATCATATTCTCATTTTTCTCCACTTTATCACATAATTCAGACCGACCATCAAGAGTTACCTAATCATTTAATTACTGGTACAATCTTGTTAATTATAGTATTTATTTATTGTTGTTTTTTTCTCTTCTTTATTTTTTATTTATTGTTATTTAATTATATTTTTTATTATACTCTTTGTTGTACTGCAAAAGATATGAAATCTCATTGTAGTAATTTTTATGTTGTTAAAAATAAATGAATTAAAAAACAGAAGCAGCACTGCCAAGACATACTCTTTTTTCGCATGACTAACCAATAAATTCCAATATTGATGGCGCTCTTTGTGTCGAGCACTCATCTAAGGATCACTTACATTTCGTTAGATGTACGAAATTCCAAGTACTGCCCATTGGGACATTTACCTCACGATTTCCCGCTAACCAATCACAAAAGAACTTCGCAGAATATATTTTGTAGACTAACTAGCTCCTCTAAAGTGGACTTGCTATGTAATTTAGCGAAATAAATTCTCCATTTAAATAAGTAGCAGCCTAATGTAAGTATATATGTATGTATGTACTTATGTGTACTATAAAAAACACACTAGCGTAGGTGAATTACAAACATACAATTGTATATATCGCCGGTGACACTGCAAAACCGCGTAAGTGATATATCAGTTTAGCTGTTTTGCCACTACAAATTTCTTATTTTTTCGACTATTCATTTTATGGAAAAAGTTCCCATCAAAAGCGATTCTTTTAATTATTTTCAAAACCAACAAGTAATTTCCTTCAGAATAAATCAGTAGATCTTGACGGCAGGGGCCTATAACTGTTTTTGACACAAATTTCCCTTACGCGGTTTTGCAGTGTCACCGACGATATTCTTGTCCTTACTTTGCAAAAAATACTATACAGTTAAGTTGTTTGAACGGCCAGCAATTTGGTGCAGAGCTTTCCCCTTGCCTAGAGGTCTGCTTTGAATGGTTCAAGTACTTTTTAATTGAACTACCTGTCCGCAACCTGGCAATAATAGCTGCCATTTTGAACTTTTATAACATACTCCAACAAAGATGCCTCACATCTTATTTGTGTATATATGTATACATGGCTGCCAATGTAAAGAAAACTAGAAATAGCATCCTTCAGAAAGTTAGCCTTGCATGGAAGCGGATGCCACCGTTTTTTATTACACATAAACGCATGTAGAAAAAGGTATAAGAAGTGGCACATAATTTATTAAAGAGTTGCCGAGATCAAATAAGAATATAAGAAAATGCAAGACATTTGCGGTGTATAAAAACTGACATTGACAACTTATTCTGAATGCAGAGCAGACTTGCGGATCCGAATTAACCAACGAGTAGTTTGGAAACAGCATATTTTTTAACAATTTTTCGAAACCTTTATTTTTCTAATTTCCCCTGATGTCTTCATTGACATATATGTGGGTTCGGCCGACTTAAACAGTATACTAGTATATTTACTCATCTGTTTAAGAATTAAATTTCATATCAAAGTAAGGAGCAATTCATGTCGAAACCGATGATTTAAGGTAGCCTGCAAAATATTGGGTCTGCTTCATGTGCTTTTTATTTGGAATCCCACTAAACACGTCAATAGTTAAAAGTGAGTTTAAAGGCTGAAATTTTCATAAAAACATACTTTTATCAAAAAGACAGGAACAGACATTTTTTTTACAGTTTCGTTATTATTTTTGAAAGAACTTAAAAAGTTGTGTAACAGCCAGTTTCAAGAAATCAATTTAAATGAAAGATACCTTTTTTTCGCCGTCAGATGCCATATAAAATCAGAGTAAACTAAATTTTGTTCATTCAAATTTCTTCCGTGAAACCGGCTGCAAGAGATTTAGACCTTAATAATAATTTTTAGGGGTCGGTCATTACTACAGAAGGTTTAGGACTGACCTCTTCTTTCCTTCAAGCCTGCCAGCTATTGAAGTAAAAAAAAAATTTAGCTAGAAGTAGTTTTGTAGCAAATTAAACCAAATAGAACTTAAATGAAAATTTTAGCAAAGTGGGCCATTCCAGAGTAATTAACCTTCAAGCGTTAGTATTGTTTTTTGATTTTTTTTTTGCAAAGCTTGACAAAAACGTAAAAGTCGATATAGAAAAAAATAAACAAATACAAAATTCTGACAGGAAACTGTATGGTCTATAAAACAAGTTTTGAAATTTTTTTTTTTTTTTTTTAAATACTTTTCAAAACTTTTGGCATCCATGCCCCAAAATGGTAAACAGATCTATATCTTTTCAGACAGTCAGGCCGCACTTAAAGCCTTGAACTCATACGTCGACAATCCAAAGTCGTTAACTGAATGTCGCAGATCTCTCAACGAGATGGCTCAGCACTTCAGTATTAGCCTTATTTGGGTACCTGGGCACAGGGATATTGAAGGTAACTGCAGAGCGGATGAGCTGGCCAGACGAGGTACCACCACCCATCTCCTTCCGGGAAATAGGTCGGTATGCATACCCATGGCCTCCTTTAAATTTAGTGTCAGCACAAACACAATGAAAATAGCAAATATGCTCTGGTCGGGGCTCTCGACGTGCGAGATATCCTGGCTAACCTGGCCTTCTTACAACAAAAGACGTACAAATTCCCTGTTGTCCCTTAATAAATCGGGCATTTCATCCCTGGTAAGGGTTCTAACAGGGCACTGTTTAATAGGCACTCACGGCGCCAGAATGGGCGCGATGTCTAATGATTACTGTCGCAGCTGCAGATGTATTGAGGAAGAGGAAAGTGTTCAGCATCTGATGTGTCAATGCCCTGCACTCAGCAGGCGACGGTTGGCTATCCAACCTCGCTGAGGTATCAAAAATAGAAATAAAAGCGTTATCCAAATTTATTGACTCCACGAAGTGGTTCGATCCCCTGCCCTGGGTGTGAGTTGGTTTCCCCTGGCGTCGACGGTGGCGCGACCGTGTGAGTCGGCTGATCCTTTTTCAGCCTCTGGAGACCTTTGAACACTATTACTCTAGGGTTGTTGGATCGGTTGACTGTAAAGCGGCTGAGCTGCTGTCGGCTTCAGGGATGACTTGCTCGCATCTCTGGGGCACAGAGGTGGGTAGAGACCGTATAGGGTATCACAATGGGCCTATTTAGAGGCCTAAGTGTCGGGCAGAGTCCAGGTACTCTGTCCCGCCCTTGCAACCTAACCTAACCTAACCTTTCAAAACTTATTTACAAAAATGAAAATTTCGGTTTTTTTTTGTTCTTGACCCAATTGTTTCCTTTCAAACGAATTAATTATTATTTTATGTTCCAGCTAACTCCTTGTTCAATGAGTGTTAGCTGAAACCTCGTTGTGCTGTCTCAAAATATATAAGCCACGAAAAAATTAGGCAGACATGGTAACTCTTTACATAGATTTTCATGTACTCTGATGGATTGAATCTAATTCCATCATCAGAATTGACATAATAAGAATAAAATAAAATTCGTAAATAAATAAGCAACAAACATATAAAAGAAATATTAGCATGCAAATGAAACACCTCCAGATGGTCAAGTGTTAGATATACGGCGCCTACAGTTCGTTGTTAACTGAACCTAAGCAGCTTCCGAAAACGATCGCTGATGTTCTTTTCTCATTTTATCTACCTTTTCTATTTGTGATATATTTAATATTCAAAAATAACAAGAACAAAAAAATTAATTCGAAAAATTCTTCAATCATTTTCCAAAATTATTCGAAAATTATTATTATTTGTATAGCCAGGACAATAGAGGCATCAAATGTTTGCTATTTCAGCTGCTTCTGTCAATAAATTATCTCACGATATCGCCCATGTGTAACCAGATAGCAATAATTTTGAGGCTATACCAATATATATATACTATATACTTATTAAATTCTTAATAAATTTGGCAATGGCAACTCTGATGCCACATAAGGATCTTACTTTTAGATATGTAGGTGTGAATGTGGTTATACTCCCCTCGAAAGCAAACGTGTGATATGGGTGATTTGTAATGCAAGCGCCAATAAAGCGACGAACAATAGACATCTTCAATAAAAAGCATTAAATGCAAAGTAAAAGTAGCACCAAACAGCAACAACAACTTCAACTAAATATGGCTTTAAAAGACCCAACTACAATGCCAATTGCTAACCCCCAAGCACCGACACAACAACCTCACCAACTCATCGACAAAGTTGCTACTGACGTTAACTGCTTTTTTAAGTGAGTGGAAATTTGCTACATTATAATTATTTTCCACAATTGGACATATTGGTATGGTTTGCAACGCTATTATACTACGCACACAGCCAAACATGACATAGCGCACTCGTCGAGTATCATTATTAATGGCGTCGACTTGTGGCAGCGACACAAAAGCTGTAGCAGCGCAAGGTGGCGCAGGAAGTGAAGGTGGTGATGGCGACGCCATTTTTATTTAGTTACTTGTCATATTATTTCTTCTCCCCATGAGTATTACGAGAACATACAAGAACGTGTTGAGTGTTTTTGAGCACTATTTTCTGTTTGCTGCACTATTTTTTGTTTTTTATTTCTTAGCGTGAGAACAGGTCTGCGTGGTCCAATCATACTGTTATCCTTCTTACGCCAAAGCTCAAGTGGCCAGGTTGAGTGAGCAGTAAATAAAGCGCATGCTCGGAAAAAATATGCAAGAAATATGATATTCAAAGAAAACACACATTTGTTCGATTAACAATTAGTATGTGTATCCTGCCTGAGCATGTACCAGTACTTATTATGCCACTCGTCCCAACGAAAACATACTCGCTTTAGGGGTAGTTTTATCGATTGTCCTTTATTGGCCTGGAATTGCTGGAAGAGCTTTGTATATACACACAATTTATATAAGCCTTTATACGTACATATATATGCATACTTTTCTCTGCACTCTGGGATAGGTGTTTTAATAAAGTAAAATAAAATAAAATAAAATAAAATAAAATAAAATAAGTCAAACTAAAATAAAACAAAATCAAATAAATTAAAATAAACCAAATTAAATAAAACAAAATAAAGCAAAATGAAATAAACCAAAGTAAAATAAATGAAAATAAAATAAAAGAGAAGAAAAAAAAAGTAAATAAAAACAAATAAACCATGAAAAATAAAATAGAACAAAACAAGAAAAAATTAAGTAACATAATATAAAACAAAATAAAAGAAAATAATATAAAATAAAACAAAATAACATAAAATTAACTTAAATCAAATTAAATTAAATTGATTTAAATTATACTAAATTAAATTAAATTAAATTCAATTAAATTAAATTGAACTAAATTAAATTAATTAAAATCAATTTAATTTAACTAGATTAATTTAAATTACTTTAAATTAAATTAAACTAAATTGAATTAATTTAATTAAATTAAACTAAGGTAGATTAAACTAAATTAAATTGGTTTAAATTTAATTAAATTAAATTATATTAAATTAAATTAAATTAGATTAAATTAAATTAACTTAAACTAAAAATTAAGTCAAAACCAATTAAATTAAACAAACTGAAATAAAATAAAATAAAGTAAAATAAAGCAAAATAAAAATAAAATAAAAAAAATGTTATTACACAAAATTAAATAAAATAATAGCACCCGAGCTATACTTTAAAAAAACTTTAACGTTCGTTTAGGAGTAACTGTTTTCCTCCTTAGATAGATTTTTCATTCAAGCGGAATTCTTTTATTAAATGCAAGATATTGTGATTCAAGGTTTTACGGAAATATTCAACCAATATTGTGGAATTTTGTTCAAAAAAGTGGCTGTTCTGACCCAATATGATACACATTCATACATAATTATGCCTGTTAATATCAAGGTATCTTCATATATGTAGGTATAGTATTGTGTAACATGGTGAAAACCGAAGTCCTCTCCATCTTCTTACATTTCGTCATCATTTTGGGCTCTCACTGCGCAATCAAGCGGAACATCGTTCTAGCCACAGCGCGCAGGGAGTATCCACATAATCACTACATTCACAACCTACTGAATTCTGACTTTTCACTATTCGACATATTATTATCTGTCTGTCCATACCAATTATGCACTCACGACCTGAACTTTCCCCCCCGCTTCCCTAGTTGGCATACTCATTTGCCCTTAAATGAGCTAAACGCTCTTGTTATTTACTAAATTGGGGGAAAATTTGTGCTTTCATTTGATGTTGTAATGGAGGTCTCCATGTACATACATAAATAACAAGCGATTGTGCAATTACTACATGGTGTTGCTTTTGTTATTTAACTTTACATGAGTTTGTATGTATAAATGTATGTTAGTATTTGTATTCCTTTTCCTGTGCTGGTATTTGTGCTGCTGCCTTTTCGTTTATTGAATGGGCGAAGGAAATACTGCAATTAGAGCCATATTAACCGTAATTAAATTTAATTGTTTAATTAAGCGTAAGGAATAAGACAATATTATGACTGCGACGCATTGCGCCACCATTAACAATGGCATTTTTTTAGAAACGTTTCGTGTAGTAGATGTCATTGTACATAGTAATATTTTGTGGATAGATATTATGTATGTAGGATAATATATGTACTACTTTATGAAAGCTTATTTTGTATTTTAAGATAACTTTTTATAGTCAAAGTAGCTTCATTCTGAAATTTTCTTGACTTCGAAAGTTGTTACAAAATTGAATGCCGTCGGCTGCTATCAAATATAAATAACATTCGGTCTGCTTTAAAATTTTGATACAAATTGGCAGGGCCTACAATTATCTATAAATACTCCGTAGAAGATTTTGTTCACCAGGACTCTCGTCCCACTTATATGTATTTGGAAAGTTTAAAAGACTATTGTATCAACTTTTGAATTCCTTTTTTCGCCATTAGATTGCAAGTACATAGCAATTTCTGAATCATGTTCCAAGTTTCAAGTCTTTACCTCACCGAAAAGTTTTCCAAAAATTGGTTTTAAATTTAATTTTCAAAAAATCGGTGTCAAAATTTAATTTAAAAAAAAATCTTGATCCACACGTCAGCTTACAGAATTGCCTTTTATATTGCACCGTCACCAAGTTCTGCAATTTTTTCCGAGTTTCAACTCCATAGCTCTCTAAGAAGCTTCTTAAAACTCCATGACGAGATGTTTTGTATCATCCTTTTTATTACTAACAGACCCTGCCACATCGTCCTTCCCGGTATTTGCTAATTTGTAAGATTTGCTAAATTATACTTTCTTCCCTACACATTTCTAGCCATCTCCCTCTTCTTTTTCTTCTTGATTGTTTTGCCTTTTCTTTTAAGAAATCCAGTGAATATATGGCACGGTTTAATGGATTAAAAATGCATGTTCATGTCTGGGATCAAAAGACACCTGCATTGATCACTCACAAGAGATATACGCGCCAAAGCGGTACCATCTTTAATAGATGTCAAAACTGACTTCCCCAAGTACAACATCATTTGCTGACTATAGATTTGTTGTAGCTATGAAATAAGTTAGAACCTGCCTGAAGGAGATCCAAGCAGGACAATACATTATAGCTCGGGATGTGAGATAATCTGCAATAAGTCATAAATCAGCTACCAAGTAATGAACCTAAAAGAGATTCCATGGGTCCCAGAAATTGAATCTTGAGAACCAAGCCGATTTAGCTGTTCCTACTTTATTCGAGAAGCGGTCAGAGCAACTCAGACTGAGCACTTGCTATCTCAAGGGTCCCTTTAAAATTTAAAATACTGAAAGTAGTGTAGAAGATATATATCCATATCATAAGAAGTGAAACATAAGCTAGTTCTGGAACATTCACACAAACAAGGTCGTACGGCGGTATTCTAAGCGTTTGAAAATTTTGCAGATTTTAAATTGTGATATTATATGCCTATCTCTAATTATACCGGATTCACTTTGGAATGTGAATGAACTTTGACTCACACAGAGTTAACTACAATCTGATGAACTCAAAGCTCCAAAAAGAGGACCTATTAACAAACTTTTGCTGATGACGGAGTAGTAAAATGAATCAAAGGTAAGTAGCATCCTTCTTATCTTATCTTAATTAATAAATTGTAGATTTGATTAAAAAGCGGTAGATTTCGGTTACAACTTAAATATTTTTGACCAATGAAAATTAGCCACTTCCTTTCCAGTAAAAAGGTAGTACCCTAAAAAAAATGCGACTATCTAGGATGAATCTCTGCAACTTTTTCCAAAGAGCGTCGTTAACCTCTTTTCTGGTCGACTCACAAGAAAGTATTCTCAGTTAGATCAGAAATAGATGTTTCGAGAAAGTTTCCGGTGACACTCCACTCATGTTTGGCCTGGTTTTAGGCTCCATCTTAAACTCACGGGTATAAAAGTTTTAGCCAGCTTTTGCCTTACATCTTCATGTCGTTTCCATCGAACTCCCTATGACCCTGAACCCAGACCTTATTTGTAGGGTCATCTTCTGTAAAGTGCCAGTGCAGTTCCGAGCAAGATTATCTGAGCTTCTGCAACAAAAACTGCAATTGTTACGACCGATAGATATCTAGACAAAGGCAATATTGAAGTAGAGTTTCGCTTAGAACTATCCTGAACCTTATAAAAA
This sequence comes from Merzomyia westermanni, assembly GCA_949987695.1. Classification (NCBI taxonomy): domain Eukaryota; kingdom Metazoa; phylum Arthropoda; class Insecta; order Diptera; family Tephritidae; genus Merzomyia; species Merzomyia westermanni. The sequence goes on along the minus strand of OX465288.1, from coordinate 160,205,218 downwards.
AAATTAACGCTACAAGAACATATTTCCCCTTCATTATTTAAAAAACAACAAAAATTAATTCTTTAAAAATTTTCTTACAAAAAAATGTTTAGATTTTGCGCTTACATGGTAGAAGAGCTAGAGTCTGTAATTTAAAACAAAAAGTTTTAGATCTATTACTTTAGCTGCACTTCTTGTAGAAGTGCGAATCTTCTTCGTTCTAAATTGTTATGCATTTTATACACCCTGTAATTATGTACAGATACATATGTATATATTCATATTTATATCCTCTGAGTCTGTATTTATACTCAAATCACTCAATTCCATTGTTTTATTACCGCGAATATCATTCACCATCGGTATAGACGGATCAGCCGCATGAGAACGATGGGTTTTCAAAAGGCATTTTGTGTTTGTTAAAATTTCAGAAATTTTAATTTAAGATTCTTCACTTAATGCTAAATTGTTTGTTGTTGCTATTATTGGCCATATCCACAAACGATTGTTGTCATCACATCGTACGAATATAACAGGCCATTGCCACTGACGCGTTTATTGTAGTCATACAGAACAACAACAACAACAACAACAACAATGGACGCAGTTGCAGCACGCGGCAACAAAGCAAATACAAACAATATCAACAACAATAAAATGCTAACCAACTAAGTCTATGAGCCATGTGAGCAGCTTTAGGCCAGTTGGGCGATTGCCGATCGTGTCGCTCGTTTGTTTCTGTGGAAATTTTCAAAATTCGCGCAATTTCATGTTCGTTAAATTTTGATGTTGCATATAAATTGAATTGTTAAACGTGCAACTGAATAGTTGATATGTATATATGCGGGTATATGTATGAGTATGTCCCCGCAGAGCGCTATTACTGAGCTTTTGAGGTCTTATTGGATCGGAATAATCTGGTTTTTATACCCAGTAGTGAAGGCAACATTGTTATCGGAGGGAGTAAGCAATGCGTAGGGGCGCGCTAATCAGATACGTTTCTGTTGGCATTTACGGTGGATTTGGATTCCAATACTTCCCAATACTTGCTAAACTGAGAAGACTACAATCTTATGAAAATAAACTCAAGCTTCGAAAGAGGTAAAGTAAACCTTGAAAGTTCATAATGTGGAGGGTTCAGTTGTCAGGATTGTTGGTGCCCTTGCGAAAGCAAAAACAGCAGTCATCCGAATTTTCAGAAATTTGTTGAATGGAACAGGACAATAAAACCATCAAATAGTGTAAGTAGAGTAAAGTTCCTATGGTAAACGAGCTTAAGCTCGAGAAGAGTCAAGGTCAGTAGACTAGAGGGGCACAAGAGTTACACTGGTAAAATTTCGACTGAACCCCGAACTGTTCAGCTGCTCGGCGGAGCATACTCCTCTAAGACCAATTTCACTCTAGAACAGCTCAATTGACACCGTTAGGTTCCTGAGGCTTCCGTTAGAAGATGTTGATAACAATGATAGGTAAGGAGAGTGACGACTTGCAACAATAACAAGAGCAGCCTGGAGCAACCAACCAAATCCGCAAATGGGGGGGACAGACCATACATGTCTGTCGTAAAACGTGACTAAAATCCACGACCAAGGGGTTCAAAGGGGGCAAACTAATCGTTCTCAATTCAGTCGAGCTAGTACCAGAAGGTGCTGGTACTGGACACATTTCGCACCCATAGTCGCAACGCTCGGGGAGTAGACCTGCTCTCCATGAGGTTTAGGTATCTTGACACCCAAAGAGAGAAGAAAGTCAAGTGAAAATTCAACCCTGATAGAAGGATGATTGCCTACGAATAGTAAGTAGGAATTTGGGTTTAAAAGCCAGTTCCACGATTTTTTTCTTTTTCGAGGCCGACATAGGACCAGCACGTATGAGATTTTCCAAGCCTGGGATACTGATGATTGAAAGGTCAGGTGGTGATTTTTTGGAAGACAACTAATAGGACACTAGGTATGTATAAATATTTAACAACAAATCAGCACGCAGAAAGCCTAATTCTTTCTTCACATCCACTAAGTCCGTCCGTCATTGCAAAATATTGTATGGAACACAGTAACATTGGTGGCAACGTAAAAGCTCACTAACTAGCAAAATCAGAGTCGTAAACTACTAAAAAAGCCATAGTTCATCGACCATTTTTAGCAATAGAAAGACTACTACTATGGCGGCCGCCGTGGTGTGAAGGTAGTGTTGCCGGCCTACCACACCGAAGGTCCATGGTTCGAGCCCTGGTACAGGTAACATCAAAAAGTGATTTGAAAAAAGTTTTTCAAAACGGGGTCGCCCCTCGGCAGTGGTTTGGCAAACTCTCCGAGTGTATTTCTGCCATGACAGGCTTCTCAGCAAAAATTCGTCTCCTTTGTAGATGCCGTTCGGAGTCGGCAAAAAACTGTAGGACCCACCAATTTGTAGGGAAAATTCAAATCGGCACACCACAAATTGGAAGAGAAGCTTGGCGCAAAAATCTCTCAGGAGGTTTATGATGATATACCTGTTGTATATCGCGCCATAGAGAGAGAGAGAAGACTACTACATGAAAGCCTGGAAAAGGAATGGGAAAATATGGCCGGAAACCCACAAAGAAAGAACAGCACTTGCCAAATAGATCAAAGAAAGACATTTTTGGGGCAACAGCCACAATTACAGAGTCTTGGCCTCATCAAATTTCGCTTTTGGTTATATAATATTCAGTTCCATCCGAGCGTAGCCTTTCTTACCTGCTCTTTCTTAGATTTGTTTGTCTGTTTTGTCTGTCTGCATATTTAAACAAATGACCCGCGCGCATAAGTACAGATTATGCCGCTTTTGAAACGACAATTGTTGTTGCTTTTGACTGCCAAGCAAGCAGCTCAGCCGATGGCTTAAAGGAGCACACTTGGATTTCGATTGTGTCTGCTGCTGAAGCTCCTTCAAACAAAAGGCAATGAATCTTTCACGCTCTCAACATGGCTCAAGCGCAAGTCCAAGTCAATGAAGTCAAGCAACTGCTTGAAATGATCGCTATGCACCAACGGCTGTGCACAATCGAGACCAAATGACACCCCTCGTTTATGTGTAAGTAGACCCATCATACGTTTTACTTTGTATGGTTGTGGTTTAACTGCGGCCGGATTTCAAACATTTTTTCCCCAATCAGATCAATTACTATAAACTAAGCTCTGCTCTGTTAGCTGTTTTTGTTGTTGTTGGTAAGCCTTAGGACTTATTAGGGCGTCTAGTTAATTTTTTACACCTTAAATGACAACATTAAATTGGTTCAACTCTGTGAATTAACCAAATAACTAGCTAACAAACTAACCAGCCTTGTGGCCAAGAGGATAATTGGAGGAAAAAGTGGAAAGAATTCTTCATTTCATTCATTCAGCGCTCAATTAAAGTGATTTACACATTTTTAGTTAGATTCGAGCGCAAAAACAAAAATTACTTTAAATTTCAATGAAAATCCAACAAATTGACAAAGATTATGCACAATTTTTGTTTGCTTTGTTTCTTTCATATTCCTTTTTTATTTTGTCTAGTGCCAACACACACACACTAAAGCACTGAGAAAATGGCCCATTATGTTCCCACAAGTATTTTAATGCCTTCCAATTCCCTTCACTCAGAATAAATTGCCTGGCTCGCCTTCTCAGTGTCACCATAGTCATGTCAAAGTTGTCATTCAAAATGTTCGATCAGTCAGTCAGTCAGTCAATTGATCGTTTTGCTTGGGTTGATTTTTGGTCAGTTAGCTAGCGGGGCGTGAGGGTGGGGTGCAGCAACATATTTTAGTGAGCTGGTTATTCTTAATTTGATTATGGTTATACTGGGCTCGCCCTTAACAATTCTAAACAATAATAATGTATGTACTTTGTGAGGCTAGAGACGTTACGGAAGTGTGTCACCGGAACCAAAATCGGATTTTTTTAAAATTAATTAGATCATGCAAAAGGCCTCAAAAGCAGTGAAGATGCCAAGTGAAAAAGTGTGAAGAAATATTTAATAAGATTAAAATAAATATTTGTGCCTGTATTAATTTGATATTATAAAGCTGTAAATGTGTATTTGAGTCAATGCAATGAAAACATTTCCATATAAAAATTAAAAAAAAAGTGTTGTTCTTGGCCTTGAGGTAATTCAAATTAGTTTAAACGAGACCTGTTAATTTGATTAGTGATCAATTAATTACACGGCTTTTCTAATTGGTAATGGTTATTTTATTAATTGCCTACGTTTAGTAAGAATCAAAAAAATCTGAAAAACTAAAAATAATCAGAAAAAAGTGGTTTTGATTACTTTTGATAATTTTTTTATTTTTTTAATTTTTTTTTTTTTGATAATTTTTGCTTTTTTCAGTATTGTTGATGTGTATATTTATGTGCTTCTACAACAATACTGAAAAAAATTAAAAAAAATAATCAAACAAAAATCAAAAAAAATCAGAAATAATCAAAAGTAATCAAAACTTTTTTGATAATTTTTGATTTTTAATTTTTTTAAAATCGTAAAAGATCATGATTCTTTTCCTTATTTTTTTTTAATTAATTGGAAAATAATCATTAGAAACTTAAAGTAATGGTAATCAATCACTAAATGGATTTTTAAGAAAATAATTAATCAAACCGGCAATCATTACGATTAGTAATCATTATTTAACAGGTCTGGTTTAAACAATGCACGGACCAAAGAACAACAATTCAACTGTTGATACTAATTTTTCCAATAAACACGTCGACAGCATATTGAAGTGTCAAAAATTGGCAAATTAAAAAAATTGTTTTACCACAAAAAAAATCAAACACTGGCCCAATTGAAAATTACTAAAAAAAAATAGAAGTTTAGCTGACAAACAAACCATCATTTTGATAGAGTAATGGTTAACAGAATGTGCAAAACTTTCTCTCTCAAAGAAATCTAGCAGCTTCCAAAATGGTTCTACAATAAAAGCTATGGCGCTTGTCTCTAAATTTTCCTTCTCTATTCTAATAAAAACTTTAAATAATAGAAAAAAATATTAAAAATAAAAACAACATTAATTTGCATAAAAAAAATATTAATCTAGGCCTTGAGATGATTTAAAGCCATTAATGATTCCGACGTATTTAGTTTTTAAGGAAAATCCCGGTTTTTTCGCACTTAACGAGCATTCCTGGTACGGGTATAATCAATAAAAAGTGTAAAAAAAAAATATTTTACTGTTTTGCTAAAAAAAAAAATAATAATAGAAAATCTCGATTAATCGATATCGATAATCGGGCAAATTTGTTGATTTTCTTCGCAATTAATCATTTAATGTATAAATCGTGTAAATATACAGCCTGCAATCAGTTCTTTGATTCTGGTTTTATTATTCATGCGAAGTTTTAAGCTTAGCATTCTTATTCCCTTTTAAACATAATTTTTCTACATCTATTTTTAATTTTTAAGGCGGAAACTAGATAGACGTCATATAAAGTTGTCAAAATACTGTAAGTGCTTCTAACCTATACAAAAATTTTCGACCCCCAAAACTTGAATTATCAGTTCCTGCAAAATGACTGTTATAAATGTTTCGTGAGTGCAAGTTTTAAACCTTTATCTAAACTTCCATATCGCTGCGAAATAAATTTGACACAACTTATTTGTTCTCAAACTCATCCCAACAAATATTTTATCGTTCTATCAAATCTCTGTATCGTTGCTAATTATGTCTCCAGTCTGCCAACTGTCTGTTTATTTCCCTATCCATCTTTGGCCGTCTCTCCTGATGCTCGCTTACTCTAACTTTGCTTGCATTTTGTTCTTGTTTGTCATTTCGTCCCTTATCTTTCGCATTGTTCGATAAGTGTTTTCTATTATTTCATGCGATAATTCATCTTTGTTATATTGTCACCAGCATATTTGACATTAATTTCATGCATTCCAGTCAACTAATCGACCAAGGCAACAACCAAGCGACAAGTCACTCAGTTAAAGTCATGAAATCATCCACCAATCTGCTGCTTCTCTCTTAAAAATAACACATAATATGTAGTATATAATAAATGTACAGGTACATACATATAAACTTTTGGGATATCTTTAATGACATTATTAAATTTTAATTGATTAGTATTTTCAAGGTTTGACAGCTGGCATACACCTGCAAGGGAGCAGACGGCTGTTTAACATGAATATTCACATGTCTGTTTAATTTGTTTGTTCGCATTTGAAAAAGAATAAATATTGATTGAGTTTTCGCAGAATTTGGTGCGATGGGAAATAAGTATACAATTCTCAATTTAGATAATACAAATGTAGATATGTACATAGAAGCGGTCTCCGAAAATGGCCATGGAGAAATTGTTGTATTACTTGCCTTTGATGTGCCTCGAACCACGTAACCAAGGAGAAAACACATACCAAACTGTTTGAGATCATTTAATTTTTCAAAACTAATATCGGCACTGCAATGGCTAGGTTTATAACGCAACCGAACTCGGCTTAACCACAAGAACCAGCTCACGTCGGTTTTGTAAAAACTAAAATAATCCTAGAATCTTGTTCGTGTTACCTCATGTTCCAACTGTAGGAGAATTGATTGTTCGAACCATTGTGCAATGTGTTGTCAAAATCCCAATCATCGATTATACATGGTGGCGCAAAAGTAAGCTTCCGATGTTCAGCATATCGGTTGTGGCACGTGCAGTGTGTGCTGTTGCACCGTCTTGTTGGAACCACATGTTTTGCAATCCCAATTCATCAAGTTGCGGCAAAAAGAACTCGTTGCTCATTGCTCTGTAGCGCTCACCATTCACAGTAACCGTTTGGCCCCGACCGATTATTGGTCAAATAAATAGTCAGCAATATTCCGCGTTCTGGAGCAGTGTAGCGTAACATTGTTTATTAACGTGTATTTCGCATGTGTTTACTACACAAATGTCAAAACAGAACTGACTTTAGGGGCCAATCGCAAAATTTATAGCATTTTCTGATAGGAGGATTACTTTTGCGCCACCTTGTACTAACTACCCTGCAGGAACAAATTATTTTGTAGGAACGGTTAAAATTAACTAACTACTAAGAACCCAATTTTTAAATAGTTAATGAATTGTGCCGAAGAATCCAAAAATATGTTAAATTTTTCGTTTGCTACCGTTTTTCTCTTATCTCTACATATAGTAGAATTGTAAAAGGTCGATGTCTATACATTGCAGACATTTAAGAAAAATCGATCGCAGGGATCATTATTAAGCCAATAGAGACAAATCAACGGTTTTTAGAATTTTTGTCTGTCTGTCTGTATGTTTGGTCGCGCATCACTCAGAAACCGCTTAATGGCATTGAATGGAACTTTTACTATTATATTACCAGATATTTAACTTCAAATTTAAGATATAATTTGCTCCGTAGCTCGAACAGTTTCGGAGATATCAACCAATATGTGGACCAAGGTGACCCAAAATGTGTTTAGTACAATATGGGTATCAAACGAAAGTGCTTCAATAAGCAATGTAATCAAGTTCCATATCTTATCCGGTATGTGTGAAGGATATAATATTAAAATCGGACTCATCTATTATAAGTTCTGAGACGCAGATTTTACTATAAATAAAAGAAAGTTGAACTGTTTATAACTCAAGAACGGCTGAACCGATTTGTCTGAAAATTGGTGCGGAGGTAGCTCGGAACCCCGAAACGGACATAGGATACTTTTTTTTCTGTGAAGTGGACCGGGGACTAACCTATTTCAAAATTTTTAATAATTTTGCGATTTGCTTGAAATTTCGTACATTGGTAGCCTTTTACTGAATGAAAATTTACGATTGGGTTTTTTTTGGGGAGGTGGATCAGGGGCCGACCTATTTCAAAACTTTTTACTTATGGTACGATTTGCTTGAAATTTGATATATTGGTAGCCCTTAGCCTTGAAAATCTCTTTTTCCGGGAAGTGGACCAGGGACTGACCTATTCTATTTTTTTTTATTTATGGTGCGATAAAAAAACTTGCAAGTGAAAAACATACAATATCATGCCGCGACCAAGACGATCAAATCTTTCACGACAAAACCGTAACACAAAAAGAAGAGCAAGAAATTCTACGGGAACAGCCCCGCGTTAGTATGGCTCGACTTCGTGCTTCTTAATTACAAGATCAAAGAGAGGCAGCCCGAGAAACGCTCGGTTGGCATTGCGAAATCGTCGGCCAAACCTCAGAAATCAACAACTGATAATTTTCGACGCACAGGAAGAAATTTATCAAGTACTGTTTTGAATCGAGCAGCGTTTCGATACGATTGCAGCACTGATTACTGCTTGCATTCTAGCGTTCGCATTGGGCAAATGGAAGTTGCTTGCCATGACCATTCACAAATCACAAGGCCAAACTTTAAAATCCATGTTTTTCTCATGGTCAATTATATGTGGCATGTTTACCGGTCGGAAGACCATCTGCGCATTCCTTCTTGCGCCTGATAAAAAAACGAAAAATGTCGTCTATTACAAGGTGCTTGATTGAAGAGACCCATGCACTTAAATACATGACCAATAGAGAATCGTTGAAATAATTGATTTTTTATTTACATTTATCATTTTAATAAAAATAAAATCCAAAATCTGCTTATTTATTACCTCTAAGGCGGAACAAAGTTCGTCGTGTTTGTGCAAACACAAATATGCCCGGCTTTCTAAAAAATAAATTTGATATACACAAAGCTTAAAACTATGTTAGTTAGAAAATGAATTGCAAATGATAAAATGAAAATAATTAATGAAAAATGTTATAAAATCGTTGAAAATAAACTATATAAAAATCCGTGTTTCATATTATTTTTGAATAACAAAAGATTATAGCAACGAAGCCAAATTTGGTATTAATTTTTATTCACGAGACTAAAACCGCAACCTAACAAAAATTGATACAAGTTCCTAAAACATAACATTAATTTTGAAGAAAAACACCGAAAACGGAACGAACTTCGAATTCGGTTTTTGTGAAGGAAATCGAAAGCGTAACGAAACAAAAGCGATTCGAATTTTTCGAGTTCCCACCAATTTGTAGGGAAAATTCAAATCGGCACACCACAAATTGGAAGAGAAGCTTGGCGCAAAAATCTCTTAGGAGGTTTATGATGATATACCTGTTGTATATCGCGCCATAGAGATAGAGATAGAATCATACAATCATAAATAAAACTGTTAAATACAACTATTTAAAAAAAAAAATCCTGGCGAACCGAAAGCGAAAAGAATCCGATATTAATTTTAAAGAACAAGACCGAAAATTTGTTTCTATTGAAACGTAAACAGTTTTCAAATCCCCAATGGTAACCACAACATTATTTCCTGTTGTATTCCTAGCTCTGTAGGAGATTATAGAGAGGATGGTTGGAAGATAGAAGCGATAGTTGGAAACGATCAATGCGATATCGTCGGTGCAACTTAACCGCGCATAGAACTTATGCAAAACCGCAAATGGTTTGATGTTAAGACTAATAGTGGCTTTATGGAAAATGTTCCCAACAATGTAGGGTCTTTGAATACTTTTCCAAAGGACCACATAGTTTTCTTGAGAATAAATGAACAGATTTTAATGGCAGGAATCTCCAAAGAAATTTTGACACAAATGTAGCTTACGCGGTTTTACATTTCCACAGTCAATATGCAGAAATTTTAGCATATGCAAACAATACTTCTCCACGAACTTTCCACTCTCCTGAAAATATGAACATATTGGGTGAAGATTTTTTCCCCAAATATTGTGTAATCTAAATAACCCTCAAGGACTCGCCTCCTAACAATTACTCACTCAACTCACTTTCTTAGGTCTATGTTTGTATACTCTTACAGACTAGTCTTTACAAATCAAAAAATCTTAAGCATAGATACATTCCTAATAGATTCCAATTAAACATGATACGAATAGAGCTTAGAACCGAAATACAATTTCCGGAGTGTGAAGTCAAGGTCCAGGTTAAAAAAAAAAGTTGTTAGATTCATCAAGAGCCCTCATGGTAGGGTCAAAGTTATGGGTAAAGTTATGGCTCTAATTATTTTCAGGCTTATTTGGTCTAGAAGTTCTAAACAGTCATCAAAGCCACTTATTACGCCATGTGTGTACTCTTTTAAGTCTTTGAGAGAAAAAGAGAATAAATCAGATACCAGCTTCGATCGTGCTTAAAAGTTGTATAAAATTTGCCTCGTATAAGGATCTTTGAAATTTTTGCTGTCTTCAAAAAAAGAAACGGTGCACCTGCGCCTTGACAGCCACGGGACTTCGTCTATTTGGAACCCAGCGGGTAATCACTCTTGCTAAGAAGTGCTACTTTAGACTGAATAGGCAACTGAACAGTAAAGTCCTCTCTCGACGGACAAATATCAAGCTCTATAAGTCTCTCATCATACCTGTAAGCATGTAAGACTCGGAATCATGGACAGTTTTGAAATAAGATAGGGCAGCTCTTGAAGTATTCTAGAGAAAAGTTCTCCGGAAAATTTATGGATCCTCCGTGATGCCAACGGCGAGTATCGAAAGGAAATTTAACGATGAACTGTATGACATTTAAGCAAATCTGACTATAGCCCAAAGACTATGCTGACTGGGTCATGTTATGCGAATGGACAAAGATGCTCCAGCCCAGAGTGTGTTCCTATAGAGACCCGAATTCTGTAGCAGAAAATGGGGGCGGTCCCGACTGAGTTGGACAAATAAGTGGATGATGACTTGTACTCTCTTAGTGTTTCCAATTGGGGCTAGTTATCGATGAAAAGGGATGACTGGCGTGCACGCAATGGACACAATCGCCTAGGCGGTTAAGCGCCAATAAATGATGATGAAGGTGATATGGAACATTGAAGATCCTTCCATATAGCCGCAAAAATGCTAGATTGGAATAGGCCTTAGGTATAATGAAGCTAGTATAGTTTGTGAAGTAGAAAGCTTTTTTGATATCGGAACAACCCAAGACATGACTTCAGTTTGGCTATTTATTCCTGTTCCCACATCCATCCCCTGTTTAAGCAATGATGGCTAGTCTCTAGAAAGTTGGAACAATTATTTAATTTTGCTCTACAAAAAACATCAACCAAAGCTTGAACATCGTTTTAAAAAAGCGACAGATTAAAGTTCATCTCATTTTATTTTCTCACACCTTCCACCACTTTGTACGCCTTCATTTCATACGTTTTTAATTAAATTACAAAAATTCATACCATCAATTAATAATACAACCGACACACGCCAATGCACCAGTCAAACAAACACAAAAGACCTGGCGTTTATTTAAGAAAAAGAGGAGAGCAAACTAATCATCATATTCGCCCACTGATTACAGTTATTGTGTTAGGTATTATTTATTAGCCTCTTGTAAATGGGTGCATGTGCCCTTAAGCGATTCTCACAGCGTTTCAAGGCACACAAAAAACGAGTATGCGGGGAGGGCGTGTGTGTAGTTTTGTTTACATTTCTCATGCAATGCTTTTGATTTTTTTAATGCAAACACAGGACTTTTTACTTTAGCACCATCAACAGGACATGCTGGCCTGTCGAACCTACCAAAGGACGACCCAACTAATTTCTGCATAATGCGTTAATAACATAATTTCTACGTCAAATCATCTAATCAAACAAAACAAAGCGAGAAAAATAAACAAACCAACAAAACAAATAAATATGCATCACTACAAATATGTGAAGAGAGATAATACACAAAGAGGTGTGAAGGGAGCTAAGCCGAAAATATCGAGTTTTGAAGTTATGCATGCTAGAGGGTTGCGTAGGTCAATACCGAACGTGCCGTATATTTCATGCAATAATAGATCAAGTAGTTAAGGGAGAAATTCTTGCTAAGGCCTAAAATTTTCCTTTTGGTCACATGGCGGACGCAGCTAGTTTTAGAAAATTTTTGAAAATTCTGATATTTTTAATTGATCGCTTTTCAAATTTGTGTGTGCGAGATAAATCTCCTTGCATGGGTAGTAGTCTGCAAAGTCAGCCAAAAATCGAAATAAAAATTCATCTCCGATTGTTGTCAATGCTCGCACAGATAAAACACACAAACATTTAATTATTTTTTTCTATGTACACTCTTTTATACGCAAAAAGGACGAGTTTGCGCATTAGCCACCCTTAGCGTACGCAGCTCAACACACAAACGCGCCTACGAACTGTAGAAGAGCGAGTCAAGTTGTAAACCCAGCAATCGGCTCACAAGCAAAAGTCAATAGTCGTACAAAGCTAATCCGATTAGAAAATATTTATGTATGAATTTCTTTTTAGTAAAAGGCAAAACGACAGCGTCAACAACATTCATGTTAAAGTGGATGGCAACGAGTCGAAATCGGATTACAGCTTGTTTGGAAAAGGACTTTTTGTAATTGCTTGTCTTTGATCCTTCTGGGAAGTTTAATCATATAAAGGTTGAGATTTCGGTAATTATGGGAAAAGTCCTTGTGTTCGGCACGCGGCTGTACTTACGCAATTTTACTAAATAAAGCATGCGTTGTATATCGTAAATATCCTTGGGCAAAGGTGCTATTGGCGGCTTGAGTCGGTCGTTATACCTAGTAGTGCTACGCACACGCGGTATATTAACTTCATTCACCTAACGGTACTATGAAACGGCATAAGCGAAGCGACATAGATATTGACGTAGGTATATCAAAATGTTCAGCACGAAAAGAGAAAGTGATTAAGCCTTTCCGAACACGATAACTTGAGTAAATTTTGAGATATCTTAATGCAATTTGCTATGCAGGTTGCTTGGCACTGCGAAATAGGATAGGGCGAAATAGGATGATAGCCACGCCCACCATTTATTAATAGAATATTATCGGAAAAACCAAAAGGTGATTATCTACTACATAATACAATTATAAGGATAAAATTTGGTGTGTACATTAACGTTAAGGCAAAAAATAAATTTTTCAAGAAATTTTTGAAAATGGGTGTGACACTGCCCACTTTTTATTAAGTCAAATTTAGAGATAGTCTTAATCATGAATCAAAAACGGGTCAAGATATCGAAACGAAATTTAGCACACATATAAATAGTAATACAAGGAATGCTCTGGGATAAAATTGGCGCAATCGGTTAAGGTCCACGCCCACTTTTATAAGAAAGATTTTGAAAAGGGTTATATGTAGATGTATTTAATAGGCAATAACTTTGAGTAAAATAGCTTTATATCATTCCTATTTCACTCCCAGTGTCCGTGAAAGAAGAAATCCGAAAAATATAACCTTTCGAAAATGAGAGTGGGCCCGCCCCTTTTCTAATGGATTATTCCACAAAACTTTTAATGCCATAACTCGATTTATCGAAACGATATTTGGCGAAAATGTTGAATATGTCAAGGTGAATGTTTGTTGTAAAAAGGAGCGAAATCGGATAAGGTCTACGCCCAGTTTTTTACAATAGTTCTGAAAAATTTGTTTGTAAAATGTAAAACGCGATATTTTTATAACAATGCAAGCTATATCAATAAGATCTTGCACACATAATAAGTCTTTAAATTTCGACCGCAAAAACGTTTTGTGGATTTTGGGGAAAGGCGATTGCTAGTAGTTTCAACTAGATATTTCAATCAAAATTAGCGTGCTGCTTCCCAATAGTATGTAGTATACCTCTACCAAAAACTAACCAAATCGGATAGCACACATGTAAAATATCCGGGCAAGTTTTTAATACCCCACTGCAATACGGAAGTTACATACCTTTTTTGATTTTCATACCTTTAATGAACATGAAGAGTTTGTAAGTATGAGACGAAGAAGAGCTGGTTCCATCAAAAAGCATACTGAAATAATCAGGACGATGAGCTGAGTCGCTTTATCCATGTCCGTCTCTCCGTCCGTCTGAATGTCTGTCCGTCTGTCTATTTGAACGCAAATTTTTCAAACAAAAAATGTGCATGTATTGGTATTTTGAAAAAATATGGTTAGCAGTGGTTGGTAGGGAAATTAATTTACCAATCAAAACTCATAACAGAAGTGTTTTTATTGAAAACAATCAGCCGGCTTTATAATACGAACTACAAAGTATTAAAACAGACCTGCATACATTTGTATGCTATAATAGATCACTACTAGGTATATAATGTTCGGTTCCACCCGAACTTAGACTTCCTTACTTTTTTTTTTATTGTGATAACACTCTACTATTGAGAATTATTGTACTTTAAGATGAATGTGTCTTGGCTTTTTTGCCCTAGCATATACACATAAATATGTACCTCTCAAGGATCTACACCTCGAAGAGGTTTAGTAAAAAGAGTAGAACAAAATGTAAGATCGTTGCGAAACTCTCAATTTTAATTTTTGTTACTCGGCACTTAACCTTCTTGGCAATCGGTAACACCAAAGAAGGTCAAATTACCCCCATAAGGTCCATCGTTAAAGTTCCTGCGATACACCTAGTTGCGATGACGTGAAATACCCTATATCTGCAGGGAAACTGCTCCCTCGATTACTCCAAGGTCTTCCAACATTCTTTCGACACTGCCCATTATTCCGAGTCATATATCAGTACAGCTATGATGATGGACTTATAGAACGAAATCTTTGATTGTGGAGCAAGGACTCTATTTCCCAGTGGGCTACTCAGCCCAAAATAGCACTTGTTGGCAAGAGTAATACCCACTTAAAATTCTCGGCTGACATTATTTTTGATAAACTCTATACCTTGATGGACTGGTGAGGTCGTTGCCATTACTGATGTAGCAATATATCTTACGCAACGTTATTTTACGTTTTCTCCTTGGCGTATAGTGAAGATCTGATCGATTGTCATCTTTACCGGACAGATAAATTTTATCGAGTTGTTATAATTGGGACAGAAAAATTTTTATACTGAAAGAATAGCACTTAGACGGGGAAAAACTTCTTTAAATGCTGGTATCCACAGCGCATTTGCATATCGTATTAATTAACCGCGGGAAAACTTGTAGTGTTCCATACCTTAATACCGAATATTAGAATCATTGACGGATTTGTCGCAGCTAATTTTTTTCCAGCCCTAATGTACAGATCGGCGTTTTAGTTTTTTAGCAGTACTTCGCCCTTAGCTTTTTCAACAGGTGGGGACCAATGCGCTTGCTGTTAGGAGAGTCCACAGACTTGAGAAGTTAAAAAGTTGATTAACGTCATGAGGATACAGATAGTATTGGTGTGCCTAGTCTGGACAAGTTAGTGCTTACAGTATCCAGGTATGAGTTAGATCACAATAACAACCGTCTCCTTAGAGAGGACACGTTTTTCTGCAGCCACCGCTGAGGCTTTGACTTGTATGACTGTTTGCGGAGATGGTTTTTTTTATTTGTCAGGGAGGCCGATCGCATTCAAGCAAAGGAGTTTGGTTCTGTTATCTGCACAGCTAAATAGTTCTGATACGGTGCGTAAAACGGAGGTCACTCTTGCTTGCAATACGATACAGTTGATAAGGTAATGTTCATCAGCAGTTTCCATTTTTTCTTTTAGCCCTCCGTAGCTCACCATAAACCTGCCGAGCAACCGCAGAGTGTTTCGGACTTAGAATATACTCGCGCCAAGCTATAAAATAAAATAAAATAAATAAATATTTGGCGCGATATATACCTCCCTGAGGAGATTAACGCCGAGCTTCGCTTCCAATTTGTGGTGTGCTGCTTCTAACTTTCCCCAAAAATTGGCGGGACCTACAGATTTTTGCCGACTTCGAACGGTATCTGCAAAGCAGATGAATTTTTGCTTCCATGACGGAAATACACTCTGAGAGTTTGCCAAACCACTTTCGAGGGGCGATCCCGTTTTGAAAAAACTTTTTCAAACCACTTTTGATGTTACCTGTACCAGGGCTCGAACTTTGGACCTTGGGCAAGCCTGTCGTAAATCGCTCCCACGGCAGTTGCGCTAGTAGCATAAGAAGATGCTAGTGAAGGATTCATTCCGACAAAAGACTGCCGATGTTCGTAAAACTCTCCAAGCCTTCGGGAAATGTTTTGTGGATACAACAACAGCAACATCCTGTTATGTCATGATACCTTCCCTGTAGCATCAAACATTAACTGCAATTGCAACGAAATGCCGCGATGATAGACCCCCATACCATACACGGTATCTGAGAGCAACACAAATAATGGGTTTTTATACATATATGGTTAGATATAACTGAAGACGAAGAAATCACTGACCGTTCGTTGTCACTTTTTTCCGAGATATTTTTTGAAGAGAGGAAGATAGACGATAGGACCTTGGTGTATGAGATGAAAGGGCATGAATAGCCAACAATGAAAAAAATAGCAGCAGATAAAATGTGAAGAAAAGTCTGGGGAAAAATTCGAGATAAAGCTTCCCCCAAAGATGTAGAGATCCTGCGTTCCATAAACGACCCATTTTGATGGTTATTAATTCTCTGTGATTAGCTGATTTTCTACATAAGCCAAAACCACCCAAACAGGTTAATTGCCCTAGATTTAGTGAAAATTAATATTTCTAGCTCACAACTAAAAGCTCATTAGTGAATCGTCAACAAGGCGAGTGCACAATTTATTAACATAACAAAACAATTTACAAACAAGAGCAAGACCACGAACTGAGAACGTTGCTGGATGCGGCTGATGATGCGAGCGACGGTGTTCAAAGTGATGATGATGACGATGGTTGGTGCCAAACCGTTGGCGGGGCAGACAATTTGATTTAATTAAAAAAATAAAACTGATGGGATTACATACTTGGACGCAATATATATGCAAATTAAATATCATAAAAGCAACAACAACAAGTGAGTATCATCATACATGCACACTGGCACACATTGTCAACAGCCGATTGCCCTTATATCATACAGAGCTCGTCGTTATTGTGCAAATAATAACCCAAGGATCCCACTCATACGCTGCGAAGGGATGTTGAACTCCTGCCGCCTGCCACCTACACCAGCTCAGTGGAAAGTTGGGTTGTATGGTAGTCTAATGGGTTGCGCAGGGCGTGTGGTCGTTTGGTCTATTGGTCGATCTATCAACGGTAGGAATTTGTGAAAGTGTGGCGAGTAAATAAATTTTGCCACTGTCACTTGGCTTAGATGAGGATAACAACCGATTGCACAGACTTACATACATACACACGAAACAACAGCATTTATACGAAAATTTACCCTAAGCCTCAACCGGCTGCAATGCCGAACACACCGCAGGGACTCATCAAAAATTCATAACGTGCCTCATAATAAAAATTATTCAAATTTAAAAAGCGTAAAGGACCTCACTTAGATATACAGACAAACATAATTTATATCCAAAAGAGAATATTAAGTAGAATGTATGTATGTATTTATAAGGTGAGTAAGTCAATAGGCGGCCGTGTTTGCATAAATTTATTTAACCGAACCGTAGTTAGACCAATTTCAACTGAAGCGTAATCCCCCAATATTTTAAGGAAAATTCCTTCCAACTGTACAGACAGCGCTCCTAGAGTGGTTCGGTCCACATGCAAAGAGTTAGGAAGATTTTACTTTCATCATAAATAGAGCATAGGCATGTAATGGGGGTGTGGTTGCGTTGCTAGGGAAGCAATTCCAGTTGTTGGGTCATACTCAATCTGGACTCTTCCACCGTCATTCGTACACTCTTGACAACATGAGCTCTCTATGTTTTTATCTATTTAAATGTGGAAATATTTTCCAGGTCCTTGCCGCCCGGATGATTGATGTCCTCGTTAATGCAAAGGCTCTTGTTACCGCTCTACAGGAAATGTGACGAAGCAAAGCATAAAATCAATAAGACCTTGTGATATCTGCTACAGTCGGCAAGCAAAGAAGAAAGAAAAGCGAAGTCATGGAATTGGATAAGTGGTGAGAAACATACTACCCCGGTAAGTAATGTCGAACTTACCCATGTACGAGCTATCCGCATTAAGGCTAGGTTCTTCAACTTATGGTTTGAGCCCAGTACTCTTTTTATAAGAACCTGGAACAGACATAAAATCACTGCCCCAATCATCAGATCGTAACTGGAGAGCTTAACGGCAGCGTGGGCTTTAGTCGTATAGTCTTAAAATTTAATCTAGACCATGTAACTAACGATAAGAGATTGACTGACTGTGAAATAGCTCGAAATTTGGTCATCTTGAGTATTGATAGATTTCCGCACTCTACGGAGCTCCAATACCGGAAGGATAGCTTCCCTACCAACAACTGCTAACCACATTTCTTCAAAATACCAATACATGCACATTTTATGTTTGAAAAATTTGCGTTCAAATAGACAGACGGAGAGACAGACAGACGGACGAAAAGACGGACATTGCTAAATCGACTCAGCTCATCGTCCTTATTATTTCAGTATACTTTTTGATGGAGCCAGCTCTTCTTCTTCTCATACTTACAAACCTTTCGTGTTCATTAAAGGTATGAAAATAAAAAAAGGTATATAACTTCCGTATTGCAGTGGGGTACTAACAACTTGCTCGGATATTTCACTTGTGTGTTATCCGATTTGCTTAGTTTTTGGTCGAAATTTGTTTCAAAAGCTTATTATGTGTGCAAGATCTTATTGATATTGGTTATAAAAATATCGCGTTTTACATTTTACAAAATAAATTTTTAGAACTATGTTAAAAAAGTGGGCGTGGCCGTTAACCGATTTCGCCCATTTTTACAACAAACATTCACCCTTATATATTCAACATTTTCGCCAAATTTCGTTTCGATAAATAGAACCCACTAGAAAAGGGACGGGCCACCCCCATTTTCAAAAATTTATATTTTTCGCCTTTCTTTATTTACGGACACTTTGAAAGTGAAATAGAAATGATATAAAGCTTTTGAACGCAAATTTTTTTGCCTATTAAATATATCTATGATCGATGTATATTGGAACGATTTTTCGTCATCCCTTGTCAAATTTGGTTTTGAGACAAACCGGTTTCGGTTCAAGGTCAAACAACAAAAATCACCAACTTTTACCTGCCTCAGTCAACCACAAAAAAACCGATCGATGCAAATCCACCCCCGTTTCTGAATGTACACACACAACACATGCACACACGTACACAAACAGACACCCATGCTGACGTTACCTGCTACCTACTATAAATACAAGACAAACGACCACAACAGATCAGAACGAAAATCGACACTGATGATGGCACAACGCCGAAACCGGTTTGTCTCAAAACCAAATTTGACAAGGGATGACGAAAAATCGTTCCAATATACATCAATCATTCACCCTGTCGGAAAAACAACAAAACAAAATAAAACAATATCTATGATCCTTTTTCGTATAAAAGTGGGCGTGGACCTTAATCGATTTCACCCATTTTCTCATGGGACATACCTCGTATTAATATAAATATGTGTGCTAAACTTCATTTCGATATCTTGAACGGTTTTTGATTTATGATTAGGATTATTTCTAAATTTACCTTAATGAAAAGTGGGCGGTGCCACTCCCATTTTCAAAAATTTCTTGAAAATTTTATTTTATGCCTCAATCTCAATGTATTCACCAAATTTTATCCTTATAAGTGTATTATGTACTGAATAATCACTTTTTTTGTGTTTTCGAAAATATTCTATATATAAAAAGTGGGCGTGGCTATCATCCGAATTCGCCCATTTTAAACAGAGCTCGGAGATGAGTGCCAAGGAGCCTACATACCAAATTTCATTAAAATATTTAAAAATTGACTCAAGTTATCGTGTTAACAGACGGACGGACGGACAGACCTTGGCTTAACTAATTTCTTTTTTCCTCCTGAACATTTTGATATATAGATAGGAAGCCTCACGGACTCCATTTAGGGACGCACTTTTCACCTTTTCTATTGCACCCACTAGACAGGGCTACTTTTCAGAAGGGCGCAAAAAAATACTGTAAAAGTTTATGACCTTAATATTTATTTTCAGGGCTCTGTCAATGCTATTTTAGATTCCTTAGAACAAATCTAATTTTTACTTTAATTAAAACTGTCAAACTATGAAATAAAAAAGTTGCAGGAAAATTTAATTCCCCACACAAAAGTTGTGACTGAAAATTTTCGTCAGCTAGGCCTTTCCAGAGTAATCGAGTTGCACGTATTTACTTTCCAAAAGTAAAGTCATACCAATGTTTCAAGCTTGCTTACTCTGGAGCGGCAAACCTGTCGGAATTTTTTTTTCAAAGCCTTGTTTTGGGACTTCATTTGCCTACAAAACTGCTATGTGTTAATTTTTTAGCTCAATAGTTTGAGATTTTTAAACCAAAAATGTGATGAGTTTTAAAAAATTGAATCTATCAATGATAGACCTCGAAAAGTTAATATTGAAATAGTGCTTAGTACCGGTAAAAATAAGGAACACTTGTTAAGGTGCGGTTAGTAATCTTTTGTACTTAATTCTACACTTAAGGCGTGATCAGCCTCAACTTAGTCTACTCTAAAGTAACTTAATATTCGGCGTTATAATACTACAATGTTAGTTATTATATTCCTACAAAATTAAGGTCTAACCTTTTACAGTTTCTATTTTTTGCCATTCTAATATCACTTATATCGAACTAAAAAAGTAAAAGACTCACACTCCCCTAATTAGCGGAGTTACCCTTTAGTATTGCCTGTGTGTGTGTGTGTGTGTGACTTTTGAGGTTCAGGATGTGAATGCTTTTGCGGTGATGTCGAATAATATTTGAGTAGGCAAAGAAAAATGATAAGAAGGAGACTATGAAGTATGAAATCGGAAAAATACTGAACAAATCACAACACTCCCCACTTAGCTTGACGCCCAGCAGCCAACACCCAACACCAGGAATATAATCACAAACATATTTACTATAAAACACACACCCTCCCGTACACTTTTTTCTTTCCAAGCAATGACTAAGGCCAAATTGTAAAGGCGCTTCTCGTATCGCAGTCGCCGTCGTCGTTCCTTCACCGGAAATTGAATGATTTTGCGCAACAGAAACGGAAGTTGCTGCTTTATTGTCATTTAGTGGTTGGCTGCTTTATTACTGTTATATGTGAGTGTGTATGCATGCATATGTATGTTTGTATGTAAGCACACGTATTTGTATAAATTGGTATCTGGTTTTGAATTGGGTGGTTGTCTTTAAATGCCAAGTGGGTTGTTTGATTGTTGTTGTACTATTTTTATGTATTTTTTATTATTATTTATATTTGTTGTTTTTGTAATGTATCATCGTTATCTAATAAATGCGCCCGCAATATGTTTCAAATCTTCTTTTTTATTTATCCCCTTTTGTTAAGCAATAACTGGCGACAAATACATTGGGAGTTGGGTGAGTGAGTTGGAGAGACTGTAATCTCAGCCAAAGTGAATAATCATACAAAACAAATATACTCATGGGTATGAACTAGCAGATATGCGTTTATTTTCTTACATAGCACACAATTGCCAGCATATAATATATACCCGGCAGTGAAATCAATGAGGTTAGTTACTGGTTCATAACTAGATCTAAATCTGCTAAATAGAAACTAGTTCGAATAGAAGTGCTACCAACAGCTGTTAGTTGTATGTGGAGTCATAAATTCAGCCCTCTTATCTATCAGGATCAAACACATGTATACCGACATCTATGAAGGGTAACTACCCCATAAGCTAGTAACTCCGGCCCGCTGCGCTGCGTCTCTGAGTCCGAATTTATTCATTATATCCCATACCAGATAAGATATGGAACTTAATTATATCGCTTATTGCAGCACTCATTATCACCTTTCGTTTGATACCCATATTGTACTAACACATTTTGGGTCACCTTGGTCCACATATCGGTCGATATCTCCGAAACTGGTCAAGCTATTGTAACAAGTGATAGCTTAAATTTTAGCCTAAGTGTTTAGTTCTACAACGGTAAAAATGGCATTCAATTTCATTCAGCAGATTTTGAGTAATATGCGCCTAAACATACATACAGACAGACAACAATTCTAAATACTGGTTATTTGGCTTCTATTGGCTTAATAATGATCCCTCCTGCCGATTTTTCTTAAATATCTGCAATGTATAGACATAGAAAGGTTACAATTTTATTATATCGACGTGTCATACGAAAACTAGCAAGTTCGATTTTTGTCTGCCGGAAATTAGCACTTTCAATTTATGTCTGACGAAAAGTAGCACTTTCATCTTCTGAATAACGAAAACTAGCACTTAAATTGAGTTTGTTAATTTTTTAAAGGGTGTTGGCTCGGTAACAAAATGGTTGCTTATAATATATATTAAAATAGGAATTCGATATGTAGATAGATGTGAGTTAAATTCAAAGTTAGCATGCCGATTTCATTGTTCTTGTAGGTAAATACGGCTTAAGCGTTTTTGTGAACGAGTCACGAACATGTGCTCACCGAAAATGTGGGGCTTATTTGAAATGGCAGGGATCGCATAATAATAAAGTAAATATAATAACAAGTAAGGAAATTTAAGTTCGGGTGGAACCGAACATTAAATACCCTGCTTTGTAAAAGTGGTCGTGGCAAATTGTTATGGAGGTATGACCTATAGAAGGTTTAAACATTTTCTACTACGATGTGGGCAATACCAGGCTCATTCTGCTTAGCTTAATTTCAAACTTATAAATAAAAATAGCAAGTAAACCGCCAAGGAGGTTTCGACCGAGCTTCTCTATCAGTTTTTGATTTGCTGCTTGAAGTTTTTATCATACAAATTGGCAGGCCCTACATATTCTATGGCATTTACTAAAGCGGACGAGACGCTTTTTCATGGCAGTAATACACTCGGAGGGTTGGCGATGGTTAGGAAATTTCTTGTTTCGAATTTTTTTTGTACTAGACAAGCACGGAAAACAGCATCGCAGCCCAGGCATATTTTACCGACTAAGTTTTAGTTAAGACCGAGCTTGAGTTGGAGTTTTGATTGCACTAGAGAAGCACCACTTGAGAACAAGCTGTTTTCCCTACTGACTAAATATTGCATATCTATAAAACTTGTGTGGAAAACTTTTGACGTCTTCTGAAGTGGTTAAGCTTAGGGATAAACTAAATTCTTTATTGCTTTGTAACTTTTACCTACACAGATCAATTGGGAAAACTTGAAGACGTATAAGTTATATGAATTTCTGATTTGTAATGCATAATTCTCTCTTCAGCAGAATTGGTGTGAGTTGTTGCTCGGACAGAGTAAGAACGAATATAAACCTATAGATATCCGAGTCGATGGCACTACGCTTTTCGACTGGGTGTACCTACTGTTAATATCCTCAACTAAGCTACGCATATAACCATGGCTACCACCAAGCTACAGACTCGTAAACAAATCCTCAAGTCACTTTTTGGCAACGTAAAAGCGAATCGTCCAGTGGGTCATGCATCGCCAATATGGATGATGCATCTATATGAAATACATTGGTCGAAGTCATACCCTTTGCCCGAATGCCGCTTCAGAACTGCACCCGGACTTTGTCTTTAACGTCACCTTGGTAATGTTAAAGAGCACAACGAGAGGCTTCCTAGTGAGTTTCAGTTGCGGCATAACCTCCCCATAACAGACAACTGCTTGACGTGGATCAGCCGCCCAGGTAAATAAGGAAAGATCTTCAAGTGCATAACGGTGAGATATACCGGTGCATATAGACAGTGTACCAACGCACAATAAACGCTTTTTGCTTTCTCCGTGACTGAGGTGAGTCGTTCTTAGTTATACCAAAGATTATTCTGAGTTTATTGGCTTCTTAAGTTAAAGCAGACTTTCATATCCGGCCGTTAGTACTTGTCTCCAAAAATTGTTTCATGGCGTGGAGGAGTCATTGAATTGACTTTTTTCCGAACCTTTTTAAATAGGGAATACGGTCGCTGTGCCAAACTTTTTCGGAACCACTTTCATGAAGATAAACTAGATGTTGAGAGTTTATTGCCGATAGTGTGAGTACACTCATTCATGGGCTTGAGCTACAGAACATAGCGAAGAATTCTCTACGGGAATCAATGGTTGTGTACAAGCCAAGTGTCAAACTCGTTCGCGCATGTCCAATAGGATATATCAATAAGCTTATAGGCCCATACATTGAGCAGACTGGGTTTGCACGATTAGTACCGGAAACAGTTGGTCCACAAGAGACAGTGACTATGGTTGGCCGATCCAAGGATTTTACGCCTTTCATCTTGAACTATAAATCTACTGATTTTCTTTGAAGCCCGTTGGCAGAAAATCATCAGCTGAGACGACTTAGAAGATTCAATACGGCGAAATCGTACGTCCGACAGTAGAGCTACTACCTGAAGCTGTGGGACTTTAGTATACCAGATTTATATCCGAAAATAAAATTATCAGTTCACCTGAAATCAGACAAGTTCAATTGTCTTATTGTTTATTTTATCTAGCACTTATCTCGTATGATATATATGTACTTTTTTCGCTTCATGTAGACTTCCACATTAAGTGAGCGGACACAACAGGTTTGACCTGAAGAAGAGGTACTTACTACGATTGTGTCGCTGTTTCAAAAAAATAGAAAGATCTCATAAGAGCAATGCTCAACAGGAAGAGCGAAACAAATTCAAAGTGATGATCACACTTCGCTAAGCCGTATACACGTTTCCCTCTGCCATTAGCCTTTTGGTCACCCTTTCGCTAGAATTTTAATAAGCATATGAAATTCAGAATACCTTAAATATTCATACTTCTATACATAACTACAAACCAATATATACTCACATACATATTTACAAGCCAGCATAATGAGCGAGCGTGCGCCGATAAGCGACAAGAATTTGATACGACCAAAGTCCTTCCCCAACCCTTCACAACAGCTAACTAACTTCCGTACCCTTTTACAGATTGTCGCTTGCTTGCTTGCATGACTTTCCCTGCCCAAATCATAGACCCAGCATCAGCAAACATCATAAATACCATAATAATCGTTCTCGACTGTGGCAAACGTTGGCGGTGGGCAATCACCGGAAGTGTAATTCGATATTTGCACGTTCGTTAGATGGAATGGAAAAAAGTTATGTTGGAAATTTTAAAATTTTACACACCAATAACAACAACAACAAGAATGACTGTATCGGCAGTGGAAAATGGTGCATGTGACAGAAACCACAATTTACTGGTGTTGCCAATGTTGTTAATGCCAAAGGCTTGATGTCGATTTTCATGGTGATGGTGGTGATGTTTTTGGTGTTGCATCTACTTACTATGGCTGTTGTTGTTGTTGCTCTTGCTGTTACAGTATACATATATGTATATGTTCTAGCTGTCGATATGAAAACGGCCGTTGATGTTGATTTTGATGTTGATCTCTGATGTGAATGATGAACCTCTTTTTTAGGCTTTATTGCCTAGCTGATGACAGCCACCATGAAATGTGCCACAGAATGCAAAAGCAAAAACAAAAAAAATGTTCGAAATTATTCAAGGGAAATGAGTTTAAATGCAAATACCCTTCAAGGTGATAGTACGGACAACAGGGTCTACAAGCAGGAATATATCGGGTATTACCGTACCTAGGGTTGTTGTCCTGTTTAACCCTCATCCGATATAGGATGATAAGGACTTTCTCAACTTATTCATGTTAATGTTCAAAATCGCATTTTTTGTTCTTCATTTCCAACAAGCATGAGAGTAAATATACCAATCTCTACTAAATTAATATTGTTCCTATGAGGGTTTGGCCCAAATGCGTTACCTCCCAGACACTTTATGTTTATTGGCTTATCCAGCAGATACACCAAGTTGATGTAATATATTCTTCATAATCTTCGTGACATTGCTAAAGGAGTACTACTTTTATGTCAAGTTTTGCAGCTTTAAAATGACTAAGCAACAAATTAGTCTCCTTGATACAGATCTCTATACCAACACGCTTCCCTTTAAATTTACTGTTTATGTTTATTTGTTTTACTTCTCAAGCAAGAACTCTTTGAGCAACATCTTAACCTAAACCACAGTAGAACAATGCTAGACAGTCAAAGATAACGGGTTTGCTTTCTGACCGCCCAAGGTGAAGTTCCTTTTCACTCATGCCCCTATCATTCAGTACGTTTAGTTCCGTTCCAAATTAAATTTTGTTACTCTTGTTTTTAATATATTTTGTTGTTGTTGGCCTTTTAATTTTGGGAACTTTTTTTATTACTCTTTTACATGCCATGTTTCTGATTTTGTTTCTGTTTCCGTTTCGGCTTTCTCATCCGAATACTTATCGTGTTAGTGTTTTTGTTTGTGACCTGTTTTTATTTTTCTCCTGTTCCTTTCATGTCCCAGTCTCGTTTCCTGGTCATTTTCTTGTCTCGTTCTCTGTCCCAGTTATCGTTCCTGTTAAAGTTTCGGTTCCTGTTCATGTTCCTGTTCACGTTTCTTTTATTCTCTCTGCACCTGCCCTTGTACTCGTTCTTGCTCCTTTTAATGTTCCTCTTTTTGTCTCTGCCTTTTCCTGTTTCTTTCTCTGAAGTTTTCCCATTTTTGTTCCTGTTCCCGTTCATTTTATTCTCTCTGCACCTGCCCTTGTCCTCGTTCTTGTTCCTGTTCCTATTATGGTTCCTCTTCTTGTCTCTGCCTCTTCCTGTTTCTGCCCCTGCCCTTTTCCAAGCTTCTGTTCCTGTTCATATTCCTTTTCTTATTTCTGCATCTGCCCTTGTTCCTGTTCCTATTAATGTTCCCTTTCTAGGTTCAGTTCGTTTTCCTGTTTCTGTTCCTGTTCCTGTGGCTGTCCCTGTCCCCGTTCCAGTTGTTGTTTGTGTTCTGTACCTGTTCGTTATGGATTGCAAGAGACAAGTTCATGAGGACCCTGTGCGATATATAAAATAGGCCACCAAGGTAGCAGAAAGAGTAATGCACCGAGATTTGCACTTAACATCCAAGTAAAATGGGTCTCATTCCTTTCGGTAAAAACTATCTCTCATGGGAATGAGAGCAGTCGCTTTGGGCTGAGTACAGATCGAGACTGCGGCCGAAGTGACAACACCTAAAATTCGACTTTGGTTCCAAACGCCACAATTAACGCGCATGAAAAAGCCATAATAGTGTACAGACGGCTCGCTGGTTCGGGGTCAACCTTAAAATGCTGCTATGAAATGACCAGTCATTTCGTTGTCAGCTCAGAAGTCACTCATCGGTATAGCTAGCCCCGAAGAAGATGCTGCTAGAACTAGCTGCATTACAAGTTATAATTAAACAGACGGCCAACCGAAATCTCTTGAGAAGCGTCAATAGCAGGTTTGACCCAGGTAAGGTTATTAAATCCTGAAACATATAACAATTGAGAGTTTGGTAGATGACATTCAGTTTTCCAAGGGCAACATTAACACGATCTTCAGGTTTGAAAAAAGGATTGAGATATAATTGGGTTACTACAGCGCCTACTGAAAACGGTACTCATAGTTAGCTCTACCCAATAAGAAGGTACCTTCGATTATGGAACCAATAGATTCAAATCACTGAGACAGTTCAGTCAAAGAGAGCATCATTGAACCAAGTAACAGTCAGATCGCACTAAGGGCAATATCACGAATTGAGAATGAATTCCCATTCCGAACCCCAAAGCTTTAGCTGGAATAGACTACGCATATAGTCGTATAAAGCAGTTTTCTAAAAACCCATAGGATGAAGTTCTGTGAAGAGATGAGGACACAATATACATATGTATGTACATGCCTATCGTACGAAGTGTCAAACCTCAATCTGTTATTGTTCCCGATTGTGGCTTTTGTTTCTTTGTTCCTAAGACTTCGTGAGATCCGATTCCATAAATTATTAACTATGCTGTACCAGGCACATCCGACAGAAAGAATTAGAAGGTCAGGAGTCTAATTTAGTAGGCAAGTGAGAGAAAGATATCGACACACGCAGGACACATGGAACCAATTATAGAAATCTGGAGATATGCCGATTTGGGATTTTACAGTTTGATTCCAACAGGAGTGACGGAGTCGAAGTATCGGAAGGACTCCGGTTTTACCTTCTGCTGATTCCTTCTGCTGACGGAGGGAAATCACGAGGCATAAGTTAGGCACAAAATCCAATCAACAGCTACGCGCCCATTGCCATCACTACTAAAGAGGTTGAAGAGGCCATACGCAAGGCAAAGAGCTCGATATCCATTGGTGCTGACGGTATATCCATGCTGTTGGTAAAACATATTAGCGAAGAGGGAGTCAGCTTTTCATAACTCTACCTTCACAAAATATTGCTTTTGAAAAGGGTATAAGTTTTAATTCTTTACTGAGCCTGGCAAACGTTTTCCACGAATCCTCAGGAACCTAACGCTAACAAGTACCTTATTCAACGCTTAACTCCAAGCGGAGCATGGATGGAGTTAGTGTTGTCATTTTATATTTTTGAATTGCGAATTTAAATTCAATTTCCTGCGTTCAAATAGTAGACATGCAACGCTTAACAACAATACAATGCCCAAACAGCAACAGCAACATCACCATCAACAACAACAACATTGCAAACTAACAGTCGCCTATAGACGAACATGGACGAGCGACAATTGTGCGAACTGTCACAAATGACGTGAGGCGTATAAATTTAAACATTTAACGAAACGTAATCGAATTGGGCGCTGCGTCATGTCCGTATTTGGTGTTGAAACGGGGCGCAGTAGCAGCAAAACAACAACAAGCATGGAGCATCATCAATTGCAGCAGCAAAAGCGCCATCCAACGAGCCATGCAATCAGCATAACTATCGTCTCTTTATAAAGACATCACGTTCTTCAGCTCACAACGCAACACCAGCATCACCATAACTACTCCCCCCAACCCCCTCAAATGCCATACAGCTATTCAGCTCTAAAGGCCAATCCAATGTGGAAGCCAATTGATGCACGGCTTTTGGACTGTTCAGCGCTTCCCCAAGTCATGTGTGACATTTGCGTTTTGGGAAATGCAAAATGGCCAATATGAGCGGGCGCGCAGCTAACGAGGGTATCGAGTGCTGACGCGTACAAGCTCCAACCAGATTTGAATGCAAATTCGCTGTCATCACAGTGCCGTTTGTTGATGACACGACGCGCTACGTTTCGTTGCAATGCGTTGCGTTATGTTGTGTTGTGCTGTGTTTGGCTTTCATGCCATTTTATGTGCGTGCAACAACAACATTTTTAGGTAACCAAATGATTGGTAATTTACATACATAGTAGTACACCCAACCGCTTATACATACAATTCGAATTCATTCATAGAATTCATATGAAAACGCCCTGCCATGATCGTGAGGAGTCGTAGCAACAAAGGGGGTTGCGTGGCTTGGTTGGTAAAGTGTTCGTTTTCGATTGAACGCAAATGACTTGACGAAGTGAAATGAGTAATTCGCTACTCAATCAGGCGATGCAAATGTCGTTTATGTTAGTTAAAATACATATTGGCTTAGTTAAAATCTATTAACGCTTCTGAGGAATACAAATATTTCCAGATCAATGGCATTTATTTATCGAGCAGATAAGGTGCTATTCCAGAGATTAAGGAAGGCGAAAAAACGACTACGTCGGGAGTGATGAAGGTTGGACTTAAGGGGGTCTTAACCAGTTAAATTACCCGGCGAGCTATTCAAATAAGGCGGTGAAGAGATCAGATCATTATAAATAGAGCGTTGCCAACATGCCATTGACAGCCGACGTTGACGATCAACCCCCACACTCCACTGGTGCAAGATATGTCCCCCCAACACCAGTCGCATCGGAGTGTAATGGGCCGCCAGCTCCATAGAAGGCGGATTGAACCACCGTTTTCAGCGCAACCGACCCCGTAACTTAACTTTTGATGCGAGGTTTGCCTCTCAATTTGGCGCCTAAGTCGTGAAAGTGCTCTCGCCGCGTACGTCTGCGCAGTACTCCCACGAGAGGAGGAGAACTAAGATTTATTTTTATTTATAGAGAATTCTTGAGAGAACGTGTTATATAAAAATGTATTGGACTTAGTCTTGTTCGTATGACCGCATGCTCAACGGGGCAAGCTTAGCAGTCTAAGTGATATGGTGGAGAATTCAAACAGTACGCATGCCGCGGTAGACCGAAATTACTCCCTGATGTAGCCCGGTGTCAGGGAGGTGCCATTCTAATAAAACTGATTTGGTAAACCCCCTTGATGCAAACCGTCCAGTGGGCACGATGTCGCTTAACACCCCTGTATTAGGAGGTGTGCCACTAAATTACCATCCAAACGTGGCACGATCACTCAAGATTTTGAATTTTATTGAGTTTTCCTCTCTAGATCCCCCATTATCAGTAAAGCAGAGGCAGCTCTTTCAAGGTATAACATCTCGTCACACTTATATGGTCAATCTTGGGCTTAGAGTCCCTGATCCCTAGTCTAGTACCATGTATGCAATCAAACTAAGAACCTTCACTCCGCTTTATGTTTTAAAAGTTTCGGATTTTCTCTAACACATCTACTACTATCAAAGCTACTTTATATCTTACTTACTTCCGAAAGCCATATCACCTCTTGGAGAAGAAAAACTAAAAAATAAGATCCTAATCTACCAACTTTCGAATGACGACATAGCTGAGATCATTAGCTCGCGATATTGTGAAAAAATTAAGCAACGAAGTAAACATATTCAAAGATGAGTGATTCCATCAGAATAATGTTCTAATGTGGTATACGGACTGCTCATAAAACCCCAGAAGGGATTGGCGCGAGAATATTTGGCTTTCGAGTCAATATGGATATGAGAACACATGAGTATCAGCATGGAGGAAGTAGTCGCTATAAGCTCCACGCAGCTGCTTCAACGAGAACATCAAAATATTTAGTCACATATCTTCTCGTGAGGTAAAATGGTGACTAGTAGGTGAGTGCGTGAAGAGGCTAAACAGCTTAGCATCACGAGAAAATTGTCGACCAGTTTAGGTTTCAGCTTATGCGGAGGTAGAAGGCAACGAACAATTTGATAAGTAAGGCCGAGAAGCGGCGGCTTGGATGAAATACATGGGAATATGGTAACACAGAGGATCTTCAGCTTGCACTGTACCACCCCAGTTTATTGTTAGTAAAATTGATTCCTCCTCCGAAATGCTGAGAATATGGTCTCTTTAAAAATACTTTTCGAATCAATAAATATAAATATAATTAGTACATCTTCTGAGGGCACTCTTGACTTCGGTAAACTAAAAACCTTTCTACTAAATTTGTCAGCATATCCCTTTTTCGCATTTATCAATATTTAAATATTTTTTACTTTTAATATATTAACAGATTTTAGGTCTAATCCTATACCTCTTTGATTTACGCTTGTAAACTGTCAAAAATTATAGTTTTCTGAGAGCGAGTGAGTACATTAAAAAGTCCAGGATTGACTATCAGCAACCTCTAACTACTTCTGGCTACTTGTGACTCGTACAGGATCGCAACTAAAGTAAAGTAACAAAATTTTCCCAGTGTCCGATCTAAAGTTTTATTATTTTTTTCAAATATCAATAAAAATCTGCCGTTTCCACCTGTTCTCCTTAACATAACCTAATACCGTGAGTTCGTGCATCGAGCGACAAAGTGGAGTTTGCACCTTAACCTGAAGATTGTTAACCCAGCATCAAGATTTACACGTTCCACAAAACAGCTACAATTAATTTCGTCACTCAATTCGACACTGGGGTCTCTAAATATAACATTATAAAACTAAAACCGTCACATACTGAAAGCATCGACAAGGTTTTGGCTCAAAATGTGTACTCCTAATCGTTGTACCAAACTAAAAGTCGCCTTTGTTACATCGGCTATGCTTCTTAAAGGATTTTGTATTATGATTTTCGGAAATATACGTAACGCATATCCTAAAAGCTTAGCAATTTTCTGAAGTTATTAAACAAACTTTTTTTTTATATTCGCAATTGATTGCCAATCTTAAATAAGTCAACTCGAAAGTAAAGAGACGCCATAATAGAAATCCAATCAAGTGAATCAATTTTCCTAAAAGACTATCAACATGCTGAATAGACTTATATACCTATACATAATTGCCCAGTAAGCATTTTGAAGATTGTTCAACGAGTTTCGGCATAGTCAAACCGTTTGGTACTAGAATGGAGGAGTGTCTTCGAAAAACCCGTTTTGAAAAGCAAATCATTTTAACTGTATTGGACGAATTGCGCGTTTCCTCAGACTGCCGTTAGAAGAGCCTGATGACAATTTAGAGTGATCCAGCCCATTGGGCAGGGCGAAACACTGTTAACAACAACAACAACAATTGGTTCTATATGCTCTATCTCTCATTCTAGGTGCGCCTATTGTACAAATTTATCTTATTTAGCTTACAACTTAGAGTAACTTATGCTTTGAAGTACTGCATTTCTAACCCCTGTTAGATGACTCTTCATCGCTACGATAAGAAAATCCGACTTGCTTCTAACTCACCAATATCCATACTATGGATGGTCTTACATTATAGCGAATATCCATGATTGGTGGTAGACTATCTATCGTTGGTGACGAACTATCCGTAGTATTCGTATTATATCGTCAATCTAGGGTTTTCCACCGACATTAAAGTAGGTCGTCCAATTAAATAGATCTTTATCACAAAGTTAATTACGTTTTAAAAAAAGGGCCTTAAAAGCCTCAAATTTTTGGCCAGACCTTCTACAAAATTTTTTAGTACACAGTTTTGTAGAGCACTCAATTTAAGTATAACATTGTGCAATAAGGAAGACCCTCAAAAATTTCGGAACGTTTTTCGTCAAGGGTGTTAAGTGATTTCTTCCAAACAAGGCATGAAGAAAAATTAATTTTGTATGGAAAAAAATAACCAACATCCTCGACAAAAAAATTCTAAAAATTCAGGGGAAATTTTGAGGTACTTCTAACTAGCACATTATTGCGCTAAAATTAACGACGTACTCAAAACTTGTCTAAAGATTCTGCCCAAAAATATTGAAATTTTTATGTACATTCTTAAAAGTGTAATTAACTTTCCTGAACTTGGAAACTTGCAAGTTTCATTTTATGTGGTTTCTGTTACAGAATTCGCTATATTTTAAATGCAGCTTTTTAAAAACACAGCTTCTTTTTATTTCCTGGAACGATATCCAATTTAATTTCAATACTGTTATATTGAACACAATTGTAAGTTGAACTCTGAAGTTATTTTAAGGGGTTGATTATTTAAGTCACCGTGATACTTTGCGTCGCAGTCACTCACATTCACCTTAGTCGCTGTTCTCAATACTTTGAGAACTTTAGCGACTCAAAATCGGAATAACTCGCCACAAGATGAGCACAAGCAATACTCGCTTTAGCCAAGTTCATTCTTCATAATGCTGGCTGGGTTGCATACCAAAAATACAATCACATCCTTTTCATTCACATGCAAATGAAATGAAAAGCAATCAAAGCGACTTTTTCGCAATGAACCTAACAATGTTCCATTTGAATACCTTCTTTTATTTCATTTCCATTCAAATTGCGATGCTAAAGTTTAGTATTAAAAACACAAAAGAAATGTGTGTGGGGTGGTGGGAGAATTTTTATTACGCCAATCCACATGCCCTCGCACGATAATTACTCTTGCCACTTTACGCGATAATTTGAGAGAACTGTTCATTTCCTTCAATGTGTCCTTTGGGACGATTTGAAAACGATTTTCTAAGGTATGGTAATTTGGAGTGTTTTTCTTGAGATACGAATACTTATTGCCTGAGTGAATAAGTTTTATAACAAGAGATGGTAGATAATTTTTTAAATTGCTTGGATATTTTCATTTTTATTTTACGTGAGAAAATTACAATGTGATGATATGTGGAGGTAGATTTGCATACCTTTCAGGGTTGATATGCTTATTAACTGTACTCAAGCAACTCCGAAATACCAATTCTAATTGTATATATTTTACTCTTATCCCAAGCAGAGTACCAAAAGCGGAGCTCTAGATTGAAGAGAGACGTCTGCATGGGACCGGAAAGTTTAGAGGAAACTCGTTATTGCTGGAAAATTTAGCTTTTTAATCTGATAGAAAGAAGGTTAGGTTGTGCTGGCTGGCCAACGCAGTGACCTCATATAGACGCATTGCTTCCTTAATGTCACTTCAGTGTCTGTGTTGAAAGTAGTGATGTCCTTTTTGCAAAAGTTAGAAGCCTGCTTGGTCCTATTCCTCTGAGTGATTCCAGATTGCAAATATTTTGAGCCGCCTGCACTTTGCGTTTCCTGCATATGCTGTCGACTACAACTCCCATCTATTGGGCATGGGCTGCCCAATTAAAATGTTGTTGTCCCTTTTGAGGGATACATCCGTTTTTGTAAGTTTTCTGTCGTATAATCCGCACTTGATTTTGGAGCCTTGCACTTATTTCCATGCCCTATCTGCTTGTTCAATCATGTGTAATTTTTACTTTTTTGTTACTTCCCCTAGTGGAATGGATACATCTCTAATATTTCCCGCATCAAGTGTTGCTGCCTCATAATGGTTATTCTTAACCAAAAAAAAAATATTTCTCGGAACATGTCTTCCCAACCATCGCTGTACATATCGTTGTAATTTTTCTCTAATAAAAATTAACAAAAAAATATTTCTCATTTATAATGGTTATGGCTACCAAAAAAAATATTTCTTATGATAATGGTTAAAAATTCCCAAAATAGTATGAAGGCAATTTTTGTGTAAAATTTTTGGTCAAAAAACAAAATAACAATTATTTTCAGTCCCTGCTATTAAGAATTCACAATTGCGAATTTTCTGGAGAACCTCTAAATTTTATAGGTTTTAGTCCGTTTTAAAACAATTTTAAATTAAAAATATTTTTCATTCAATATCGGTCCGGCGCCACCAGGTGACATGAATATATTATTCAAATACCAGCCAAATTGGCCCATAATTTAAAATAGAATTTAAAAATCCGCGTTCAGATAGCACCAAAGCTACCTAAAAAAAACATTTCAAAAATCAGCTTACACACATCAGCGAGACACCCCTCTTTGAATTCAAAAACACTTATTTATGCTATGGAGACGCTGATCTTTGAGTAGGCATGCTTGCTTGAGTTGATGTTATTGCATTATGCTCTCGTTGATGGGAAAATAGATCGTGAGCTTATACGAATAGTTGCTTTGTTGGAAATTTAATCCTAGAAAGCTAACCTTCCGCCACTCCCTATAAAACCTAACCATTCGTCGATTCGACGAACATTCTTTAAAATACTTATTTCTAATATAGTTATTTAATTTTTGGTTTGATTTATTGTACGCATATGTGTACCAGTTTTTAATCTTCGAAATAAAACATTTTTTTATTATTTTAGAAGATTTAGATATATTTTTTAAGTCTTTTAGAAAG
This sequence comes from Merzomyia westermanni, assembly GCA_949987695.1. NCBI lineage: Eukaryota > Metazoa > Arthropoda > Insecta > Diptera > Tephritidae > Merzomyia > Merzomyia westermanni. The sequence goes on along the minus strand of OX465288.1, from coordinate 160,170,104 downwards.
GCAGTCTTAGAAAGAGACCGAAAATTTTACAAAAAATTACATTCCACTAACACGAAAAAAAAATTTTCATTGATCAAAATTAAGTAATTTTGTGTTTAACTAATTAATCTTGACTAGAAAAGTTAAAACTTAATTCATCCAAACTTTCTAGAAAAAAATTCAAAAATTCATATTCAAAAATTCATATTTATGAAAAACCTAAAAACACCTTTCTGAAAATTTCATCTTGTCTTTGGGTATAACTGAGGTATAATACAAAAAAATTCAAGTCCAAAATTTAATGGCGAACTCTATTTATTTTTTTTTTTTTTTGATTATGAAAAATCGAAAATTTTCTAAATTTAGAAATTTTCAAATAAATTTTTGTATACCTAAATTAAAGTACCAAACAAGGCGAATTCAGTACAAGGTGGCATTATCCAATCAGCTGATAGCTACTTTTTTCTCGAATTTTTGACGCTACAAATTTCACCGCAGTACGATTTTGACATTAGATTCATTAATTACAAAAACAAAATACATGGAAAATGTGTGTCTGTATGTTTGTAATTCGCCTTGCTTCCACCTTATATTGAATTCTCCATTTGAAAGTGAAATTTTTTAAAATTGCATAACTTTTGGAAAAAAAAAACAAATTTTTACTTTTATTTCTTACAAGAAAGCAAACTCTTTAAAAAATTTTATTGAAATCGGAAGTGGTCGATTCCAACTATGTGACGATTTGTCATTGAAAGACACTTATATGACTCTGCAATTTTTTATTTATTCAAAAAAAAAAATATTGCAATTATAATGGTTATATGAACTGTGGTATTAAAGCATACGCCAGCTATGCTCAACCGTATCATATGGGGTTGTTCGGCTCGCATTTGCAGTTCAAGAGTGAGCAGATAAGATGGCAGAAAATCGGTTTATACTCAGAATTAAAACATTATACAAATATGGTCAACTCATATTCAAAACTCCTGCTGATCACTTGCTTTCTGAAGTTATTCAGATTTTACAAAACAGTAGAACAACTTATTTCAGACCTGATTTTCTTTAAGCTCTTTTGCATTGAAAACTCTATAAGTATTTCAGTCCGCTTTCACATTATTACTTAAGTTCAATTTCACATTTACCACTAAAGGAGTTATGAATATCTCCCAACATCTCTGTCATCTTACTGCATCACTGCCACACGCATTTATGTCTCCTACTCGCTTGTCCTACCACTAAATTTGCTCTGTAACTAGAGATGCCATTAATTCAAAGTGAAAATAAATGCCTATAAACAAATATAAATAAATACAAAATTTCACAAATATTTACTTTTGCATTTAAAATTTTATTTTTGTGTTTGCATTGCCAGCACTTTAAGAAAATTAATAGCAAATTAACAGCTGCTGCTGCTGACGACGGCGTCCAGATTTGTATTCGAATCGGTAAAAATCAATCATCGTTATTATTTCGGCGAGTCGTCAATATTTGTGTAGGTGTTCGCTTAATTAGTTAAATACCTCACTAAATGCGCAGATTTGGTAAACAAAATCATCTCTCTCATGTTTTCACTCGCTACCGCCGACACTGAATCAACTGTGTGGGCAAACAAATGGAAATTTGGGTTTTTGTGTGTCGGTGGCAGGATATGCTGAGGTATCACGAAGGCCAATCACGTTTGGATTAGTTTAGCACAATATTGATATTTAGTGTTATGAGGCCTTTGTCGGCATAAAAAACTCAAGTGGCTATTTATGTCTGAATAGCCAATTGAGATTGGGAGTGCTATATAGACGAATCGAGTTCTGACCATTTAATCTGAAATTATCTGTATCTCGCCTTAGCTGACCTCTGCTTGTGACGTCTTTTAATCCAGCGTTATTGTGACTTTAGCGTCTTTATACACCTTGAATTGATCACAAAAATCTTGAGATGCTTGTTGATTGAATGGGTCCAGAAGCTAGCTGATGAACTGCATGTCTTCCCCCAGCTAGTGAGGAGGCAGCTTCCTGAGTTCGATGAGCAGCATCCTTTTACAGTGTCTTGTTGCCCAGTCCTACAGGTTGGCCCTGATAATTGGGTAGCAAAATTTATATTCCGCCAAGACAGTCACTCCAGCAGCAGAACTTTTTTGAGACAGCCAAGGAACTAAATGCACTCTTCTGTTTCCCTAAAAAGTCTAAGTAAATTATTCCTGCTATCCACATATATCCCACACTAGCTAAAGTTCTCATGGATTGTTACAATGAGTACTATCGCAAGACCCTAGCTACATAAATCAAAGCTTTACAGCAATCGATTGCTGACATTGGGTAAAAGGTTTGGCCTCCCTGTGCACCACAGCAGTTTTTTTCGTCCCAGGTCACAGTGGTAATCATAATTAATTCGGACTATCTCCCCCTAACTCCAGTAAATGAGCAAGTGTAGCCACGAGGAAGAGACAGAAAACATGGATAACTTCTCTGTAGATGACCTGCGGTGGACAAGACTTGTATGGAATGTCTGAAAAGGTACTTGATAGCGTGTTTAGTGGAGCTAGGCTCGCCTGAAATCACATACTACGCTACATTCAAGCAACCATAAACTAAAATGTCTAAAGGAGCCATCTGCCGTAAGTCTGTCATTCTGTTTTGTTGAGGGTCAACTACCATAACTTATCCTAACCTGGAACCTAGTACAAGGACATAAGAACCACGCTATGAAAGGGCAATTCCAAACAGGGATATGCTGAAATCAGGCTTTATTTTCTTGCCGATTCGGGGTCAAATTTATAGTAGATGACTAACCGCCTAGCTGGAGACTTTAACTTTGGAAGTTAGTTCAGGACCCAATGAAAACAGAAACAATTGCTTTGGGTTTATATGAACCCATTTGGATTATACAAATCTTAATATATAAAAATTCAAATTGTGTAAGTAAGTATGCGTCCAGTTAGGTGCTGCCAAGGACCAAGTTATTAAGGGGCGTGGCACCTGGAATTTTAATGGTGCATATCTCTTGAAGTATTCTTGTAAGGCTTTGAATTTCGGTAAATGGTTGTACGTAGTTAATCTCTAACTGCTCCTGAAAAACGGGTGATTAGTAAGAGGAGGCGTGGCACGTCCGGTAAAAACTTGATTTTGTATCGTGCATATCTCTGGAAGTATTCATGTCATAACACTAAAGTTTCATAAATAGTTATACGAGGATAAGCCCTACCAGCTTCAAAAAATTTGGGATAACTGAAAAGAGGGCGTGGCATCTATAAATTCTACAGCAACTGTTGATTAAAGAAGAGTGGCAGCTTCCACACAAATGGGATTTTTCATACTGTATATCTCTGGAGGTATTCATGGTATAATAGTGAAATTGGTAAGGAGTTATATGAGGGTAATCTCTAATAAGCATGGCAAAATGGGACTCAAACAAAAGGAGCCTTGAAACTTTTTGGTATACTCATAAATATTTCTAGTGGTCTTGATGTTGTTGTTGTTGTAGTAACGACAAAAACACTCCCCGAAGGTTTTAGGGAGTGTTGTCGAATTAACAGTCCTTGGCCGGATTTGAACCCGGTACGCTCCGGTACTTCCTTGCGGTACTGCCCGACTGTCGTGGTAGCGATTTATGACCAGTGAAACCTTCTAGGTCATGTCACCCCTCCTTCCGTAAGGGAGGATAAGGTGGGTAATAAGAGGTGAGAGGCATCATATCCGTTGATCAACCATCGAGTTGCACGTCATTACCTTTGTGCATATTAGTCGCCTCTTACGACCGGTATGCCTACCTCGGGCATATTCTAAACCCCTAACCCGCAGGGGTATAGTGGTCTTGATCACCTTTTATAATTCTCTTTCTCTAGACAAAGAGGGCAGGCATTTTGAGGAACTGTGTGCCTACTATTCCATTATAGATATAAGCCGTATCCGAATAACGATGTTGAGTGAAACGCTCACAAACCACTGGACTAACATACAACCAAGGACTGTTCGGAACATGTTCCTTACTATTTCTAGCAATACAGCAACAATAAATCTTTAAAAAAACCTAAAGTATTTTAGATAAAATTTAAATCTCATTTGATATTTGCCCACAAAATTAACACCAACAAGATTATGGCCTATCCATTTTGACAGACTAACAATCCATAACCATAAAAATTTTAAACTCAAAATTAAAAAAAAAAAAACATAATTACACATTTTTCGACACCATAACCAATGTCGCCTGTACTTTTGTAGGTTTGTATGTATATATATATGATATATAGCCTTGGCGCATTATGTTATTAAGTTGATATTAGGTGACTCTTTAGCCTCATACAAAAGCCTAGTAATCGGATGTGGCAATCACGGACGTCAAGTCAGCGGCCGTACGTTCGCCATTTGTGTGCGCCACGTGGCGCTATCAATGTCGGAGTGTCGGGGTGTTGGGTCGTTTTGTACGAGTATTAGCCCGACGATCATTCATCAAGATAAATGTCAATGCGACATTGTAACTGATGCTCATACCGATGTTTCCAATTTTTGGTAGCGCATTGTATTTGTACAACCAGACGTCGGCATTTCTAATGGAAGGTGTGCGCGCACAAATTTTCAGTTTCCTCTTTTATTGGCAAACGTATCAATGTCACTCCGAATAAAAGAAATCTTAAATTGAATGCAAAGAATTAAATACTGATTACGAAAATTGAATGAAAAGGATATTTACTCACTTGACATTGAGTTGGTGATGGTTGAAAAGGAACAAAAATGGAATAAGGAAAAGATGCTAAATGATATTTGATTGATATTCGTTTAAAGGGGTTTATTGTAGTTATTGTTGGTGGAAAGTTTTAAAATGAATTTGTGTTTGGTAGACAGGACAATTTTTAATATTAGGTAGCGCCGTCTCTGCTGTCTTTGATTGACTTTAGTTAATTAGAAGATTTTAATCTGTGTTTTTATTTATTTTTGTGTATGTGTTAAGCTTCACTACTTTTAAGTCAGAAGTTTTAAAAAAAAAAGTCGGATCTGGGACCCGCCACCTGAAACAACTTTCAAAGAACACATTAGCAAAGGTCCAGTTGAGAATCAAACCGATTTTACTGATTACTTGACTGAAATGTTCATATATACAAGATGGTATCTGTCTAAGCTTTATGGAGGGCGAGTAGTTTTTTTGAGTTATTTTTTTATTTTATTTTATTATTTATATTATACATATTATTGGTTTAGAGAGGAAAAGGGGGTTTACTATAGGGAGCCCTTTTCTAATATGTATTTAATTATTATTTTATTTATTAAATTATTTGTTCTATATAGAACGGGGTGCAGTGCACCTGTTACACCTTGTATTTATTAATTGGGGGCGAGCACTGTTGGCTCTGAGGCATTGCATGGGATTGGCTTCCTCATTTTAGTTCTGAAAAACCCCCGTTGCACATATTGCATAGGGGCGATATTTTGGGAATAGTAAATTATTTTATTTGTATTTTTATTTCAGTTGTTTGTTCTATATAGAACGGGGGGTGTGGGGCACATTTACACCTTGTATGTATTAATTGGGGGCGAGCACTGTTGGCTCTGAGGCATTGCGCGGGATTGGCTTCCTCATTTTCGTTGTGAAAAACCCCGGCTTGGGATTACAAAACATAAACTATATATTTGGGATATTTTATAAGCTGCTTGCGAATTACAAGAGAGTGCAGCGCAAATAAAATAGACGAAGTAAATCGTTATAGCTTATGTCGCTTAAACAGTATCTACTACCAAACTGCATTTCTTTTATTGACATAATTATAATGCAAAAACTATTCGTAAATTTTTAAATATTTTTGACTTCTGCATCGCAGGCAGATAGCGTTTTAAGATAATGTTATAGGGATTTCATTCATTTAGCAGAAAAAAGTTGAGGCCCGACTATGGAATTTAAAAAAATCGGGCTGGTCAATCCCTAGAAATTAAACAAAAACTTTAGAAATCCTAAAATATGTTTATAGCTATAACTTAGAAAATAATTCGAGTTTCGAAAAATTATGAAACATGTATTTTTGTTTAATCAGGAAAAATGCTTAGTTGTTAAAGTACTCTAACAGCAGCTTTGGTGCAGACACTTGGGTTCGTATCCCAGTGTCCGAAAAGGGGTCTGATGAGAAGTTTGGCACTTCGAAACATGTCATCCCATACCATCATTTTTCCTCTAATATCAATTAATAAAATTATTTAAATTCTTTGAACGTTTTTTAATACAATTTTCAAGTCCGAACACTGCTAGGGACACGACCCACTTTCCCAAAATAATATCTGTGGCCATAAGCAATAATTGATGAAATGTAACGCGAGCGCTGTCTTCTGCTGTATCGAAGGCTTTTCTACCTTAAGAAGTTATAGCCCAAATCCCGTGTATCGGAACAATCGATTATTTGGGAGCGATATGTTATATTGGTCCGATTTTGTTGGGTCTGACAAATGATTACTATATGAGAAAATGGCAACCCCATATCAGATTTTAGCCCGATATTTTTATAATTGATGGACTAGTTTGCATTCAAACATACACAGGACGAACGGACGGGCAGGCACGCATGCCCATATCCACTCAGTTCATCGTCCTGAACGTTTCGTTATACTCATTGATGGGTCTACCTCTTCTTCTTCTCATACTTCCTCTTATACTTACAAACATCGGACCAATAACCTTGAGCGATCCAACAGCGGCGCAGCAAAAATCATAGTATAATATAAAAATTTTCTTAAGTTTTGATATACCTGCTATTGATAAAGGTTAAACGTTCAACTTGAAAGAATATCTTAAGGGATACAGGTCTGAGCAACTTAAACAACTATGAGAAACCGTCATCGGTACTCAAATAGACATGAGAAGGAAATTGTTTTAGAATGATTAAAAGTCATGCTTCTTCATTGTATCAAAATCGTCTCAAAGTAAGCTTCAAATTGGCGAACTTCTACAATTTGTTTTCATCGCATGTGCGAACCAAGTCTAATGTATATACCCATATAAAGTTGTAGGTGTTTTCAAAAGTTCCAAGTCGTTTGCAGTCCTCGCAATTTACTGTTGTAGGCAAATAAATAATATTCTTCCTTTCACACTCATCCCCTCTTCCATTTTCGCCAGAAAAATATGATATTGGCAAAGTTTTTGAATAGTTGTTACAAACTTTTACTCCAATCAAAATGTTGACATTTCCTGTTTAGCTGTTGAGCGGCGAGTATTGGCATGTTGTTTTATGTGAAAAGGACATACCAATAAGCCTTGAGACAACACTGAACAGCAGAATGGTGAATACAACAACAAATGTCTCGACAGGCAAAAAATGGAAACCTACACCAACAATGGAAATAAAATGTAAAACACTGTTGAGAGTTGTAGTGAAATAATTTGTAGTCGTTTCTAAAAGTTATTCGTGGATGAGGGACTGTTCAATAAATCTAGTTTAAAAGAATATTAAGGAATTTGAAAAGTATCACGCAAGCTGATATAACATACAAATTGCAAAAGCAAAATAAGACAGAAATAAGAAGTTATTACAAAAATTTTATAAGAATATTTTTATATGGGTACATGTATGTAACTGATTAAAAAAGCATCAGCCAATTGTCCCCAAAGGGTTAATGTTGATGGATTTTACATAAATCAATTTCAGCGACATGTCAAGAGAGACTATAACTTTTTAAGACCTGAGCATGAATTATTAGACTGAGGGAGGCAGGCCACCTATTACCACTGATATGTATTTATTGGGGGCGAGCACTTGTGGCTCTGAGTTATAAGCGCGGGATCGGCCTCCTCATTTTCGCTGTGGAAAACCCCGATTTGGGATTACAAAATATAAACTATATCTTTTGAATATTTCATAAGATGGTTGTGAATTACAATAGCATGCAATGCAAATGAAATAAACGAAAGAAATAATTACAGCTTATGTCGCTTGAACATACTAGACCCCCTAGTCGTCTAGTGATATTCATAGGTCACTGGTTCGTATCCGCCTCGAAGGACCATATATACTTTAGGGCACTGCACTCAACACTCACCTTGGCAATCGGTATAGAAAAAAAAGGAAATTTCTAAATACTAAACAATGGTAATTTATTTCGCTCAGGCTCTAGACGACCGTCTTACTTAAAGATGTTCCGAATTGTTGTTTTTTCTTTGCAGTAAAATTGTGAACCAGTCTCCAAAAGAGGCAGTCTTGAACTACACGCGCTGTGAATCGTCCTGTGCCGGATACAAAAGTGAAAGTTTAAAAACAACTTGAAAAACCGGATAATAATCCACAACCAAAACTACCCCCAAACTTATCGAAATCGCACAATTTGAGAACTAGCCAAACTATCTTAGAACTGTCGGAATGAAAACCCGTTAAGAACGAGTTGCAAAGTAATGCACTGGCGACAACTGCCACCGCCAATGACATCGCCATGCAAAAGTGGTCAGTTGAAGGAATTACTTGGGTATTGAGCTAGAGCTGGTGGTGCCGTCAAACGGTTTAGCTCAGGGAGAGTTCTGAGTTTGTTTAACAAATGTGTGTGTGTGTGCCTGACTGTGATAGGCTTGGTGTGTGATGTGGTGAATGCTGGCACCAGTGTTGTGGCACATCTAGCCAATGCGAATTAAATCAAGGGTCAGGTATGTGTAATCGGGGTCTTGAGAGGATAAAGGCCCGTTTCTCAAGTAAACTTTAAAATTTAACTGCTTGGTAAACAAAAATTTTCTATACTAAAAATGTTTTTATCGGGCCAAAAAATTGTAAAGTTTACTTTAAAAAACGGTCTTCCTTTTTGTTGAACGAAAATATTGCCCTTTATATAAAAGTAGTATGTGTTCTCTGTTTTTCTCTGAACTTAGCAATAGCATCAGGTTCGGAATTATTATCCAAGTTTTCAGTATCAAGTTTCCTGGGAGGTTACTTCATTGGGCTCCATACTATGGTCCACGTTTGAAGTGTATAGAAAGTAAGATTCCCGAAATGCGATAGATTTCCCTGCGTAACTAAGTCGTCACTTATTCACTCATACTTCTGTACCCCTCCAAAAACTGATGACTTTATTAAATTTCACTTTGCTCTCTACCAAAACTCGTAGCGCATTTGTGGGGTGTTGAAAAGTAACGCCACAAAACTAACATATGCCCATCACTCCTTCTTTAGTCTTTTAGTCCTTTCGTGTCATTTTACAAACACTTAGAATGCGTGAGTTGCCTGGGTTGGGCGTATGTCGTGTGGCGTGTGCGTCATGCGGTGATTTACATTAATTTGCAATTATTCATGCTGTGTTTTATTGGTGCAAAAGAATTTACTTTCTGAGATTTATGTGACGTTTAAGTATCGTGTCAAGTTTCAACTAAGTAAAATGTGGACAAAATGAGCAAGATTTTATTTTATGCAAATTATTATGATGCAGACTTAGACTTAGATGATGTTGTCATGAGAAAATTATGCTCTACGTAAATATGGATAAAAAGATACTTGGAATTATTAAATTGTATGAAATCTAAAGCATGAGGGACTAGCAAACGCTGTCAGTGGCATAAGACTTTTCAACAAAAATTTTGATGAAGGTTTGTTCAAGAATTCATGTTGTAAGTATTTTAAATTAAGTGAAAATTATTTTTTTTTGAATGTGCATTACGTAAAGTTGTCTTCAAGTGTTTTATATTTTCTTTTAATTCACTGCTCATCGCATTTTGCAATGTTCGAGCTAAAATATCCCTAAAAGATATGCATAATATTTTATGCCCCAAATTCAAATTATGCAGGGAAAGCAAAATCCTGAAATAAAGTATTCAAAAAGCAATAAGAGAAGAGGAATTAAGTGTAGAATTGTGGCTAAAAATGTTACAGCATCACATCGCACCATCAACTGACTTCTTTTTACTGCGAATACTGAAGTTACTTGCATCTCAATGCAAATTTTGGTGGGTAAAAGGTAGCATATGCCGCATGCAAATGCCATGTAGCACATATCTGATCGCGTTCCCTGCAGGGACCTCAGCAGCTGGTGACACAAATTTCTGGTTCAGAACTAAAACTAAAGTGCCAAATAAGAACTAGTTCGACAGTTGCTTGATTTTTGATTTTCACTAGTCTAAGTTAAGTAAACATCACTAGGAATTTTTATTGTTTTTGAAAAAATAATTTTTCAAACAATACCCTTTAATTTTGTATACCAATTCAATTGAATTGTTGTTTTTGCGGCCTGCATATTTTTCAAGGATTCACGACTATAAATGAGCTCAAGACCAAAAATAATAATTTTTTTTATATGAATATTATTATAGTTTTTATTTTTTTAATAATTAATTTTTATTCAATTAATTTTTATTAATTATTGAAAGTTTCAATTGGAATAGAGAAGAAAAATTTAGAGACAACCGCCATAGCTTTTCATATATATCCATTGCGGAAGCTGCTAGACTTGTTCATAAGAAATTCTGGCACGCTCCGCTCACTATTAGGATATCAGAGCGCTGAGTTTTTTTTTTCAGATAAACTCAGTTCGTTTATCAAATAATTAGGTATGGGTAAAATATCAACAATTTTGTGCCACTTCGGAACTATAGAAAAAGAGAGTCGGTATACACTAGTTCCAATGGATATATTCATGGAGTGGTTAAGAACTGTCGCAATTCAGGGTGAAATCGTGCTAGAAACAACCCGGGTAGAAAAAATCTAGGAAAATAAACACTTAACCTAGGCCCGGGGTAGATTTTCCCTAGCATGCGCCTGCTTACTTTTTCGAATCCACGGCCCAGATTATTAAATTTATGTGCATCTAGTTCAACTTGCTCAATTGCCGAAAAGATTTCACTGATTTTAATAGCTCAATGGATATTTTTTAAATTGGCATTGCCTTGGAAAAACTAGACCGAGCCTAAACAGACATTACTACCAAGGCCCTCTCTAAAAAAATATTAACAAACTGGCTAGGGCCTCCATATTCTTTCCTTGGCATGCCCATGATTTTAAAAGATAAAACCTGACCCTAGTTAAAATTTATAACAATTTCTACCCGGGAATGTTTAGAATTTTGTTCTGATTCGGAACCAATGAAATAGTACTAAAACTATAGAGTAATACACTAGTTCGGAGCTATAGTTACTGCAGCGGCGACAATTTCCACTTAGTAAGACATCGCCAAGTTAAATTCGCCAGTTGAATGGCTGTAAAAGCCTAAAACAAAGTTTCGAATCTGTAGTTAACCGTGGAATGTAAGTCAACTAGTCACTTTGAGAATGGCCTTAACAGCCATATTCTGGTTTGCAATGACTGACAATTAGCCCAATTCCAACTATTCCTCTTATTTATAAAGGAGCAGTGACCACTGAGCAATGACAATTATCAATAGTCACGAGCCAGAACAGGGCTGTAAGAGGCACATTTCTAATATGGGGGCTTCGTTAATTCTTCATATTTATATTCTAAAATTTATCAAGCATGACCGGAACGGAAGGAATCGAAACATCCATTTCAGCAGCTTCGGAATTTCCACTGAAGTTTAAAATAAACATGACCATGCTGTAAATCAAATCAATCTTCCCTTAATGTGTCTTGCGCTCTCCCTCACCCCATTCATCCCTCTCCTATCCGTTCATATAAAGGACCTGGAACCAAATATGAGAAATCTGATGAAAATAGTTGTGGAGATATGGCAAGTTTTCCTAGTAGAGATTGATACATAAGACAATATCCTTTATCTGAACGAAATAGCTTCGGAGTTTTGATAGTTAATAATGGCTACAGCATTATCACCACCTACTTTTCCAAAAGAATCCCACCGTTCTTTACCAGTTATCACACGAGCATATCATAGAAATTTCTTAAAGATCAGTTTATTACCTTGGTGTCTTATTCTACAGAGTCCTTCCTGGCTCATGCGCCCCCTTCTGGGCACTATGTATCAGCTGCTTACTGAGCTTGCATATAATAATCCTACGTGTAGTACACTTATACCTATGTGTAAACTACTAATATGTTAAGAAAGTTAAATTTGTATGATTTGTACTTCATATTTTTGTAATATTTATTTCTTCATTTTAATTCGTGAGCTGTAGTTAATTAATTGTACACTTCAGACACATAATTTCTTCTTTACAGTACCCTCATGCTGTCTTTATGTACATATTCGAATTTAGACTGTAAGAATTATTCAATTTGTAGACTATTAAATAATTGAATAAATAAATAAATAAATAAGGACACGCGAAATGTTGAATCTCGAAGTGGTGCGGAGCTAACGAAATTGCTCCACAAAACGAACTGAGTCCAAGCTGTTCAATGTAGAACTGGTTCGAGAGACTATTGAAACTTCCTAGCGTTTTGCCTTGTTGAATTGTCCAGGGATTGCAAAAGGGATTGGTACACATGTAAAAAACGTCTTACGAATTTACCTACAAAACTTTTCCCTACTACTTTTTCCTTTAAATTTAAATATACACTATTGTTTTATTGACATTTCAATTTGATGATCCTCTCCGACAGCTGAACATGCAAATTTGAAAGATTTCAACACCGAAGTCGAAATTGAAATTTACGTTTTTTGTTGTTACGCAGCTGTTTGGCCTCAATGTTGGATAAAAAATTTGCATGCATCTATACATACATTTCAGTCATTTGAATAAAAAAAGAGTTGTAAAGGGTGATACAATTCCTTACTATAAAAATAATAAAATGGAGATAATTTCACTTTGTTTAATTTGTTATTCATTTCATTCCTTGAGATCAAGCAGTGCACTCTGGCTGTATTCTTGGACATAGAGAGGGCCTTCAATAATGTTCTATTGGAAGCAATATAGATGACCTCTATACTCTTGGTACAGAGCACCTTATCGTAACCTGGAAAAAGGCGACGCTGTTGGGATATGGTGAGGTCACAGCACATCGCTGGAGAGGAACTACACATAGCTATATCCTGGCGCCATTGCTCTGGTTTCGCGTTATAAACAATATAATTCGTCACCTTTACGTGAATGGAGTTCAAATATATGAGATCTGCACCTCAACGTTATTTGTGAATCTGAGGAATCAGAGATGACGATGAGTTAAATACCACAAAGTCACACACATACGCCCTGCAAAAGAATGGTGGCTAAAATGTAGAGGCTAAGCCCAGAACTTATAAATGTACAGCGACCTGAAGGTACCCTGCAGAGGCTCTGAATTTGATTTGCAACATGTCGCCGATCGATCTTTTTATCAAGGAAACGGCATCCTAGAGTGCACTTGGATTTCGATTTATGAGACTCTGAAAGGAGCGTACATATGTGCTAAAAGTCCTATATTGCAACGAAAACTGACTTCATTTTCATTTTTACGGATGGATTCAAAATGTTCTATGGACCAGATATCAAGCCGGCATATTTTTTCTCTAATAAGATCGCAGGATCGGCGTGGATTGACTATCGATGTGTCCGAAGGACCCCTGGGACTTACATGGGCCCGAATCTCCTAGTAGTCGCTTTGCGAGGCTGATAATAATAGAGCGTCTTTAAGACTTTTACCATGGAATATTTCTTCGAAGGAATTATGGATATACATTTGCGCTGTACCGATGCTGAGTATCGAAGCAGATTTAATGATGAGCTGTGCTGAGCTAAGGACTTAGTGCGGCAACTATGAATTGAAATTGGATTATAACCACACCCCGTGTTTCGATATCGAAATTTTCGTAAAAGATATTATATGAGATATATCATTCTCTGATGCAGCTAAAATGGTAAAACTAGGTTTCTACATTTTCATCATCCAGCCACACCTGTCGCCCACGTATGAAAGAAGACATCTTAAATTTACGATTGTAAATAATTACGGAACCGCTTACAATAGCATGACGGAACTTAGTGAAAGGCTTATCACGCGACCTGGAGGCCACGCCCACAGTTATTAATTTTCCTGTCCACCCTAACTTAGAACCACCCTAACTCATGCACATGAAATGGTATTATAACTTTGGTCCGGTATTTGTAAGTATGAAAAGAAGAAGAGATAGACCCACCAATAAGTATACCGAAATGATCAGGACGATGAGCTGAGTCGATTTAGCCATGTCCTTCTATCCGTTTGAACGCAAACTAGTCCCTCAGTTTTTGAGATATCCCGCTGAAATTTGCTAAGGGGCCCCCATTTTGTAAAACATTAATCATTTGTCGGAACCAGCAAGATCGGAACAATACAACGCATAGCTCCCATACAATCGAGTGTCCCGATAAACGGGTTTTGGCCTATAGCTGTTGCAATTAAAAGGCTAGGAACGTAAAATTTTGCAAGTTTGGTACATATTATATATGTAATGCGTGTAGTGAAAATCACCCAGATCGGAACAACATAACATATAGCTTCGATACAATCGATTGTTCCGATAAATGGAGTTTGCGCTATGTATCTTTAAATTAACAATTTTGCAGGATGTGTACTAATTGTGAGTAAGGAAAGGTATAAGTCTTCGGCACAGTCGAAGACAGCCCTTTCCTTACTTGTTTTTAATTCTTTTCATCTCCAAATCATATTTATATTTTACCCTTCTTTTCTCTAATATCTTCTGTGCGATTAATCAATTCCTAATGATAAAATGATTTCGTACGCATGGAGCGTGTCTTCATTATGATTGGATTACTGTAATACCTGTAGAACATGTCGGTATGTCACAGTCAAAACCCAAGCACACATGTGAACAAAGCTTCATAATTTTTGACAAGTAGCTACTAACCGCCCATCAAACTATTAAGTTTCTCACTTAGTTCCGGCCAACCACTGAAATTATTACTAATCGCATTTCATTGCTGCACACTTACACGCACCGTCGACTCCTTCTACACCCTTACGCATCCAGCAAACGTTTTTCTGGAATTCCACATCAAAAAGTTAAACATTTTCGTTTCGGTTATCAACGCTACTAAAACTTAATCACGCGTTGCATTATGAATGATTAAAGCGTAAATTCTACCACCAACAAACATACAAATATCCACCCTCCAAGTTGAGGGTGGCACAAGTAAACGCGCTATGGCTGTACATGGGTTAATCGCTTTGACTGTTGCCCTGGTCATTCGCCTTTTCTTTGGTCTTACATTTAACGCGTTTGCCTGTCATAAGCCAATTAAGCAACAAAAACCATATTCTTGTCAAATTTCCTTCAAACAATTTAGCACTTTGCAACAATTTCGTTTTTAGTGTTTTTTTTGTTGCTATTGCTCTATGATAGGGGTGTTATTCATAACGATTATTTGGCGTTGGTAGCACTTTTCATGGTGGTGATGTTAGTCCCATTTAGCGTCGGGATGTGTCGGAGGTTACTTAAACGAAACCGGAGTCGAAGTCGGACTCTTCTAGATCTTATAACTTTAAGCGTGATATTTTTGTATATTTATTTTTTTCAAGTACTATACACTAGTATTTTTTCCAATTGAGATAAAATTTAGCATGTAGATAATGTACTAGACTCTAAAACTTTCTGCTTAGGTGTTGCCACTAAGCATGTTTTTACCACCTATCTGAATTTGTTTTAATGAAATAAGAAAAGTATTTTACTTCTTATTTCAACGTAAATGTTTCTATGTAGGTTATCACTCAGGGCTGCCCTTTAATCTAATTATATTTATATTTTTCCACATCATGTAGTCCCACGCAAAGATGACGTCTCCATAAGTAGTACGAGTAGAACCAGGTTATATACCATAGCTTTTTGATCTAGTAGAAGATCAGCAAGTTATAGACGGCACCCTTAAAAAGTTGATAAAATCCTTTGTCAGTTTTTACCCAAAAAACGCAGCTTTTCATAGCTGAAGAAGAACTCGACCTACCTAGCGCAATTCGAGTTACACCGACTTTTCCGCATTGGAACTGTACATTTCTAAGAATAAGTTAGAAATTTTTGGTGACACTATGGTAAGACGTGTTGACTAGGCATGGTGTAGAGCTGCAAGAAATAAATAAGTAGCGTTGAACAAACAGGATACCTGCATAGGAATACACGCTTGAACTATGAGTTTTAAAATGATAAATTTTCTTTCATACAGTGTCTATTGTGAATTAGTTGTTTGCCAATACTGAGGAAATTTTAGGAGCAGTCGATAAAACCCTCATACCCATGGAAATAACCTGGGTGCCTCTGTTTTCGAATAATGCAGGGTTTTCGTTGTTGTAACTATGCTTCGACCTGCCTTACCTAATATTGTCATCAGAATCTTTAAACGGAAGTCACAGAAAATTTACTATTTCAATGGGGTTGAATATACTCTGTTATATCGATTCTGCAGGTTCGTAACATCCCTAATTTATATGTAAAAAATGCATAAACTTCTGTATAGATATTAATACTGGCAAATGTAAATGGTACTCAATGAATTTCTGATGATTTCAACCCAGCATTAACTCGATGACGGTCAGGGGTCACAAGATTTTAAGAAAAAAGTAGAGATGTACAAGCTTTACATATGTAACTCGAGTGGGGTTTTGATGTGTAAACATCGTCGTCGTCATCATAAACGTCGCTGCCTGTAAGCGTGCCTCTGCCGCTGTTAGTAACCGTACCTCTGCCTGTGTCTTGTTGATGTGTAAACATCTTTGGGCTCGGTAGAGCAGTCCAGCAAAGTTAAGCGTCGCTGGTTGTAACCGTGCACCTGCCGGCATTTGTAAACGTGCTTCTGCCTGTGCCTTGTGTATAGAAATCTTGTTTGACTGCTTTGTTGTTATGTATGTGACGCTCTGCTTATGTGGTTGTGTGTGTATGCAAGTTCTTTGCTGATTGTTATTATTGTGTATACGTGCCTAAACACGATGAATGCTACAAATCGACAAAAGACGGAGGCAACTGGGTTTATAATAAATATACACAGTGTTTACAAAAACAAAAGAGGTGATAATTCATGTTAAATTTATTTTAGCTCAAAAACCCAAGCAATATAAAATAAAATCAAAATCAAATAAAATTAAAAAAAATAAAACAAAATAAAATGAAATAAAATAAAATAAAATAAAATAAAATAAAATAAAATAAAATAAAATAAAATAAAATTAAATTAAATTAAATTAATTTAGATGACATCAAAACCAGCGTATTGTTAGCTTAATGGTTAGCAATGCGTGCCAAAATTTCTCTGATGAGTGAAGTCTAGCAGCTTCCGAAATGGATCTATAAGAAAAGCTATGGCAGTTGTCTCTAAACATTTTTCCTACTCCATTCAATCAAAAAACTTTAAATAATTAATTAAAAATGATTATTAATAAGTAAAAATAATAATAATTTTCATAAAAATTCAAAAAGTGAAAAATTATTATTCTTGGCCTTGAGCTCGTTTCATGAATACTTGAAAATGTACAGGCCGTAAATCAACAAAATTGTTGGTATAAAAAATCAATAACAAAACCGAGAGCACACGGTAAGGCAGTTCTGATAATAAAACAGATCTGTCAAAAATCCATCATGATCACACTACTAACTGTCAAATGGCGGAAGAGGTTCATGCATATGGTAAAAAGAAGAATAGAAGTAGGAGTTTAGATGACATCAAAACCAGCGTATTGTTAGCTTAATGGTTAGCAATGCGTGCCAAAATTTCTCTGATGAGTGAAGTCTAGCAGCTTCGGAAAGGGATCTATAAGAAAAGCTATGGCAGTTGTCTCTAAACATTTTTCCTACTCTATTCAATCAAAAAACTTTTAATAATTAATTAAAAATGATTATTAATAAGTAAAAACAATAATAATTTTCATAAAAATTCAAAAAGTGAAAAATTATTATTCTTGGCCTTGAGCTCGTTTCATGAATACTTGAAAATGTACAGGCCGTAAATCAACAAAATTGTTGGTATAAAAAATCAATTAAATTAAATGAAATTAAATTAAATTAAATTAAATTAAATTAAATTAAATTAAATTAAATTAAATTAAATTAAATTAAATTAAATTAAATTAAATTAAATCAAATAAAATTAAATAAAATTAAATAAAACTAAATAAAATAAAATTAAATTAATTTAAATTAATTAAAATAAAATAAAATAAAATAAAATATAATAAAATAAAATAAAATTAACTTAAATGTAATTAAATTAATTAAATGGAACTGGGATAACTGGAAGGAAACTGAAGAAAAAAAGGAAAAGGAAAGGATGGGAAACAATAGAAATGTAATGCAATAAAATAAATTAAAAATAGAGACTGTTGAAATAAAGAGAAAAGCAAATAAAATAAAAATATATTAAAGTAAGGAACAGCACAGAAGAGAAGGGAAAGACAACCAAGGATGGGGCAGCTAATAACTAAAATTAAATAAAGTTTTGTGGTTGAAATTCAACCACTAGGCGAGGTGTACAGGATACACATGTTTACACATCAAACTCCAGAAGTACTTGGTACTCACAGCTTTTTTATATATAATCGATAGACCCTTAGCGAAGTATTTCGTTTTTGCACATGTGAAAGGGGAGCAGCTAATAGTCGCCTTAAGCAGTGGAACCATTTCCAACAGTTGAATCATTGATTTCTCTCTGCCAGCAATCGTTCGAAATTTCCCGTAGTGTTTTTGTCGTTCCAACAACAACAGGTACCGATGTACTTAGCTCAGCACTTCTCTTTGTATTTCTTCTACTTGGCTTTGGTGAGCTGTGTTGTGTACGTTTGGATGTTTAAATATGTACAGTAACTTACTGAGATGCGTGAGTAAGGATTGTATTTTTGGCTTCTAATGGGGAAGTTCACACCTTAAGCGGCTGTCAGCGTTTATTTCGCAATTTTCATGACACGAAACGAATTTAATTGTTATGAACTATTTATTTGTAAGTGCCCACAGAACATATACATACTCGTATATATAAAACGAAAGAAATTAACGACAACTTTGATGAAGTGATGGATAGAATACATTCGGATCTGGGTTTATCGGCTATCGATTCCTATAAGCCAGGTCTACGAATTGAGATAACTCGGTGTTTACACTACCAAGTTCTATTAGTGAGTGGACGTGTCGAACAATAACATCAGTCAGTCCAAGACCTGTAGATCCTTCTCGAACATCGGGGCGAGGGGTGGCGTAGAATATAAAAGCGGGAAGGTATACTCGATAGGGCCAAACAAATCGCCTCGCGACTGTGGCGTTAGTGCCAGATGGCGCCGGTGGATCCACATCCCCAAAGGACTGTTTACAACGTCTACTAATATACCCCTGCGAGTCTTTTACATACAAACCACAAATATAATCATTGGAACGTGGGACCAGATAAACGAATTATTTAAGAGATTATTGACTTTTGACGATAAAAGTCTGGCCCTTTAAGGGAGGGTGAAATACTGCTACAATAACCGGCAAATGGGCTGGATATTCCAAGTACATGCCCTCAAAATCCCATGACTTGGAAATAGTATATGTACTGGATATATAGAAATTAAAATCTGCAAAAATGTTCTGAGTGAACTCTTCACATCCGTGATATGTCTTGCACCAAGTTTAGGAATTCTATCATAAAGGGTTCTGAAGTCGTTGACAGTCGAAATTTGAAAATTTCTTCACTTATATGTGGGCAGTGCCACACATTTTACCGGGATCAGTCAATCAATTATTCCATACATATATTTATAAAATGATATTGCAAACTTTTATTAGAGCAAAGCAGTCGACTCACTTGACCGATTTCTACAGTTCTAGTTTTAAAATGACATATTTACGCCACAATAGGACATAGGCATATTTCTAACGTCAAATTTTAATATTACATATGTATAATTAAAGTCATAAGTTTATTAATAATTTAAAAAAATAGGGATGTGACATCCAGTGGGTAAAATTGATTACTCAGTTATCGATTTTTATAGAAAATGTAGACAAAGCTAAAATACTCTGTGTACTAGTGCAATTGGTATCAAAATTGGGATTATGCCACTTTGAGTTATGACATGTCTACATCAATTTCATAAAGTTTACAAAAATATGTTGCGGTAAATATTTAATAAGATTTTAATTTATTTTTATTTCAAGTCTCAGTTTCTCTTTGCCATTTACAAATTTACTAATGCTGCCAAAATTAATTTGACTTCATTAGTAAATATATCAAAAACTTTGGTCGACGGCGACCAAAACGGCAGCCGTATTTCAATGTTCAAGTCAATTATTAACCAAGTTAAAATAAACACATTTGTTGATTTAGCTTTGCCATCTAGCTCCTTTCACCATTTGCTCAGTCGTCTAGTATGTAGAAGACGAACACATAAACGCACTTAAAAACGTTCAGTTCAGGTATGTGATTTTGACTCCCAATTAAAGAAAGTAAACAAATTTTTAAAATTTTTTTTATTTTTTTCTGCCGCAACTGCTTGCTGTGCCAATACAAATAGGCTGCGCGTCAGCTGAGTTTACGTCTTCGAATCGGCAGCGCAAATAAGCCCGCCTTTTGTGTGGAAGCAGGGTAATCGTCGCCAACACTAGCGCGACATCTCTCAGTCCATCAGTGGAGTCACCGAACATACACAGCTCCGTTCACTATCACACAAATTTGTCCGCTAAGTTCGGCAGGTAAATAAGTTTAAAAGTATCAAGCCTGCCTTAAACTCAGCTTAGCGGCTCACTTGAAAGTGTTATTACCTCCCTTCTGTGGATATTAAGCGACAATCAGCATTTTGTCGCATTAAAGTCGCACCAAAATCACAACAATAATCTTAAGCGCGTACTACAACAACCAGCCAGCCAGACATTGCCGCGTTACGTATCGATCAAGCGGTCAATTGAGATGTGTGTACCTCGAGTGTTTAGTCACAGATTTACAGTCTGTTTGTTTATCAGCTCTTTGCGCAGCCAAGCTGTTTGGCTTCTTCTTGGCTCATACTGAACTCCATCGTACGGCAATCTCTTCCCCGGAGTGTACTACAGAAGCTGCAGCAAGTTGTTCACTTGTCCACTGTAGGTCCGCTTAAAGCGCTCAAGGATTTGCCTACTGGACAATTGAATCTGCTAGTGAAAACTGCATACGCCAAGTAAGAGTCGGCTACTTTTAGTGTACAGCGACTTATTTGCACTTGTCGGTGTGTTCAAAGGCGGTCAAAAACAAAAGGAGCTAAACACATGCAGACGTCTGCAGCATGCAGTTTTGTATGAAGTTCAACGGCAATGCTAACAGATTTATGATGTTTGATTTCCACCTGAGATGTTTTTAGTTAATTTTTAAATCGATATGAATGAGCGAATCCGAAACACATTTAAGAGCTGTTAAGACCACCTACGCGGTCGACTGATTTGTGTAATATGAAATTTTCGAATCTGCCACTTATTATATGAAGGAGGTATGGAAGCATCATCGGTGTGAAACTGTACTCCAATGAATCCCGTGGATGACCCGGTGCAACATCCCGAAAGTTAAACTCGACATCTGTTACACGAAACTCAGTGAGGAGTGCTCTTATTATGCCATTTTTGGGGTTTCTCGAGTTGGTTGTTTCAAACTCTAAAGAAACTTTTCAGGGAAGGTCTATCTTTCATCATAATAAATGCAATGGAAAAGGAAAACCAAACTGGCCTCTGCACGGATGCTCACTACCGTCTGCAGATGGTTGACGAGAGGAACATCTGAGCTCTGTAGAGCGACATGGAGTATCAACTTCGAGCAGATTCTAACTTCATCCTGTTGGGAAGAATAAAAAACAACCCTCAGAAGGAGGTTAGATTAGGTTGAGTGGCATCCTAGTTTTTAAAATAGCTTCACTTGAATAAAATAAAGTTCCTTTGCAAACCCATCGCTCCTATTGATGCAATATTTCCTAATAAGACTAACCTCGTGGGTAGTGGACATATCGTGTAATTTAAAGCCATAGTACCTCCGGCTAGTTCTAGCAAAAGCTATGCAGCTAAGTATGAAGTGACTCGATGATTTCACCTCGACGTCCGCCATTCCACTGCAGCAGGAAGAAGTGTCCCAATATGTTGGGGAGCACCGCGTGTACTCCGATTAGACAGTGCCCTGTCCGAGCCATTGATTACTGAATTTAAACTTCGCGGATCGCCTTCAAGCTACCCTGGAGTCTGAAAGATTGCGTTACTCTGCAAGAAGTAACCTCAATTTTGCGGTTGCTCAGCTGATTCATTGCCCATCTGTTTAAGAGAAGACCACGATGAATTTATTTTTTATTATATTTGGTTGGAGGATCTGAGTTAAACTCCTTAAATGCATGTTGTTAGACACGTTACCTGGCAGAGTTGAGTGGAGTCCGACCTGCTGACTTAAATGGGCTTGTGGCAGTGAGTCAGCTCTTTGGGGATCTAGGGTTCGCAAATCAATCTGGGTAGTGGACATATCGTGTCTTTAATATGAGTGGTGGGCCTTATGATGAGCTTATTCGGCATGGAATTGCTGCAAACCTTGGGACTTAACAGGTGCGGCATCTCTCACCACGATCTTATCGAGACGAATAAAAGTAGGAGGCGAGTGAAGTCCTATAGATCGCACAGGTGTCTATGGCCCAGCGATGCACCATCTTTAACATTCTTAATTTGAATAAATAAATAAATGTGTGGCGCTATATACAACAGGTATATCATCATAAACCTCCTAAGAGATATTTGCGCCGAGCTTCTCTTCCAATTTGTGATGTGCCGATTTGAATTTTTTCCTACAAATTGGCGGGACTTACAGTTCTTGCCGACTCCGAACGGCATCTACAAAGGAGATGAATTTTTGCTGAGAAGCCTTCCATGGCAGAAATACAATCGGAGAGTTTGCCAAACCACTGCCGAAGAGCAACCCCCTTTTGAAACAAACCACTTTTGATATTACCTTTGGTAGGACTCGAACCTTGGACCTTCGGTGTGGTAGGCCGGGCACACTACCGCCACGCCATCGATTAGTTTCGGTGCTCATCGGGCATTGGACTGCTGTCACTCATGCAATAATCTTCAAGGTTCATGGGTAATCTTCATTGGTATAGTGTAACGGGAATCCCACCGTGGCCTAGAACATTTGTCAATTCCCCACAATACTTTCATCACTTTCATCGGTTAATTCACCAGCTGCGGTAGCATAATGGATGTAGCCTCATATTGCAGAAACTCTAAGTCAGAAAATATTCGCAATAGATTTCAGGTGGGAAAACTTTTCAGAAATCCCAAGCTTTCCAAATCAAATTTAATCAACGTCATTTAGCTTCATTATCATCTTGATTCACACAGCAATTTCTTAGGCAAAGCAATCTCACATCACAACTTAACCCATCATCATTACAACCAGCCATTACCAATATTGTTAACACCTTCTCTATGATTTTACCGATCAATAGCGGTGTCTTCGTTTTGATGTATACAATTTTAACAACTTCTCTCAACTGAGCCAACAATATGGCCTAACTACAAATTAAACAATCATTACCACTTGGGCGGGAAGTACGCGCACGTTACGGTCATTTAAACATTTACTCACCCTTTGTCTAATTGGCGGTGTTGCTTTGATGTCCGCCTACTGCATTTATAGGAGCCACTTGTTGTCATGGAAAAGTTTCCTAAGTGAAATGATTTCAAAGTGGGGCACCAGTACGTACTTAGGTTCATATCTGCTCGTCAGTTTGGTATGAGAACTTTTTTCAATGAATAATAGAAAGTCATGCGCTATTGCCTATTTCATTAGCTACCTCTTAATGAATACGTCCTTGGAAGATTTGAGAAAGTTTCAATTAGCTTATTAATAGTACTTTGGCATGTTAATTAGTTCTAATTGGCGTTTTTTGCTTTTGCATTAATAAAAAGCTTTGAATGACGTAAGAGTAATGATTTAGTGCGAGTATGAGGCACAACTTCCTACGAATTGAAGGGTGCAGTCATTAAGCCATCTCAAAATACTGAGAAATCTTTTCGGGTCTTTCACAATTGGTATTAAGGAAATGTGGCGGAAGCAGTGCTTGTGTTACATAATTCTTCCAATAAAATCACGGAGGAGGCGCATATGTGAGCCGGTTAGGGGCTTAGAACTGAGGGAGGCTTTTGTCGCTACAAACAACAAAAACCAGCATGAAACAGCCCATATACAACAATTTATGAGGGTTGTGAATACAAAATGGATTTTTACTTGAATCGATTTGGTTATTGCCGAATTTTGAAATAGATGTTATTGATAGAAAACATTGGACCATAATCATAGTCAATTTAAAATAAAGTTTTATCAGCTTAAACATGATTCTATTATAAACATCATTTCATGTCTGTCATAGTCAACTTAAAATACATTTTATGTCTAAGACGGAGTTTTAATTTAAAAATGACGAAAATGTCATTTTAACATTTTAAAGTCACGGTTGTGTCTACGGTTATGCTTGTGACATCGCTTACTTCAAACTTGAGTTTGCATTTTTTCGCTTGTTGCTACAGCAGAGTGAGTTAAATACCTGGCACAGGGTGACCTTGCAAAACATAAAAAATTTCTTCATACCACCAACCAACTTTAATTTTTTTTCATAAGCGGACCCTGTTACTTTTCATTTTAGCAAAAATCTCTGTTTAATATGACTATGATTGACTAACATTTTAAATGTCTTTTTAAGTTAAGTAAAGAATTTAATTAAAACGCGTGTTAAGCAACGACTATGATTATGGGCCATGGACTTTTAATATATAGATTATAATAATTGCACATTTTAAATAAATTTTGGTAAATAGTGTCATTAGTTCGCAGATGTATAAACCATGTGCACACTACAGCTGAAAACACATATTTTCGTACAAAAATGTATTTGATTTTTCAATTTTAAGACCACACGATTTCGGTTTATTTATTATTAACATTTATCAGTTAATTCTATTTTTAATTCAGTCAAATGTTTAAGAGTATACTGATGATTTGTGATAATAACAATTCGTATTCGTTATTGTCTAACCTTAAATTATAGCGAGTGAAGTATTTGTATTTTAGTTAAGAGACCAACAAATTTTTTAATTTTTTGCTCTTAACGTTTTCTATTATTTTTACTGTACTAAAATATCTACAAGTATTAAGACTTCGTATGTGAATAATTGCAAACTGAACTAACAAAAATTAAAACCGTTCGTTTTTTCATATAAGTACGAGGTGTGTTCAAAAAGTATCGCGAATTTTGAATTTTCGCTGGTTACGTATATTCGAATTTCGAATTGTTTGTGGCGTTATGTTGGTACTCATGTCTCTCACTTATGCCGACAAGCTCGGCCATTTTGAATGTTCAGTTAATTGTTGACAGCTGCTTTGCTTGCACGTGTTTTGGATCGTCTTCGATTTTTACCTATTTTTTTTACCAAAATTGCTCAATTGTGACCAAAAACAGCATCGCATGAACATTGCTAATGAGATGTTAAACTCTGTCCGCGACGACCCAAATTTGCTCCAGAGGGTCATAACTGGTGACGAATCGTGGGTTTATGGTTATGACGTGGAAAGCAAAGCTCAATCCTCTCAATGGAAGCTGCCGCACGAACCAAGACCGAAAAAAGCGCGCCAAGTTCGGTCGAATGTGAAAGTTTTGCTGACAGTTTTCTTCGATTGCAGGGGCGTGGTGCATCATGAGTTCTTGCCACAGGGAAGAACGGTCAATAAGGAATATTACCTGCAAGTTATGCGCAATTTGCGCGAAGCAATCCGCCAGAAACGCCCGGATTTGTGGAAGAACAAAAATGGGCTTTTGCACCACGATAACGCCCCTGCTCACGCATCGTTGCTTGTGCGCGACTTTTTGGCCAAAAACAACACACTAATGATGCCGCAGCCACCGTATTCCCCAGATCTGGCCCCCTGTGACTTTTTCTTGTTCCCTAAACTGAAGAGGCCCATGAAAGGACGACGTTACGCTTCTCTTGACGAGATAAAGACGGCATCGAAGGAGGAGCTGAACAAGATACAAAAAAATGATTTTTTGAAGTGCTTCGAAGATTGGAAAAACCGTTGGCACAAGTGTATAATATCTCATGGGGATTACTTTGAAGGGGACAAAATAGATATTCATGAATAAATAAATAATTTTTGAAAAAACACAAAATTCGCGATACTTTTTGAACACACCTCGTAGTATAAATTAGTTATTCATAAAATATTTTTAAAGTATGCATGACTATAAAAACACTGTTGTAGTTTTTTTCAACTTTTTTTATCCGACAGACGGATGATAGGTCATCTCTTTATATTTTTCGGATACGCAGAATCCAGTGGTCTTAACCGTTTTTAAAAGTTAGCTGAAAAGATAATATTTGTTTTCTTGAGAACTTGGTTATTTCATGGGGATTTTAACCCTCTAACCAGCAGGACCGCCTCCAGGCGGGGTTAAGTTAAGCAGATATAACCCGCATACCTCTATTTTTTTCTACAATTATTGACACATAATCTTCGTCAAATAATTCATCTACGAGTATGTCGTAACCTTGACTTTATAGTTTCTCGTTGAAAAATTGAGTGCAATTTGTAAAAAATATTAGTTTTGACCAAAGTGTTTTTGGTAACTACAAAAAAGTGATAAAAAGGATTTCTGTAGAAAAAAAAAACAAAATGGTTGATAGTGAAATAGTTGTTAAGGATTAGAAATTATGAAGAAGATGTGGATTTATGATTAAATTTATTGAATTATTGGCCAAAATCATACCCCGCCTAAAGGCGGAGTGTTTAGCTAACAGGCAAGTCCGGGGGTGGCGGGGTGGCGTAGCCCCGAAAACTAAATTATGAACCCTTTTTAATAATAATAATTCCCAAACGGATTACCCACCATATCCCTCCCGGCCGACGCGAGGGGCGCATCCGCATAGCGCGGGGATTTTTCGTTCGTTTGGATACATGACTTCAAAATCGAGTTCTTCCCACTAGAATTACTAGATATGAGTTTTTTCATTTGCATCGAAAATTGGCCTGTTAGAAGGTTAAAGGAAAACATTTTTATTTTTTAGCCAACTTTGTAAAATGTTAACACCATTGAATTCAGCGTATCCGAATTATATAGAAATGACCTATATCTTACCTTTCGGATTTTTCAACTATAAGAATGTAATTAATTAAATTATTAAAAAAAAAAAATTTTTTTAAATTACAATTTTAATTCAAATTGTTATTCTTGGCCCTGACCTCATTTATAGTCATCGATACTTTAAAATGTACTGGCCTTTAAAGCAAAAATTCAATTCAATTGAAACACAAAAAAAAAAATTTTTTTAAATATTTTCATTTACACATCGAATTGGAATTTTTTTATATGAAAAATCGAAATTTTGCTTTTAAAAATCGATTTTTCAATAATTCCGTAACGGGTTTTGCCACTCGACCTCGCATACCTATGTTTTAAGCCAATCAAACAGTCGCAAACCAACTGCACATGTCGTCCGAACTAAAGACGGCATATAGTCAGCTCCTTGTGCTATGAAAGGGATGATCAAAGTCAATCAATGCTTTTGCACGATTTGTCCAAAGATATGGAGGATTATCCAAATCTGCTTTATTCTAAATTTACCTGGCGATATTAAGACTACTGATCTCCTTGCTTGTAGATTAGGCAGAGAACTGTTAGATCCAGATCCTCGGCGCCGCTTGGTTTTTTAATCGGCCATGAACTCTATCAACTGCCATCTTCCCTGGGTTGTTGTACATTTTTTTCCTTTTAAGAAGGCAAAGAAGTGTTGCATACATAATCTCTAGGTACTCTCAGAATATTGGTCTCCAGGTTGCCATCACCTCATTTGGGTTCGCTCTGGCCATAAAACCTGACGTCATTTGTCGAAGTTTTTGATAGAACTCAAGCTCTTAGTATTCAAGATTTTTCGCCTCCGTTTTTTATTAGGTCCTTAAAGGGTATGTCGCATTCGATATCAACTTGATCCTGCATCGTACTTTCTTTCTGTTGCAAGCGGCACGTTTCATCGACGCAGTTGTGAGAAACGAGTCGAATGACGGTCTGTTTAGCTTATAAACTCTTTTGTAGGTCACGAACTGTATATATCTGTTTATGTTTAAACCCAGCGAAGTTGATAAGCCTAAATCGATTTGGTAAAGTCTCATGATGGAGCCCCAACTTTCTAAAGATCTGATCAAAAACCATCCTAAATAACCAGCCTGACGTTGAAACGGCCAAGCACGGCTTCATTCTACATACTTTCGCTTTTCCGTCTGAGTGTGTGTAAAGATAAATGAGATATTAATGATTCTTTATTTTATATGGATCATGGCGAGACGTTCGTCCGGGGTAAGTTCGTATTTCATTGCTCCATGCATCGCATCTATTGTATATCGGTTATGTCAACCTTTACTTTAACGAGACATCAATCAGATGGACAGAGGTAATCTCTTCATTGCGGAACCGACATTTCAGTTGCGTGCCCCTTATTCGTAGTCTTCAAGAGGTTTGTTCATCGTTCGAGGTTTTTGTTGGTTTTTAATTGGTGTCCACATGCCCAGGTGATCATACGCTGTTGGTTTATTTCCCCCGCAAGCTCTTGAACTGATTGTGTACATTACTAGGTTAGAAAAACAAAAAAGGTATTCAGTATCCACCCACGGAATATTTCAACGCAAGCGCTTGGATGAAGTAAGCTGCTTGAGCCGCATGCAAAACAGTTTTTGTTGTTGGTGTGGTTGTTGTTGTAATGACAAAAACATTATTCAAAACCTTAGGGGTCTTGGGGAGTGCTGTCGAACTGACAGTCCTTGGTCGGATATGAATCCGGTACGCTCCGGTAGTACCATGCGGTACTGTCCGACTGTCGTGGTAGCGATTTGGTACGACCAGTGGAACCTTCTAGTTCACGTCACCCCTCCTTCCGCAAGGAAGGAGAGATGGGTAATGAGAGGTGAGAGGCATCATATCCGTAGATCAACCATCGAGTTGCACGTCATTATTTTTGTGCATATTAGTCGCCTCTCACGGCTGGTATGCCTACCTCGGGGATATGCTAAACCCCTAAACCGCAGGGGGTCGCTTTGCTTATTGCCAAGCTAATGACTATCAAAAACTTTCCGTGTAGGGAATGCTTAGGTATATTTGCGCGGACTGTTACACATTTGATTTTAATAATTTAATATTGGTTTCATAAGCGGACCTGCTTTTTTATATTTTACCTACATACTTCGGCAGTGACATCTGTCTAGCCATGATCGCCTTGATCGCCTTGATCGATTGTTGCATAAACTTCTGGTCCTCCCCCCTTTTTAGTGTGGACCTACGCGGAAATTTTCTAGTTTACGTCAATTCAATTGAAATGTCACCAAAATATTCAAGGGTCCGAAACGCCTACAAAACTTTTAAACCTCATTTAATTTTTTTTTTTTTTTAATTTTTTAAACTAATAAAATACCCATATTTTCCAGCGCAAGATAATTTTAAAGTTAAAATCATTTTTTACCACACAAAGTGTCCACAAACTATTTGCCGATCCAACGATAAAGAATCGATTTTTTTTTTGTTTAATGAGCAAAACTAATGTTACAATCTAATAACAAAATTCTAGGAATTAAGGACAAATTAATGCAACTACAAAATACACAACTCAATAAAGATCAAAGTATTTAATAGACAGGTATGTGTGGATGTTTGTACAGGTATCTCCA
The DNA here is from genome assembly GCA_949987695.1 of Merzomyia westermanni. Lineage (NCBI taxonomy): Eukaryota > Metazoa > Arthropoda > Insecta > Diptera > Tephritidae > Merzomyia > Merzomyia westermanni. The sequence continues at coordinate 160,140,635 of OX465288.1, read as the reverse complement.
ATAAAAACAGCATATGAATGCATTTGACGAGATGTCCACAAACGATAAATATTATATCCACCCATTGTTGAATTTTTGTTTTTTTTTTCTTTTTGTGTAGGAAAACTCATAAAATAAATAGTAAACCGTGCGACAAACACCAGCCAGTAGCTGACGCCGCAACGCCCCGCATAACATTCTGTCAGTACATTTCGAGCTCCCGTATTAAATTAATTAGTGTGTTCGTGCTCGGTGTAGCAGACAAAAGGAGGAATAAAATTGTCCAACAATTTTCCAACAAAAGGATAGTTATCGCACACATACATACATACAGGTGATCACATACAAACAAGTATGTTCATAGATAAATTTAGGTGAACAGGTAGGACAGGCAGTATTATCAGATCAATAAAAATGTCATCAGATAGACTAACGAAATCGAATCGAAGCCACAGTTATTTAAAATTGTACACTGAAAATATGTTTGTAACAACTTGTGCAGCAGAAATAGAACTTCTGTCTTTCAGAGGAGCGAATTTATCAAGGGATTTATCATCATTAACGCATAAATTAGTTCTGCATATAGGCCCCGTGGAATTGCTTGTCTTTCTAAGATCTTTAATGACGAGCTAACTGTACTGTTCTGTCCTAGTGAGAAAACTCTTGGCAATAGGTTACAAAAACGCACGTCTTGACAGAATTACATCTGTTATCATTCGGCTTAGCAGACGTCACTATTATTGGCTACAATTTTAAAACTTTGAAGGGACCTCGTCATTTGCAAACCAGTGTAAACAGCGAAAAGCGAAAACAAAGTCAGGTAAGAAATTCATCGGATAATCACTCCGGCCAAAAAGTGCTACTTTCGGCTAAGAAGGCAACTGAGAAGTAAAGTTCTCCATCGAAAAGCAAGGATCACGTCTTACATCTTCGAGCAAAACCTATATAGGATAAAGTAGGGTCACTACTAAAGAGATAGTCCTATGCCACATATTAATCTGGTACGGTCGGATTTCAGCCCGTCTATTATTTCTTACTGTACCACATAGAGTGAAGTCATACTGATAATAAAGGGCATCATATCGGTGAATCCGTCATCGAAGTGTGCGCCACTATCAAACCTTTTCAGCAAAAATTCATCTGAAGATGCTGTTCGGAGTGAGCGTAAAACATGGCAGTACCGTCAATTTGTGGGAAAAAACGAGTGGCACAGTAAAAAATCGGAAGAAATGCTTGGCCTTGATCTCCTCGGATGTATCATCATTATTTATTGGCGGTTAACCGCCAAGGCGATTCCGGGGCCTCGCCCTTGCTCTGCTGGCAAATTCGTGTGTCGCTAAGAAAACCTTCTGTGATGGACTATGGTAAGATCTGCGAAAAGCTCGTACAACTCATCGTTAAATTTATATCGCACCAAATTATAATTTTTGTAATTGCGATTCTCAAACCTTTGAGTCTAGAGAGACAATAGCCTGATGGAGAATGATAGGGAATGAGAAAAAGGAGGTGAGGAGGATTAGTATCCTATTTACTTACATGAGTGATTTAGGCTTTACACGATCAACGCTTGTTTGAATATAAATTTCTTTAGGCCTAAGCAAGACGGCGGTCTAACAACAACAGGTAGAGGTATATTAAGGAGGGGTTTGGAGGGATATAGAGAAACAAGAGACATTCATAAAGAGGGGAATAGGAAAAAGTAGGAGTAGGAGTAAAGAAGAAACCGCAAATTGTAGTCTTATAGTGTATTTTATGGGAGATTAAATTGTGGAAGGGAGAAAGGAGAAAAAAAGGAATACGAAGAAGGAAAGGAAGAGAAAAATTAAATGGAAATAATGAGGAAAAATAAGAGGTATGCGAAGAGGGAAATGTCCTATATAATATATATAATTGGACCAAAGGTACAAAGTATTTCTGCCATAGAAAGCTTCTCAGCAAAAATTGTTTGCTTTGCAGATACCGTTCGGAATCGAAAAAAAAACTGTAGGTCTCACCAATTGTAGGAAAAATTAAAAGCAGCACACCGCAAATTTGTAGAGAAGCTCGGCCTCAGTCTACTCGGAGGTATATATGGCGCCAATTATTAATTTTTTTCCAATGGAATTGGCGTATACCCAAAACACGTTCTCTAAGTTTTTAAGTTTTTAGAAGGTTTTTAAAAGATTTCACTTTACAGCAAGGGCAAACATGCATCTGGAGGTGTTTTATCATTCGTTAAGCGATGGTCGAAAGAATTTATTGACCCGTACGTAGTTATAGCCCAAACAACATCAGTAAGACCGATATTAAAATATAGCTCATTTATTTGGAATACGAGGTACCAGGTCCACGTAGATCGCATGGAATCGGTTCAAAAACAATTATTTTGTTTACTTTAAGGGATCTTTCATGGGATTCCTTGTATAATTTTCCTTCCTATACTAATCGCTTGAAACTTATTAATCTTCCTACCTTTGCTAGTCGTAGAGAAATGATCGTAACAAGATTTATGACAAAATTTGATAAACGTGTTAGTGTTTAACCCATTTTAGTTGGAAGAAGTAAACTTTAACATTCCTTTTCGGCCATGAAGACTTTTTTAACCTCTTTTCTTAAAATAGTGTAGGACTAATTTCGAATTAAATGAGCTTTTCCGATGTTTGTGTGATAATTATTACACTCACTCCAGCACATTTGATATTTCTGACTTGCTTTTTAGCATTAAAAAATCGATACTATCCTCGCTTAATTAATAGGAACTTTATGAATATACGAGTACTCTTTGCAATAGCACTGATTCTTTCTTCTTTTAATACATAATTTATATGTTTTAATTTCTTGTGTTACTCAGCTGATCAGTTTTTCTCTGTAGCTGAGTTGTGTTAGATCTCGACACTTAACAAATATACCTGCCTTTCAATGACTCCGTTGGGCATTATTATTATTACATTATATTACTATTAAGTCCCTTTTCCAAAATTCTGCTGCTGTGGTCCCTAGATGGGTCTTTCATTTCCCTACAGGGTATATGCCTATATTCTTCTTTAATGAACTATCCACCTTTTGATCCAGTCCTTGAGTTGATTCTTTTATTTTTTTATTTTTTTTTTTTTTGATTTTGAAGAAATTACATAATTTTCATTTACCTCTACTTTACGTCCTTAAGAAATGGTCTTTAAACTAATGACAAACATCTCTTTATTTGACTGCAAACATATGTACCTACTACATTTATTGTTCTTGACATCAATCATGTCGAACACTTCGAGTTTTGGTGTAGATACAAACTTGATAAAGATGTTCAACAAAATGTTTCCATTTAAGTTGATAAATGTCTAATTATGTGGGTAGATATACAAAATATTCATTCATTTGGTCAACTATTTAAAATAGAAATGAAAATGTAGTTGTAACTATGTACTGTTGTCTGTACTTGTGCGGAAAACAAGCCTTCAGAGCTTGTATTAAAAATTTACCACCAAAAGTAACTGGAACCGATAATAGTTTTTCCTTCATGTCAGCCAATACCAGTTAGAAATAAATACATATCGTTCTCACGATGGTCGGTTTTGAGCGGCTGAATGACTCGCAAACACGCGAAGCCTGTTGTTGCTGTAACGGCAAAACACTCCCATCTCGGTTCCCATGCGGGTTAGGAGGTTAGAATATTAGCGTGGTAGGTATACCTGTCGTAAGAGGCGTCTAAAATACCGAAAGGTAATGACGTGCCACTTGATGGTTGATCTACGGTTATGATGCCTATGACCTCTTATTACCATCCTCCTTCTTCTTACTGAAGGAGGAGGTGAGATTACCTAGAAGGTTCAACCGATTATACCAAATCGCTCACACGATAATCGGGCATGTACCGCAAGGAAGCACCGAGTGTACCGTGTTCATATCCGTCAAAAGACTGTCACTTTCGACAACACTCGACAAGCATTCAGGGAGTGTTTTTGTCGCTAAAACAAAAACAAAAATTCCTCTCTCGGTTCGAGCAGTTATTTTGTTAAAGTCTCAAGGAAACGGGGCATGGTTGACTGTATCAAAAGCACATGGATTACAGTCCAAACTTTAATTATAATAGGTTGTATATGTCCTTCTGTTAAGGACCTAACCTAAAATTTATTTCAATCAATTTTTCAACATTTAATAAATTGCGAAAGGTTCAAATTAAATATTGCTATTTCTTTCCACGAAATTAACATTTCATTACTCTTGGTTATATGTTAATAAATATGGCAATTTAAATATTAGCAATTAAAATAACTGTAAACACAAAGAAATGTCAAAAATATTCGGCAACCCCAAAATGACAACCAATATTATGCAAATTGATTTATTTCGTCAACTAAAAAACAATGAAATGGGATTCCGCCTTTGATGCCAAAGCGATGCCAAGGATCATTGAGACAGCCTTTTTGGAGATCTTTGTTTTACGAATAAATTCGTTAATAAATACAAATGTACGAACATAAATAAATATACATACTCGTACATACATATTTATCGAGTGAACAATTTGTTGAAAGCGTTTTGTGTGCCCCTCAAAACACAGACATTTGTAGGTTTGTGAAAGATTGCAGATAACAACAACAGCAACAACAAATCGATACCAATATATCCAAAAAAAGAAGCAGCAAAAAAGCCTAAATATCTAGGCTTTAACAACGAGATCATCCAGCAATTGCTGCTCATCCATCCCAATCGGCTTGGCGCGGCGGCAACAAAGTTTGCGTGCAAACCGTCTTAGATAAGCATCGCTTAGGCAGAAGCTGTCAAAATATAACAAATATGTACTTTGTGCGCCAAAATACAAAAGATTCAAAATCTCAGTTAAAAGTTTAGGTAAATACCAATTCATACATACATATGTAAGTATATACCCTGTAGGGAAAGTCTGTCGTTCTGATCTGTTTCACTTCCAGTGCATTCATTTAAGTAATCAACTGACGAACTGACGATGTCCTAGGCAGTGGAAATTTTTTCCCGCTGCATTACCGTTTCTATAGTACCGAAGTAGTTATATTATTGGTACTATTTTGTTGGTTCCAAACAAGAAAATAGTCCACCCTAACTAATTTAGAAGTGTTAACTGAAAACTTTTTGGATTCCTATCAAAAATTATTCCAGATTGATGTAGGTCATACAGATTTTTCAAAAGGCCTTCGACACGGTATCCCATCGAATTTTGTTGGCTAAACTGGAAGGCTTAGGATTTCACTCCCAATTATTACAGTTGTTCTCGTAATGACAGACGTTGCGTCGTTCACTTCGAGGGGATGTCTTCCGGTTCTTTCATAGCTTCATCGTGGTTCCTCCAGGTATGCATACCCCCATGCTTTCCAAATGTAACTTTCTCCTACATGCAGATGATTTGAAAATTTATTTCGAAATTAAGGGCTAAGAAGATTCTCTCATCTTAAAGAGGGAGCTAGGCAACTTGTATCAGTGGTGTGAACGTAATCGCTTATTTCTTAACATAATTGAGTATCACTATCCCTCTTATGTTAGAGTTGTATGCAACATTCCCACATCGTACTGTTTTTCGATTGTTGCACTAAGAAAGATAAATGGATTTAAAGACTTAGGTGTTTATTTTAACCCCAAGCTCGGCTTTACTACTCACATGTTTTCATTTATTCGGCGTAATGTTCATCGTTTTCTGACCCTTATGCTCTAAAGCTATTGTATTCGCCTTAGTGCGGTCGAGGTTGGAATATGCCTGTTCGAATATGTCTGTACGCTTCGCTTTGCGGCGGATGAACTTTGTGGACCAAAGCTCTTGCTATCGTTCTCTTTGTTTCGCTTATAAGTCTCATGTCATTAGAGTAAAGGCGTTCTCTGTTTGCCAATGTATTTTGTCTATGACATAATTAATAGCTCAATTGATTGCTCATACTTCTTCATGAAAATTTGTTTTAGTGTACCTTCTCGGATTCTTCGTTGTAACGAGATGTTTCTTGTGGGTTTTGCTAGAACTGTTTACGCGATAAAGTAATGCTCCTCTAAGACCTCCTCTTAATTAAATAATTTTTCTTTCCTTGGGATTTGATTTTTGCTATACAAAATTTACTTTCAAAACCCTACTTATAAGACACTTTCATAACTTTTATTTTACTTCACATATTGTTTGTTGATTAATTCAAATAAATCAAATAGTAAATAAAAATTAAACCTTTTAATAACTAATAAAGATTATTAAAAAACAAAAACAATAATAACTTTCGATTTTTTTTTTTTTTTTTTTTATATCAACAGTTTTGTTGATTTACGGCCTGTACATTTTCAAGTATTCATAAAACGAGCTCAAGGCCAAGAATAATAATTTTTCACTTTTTGAATTTTTATGAAAATTATTATTGTTTTCTTAAAAACCTATATCTTTTATAGTCATGAATACTGTAAAACTGTGAATCACAAAATAAAAACTCGAATGGAAACGCTACCATTGCCCCAAAATAACTTTAAAAGATATTTATCTGTCCGATAAAAATTTGTTTTGCATAAATTTTAAAGTTATCTCATGTTTGTAAGAAAAATTATTTTTTTTTTTTCAATACAATTCAAACTGCCTTCTGATTGTCACTCAACTCATGCAGGTTACAATCGAACTAGTAGTTTGGCAATTTTGGTCCAGTTCTGAATCAGAAATTTGTCTCACCTACTACTGAGTTCCCTGGAGGGTATGTATTTTTATGTTGAGGGGTGCATCGATCGCCAAAAGCATCCTCTTCAGCAGCTAGCTACGTATTGGGAAAATCGTACAGTGGCTGTGTTCTTGTTTTAGGTAATTTATTTTTGGAGCTATGTATAAACGATCGTGCGATATTCAAAAATATTAACATCATAAATTTGTTTCTTCGGCGGAATCTGAAATTTCTTTATGGTAAATAATAACAAATGATATGTTTGTAAATATGCCATATCGTATATTATATCTTCTTATCAGCGCGCAGATTAATGACATATGCAATAGAATTCATTGATTTCAAGCATCGGCAAACTATGTAGTACAAAAGTCCATGAACAGCCAGGATACACTGATGGTAGGTAATAGAGGGGGACATAATAATTTCCTTTTTATTTATTTCACTGTCCCAAGTAAAGGGGTTTGGTCATAATGGAACTATCAAATTATCTCAAAACTTTCTTCAATCGCTCCTTCCAAAGAAGTGCGAACTTTCCTCTTCCTCTACTTCTATCGGTGGGTGCCGATAATAATACCTTTTGGGTCGCCTTGCAATATAACTGTCGTAAGAGGGGTCTAAACTCGGTTACGAGGCAGTCTGGACTAATATCGGGATTCGTATCCGTCAAAGTACTTCAGTATCAGCCTGTTTGGGCCGTCATGTCCAATTCGATGAATGGATGCCCGGATTAAGCATTGTGAAGTACTGCTACTGTAGCAACAACAAAGATTTAGGGGAGTCTTGCGGATATAAGCAGTCCTTTGCAGGAATAAATCCGGTACCAACACGTTTTTGTACTACTATGTATAATCAATTCAGCTGAGAATGATCATCATCAGCTGATACAAAGATTAAGCGTGCGCTATCATCATACAGGGATATAATAAGGCCGCAATCGTAAGTGGTAACACTTTTTCAGCGAACCCGAGGTGTTCAGCTGAACGCAATGGGTCAATACTTGGTCAGAAGGACTTATCAACCTTATTAGAGTTTGTGTCAGATCCGCATGGGCTTTTACTGTCCAAGGGTAGATTATATACAGTGAATGTAACTTTCAAGTACCTAACAGGTTCACGTTCTCCCCAAGTAGTTAGCATAACACATACGCGGGATATAATTTTGCCGTGGTACAGATATTAATTAGCAATTTGAGGGAGCCTAGAACATAGTCAGGTATTTACATACCACTCTTGATCGCACCACCGCTGTAATCAGAGCTTTGATAGCCTTTTAGCTATCGTAGTAGAAGTAGAACCCGCTGGCCTCAGGATCCTGGTATGTCATTTCAACCAATGTTTTGTGAGGGAACTTAAGCCTAACCACAAGTGTATGGGGAGATAGCGCTAACCCTAACCCTGCACGCTACACCAACCGCGGTTTTTGAGGAGTCTCAAGATTAGTAACACTCTCTTCAATCTTCGGGAAAACATTACACATAATCCAAACCTACGAAAAAGTTGTTGCTCTCAGATTTATTAACCATTTTCAACACAAATCGGTTTGTAATATCATCTGACTTTGTTTGTTCAGCACATATTATCGATGCGGGCGGACAAATAGAAAAACGTTTAGTTGGACAGACGAATGAATTGAATGGTCAAAGCGGCGAGCACCAAACAAAATCTCGGTTAAACGAGATGAACAAACAAGCAAAGAACAACCCACGCAAAAGCGGCAAGAGTAATCAACAAATTCACAAATGAATGGACGAATTGTATGTGCGGATGTAGATATGCACTTGTGAATGCATATAAAGATGCAAATGCATTATACATATATGTATATAAGAAACTGTAAATGCCCTGCAGTAAAATTGCGAACTATTCTCCAAAAGAGACCGTCTTAAGCTACACGCGCTGTGAATCGTTCTGTGCCGGTTACAAAAGTGATAGTTCCATATATATAATATGTACTACTACATGGGGTGTTTCCTATTTTCCCTGTGTGCAAAAGTTATGTCAATCATTATTTGGTGAAACTGTGCAAATGTAATTTCTGCGCATGCGCGCGTTTTGTTTGTGTTAGTGAATTGTAGTAGCGTGTGTAAAAAAAGTATGAAAGGGTTTACAGCGGGTCACTATCCCCTTTACCCAACTTCTGCATACGAATTTTTATAAAATCTCAGTTTAGTCGATTAAACAATGAAAAGGCCAACAAATACAATACAAGGCTTGATGTATTTATTATTTAAACATGGGCTGCAGCCATACAAAGTACATTACTTACATAAATAGTAGAAAAAAAACAAGGCGAAGAATTCAAATTTTTGAAATGAAAAAAATTCAAATATACATGAGTAAAAATATACTATACATACATCCCAACAAGCATTTCTTTAAACGTTTTTAAAAATAATTGGGGAGTTTCAAACCAAAACGCAATAAGTGCACATACAGTTTTTTCTGGTTTTTTATATAATCTTATTTTACGTGCAAATGTCTACAGGATAGATATGTAAAGGTGTGACAATAATGGGACTTACCTACCTAAAATGGCCAATGAATATTTGTACAAGGTGGCGCAAAAGTAAGCTTCCGATGTTTAGCATATCGGTTGTGGCACGTGCAGTGTGTGCTGTTGCACCGTCTTGTTGGAACCACATGTTTTCCAATCCCAATTCATCAAGTTGCGGCAAAAAGAACTCGTTGATCATTGCTCTGTAGCGCTCACCATTCACAGTAACCGTTTGGCCCCGACCGATTATTGGTCAAATAAATAGTCAGCAATATTCCGCGTTCTGGAGCAGTGTAGCGTAACATTGTTTATTAACGTGTATTTCGCATGTGTTTACTACACAAATGTCAAAACAGAACTGACTTTAGGGGTCAATCGCAAAATTTATAGGATTTTCTGGTAGGAGGATTACTTTTGCGCCACCCTGTATTTTGAAAAATTGTATTTATTAACCTTAATTTTGCATTTCCAATTGGGCATGCCTTGAGAACTTGTCTTAAAGCTTTCTCTGACACTATACAAATGTTACATACGTCCACAGATGTGCAACAAACGGACCTTTATTTTTGTGCGCTGAAAGTAAAGGCATCTCTTCACCTATCAATTGGCCTTGACATGTGGAACATTATATTTTGTTTTGTACCTTCCAAGCAACATAGCCAGCAATATAACGAACAACATTGTCCACATATACAGACAATCCCCACATCGTATTAACATAAACATTTGCTAACTCGAAATCTATTACCTCGATATTTTTTTTAAAGATACTAGTAGACGCTGATGACGCCTTTAGAATGGATATGCCGTCGAAGGTACAATTCCCACTTTCAATCGCACTTAACTCGTGCCTTACTAAGAGTCGTCTATATGCCTTTTTAAATTGAACTGCGTTGGGATTGTTGTTGAAACCCCCCCTTGCCCTAACTGCACCAAAAAAGGTTTCCAGGAAGTCTTGTGAAAGCTTATAAGTTAAAAGGTATGTCATGCCAAAATTTGTAAGCTTCTCAAATAGTGGAAAAATATTTCTTAAGGCAACGATCATACCAACAAATCCTGTTTTCCGGGCAGATTGAAATATACATATATTTAAGCCCCTTTTTTACAAAAATTTAACGACAGCCTTGAGATTTTGTCTCCTTCTCTCGTTGTATATCTGTACTGTAATGTTTGACATGCGGCACAGTTCAGTAGTACTGATATAGAATAGTTCAAACTTTAAAGAGATTTTGAAATATCGGATATCGATAATCGCTCATCCACAAGCAAAACTACCCGCAAACTTTCCGAATTGGCACAGGTTGAGAACTAGCCAACCTATCTTTGAGCTGTAGCAATGAAAACCCGTTAAGAACGAGTTGCAAAGTAATGCACTGGCGACAACTGCCACCGCCAATGACATCGCCATGTAAAAGTGGACAGTTGAAGGCATTACTTAGGTATTGAGCTAGAGCTGGTGGTACCGTCAAACGGTTTAGCTCAGGGATAGTTCTGAGCTAGTCCAATTTTCTGCAGGGTGGATAAACATACATTCATTCATATATAGGTACATATTTATGTACGATCAAAATTACACGTGTACATACATTAGCCAATAAACGAGTACAGCACATAAAAGCGAAAATAGCATAAAGTAGGGAGATACATACATACATATAGCTATAAGTACTCTGTAGGAAATTTAACAAGTAGGTACGAAATTTGTGCAATCCCAACTTAAATTAATTAAAATTAATTTATAAAATGCTTTCCTAAATAAATATTAAGCTTACAAATTAAGAGTTTTAAAATCAATTATATAATAATATAAGCCTCTAAAAAATTTTCATTATAGACAATTTTTCTGAAACTTTATTCAAACGAAATTTTTTATATTATTTAGCTGCTGGAAAAATTTTAAATAAATAAATTTTATGTACATTGAATACTGCAACTTAACCCAATTATTAGTAGATTGCGGTAGTGGTTAAGATGCAGCCATGATTTTTGATTTTTCGTCTTCATTCTCATGTGAAATCTTTTATGAAAAGAGTTTGAAAAAAATTTACGAATAGTTTTTAGTGGATTTTTTGTAGACATTTGCATTTCACTTTTAAAGTCAAATGATTTATAAAATTTCCTTTTCGAGGTTTATAAAAAGTTAACTTTAAACTTTGAAATAAATTGAAACCGAAACTTAAAACTATTTTTAAAAACGTTTTCGGAAATGCTGGTTGGGATGCTATAGAATTTAGTGGGTATGTGATGGTCTGTCATACAAAAAGTAAAAGCTCACATTTCGGGAAAAAATAACAACCAAAATTACTTTGGAAAAATGAGGGGCAACAGTAAACGGCAACCGGCCGACTATGCTTCACAGCAAAATTCCATCCGATTTAAATAATTCCGTTCGGAATCGGTATAAAAGATGTACATAGATGCATGAGTCTGACATTTTGGCAAGAAAATTAAATGTAACAGATAACAAATGCAAAGGAAAATAAATGCTACACATTCAAACTATCTTTCAGCCGCCCTCTGAAAACACGGAGTTCAATCTCCACCGGATTAGAGAGCAAGGTATTCCTACCGCAAAAGGCTACGTATTTCTAGACCAACAACAACACTGAGGTGAAAAGTGCCTGTATCATCCACCATAAAGTCGAACCCGTAAATCTTAGCAGCCCCTTAAGGTTCCTTATATTCGAAATAGTGAAGTGAATGTTGTTGTTGTTTCTAACAGTGTATTGAAATCCATCGTATAAGCTAATTGGACCTTATCATTGCGGCATCAGACCTGGTTGTCTTACATCTTTCAAATCCTGGCGAATATCTATGATAAAAGTACGGACACACCAAATTTCTTTATCGACTTCAACATAGCATTTGACAGCAGGAAGATAATCTGCCTCAACGTGGAATTGCTGAATTATGCCCTCTATAACTTGGATGAAGAGGCGGCAAAGGTTTGTATTTCTGTAAAGAAGAAGGCGAATTCAACAATGAAAGAATAGGGACAGATGCCTCTTGACAGCCAAGTCACTACTCTCAGTAGCCCGTTTCTATAACTCTATTCGATCGATCGTCTTCACTGGGATCTAGCATTGACTTTAACAATAATTTTAGCCCAGAAATCCAACGAAGAATCACTCTTGCGAACAAAAGCTCCTTCGGACTGAGTAGACAATTGAGAAGTAAAGTCCTCTCTCCACGAACCAAAATAACACCCTATAAGTCAGTTATCGTACCCACCCTGCTGTATGGTGCAGAATATTGGACACTGCGAGTACCGAAGAAGATTCAAAAACGAACTGTATGAGCTGTAAGAAAGTAAACAAAAATTAAAAAAGTGGTGGACATGATTAAGCCTTTGTAGGGATCTTATGCAAAAAAATTTAAAAATGTCTATTCTGTAAAGATAATTCATTAATCAACTTATATATCGTTTCACAAAAGCCTCTGTACACCCGAGTTTATTTCGAATTTTGAAAAATCAGTAAAAGGCTTAATTTCTAGACTAGGATACCCCCTTAAGTACTGGCGAATGGAGGAATTTGGAGCTATACGATTCCAACTTGTTCCTGAGCACAGCTTATTTCAGTAAACGGTTGACCCTCGCCATCAAAGATATCGGAATGCAGCTTTAAATGATTCCTGTTGGGTACCAAACAATAATACACACATACACAGATACACACATACATCCATACATGCAAACACATGAAATATTTCATATGCATATCCATTGGGTCAGTTGTTAAGGTGAGGTAAATTGAATTGGACAAGTTGGCTTGTCGATATGTTTGTATCCAGTCAAGTTGTTAACCGCTTGATCTGATTCTGTATTTTTGTTGTTGTTGTGCTTTTATTGTGCCATTCATGTAGTACTTGTTGTATGTACTTGCAATTTTTATTTGCAATTTGAACAACTTCATTAATATCGATGGCTAAATAGTGTACACATAAACAGATGGTACATACCAGCTAACGAATAAACATTTTGTTAATATCTCCACTTCAGACAAACTTATCTTGTTCCTTATCCACGAGGTCACAGCAAATAGAGAAATAGATATTCCCATGACGTGCTTGAATTGAGTGGTTTAGCATTTCGGGTGGTGTTAAAAGTTGCTTAGGACAGGAATCCCACAGGAAGCTGATTCCATCAGCCTAGCTCTACACATTCTAAGAAGCTGTGAAATAAGCGTACAATAGCTAAAATATAATCGATTTTCACTGTGCTCCTATGATCTCTCGAGCTCCTGCTCTCGCAGGGTACCTAATGCTCGTGTTTGATCCCGAATCCATTTTTTTGGGGGTCTAACAGGCAACTGCTTGCCTCGCATAAAAAACTCTAGGCGTAGCGTCTGGATAAGCAAAAATATAACTGTTTTATTTTGTTTTGTTGTTTTTCCGACAGGGTGAATGATTGATGTATATTGGAACGATTTTTCGTCATCCCTTGTCAAATTTGGTTTTGAGACAAACCGGTTTCGGCGTTGTGCCATCATCAGTGTCGATTTTCGATCTGATCTGTTGTGGTCGTTTGTCTTGTATTTATAGTATACAATGGAGCAGATTTCCCCCAAGATTATTTATCTAAATCTTGCAAACTAAAAACTAACTTGTTTTTATAAAATTATATCAAAGAGTGGTTTTCTTGGCAAAGAATCGTCATCAAGCTCTCTTACCGAACGTGCTAGCTGTTTCAACAGGGCTCAACGATAATGAGCTTATTGATAGAAGGGTGCCCAATTTCGCAGTTAGCATGTCGTGGTTGAGTGCAGATAAGTAAGAGTTCAACCTCTTGAAGTATCCAGACCTCAGTTAAGCCAGCAGTTCTGGCCTTTCTAGCAAGGTTCTACTTCTTCGTCCAGTATGGATTATTTAGCTTTTTTGACGGCATTCAGCGGGCAAGAGCTGAAGAAGAACTTATCGACTTAATGTGGTTCTAATATAATGCGGGATCTCGTCGATGTCGGTTTTTAATGTTGTTGCTGTTATTAGCAGAGAAAAGATTTCGATCTTTAAACCTACCAATCCATGTCGAAAAATATTCCGCCGATTTTATTTGGGGATTTTAACCGCTTCTTACAGCAGTGATAGCTCCTAAACCATCCTGCTGCGGGACCAATATCAAGACCTCTTCTCTAGATTATGTACCTCATCTTGTATAACATATTTCATAACAGAACCACAGGATCAAATTAAAATTCCACCCGGAGTAGGGTCTTATAATATACTGGTTAATGGAAACCATTCTTAAGAGGCTACTAAAATCCAGGACACGAAGGTTCGAGCAGTCAAACAAATCGTCCCCCTTGCAGTCGATCTCGTACCAGATAGATAGATAATTTGAGGACAGCACTGCGACCGGGTGGTCTATTGTGCCCTCATCTCATTACAACACCTCTTCCAAGCCAACTTCCCTCAAAAAGGTGATTATTTCAGTTGGCCTGAGGGCTTGTAATTCCGTATGCTCTGGCCATGGTGATCCCAGGACTTGTGCTCTTTTTCTGGCTATTGCGTAGTATACCATAAGGATGTGCTCTGCAGTCTCCGAAGTCGTATGAAAGAACCGGCAGTTGTCATTCGCCCTTATTCCCATTTTGTGTAGGTGGTTGTTGAGTCTGCAATGACCTGTAAGAATAGCAGCTAAAATTCTTACATTAGCAATGGAGAGGCTTATTATTGCTCTGTAGCGAGAGGTATTGTAGCCCCCCAAGAGCAACTTTGACTGCCGCAAGCCCGGCACATTGCGCCAGTATTCCTCTCGTTCCTTTTCTTTGTCTTTCCTCAAGCATTCTCTAAGCGTTTGAGGACCAACTAGCAACCTTGGCTCAGGCCCGATGGGACTTTTGCTTGCTGCGCGTATCTCGTACCAGAAAGAGCAGGCCTACCCGTAAGCAACAAAAACAAAATAGTGGGGTCTATTGAATTCTCTCATGATCTACTACTTTTCTCCCGTGGACAGTTCGGAATAGCTGATCGACCTAAAAAGATTTCTAAAACTCCATAGAACCGTTTCATCTTTATGAGACGCAAAACCAAAATCAATGATCAGCCTTTCACTTCATAACACAGTTGCTATAATATTACATAATGTTAGCAAACGCATTTGTGTGGCATGGCCAACGCAACTAGGCAGCACTCGTCAAAATGGCGTTTGCAGTGCAAACACTTTCCGAACATTTCCAAGTCTGTGTGGGCAAAATAAACAAGGCGTCATTCCGTAATTAAACATAAATTTTGTGAAATATAGTAATAAACGGATATAAATAACGTTTATATTTATTCGCGAATGTGTTACTATGAATATACCCCTAAAGTAAATTGTGTTTTTGGTGTTTATAAACTGTAAAACACGCGTTGCTACGATAACAAGCAAAAACCGCATAACCTCAAGTGCAGCAATAGCAAAAACAACATTGTGGTGTCTAGGGTCAAAACGAGAATGATGAAAGAAGAAGCGTCAAGTAGCAAAAAAATGCCGCGAAAAACAAGAGCACCACAATTATCAACAGTAGCGCCAAGCACACCCACAAAATTGGGGACCAACGATGAAATATTAACCTCTCTTTTGCGTCTAAACAACTTCGATTCGAATATCAAGGATGAATCATTGGACATCGATTTGTCCGCTTGTGTTACGATTAGCGGCGATTCAGCAGCCATGTTGGGTCACAATAGCCTCTCTAGCACCGATTTTTGGCGTGTTCTAGATGAAAGTGCTCAGAATTCTCAATTGGAATTAACAAATGCCAGTGATGATTTACAACAACAACTAATGAATGCTAGCTGTTTAAATGATGATGGCTTGGATGAAAACTCTATTCTAGATGCCGCGGCAGCATATGAGTTGGTCAAAAGTAATAAAATGATAAGTGGTGGTAAAAATTATATATCAATTACTGGTCCGAAAGTGGTTGGTGGGGTAGTGATAAAAGAAGAAAAACAAGAACCGAACTTCAGTGGAACATTCCTCAGACCAGAAGCACCACCGCCAACACCATCACCAATTAAACGTCTCATGATAAAACAACAGCAACATGAACAACAGCGAAATGCCGAGCAACGCTATTCACCTAAAGCTAAAATAAAGCGTGATTTAAAAGACGATATCAATGCAGTTGGCGCACAATCGACGTATCATTTACTAAGAGCCACACAGCTGGACGATGCAGCTGTTAATAATATACAAATTATCGCTAATAAAGTAATGAAGTATACTCCCACCACAACCACACCCAGCAGCATCAACCAGGTTGTAGTCAGTAACAACAACAAAACGATCTCATCAACATCTAGTTTCAATATTTTTACATTACCAGAAACCAATGCACCAAGTTGTAGTAATAATAATAGTAGTAAGAGTAGTGGTAGTAGTAACAATAATCATATAAGTTCTGCAACAAACATACCAGCTAAGATTGGTACTAGCAGCAACAACAACAGCAAAGAGGTTGGTGCATCTCAAGAAGTCGGTACAAGCGTACCCGAACCTTTATTTAAGTGCCTGAACTGTGATGGTCTCATACTGCAGGGACGTGGGGAATATGCTACCCATGAGGCTATTGGTCATCGCATACATTATCGATGCTCAGTGTGTGACCGTGATTTTGAGCAGGAAGCTGGCTTGAAGAAACATATTAAAACGCATCGTTCTACCGATCCGCGTAAAGATGCCTGGAAAAAATGTCCCGACTGCGGCAAATGGTAAGCCATTTTGACCTTGAGCTAAAATTTTTATTATTCAACATTATTTTCTTCTATACCCCTTTATAGTCTAAAATTGGGCAGCATGTGGATGCATCGCAAAATTCATAGTGATAACAAGAAATACGGCTGTGATATATGTGGTCAAAAATTTGTACAAAAGATAAACTTGACTCATCACTCACGTATCCACACCGCTGAGAAGCCTTACGAATGTCCGGAATGTCAAAAGAGGTAATATATACATTATATTTGATATTCACGTTCTTTCTTTCTTTCCTAATTTATAGGTTTCAAGAGCGTTCACATCTTCAACGCCATCAAAAATACCATGCTCAGACACGCTCGTATCGTTGTGAAAAATGTGGCAAAATGTACAAAACTGAACGTTGCCTAAAAGTCCACAATCTGGTGCACCTCGAACAGAGACCATTTGCATGCACAGTCTGCGATAAGTCATTTATCAGCAATTCGAAGCTAAAGCAACACTCCAACATTCACACCGGAGAACGACCATTCAAATGTAATTATTGTCCACGCGACTTTACTAACTTTCCCAATTGGTTGAAACATACGCGTCGTCGCCATAAAGTGGATCACAAAACTGGTGAACATTTGGAAAACATTCCATCATATTGCTCCAAGAAGTCCACAAAAACTGCTAAGGCGAAAGCCATCGACGCAGGAAATACAGATACACCGCAGAACCCAATTAACGCAGAGGTGAATAATACCCTACAAAAACAAGATGCCAAAGTCGGTGGTGAAGTTAGTGGGGCAACTAGTGCAACTCCGAAGACTTCATCAGTTACTAAGCGCAAAAAGAAATCTCCACAACCACAACAGAAACCAATGACATACGCTACATTAACACCGCCAACACCACAACCGCCGCCACCACCACCTTTGGTATCACTTAGTAGTGATAATCGTCCATTACCAACTATCACTGTATCGACAATGTCTGGTATTATTAAATCAGAAGTAACCCGCAGTATGAATAACATAATGACAACGATTCCTTTATCAATGACACCACACTTAAAGCCATTAACATCTGGCATTACAACCATTAATAAATTAAGCAAAGTGGTGGAAACATGCAAAACTGCTAAACCTAAGCGTGAGCGTAAGCAACCATCACCGAAGCAAGTCCAAAAAGCTACATTCCCCACCCCGACATTACTATCGTCCATTAAACGTGAAATTACGGAAGCGGATGTTAACAACGCAAAATCGAATGTGAACACAGCTATAATACATGCCGATCCACGTTATGCGATTAGCAATTTTCCGGATTTAAGTATAACATCAGCTGAAGAATTGATTATGGAACAAGCGCTTGAAATGGAAGAGTGTGGATGGAATGTGGGACAGGCGCAACAACCTTCCGTTGCTCTGGAGACTGACAATGCGATTTCATCATCAGAGGCTACAGCAGCGTTACATTTTAAAATAAAAAGCGAATTTGATCCTATGGATTTATCAGCGACGACACGCATCAAAGAAGAATACAGTAAGTGCTTCTAAACCAAACTGTTTTTAAGTATGCTTGTATTTGGTCCCATTCTGAATGTCGATAGGACTGTCGGTTGATGAAAAACTTGATAGATGTATAGCAGTTTGGTATTCAAAATATCAGCTTAATTAGGCTAGGTTGCCAAAACCCAAACATAATTTCGGTAAATTTACCAAAGATAATCTCTTTATTACGTCAACCGAAATCAAAACTAACAATACAGGGCAAAGAGCCAGTAATTTGATATTTTTACAGATTTGGAGGCGCATTAAAATGGTAGAAAATTGGTCAAAAGACAGGTCAGAATTTTCATTTAGCGGTTAGGGAGAGAACCATTATTATACAATGTGAGGAATACGAAGCGTTACTCTAGCTTTATCAGGGTAAAGAGCCGTAAGCCGGTAATGGAAAAACCAAATTCCGTCCCAAATACACTTGGCTGGGAATCCATTATCGCTATAACCAACTGGATATAATGGTACTGGTTGGCTTTGTGGCCCCAAAACAACCATAAACGACAGTCGGGGAGTACCGGAGCGTGCCGGATTCATATCCGGTCAAGGAGTGTCAATTCGACAGCACACCCCAAAACCTTCCGAGAGTGTTTTTGTCGTTACAACAACATCGGATCTCTTACGGAACATGTAATCGCTTATGTGCAAAAATCGGCGGTCGGTTAGGTACTACCGAAAAAGCAGAATTAGTCTATAGGAAGACAACGTGATCCTGTTCTCATTGAGCAGGCATTCGTAACTTCAATTTTTTTCGCTGGCGCACCTTGATTTTATATAAGCGCATTTTATATATACAAGACCTTGATCTACAGTAAATATCCTATTCAACCTAACCTACATATACTAAATACAATTTCTGTTCTCTCAATTTTAGTTACGCTAAAGGACATGAATCAACGTTTGTTATGTTCGTCATTAGAATCGTCCCCCTACTCATCACCAGCATCTGTTGAAATGTCTGCAGCGCCAACAATTATGTCATTGACGGGACAATCAGGCACCGACACAGATAACTTACAATCAACATCTGCACCTTCATCAAATGCTTACAACATTAATCCATATGCTCTAAATACAAAGAATCAAAAAATTTTAACAAACCTGGGCAATACATTATCCCATCAAACTGTTGCTGAATTACAGAGTATGTTACCTCAAATTACAACACAACTGGTTTCAACAACACAAAATCAGAATTCAAATGTTCTACCTACCACCACCACACAAGCAATAATCAACCATTTCTATTTGCATCCTATAACTGCAATGAGTATGCCTCTGCTTACGCAAGCATCCTCCGCCAATCAAAAATTGCCTTCTGTGGATACTTTGCTATTTTCTGCTGCTGCTGCCGCCGCCGCTGCTTCTGCGACTACTTCAACGAACACTAGTACCACATCAAGCGCGTCATTAACGCAAAGTAGATTCTTCCATGGTAAAAGTATAGCGTCCAACGCATCAACGCCAACAACGGGCACATCGACACATAGGCAACCCAAACTCACTTGAATTGATCATGAGGAACTTCATATGGTCAAATTGACTAGTCAGCTGTCTTGTTTTAAGGACGCGCGCGTGTTTTCCAGTGCGACTTTTTTTTTTAAATATTTACTTTAATGCTTTGATACTAATTAACAACATAGTTTTTTCTACATTCAATATTTCGTACAACAATAATACTTTAATAAATATAAATACCTATATTTTAATATTAACTTTGTGCTTTTGCAGTAATTCAATTGCGAATATGAGAAAATATGATTTTTTAGAGTAAACTTGACTCAAGCGTCTCCTCACAGCACTTATTGTCAATACCATTTTAGCAGGGTGTGTCGGTACTCATAGAGTATGTGCCCAAAATTGTAAAGAAAGCTGGCAATCTAGAAGCTGCTCACATAAAGGCTTCGTCTCTCCACTTTGAGACCAATCTTCAACAAAGAGATCTCGTTCAAATACTTGTAGTGTGATATCCATGATGTTATATTGTAAACACAAATAGTTTGTTTGGCTATATCTTGGAAATTATTTGAAAGGCCACCGTCATACGAATTTTTTATCTTAAATTACTTGTATTATATATACATATGATAACAATCCAAATTGCAAACATATGCATTATCAACAAAAAAAATTTAATCAACACATATTCTGTAGCAAATTCAAGATATATGCGCCTATATCTTCATCTTGATTAGTCCAAGTAATTAGAATTGTTTTATGTTTTAAATCCTTTTCATCTTCTTCAACTTTAATTTCCACAGTTTCCACACAAATCGTACAGCTTTCTTGCATACTAACTGTCCAACCAACTAATTTATCTTGTAGTAGAGCATATAGTTTTTCACCAGTACGCATACGTGGACCAGGATCATCCATTTTCACTTTTGATGTGAAACGCATTACATGACGATTTATACCGTATTCTTTCAAAGTGTCTGTTAAGTTTTGTAACATCATGCGATTATCTTTCATAACGAGTATGCCGTGAATGAGTCGGCGTCGTTTGGGATCTGGTGGTTGTGCATTGTAAACACGCGCCTCTGCTTTGAGCAATGATACAGATGCGTCAACGGGAATTTTTACAGGTGTTGATATAACACAAGTCTCGCCATTTGCTGGCATGTATGTTTCGATGCTGTACTCTTCCATAATTTTAGTGCGTAAAAATTGCATCTTTTCAGCTTCACCATGTACCAACATAACATTTTTTGGCTCACAATTTTGTATTAATTGCATGATACCTAGAAGGATACAAGAAAAACTATTAGCATCTTTGTAGAGGAGTAATTTGTGTAGATGGATTTGATAAGGGTTCAAGCAAATAAATGTATACTATGTTAACAGTTTTGTCGAGTGTATTCTAATGAAAATCTGAAAAAAAGCTATTGACTATGACACTAATAGAGTAACGCTGCGGGTTAGGGGTTTAGAATATGCCCGAGGTAGGCATACCGGTCGTAAGAGGCGACTAATATGCACAAAGGTAATGACGTGCATAGGCGGCCGCCGTGGTGTGAAGGTAGTGTTGCCGGCCTACCACACCGAAGGTCCATGGTTCGAGCCCTGGTACAGGTAACATCAAAAGTGATTTGAAAAAAGTTTTTCAAAACGGGGTCGCCCCTCGGCAGTGGTTTGGCAAACTCTCCGAGTGTATTTCTGCCATGACAGGCTTCTCAGCAAAAATTCGTCTCCTTTGTAGATGCCGTTCGGAGTCGGCAAAAAACTGTAGGTCCCACCAATTTGTAGTGAAAATTCAAATCGGCACACCACAAATTGGAAGAGAAGCTTGGCGCAAAAATCTCTTAGGAGGTTTATGATGATATACCTGTTGTATATCGCGCCATAGAGAGAGAATGACGTGCAACTCGATGGTTGATCTACGGATATGATGCCTCTCATTACCCATCTCTCCTTCCTTACGGAAGGAGGGGTGACATAACGTAGAAGGTTCCACTGGTCATACCAAATCGCTACCACGACAGTCGGGCAGTACCGCAAGGGAGTACCGGAGCGTACCGGATATATATCCGGCCAAGGACTGTCAGTTCGACAGCAACCCCCAAAACCTTCGTTACACCAACACTAATAGAGCCCATATGCATGGCGCATGTTGGTGCCATTCCTTTGCAATCTGATATATTGGTTGTATAGCAAGACCACAAAGAATTCAGTGAATTTTAAAATAGAATGAACTAGACGTTATATAAGGAGAGGCATAGCAAACAAGAAAGGTTTGTTTAAAGATTAAGGGATCGAGGTCTACTTGCAAAAAGTAGGCAAAGGTAGCTATCGTTACTGTCTCGGGTATTTGTGTTTCATAAGTACGTGGCACATTTATATAATTAGCTGTTATTCTTACCTTTTGCATCAGCATGCGCTGAAAAGCTCAAATACTCCACAGCCATTTTCACCTCAACAACTTGTCTATTTTCGAATTCTACCTTTTTCGCGCCACCAAGAATTTTATTGCCCACTGTACCTTGTACACAGTAGCCGGGCATAATAACCATATTATTTTCATTTGGTGCCCACTTCTTAAAAATCTGCAAAGACAGACCAGCGTGTAACATACCTGGAGTAGCAAATACTACCATTGCACCTGGATTATCAATGTAAGCCTTATCGAATGGCTTAATATGTTTAAAATCAAACATATTACGCTGCACAAAAGTTTTACGTATCTTCTGATTGGTCCATGTAATGAACATTTTATAATATGTATTTGCTTTCTCCGTCAATCCCACAGCAAAATAAATGGGAAATTTTAAATTCATACGCTCCCAATATGTTTCCAAAAGGATGCACAGCTCTTGGGCACGGCCCAATGCAAATACTGGAATGAGCACCTTGCCTCCCTTAGCCACACATTCATGCACTTTCTTCAGAAAATCACGTTCACGACAACGTTTGGAATCCCGTATTGTTGTTGCGTATGTAGATTCCGAAATAAGTAAATCTGGACGGCATTTATCTATCCATGCGGCTCCTAAATGTCTGTCGGGTGTCATATTATAATCACCAGTATATACAACAGACTGTGACCCTACACGTAGCCAGAACATGGCAGCGCCCAGCACGTGTCCTGCATAGTACGCTTTAATTTCTAATTCATTATCGACCATAACACTCTGATGCAATGTCACAGCGGTAACCTTCTTCATGCAATCTTTTATCATTTGTGTTGTGAAAAAATTCGATTCTCCTTTACGCTCAACAGCTACTTTACGCATATCTTCCAATAATATGGGTGCAATGGCTTTGGTGGGATGTGTCATGTAAATGGGGCCCGAATATCCTATCATCTCAGACATGTATGGCAAGGCGCCACAGTGATCTGGAATTATAAACAAACATATAAATAGATAATTTCCTAAAAACTATTACTAAATGCTCACCCAAGTGAAAGTGTGATATAATAACACAATCAATATGACTGGTAATTGGTCCTTCTGGCACAATATAGGAAAAATCAGGAAAGCGTCGTTCGTCATTGTAACCCATGTGCATGCCACAGTCGAGCATGATATTTTTGCCACCCATTGAAAGTAATAAACAACTACGTCCAACATCTTGTCCAGCACCTAATGGAGTTACTTTAATTTGCGGCATGACTGCAACAAATGAAATAGTCACAGGTGTTTCGTGTTGATATCGCAGATTAGCGGAACCTTAAAAACTGTAGTTTTGCACTTGGTTAATCTACACTAATTATGTATATTGTAATGAAATAGCAAGTTTTTTTTTTATCTGAAAAAGCCCATAAAAAAAAACTAGTATATGCGAATTAGCCCACGCTATACTTTAACATCTTTGATTACTTTACCGGAATGCTATTCCAAACAAATATTAGGGTTAAGGCTGTGTAACGCTGCACGGCCTCACGAAATTGCGCTGATACCTTTATTTGTGATACATGGTACAATAAAAAGGTAAAGTCCACTCTACAGCAACAACATACTGGCGTAAAGATTGTCAAAAGCAACTGTCTGGTGTTAACGAATAAAGGGAAGAGAAACCAGGGTAATTGTTTCCTTTAGGAGACAACTGCTAAAACACGTCCAAAAATATAGGGAGAGGTATCAAACAACGCGTTTTGACTTCGGTATCAACAATCCGGAAGCGGATTTTAAATTTTTTGTTTCACTGAACTACTACTACTGGCGCCAATAAGTTAAAATGTTGCCAATTGCTATTTTGTACGTCTATTTTATCTGGCGCTGCTGGTGTCATTGAGTTTATAGGCGTGTTCCAATCAGGAGTGATCCAGATCCAGATAGAAATTTTGCATGTAAATGCAACAATAACGTTGTGATCTTGATATTTATCTGATATATCAATTGATATTCACAGTTGATACATCGATTCGTCAAGCGCTTGCTTCACGTTTTTAAAGACAATATGAAAATCGTGATATAAACAAACGTATACATGTGATTTTCCATCCTCTTCTATTCCACGAGTTTTATGAACTAATTTGGAATGCAGCTGTACTGTTCACTCCACCTCGGTTTGGTATTCAGCGATGATATATATTTCTATCACGTTTGACTAATCAAACTTGATACATAAATATATCACAGTTGATTCATACTTACCACAGTTCACTCCATTTGTTTTTAAATACTTATAACATTGATTTAAGAATGAATTTACATTTATTATTAAGTTTGTGTCATTGCACTTTACATTTGTTCTTATTTTTTAGGGTGGCGAGTTCTTCGGGGGGCGGGGGGTTTGTGATTCTGGTTGTGGAATGGTACACAGGGATTTCCGTGGTGGATTGGGTGAGAAAGAGGAAAGGGGTTTAGTGAGAGGCTAGAGGGAGAGGAAGGAAAAGGGATTGAGGAGTGATGGAGAGGTGGGGTGGGGTAATATAACAAAAAAACATTCAAACTAACGGAAAACATAAATATTAAAATTAGTTCAGGTAATAAATAAATAAAAATAATAATAATGAAAATAAAAAAGGGAATGGTAGATTTACGGGTTTTGGGTTTCGGGGAGGAGGTTGGTGTGGAAAGGTGATGTTGGTTGTGGCATCATAGGTAAGGTTTGAGCTGTGGTAGAGTTGCGGGACACCATTTCCTTCGCCAGGTAGCACTTTTGGTGCAGACGGTGATGGCTACGACTAACCGCCTTCCTTACTTCTCTTTCACACTTTGGGCAGCCAAGGTTCTGGAAAACGTCTGAAAAGAAACCAAAAAAATATTCGTAAAACACAGTGTTTCCAAAGATTCCATAACGTCTCACCTCTCATTTTATGCATTAATTGCAAATGGCCGAGGGATTGCTTCTCGGGCTTTCTTTCCCAGTTAAACTTTTCCAAGCAATCGTCGGTAAAAACAGCGCGGATAACACCGTTGACATCCTCATCCGATGCCCCCTTTATTTTATATAAATATGTGATCTATGAAAAAATATGTATAAGAATAAAGAATTGAAGTTGTTACCATTGCTTGAGAAAACTCTGCTTCCTGCAGCATTTTCTCCACCTCCATGACTGCCGTATATGTCCGCAGTGGGAATATGGCAGCTATTTCGTCCATATCCTTGTCTATGGACTCGCCAGTCAATCACATTCCACTTCAATTAAACTTTTATATTTTTTTATTTTGGATTCAAAAATCCCTTTTTCTATTGAAAGGCAGTTTTGGTAGTGCCTCTCTTGCATTTTTATTATCTTTTAGAAATTAAATAATCTTCAAAATTGAATTTAAATGAACGCTCTTCTTCGAAATATTCAAATTCAATTGAATTTTTCCATGGTCTTCTTCTTAGCCGCCCGGCGGATCAATAGTGAAAGCCAATTGACTAATCATAGATAAGTCACAAGCGATTGATATATGAAAAAATGGCAGGCTTCACAGTTACAGCATTAGTGATACGTCATTTGATAATTCATATACTTATCACAAGTGACTGGAGTCTAGTGTTAGTCATTTGATATGTCATTTGCAAGTCCCCAGTGATTGTCATAAACAAAATTTTTGCAAATGTGTTTACCTATCACTCAATTCTGGAAGGGTATACAACTGATCCCTATGGCCAATGCTACATGTGCAATACTTATTGACAATAGATGTTTAGAAATCCAGAAATCCGCGATTCAGATAAAAATATTGTCAATAAATATTGACGGTGTAGCGTCATTTTTTGCGATCCGTCAATACTGCCTGTATTTTGGTAGAACGGACACAAATCCAGAAATCCGCGATCCAGATAAAAATACTGTCAAGAAATATTTAATAAATTTTCTACTATACGTAAATGCGGCTTGGTTTTGTGGTAGAACTCACACAAATTTGTTTATTCTGTTTATTTTATATATTTATATTTATAATTTATGCTTCATATAGCTAAACACGCCTGTTTTGTATTTTCTTGCTCCATTCTTTACGAACCGCTTATCATGAAAATTACGAAAGTACTGACGATAAGTATTGAACGTGTAGCGTCAGTTTGCGATCCATCAATCCATCAGTATTTATCGTGATCCAAATATCATGATATTTACTGACTGTGTAGCGGGCGCCTATCGTTCCCGTGAGATCTAGATCACGATCTAGATAGCTGATTGGAACGCAACTTATGTTTTGCTCTAGTCTCGCCGCACTGTAGTGGTGCCACTGGCGTCATTCACTTGAAGGTGTTTCTGGCGCTGCTGGCGTCATAGCGTTACGGTATCACAGTTAAAGGTATCAGCTCCAGTAAAGCGAACATCCGCGCTACAACTACCAAGGCGCTGCCAAAAACGTTGAGAGGTACCCCCAAAGATGCGTTTCGGTGTAAGGAATCACAATCAGAGTGCGGAAAATTGAGATTTGAAACAATTTAAAAGTTATCAACAAAAAAAATTTTGAATAATTTGCCTTTTGTCAAAGAACGTAAAAACCAAGGAAGGTTCAACGCGACGAATCGTGGGAAACATTAAACCATCAATTCGCGGGTAGGTCATTCACCACTGGTGAAATTTGCATTTAAATCGTTATTCAATATTCACAGTTAAAAGTTTTTGTAGCCCCCACTATAATTTTTTGTGTAAATATTCAATTAAAACACAGTGAATTCAAGCATTTTACACGCAGTTACAGTGATGAACTACCTACCATCGGTTTGAAAGCGTCCACTTGCATTCGCTGTTGGAACTTGTTATAGTTTTACGTTCTTTGCTTTTGTCCATTACTTTTAAACGGTTAAAAAAAATTAGACTCCGCCTTCAGATTCTCATCCAGTCATGGATACGTGGGTGTAGATTCCCCAGCGGACCGTTTTAGTTCAGTACCCGATGGTATCTCCTAAGCTACATTATTACCGGAGCAAACTGTTCTTGCTCATTATTTTTGGGCAAAAAATGTTAGACTCCGCGTTCGGATTCTTGATCCTGACATGAATACGTGTCTTTAGATACGCTTTGTATTAATTTTCGATGATGTCTCATAAACTGCGTCATTAGGAATATGGTTTCATTGCGCAAAAAAAGCACATAACGTAATTGCGTTAACACTGCGCTGATACCGGCTATGGCGCTGGTTTAATGGTATCAACGCCAAAAAATTGGCGCCACGACCCAGCCGTAATTAGGGTGCCCTACTCGACAAGTACCAGTTAAATGGTTGGTCAGATAACCTCTCGGCCTGACTTGCGTTTGCGTTATTTTCGCTTATTTTTCTCAATTAGTTTCTGAAGAGCAGTGTGCCAAATCTAACCATGTGTTTACTGTCCATGTGCACACGTACAGTATACGGCATCCCTTTCTAGCGCATGTAAAACCACATATATCTTCACTCTTCATCCCCATTATCCATAACGAAAAGTTTGGTTAGCGCTAACAATCAGGTATAATGCCACCGCTAATGGTTATGAGTATGGTAAACATGCGCCAGGCCTAATGGTTATAAATGCCGGAAACTTCATATATAGCTAACAATGGAAAGACAATTGTTTGTATTATTCCATTTGGTTTTTAATGTTTAATATAATATAAAATTGCACAATTTTCACAATAGTCAACAACATCTATAAATACATATTTATATCACTAAATATTTACAAAACTATAATTTTACTACAAATTTAAAGTTCCTTGCTCGTCCATCTGAAAATATAAAATTTTGTATGCATAAATATAAACCAGGACTTGAATTGGTAAATAACAATAATTTGCAATATATAGTTGCCTTTTCTTGGCGTATTAGTAGCAATTTCACTGCAAAACTCCTTGTTAAATATTTTATAAACTTTTTAACGACGCACTTACATTTTGCTCACAATATCAAAGAAGAAAATACACAAAGAGTAAAAACTTGACAAAAGGCTTTGTGTGTGTTAGTAATTTACAATTTCCGCTCGCATGCATTGGTGAGTGTGGTTAGGCCCATGGATGAAATAGATAAGGTTTAGCCGTCACATGTGTGAGAAAAAAGTAATTTTTTTGCGTGACGTATGCGGTGTGTTGTCGCCCTGACAGAGTTGTCAAATACCATACATTTCAAGAAAGAAAGTGTAAACATTCGTACAAAAAACTTACTATATCAAATGTGAATGTATTTCTTTCAAAAAAATTGTTAAATATCTATGATTTAATGTCGTATCACGATAATAATTGTATTAAATAAGTTCCGGCAGCGTATTTTTGAAAATTAGAGTTCGCCCAGTGGTTGAAATTCAACCAAAAAACTTTATTTTATTTAATTTTGTTGCTGTAGGTATGTTTTATCCGACTTTTTTTCTTCCTTTCAATGTTGTTCCTTTCCTCTAACATATTTTTATTTTCCTTGATTTCTTTTTTTACTCTCTTATTTTATTTTTTACTTTCCTCAAACTTCGTTTCCTTTCCCTTCCCTTCCTTTTATTTTCTTTCTTTCCCCTTCGTTTTCTTACCTTTCCTTTAATTCCCTCCCCCTTCCCTTCCTTTCATTTCCTTACAGTTCCTTTCTTTCCTTTAATTTTCCTTCCTTTCCTATCCTATCCTTTCCATTCCCTTCCCTTTCCTTCCTTTCAATTCTTTTCCTTTCCTCTACTTTCCTTTAATTTTCTTCGGTGTTTAATACTCTTTATGAGTAATCATTTATTTTATTTTTGTAAACCCTGTTTGTAGGTATCAGCAATGAAGTTGACATATTTGCTCATATTTGAAATTGCGTGTTTATGTCTCCAACAAAGCAACTTTTCGTGCTCTCAGGAGAGCAGCTGACACTGGGCATCGTAGCCAGTAATCAATACAATAACAACAACTAAAGCAAAAATGCATGACACAACAGAGTATCTTTAGTGCGAATACTTATTTTTCATTGGTCCACTACCAACTCTTCGCACTCACAGTGAGACACAAAAACATGCATGGCAAGTCTACTCACACTACTACGGCTCTTAATTTTTTCCTACAAAGCAACTCCTCGGCCATGCTCACGATTCAGCATACTACACAAAAAGCAAGTACACACACACAGCGTGTCTATAGTGTGAATAAGTGAATGTGTAGTGGTGTGACTTTTATGTTAAATTTTTTATATTAAAATGATTTTTAAAATTTTTTTTATTTACGGATAAAAGTACACCTCAAAATTTCCTATCTATACATATATAATTTGTATACCTTAGAATTATAGTTTAGCAGAAAACGGTTCTACATTGCATTCATCTTGTCTATTTATATAAAGGGTGTTTTTTTTAGGGGTATAGAACTTCGAATTGAAATAAAACACAAGAAAATCGTTTTAAGGTCCATCAATTTGGCTTTATTGGAAGGATAATTTTATGCCATTAATGTTTAAATATGATTTCGGGCATGTGGCCGCCGCGGCTGGCTCGAATAAAGCCAATTCTACAGGTCCAATTTTCAACCACTTTTTCGAGCATATGGGGCCGTATGTCGGCAATAACGCCACGAATGTTGGCTTCCAATTCCCCTAACGTTTCTGGTTTGTTGGTGTAGACGAGCGACTTCACATATCTTCAAAGAAAATAATCCAATGGTGTCAAATCACACGACCTTGGTGGCCAATTGAGAGGTCCATTCCGCGAAATTATGCGCTCATCGAATGTTTCCTTCAATAAATCGATTGTGACGTGCGCTGTGTGGCATGTAGCGCCGTCTTGTTAGAACCACAACTCATCCACATTCATGCCATCCAATTCGGGAACAAAATAGTCGGTTATCATGGCTCTATACCGGTCTCCATTAACGGTAGCTGCCTCTCCAGCATTATTGCGGAAGAAGTATGGCCCAATGACTCCACCAGCCCATAGAGCACACCAAACAGTCAGTTTTTGTGGATGTAATGGCGTTTCAAGGGTCTCATGTGGATTCTCTTCACTCCAAATGCGGCAATTTTGCTTGTTGACGTAGCCATTCAACCAAAAATGAGCCTCATCACTGAACAAAATTTTGCGATGAAAATCAGCATCGAAATCAATCTCATTTTCGGCCCATACACCAAAATCACGACGCATTGCATGGTCTCGCGGCTTTAATTCTTGCACAAGCTGGATCTTGTAAGGTCGCAAGCCAAGATCTTTGCGCAAAATCTTCCATAAAGTTGATGGACAAAGCTCCAATTGCTGTGCACGGTGGCGAATCGATTCATTCGGGTCCTCTTCAACACTTTGCTCTACAGCGGCAATTGTTTCTTCGGTGCGCACTGTTCGACGTCTCTGCGGATGCGTATTATCACATAGAGTAAACGTAGTGCGAAAACGATCCATGGTTAACCGAATTAATTGCTCTGATGGACGATTATGTCGATCATAAAATGGACGGAGCTCACGGTAAACTTCGCGAACTGAACCATTATTTTCGAAATAAATTTGCACGATTTGCAAGCGTTGTTCTTTTGTCAACCTATTCATGATGAAATGGCAAACCAAACTGAACATAAATGACATTAGAGTTGCCAGATTTGACCACAAAATGCCAGTTTTATCTCTATTCGAAAAACAAACCTGTAAAAAAAACACCCTGTATAAGATATTTACTCATTTTAATTGAGGTCCTCATAGCCGTGTACCAATGCAAACTTGTGTGTAAACATTGGTAGAAAATACTTACTATATCAAATGTGAATGTATTTCTTGCAAAAAAAATTTTAAATATCTTTGATTTAATGTCGTATCACGATAGTAATTGTATTAAATAAGTTCCGGCAGTATATTTTGTGCGTGAACAAGCAAACGTGTTATCACACAAAATAAACAAAAATTGATTGGGCCGTACATGAACCCTGCATACGGCACAAAAAGTCAGCTGTTTTATTCACAATATGGCGGCAAAATTTATGGCTTAATCTTGTATAATTCGTTCATGGGTTAGGCCCGTCTAGTAGGGTGGTGACGATATTGCAAAACAAAACATTTTTTACTAAAGAAGGGATATAAGTAATGGTAATTCTATACGACCGTACACAACTGCTAAAACACGTCCGAAAATATCGGGAAAGGTATCAAAAGACGCGTTTTGACCTCGGTGTCAATAATCCGAAAGCGGAAAAGAAATATTTTTTTTCTCAGTGTAAAGTTGTTGGCAAAAAATCAGAAAATGACCCAGGTCCGATCCCAAACGGGGGGCCTGATCCATCTTATTTATGTGCAGAACACCTTTCTTCCTAGGGGGCCTTCCGCCGCGCTTCGAAAAAATAACCCTTACCGGTCCAACACCGGCTACGAGGTCTCCAGTATTTCTGCGCAGAACACACTTTAGTATTTAACAGAAGGTTGAGGAAATTAAGTAGAATTTATCTTGCCTACAAATTTAACCACCGGTTGGCTAATCCGCCTTTAACAGGAAGTCGGTAAAACGGCCCTAAATGCAGTATAACTCCTACTACAATCAATAGATATTCAGCCCGATTCTAAATATCCGCTCGGATTTCTTTCCTTGTGGAAATTTTTGTTCGCCAGAAAAATTTCCGCCAATTCTCCTTCGCTAGTGAAAAGATAAATTGGCGAAGAGTGATTTCGAATTCAGCTGTGTTGCTATTTTATGTCTTGTTTTGGCACTACTTTTTGTAATCAGTGAATGAAAAATAATAGTTTTTGATATAAAGTTGTTAAATTAAATAAACTAACAATGAAAATGTATAGCATTGCCTTTCGAATGGTAGCAGAAGAACCTCAAACGAGATCTATAAGAACGCACATAAGTTGCCGGAATCATTGTAAGCGGAAACAAATTATTTTTATTACATTTTATTGATTCAGTTGTGTTGCAGATTAATTAAAACTATAGGATAAATAAGCTAGCATAAAAATATTTGTTGGACATTTTACCAACGCGCATAAGGCTTACTAAAGTTTATACTTCCAGCTTATTTATACTTTTCGTCCTAAAAACACAGAAGCAATACGATATTAATGTATAAAAGTAATTTTTTTTTTATTAAATGTTAAATTTACTAACATTTTGTTCAGCGCTCACTTAAAATTGCCTGGCGAAATATCTCGCAAAAAACTGTTGTGTATTCTCCCTTTTCCTACCAACTTTACTCGCCAAACCACTTTTCGTTTTTTCGAACATCGTTTAGAATAGGCGAAGAGGGAGAAGCGAACAAATACTTGCGGATTTTGTGTTCAGAACAAGGGAATAGGGAGTAGCGGAAAAATACTTACGGATTTTTCGTTTAGAATCGGGCTGATTATGAATCGCGTAGCCGGTGCGTGGATGTTGGAAGAGTTAGAAGAAACATTTTCAAACCACTTTTAATGGCACCTGCCAAGGACTCGAACCTTGGACCTTCAGCGTGGTAGGCCAGAAACAATACTGCCACACCACGGCGTGGCCACCACCGAACTTTATTTGCTCATAAATAACTTTTTGTACATTTTACTCTCTGTAAATTACAAAGAACTAGGGTGCTGTTTCTGGCAACCGTCTGCTTAAGGGAACATTACCAAATAGTTTTACAACTTCGAAATTTACTCGTTCTAAGTTTAAACTGAAATGGCAGCACTTGGTAATCACCATTTTTTTGCGTTGTCCTACTCGTTTGTAAAATTTTTGTCGTAATCGTGTTTTGTGTGCAGTTTGTATTTCTTAAATAATTGTTGCTTCCAAAGCACTATAAAGAGCAAACAAGTAATAAAATTTAGTATTTAAGTTTTCTTTACATAAAATTAGCTATTATTTGTGCATTATATATAAGAAGACCAATAATTATGTGTGCCCAATGATGGCAAAGTCAATGTGGTAAGCTTTGCTGTTTAGGTGAACGAATGGTTAATGTACGGGTACACTTGGGGGAATCCTTTAATTTCGTATATGTATTATAATTATAATCAAATTCAGGTGTATTATAACATATTCTATATTAATCATTGATGTGAAAACAAAGGCGTATGGCTTTCGTGTGGTTGCTCTTAAGAGTACCATAACCAAAGAATTTATGCACCTTTCTGTGCTAATTATATGGCATACGAGTGTTGGCTTAGGGTGGAAAGAAAATATTTATTTCACAGTGATTTAATCCATATGCCTATTGAATTATGAGCCATGCGTTTCGATAATTGATAACGGTAAAAGAGTGTAGGTGCATAAGTAAGTAATTCTACATGATGGGTTTTAACGTTTTGGGCGCAAAACCAAAGATTGAGTTTGCTTAGTTGTAGAATTGTTCCCGATTGGCTATTGATGTTGTCATATTGTTTTCTAAAATTAGAAGAGTAGCGTACGAGAGAATTTTTGGAGTTTATTTGAAAGAGCATATAATACACTATGGGTACGTTTGTTGTGTTAGCGGCGTTGCTTTCGGAACTAATTTTGATAACTTTTCTTTCTTTGTTAACAAATGGGCTTCTGGGTTAAGTAGCTACATAACTTTTGTTTGAAATAAAACTCAGGACCGTTTCTACCATCCTCAGTTAACGCTCACTGACAGTTAAATTGACAGAAATAATTCCGCTATCTGTTAGATGAAGTGCCAGTTGGGGCTAGTTGGATTGGCTTAGAACGGCCATAAACTTATAAACTCAGACACTAGATGATACGTTGTCGAATTCAGTAACAGTGTACAAATTAAGCCAAACTCGTTAAGGAGTATAAAGTACTACACAAGTTAAGTAATTGTTTCCTTTAGGAGACAACTGCTAAAACACGTCCGAAACTATCGGGAAAGATATCAAA
This sequence comes from Merzomyia westermanni, assembly GCA_949987695.1. NCBI lineage: Eukaryota > Metazoa > Arthropoda > Insecta > Diptera > Tephritidae > Merzomyia > Merzomyia westermanni. The sequence continues at coordinate 160,106,690 of OX465288.1, read as the reverse complement.
AGACGCATTTTGACCTCGGTAACAATAATCCGGAAGTTTTTGTTTCAGTGAATCGATATTTGCAATCAAAGTTGAAAATTTTCTGTAATTTTCATGTGGTTGTTGTAATTACAGATTACCGAAGGTTTGGGGGAGTGTTGTCGAATTAATAGTCCTTGGCCGGGCTTGAACCCGGTACGCTCCGGTACTCCGTTGAGGTACTGCCCGACTGTCGTGGTAGCTTCTAGATCATGTCACCCCTCCTTCCGTAAGGAAGGATAAGTTGGGTAATGAGCGGTAAGAGGCATCATATCCGTAGATCAACCATCCAGTTGCACGTCATTACCTTTGTGCATATTAGTCTAAAAAAAAATCCGGAAATCATAATTTAATTCATAAGGTACTATTTTCGTACTATTACACAATTGTGCGTTAATGAATGAAATGGTGCTAGTACTATGTCATTTGTGTGTCATTAACATTGCAATTGCAATACCGACTTTGACTAATAACGTGTTTTGATTTGAACGATTGCAAGCACACTTATTTCTCTCAAGTACAAATACTGAATGACTATCTCGATTGTTTCAATACTCGCGCATTGACATACTTATGCACATACAAACAGTTATGATCACAAAAATAGCAGAGCTCTACCCTCAATTAAAACATCAAAAAAATATCGGTAGTAGCGTCGATAGGAACAAGCAATCACTACATCGATAGTATCGTCGATAATTTTCAGCCTCCAATGCTCACATAAATACCCCAATTTTATTTTTTGAATATTTAGTTAAGCACCGCTGTATGTACATTTGCGATCTTTGAAATAGTAGTGCGTTCTGGTTGTTGTTGTTTTAACGACAAGAGGCATCATATCCGCAGATCAACCATCGAGTTGCACGTCATTACCTTTGTGCATATTAGTCGCCTCTTACGACCGGTCATATTCTAAACCCCTAACCCGCAGGGAGACTATTTAAATGCTCGCAACTGTGCATACATGCATACATTTAATTACATACGACTACATACTACATATTTACATCTAAAGAAACCCCAACAAATTTTTATATAAAAAATAGGAGCAAATTATTCAATCTTTTTTAACATTTAGTGAAGTGCTTTCTTGTACTCATTGTACATTACTTTTTGCTCTCTATTTGCGGCGTGTCTCTCACCTCGATTCGGTTGTGATAGTTTACCAACAAATCGGGAGGGTAAGTACTTCTACAAACGAATGAGATGTACAGTAGTTGCCGATCTAAAAATAATTCAAAAGGTTTATAGGTAATTTGGAATCTACATAAGTTTTAGATAGTGCTTGGAGTAGATTTTTCTAAATAATTCTTAACTTTAGAAGGTTTTCTTATGAACATACTTAATCGAGAGTAGATGAAAAAGGAAGGATAATACTGGGATAGAAAATGCAGATGAAGGATGACTTCGCGTTTCCAATTAGTTTTAGCTCAAAAGTGATACCAGGTCTACTGTCAGCCGTTGGTTTACTTTATCTTGCTATGTGAATTTGTTGGCACTTTTTTTAAGTGGGCATTTCGAAGTTCGGCGCATAAGATCCCTGGCACAGAAGATTCGACTTGTTCCAACCCTATTGAAACCGTTAGGTTCCTAGGACTTCCGTTAGAAGATGCTGATAACAATTATAGGTAAGGAGAGCGACGACTAGGCGACCCTGCTGGTTGTGGGTTAGAATATCCCCGAGGTAGGTATGCCCAGGCTTCTCAGCAAAAATTTGTCTCCTTCGTAGATGCCGTTCGGAGTCGGCAAAAAACTGTAGGTCCCACCAATTTGTAGGGAAAATTCAAATCGGCACACCACAAATTGGAAGAGAAGCTTGGCGCAAAAATCTCTTAGGAGGTTTATGATGATATACCTGTTGTATATCGCGCCATAGAGATAGAGAGGTATGCCTGTCGTAAGAGGCGACTAAAATTCACATCGATCTCAGCTCTGGGGTCAACGAAATTGCTACTACGCTATTTGGGCTGGTGTCGCAAGGTGCTTGTACCGGATTCATATCTGCAAAGGACTGTCATCATCAGTATAACCCTGTTTGGGCCGTCACGTCCAATTCCATGAATGGATGCGCCGACTATGCAGGGCGAAATACTGCAACAATTATAATCACCCCTATTATGGTTGTCAATATTGACAAAAACGGTATTGATACGTACGAACCAGCAATTGAATTAGCATTTCCAATTTGTGGACATCAATATTGTTTTGGTTAATATTGAAAATCATAATAGCGGTGAATAATGCGACTAGATGGGGCGAATCATTGTAACAACCACTACAACAATTTGGTCATATCAAGTCCTTTACACTACATTCGGGAAGATGATAGTATCTGAACATACCACATAAACCAAAACCAAAAACGGGAGGTGTCGGAAATAGACAAATCGTCGGCTTAGTGTTTCAATCTGCTAAATCCACTTTTTATCAAAATTTACTTTCTGATGCAGTTCAATAAAGCAAGGAATATTGCATCAACTAGTAAAATATCTTATCTTTAAGCTAAGTAATTCATTCTTATGTTGATCACGTTTCCTTTGTGTTCAATAAAGTTCCAAATATTTTTTTCCTTTGCCTGCCATGAAATTTTTTTTTAAATCTGACGAAATATATGTTTATAATTTATATACATACATACATATAATATTATTTATATACTAGCAGAGTACTCGGTTTGCGAATGGTTCATACATTCCGGTTACCCTAAATCAGGCTATTGATCACTCATTTTCCATGGATCTCAAACTGCATTACAACCGTCTCCATTCACGCTCCTTCATCTCCATACTTCCCTCTATCTTAATCTCCATTTTTACCTTCACCTCAATCTTTGTTATTATAAGTTTTGACAAAAAATTATAAACTTTTCCTGCATAGCTTAAAATAGGTGCGGTTTGACAATAGGTGATTAAGTCTACTCAAGGAAATTCGCAAAGTCATAGCAAAATCGTATAATTTTCCAAGACTTCTATGGCCTTTGTAATATTTTTTTTTTAATCAACAATTTAAAAAATATGCTTTGCCAACTTATTAAGCAGTTATGTTATTAAAAATCAACAAAAGATCAACTTGAGCTGTTCTTGCACTGATCATTCATAAGCATACCCGTTTTTATCGTCTTCCCCATCATATTCTCCTGTTGCAGGTTGTCACCTCAACCATTGTAAAATTCAATTGACGCTTTCTAAAAGGCATCGGGAAATAACTTAGATACCGCTTTCTGAATATTGAGCTTTACAGCATAACATTTTTTTTTTCACTTTGTGAAAGTTTTACTAATTCTACGCAAGGTTTTTTCGCTATTCGAATCTATTAGATACTTTGAAACTTTTAAATCTGATATTCTTTAAGAATCATTTAATTTTTGTTGTTACTCTCTAGTTCTTTCCCACAGGCAAATATGTGAATGTAAAATGTTTTTTTTTGACATCAACCCTTAGTCTTCGTTGGCGAAATATTGGGTTTTTAGAAAACTTTGTTTAAAATACCCCATAGTGCACGGTGCTTGTGACTCAAATCATCTAAAACGTGCAAAGAGAAATACAGCAATAGCACATTTGGATTTGTTATTCATCTTCGAACACCGAAGCGAGTGCGCTGCGGTTTTCTTTTTTGTATACAAAATTATTCATTTATTTTGCTAAACTGTAAAAGAACGAAACACTTTTTTTTTAATATTCGCATAGTTAGAAGGTAGAGTGTGAAAACTTATCTGAGGTGAAATAAATAATTAAAAATATATGCGTGAGCAAGAAGTAACAATTTAAACTAATTAGTGCTAAAAAATAGTCTAAGCACAACGAAAAAAATACCTAAGAGGGCGTAAATTAAAAGTGAAAGAAACAAGTGTTTGCATAAAAAAATTTATATCTACGTACATATGTATGTATGTATGTATATACTTATAGCAAATCGAAACCATATGTCAATATATATAAAACGTGTGTGCGTTGCAATTTGTCAGCCAGTTTGTCGCCTGCCGTCAAGAATATTTCTTTTCTTTTTTATTTAGTAAATTATTTGGTTGGCTTCGAGTGATTTGTGCAAACGCATTCACCCATTCACCATTAGTAATATGGTCGGCTATTATTCCTGGGTAATTGCGGAAGCTGATTGTTGCAATACAAAAAACAGAAATAACTGCGTTCGCCTTTTGTGAATTGTGTAATCATTGATTTTTCAAAATGACGTCGTCGCACAAGAGCATTCCGTGCCTCACCGCACACGTTTATGTGGCATCTTTTGCGAAGCAAAAATAACTTAAGTATTTTGACGCAAATTGCCCGTGTGCATTTGATTATGGCTCTTTAGAAATCATATCCGTCTAATTGTGATTATATACGTTATTATGGTTAAATGCTAACTGAACTTGTGCGTTTATAGTATCGTGTTTAGTCAAGAAATAGGCATTTTTTGGTTATCTACAACACTCGTATATGTATTCTATCTACTTACTATGTAGGGTGTTTTCGTTAGAGGTATAGTTCTTTACATGTAGCAACATGGTGTTATCACATAAGATGATAACAAGCATAGTGCCTAAATCTAGGTATGATTTCACCTTTATAATTCCACCATGAAACCATCTGTACAAGCAGATATATCATGTTTTTGACATTAAATGCAGTATATCTATCAGAACTCGTAAATAATGACTCCTAATCGTAATGATAACCGGCTTGACCAATTATTTGTTTGAGAATCCATTTAATGATTGATTACCATTACTTTAAATTTTCAATGATTATTTTCCAATTAATTAAATAAATTATCAAAAAAAACTGTTTTGATTACTTTAAATTATTTATAACTTTTTTATTTTGATTTGGGTTTTGATATTTTTAATATTTTTTAAAAATTTTTTTTGAAATTTTTTTTTTCAGTACTGCTGTAGAAGCACATAAATATACACATTAACAATACTAAAAAAAATCAAAAAATAAAAAAAAAAAATAAAAAATAAACAAAAAAAAAATTAAAAATAATCAAAAATAATCACAAGTAATCAAAACCACCTCTTTCTTAGAATATTTTTGATTACTTTTGTTTTTTTCTAATCGAAATCAATTAATAATTGCCTTTTCTTGAAAAACAATTAAAATAATCATTACAAACTAAAAAAGCCGTATAATTAATTGATTACTAATTACTAATCAAATTTAGCAGGTCTCATATCTATGCACCAGAGCTGTTAAACAGTTAAATCATTTGCTGTAAGCAATCATAGTTTTTCTGCATTCAATATTTCAAATTGTTTTCATCGTTGACGAATTAGACTTCAATTTATGCATTCAGCAATCACGTACAGAAATCATGATTCATTCATTTATCACATGCAATCAATAAGAGTTCAAATCAGATTGCCGAAGAAAAAATTTTGAAATCAGAATGCGCAATGAATCAGTTGATTTCACACTTTTGGTGTGTTAACACTTGCAATCAGTACGAATCATTTACTAAAAAAATGCTAATATATTTACTACCTAAAATGGTACTACAAATTTTCTAAACAATTTTTTTATTAGTACGGTTTAAAATTTTTTTTACAACAATTATTATTACAATCAGATAAATTAAATTAGTTGAAACCAATAATAGACTTATAAGATATATGACAATTTGAGAAAACTCCAGTTATAATGTAAACAAGGTATGTTCACGGTAGATTTAACATACCTGTTTTTCGTATTAATGTCTCATTGGCGTTGCTGATGTAGTGATTGCGAAGCTCTTGGGCATATTTTAATTAACCCACTGAGCATGTTTGGCCTTCACATATTGAAATTAGTTTGCTTTAAAATAACCGTTACATGTTATAAATAAAAATAAAGGTGTGTATGAATTTTATAGAACCACCAATCTTCATGAAATTTTCACAAAAAGGCTAAGTGGTCACAGCTTACACAATACTCCACATAAAGTTTTGGAAAATTTGATGATGCCACCATACTAGACTTTATAAAATAAAGTGTTGAATTCCTCATAACTTAGTATCAGTTATTATAATGATAATATGAAATTGAATAAATTTTATTAAAATAAAAAAATCATTAAATCATCCTTCATTCAACTTTAAGCTAAAACAGTGCCTTTCGAACCTTCAGCTGATATAGTCTCACGGCCTCTATGTTTATTTTTGGGGAAGTCCACCAACTCCCTGGCCAAATTTTGTATGCATTTTTACCTACAGCTGAACTCTGTGCACTGCACTATGACGTCTGCCGTTTCGAGTTTTTAAACACACTTTTCTCCAATTTCACTGCAATAACACTAACGAAATGCAACTTATAATATTAATTTTTTAAGTGACGATTTATTTATACTTACCATCCTGAAAAATATGGTTTAATTTTGCAGTAATCAGCAAAAAACTGTTTTCTTATATATATACGTATATGAATGTCAAAATATTGAGTAATAGTTGCCCACGCTATTGAAAGCGGAAAGCAATATTGGGTATTATGGTCTCTAATTATTTTGATGAAAACAATACATGCCTTAAATCAATTTTGAAAGAAATGCTAACATAAATTTTAGTTTCTGAATCATTATAATAAGATTTGAAGCTAATCACATTAAATTCAGCTAAATTGAAGTAAAATTCATCAAACAAAAATTTTTGGGGTCGATAAAAATTTTTAAAATGATACATGGCAGTCTCGAGTTTTATTACTATTTTTGACAGCTTCAAATACATCCCACGTATGGTAAACACTCAAAATACGCAAATATCAACCCTGAATGTATTAATTTCTATAGTACTGAATGCAAAAGTGATTTAAATCACCAAAATTTGAAATCATTTGTGATTGAAAGTGCTTTCGATGCAATCGCAATCAAACTGAATTACTTCCTTGCATTCATGCAATCATATAAGGAATTAAAGAATTACAAAGGTGAAATCGCAGCCAAAATTGAATTTGATATTTGAAATCAAATACTTACATTTGTAAAATGAATTTCCACTGATTTATAACTGTATTGATTGATTCAATTTACAGCAAATGAGGAAGATGTTTCAACATGGTCTTGGCCAATCAGTAACAAATAGTGCACTGTCAGTAAAATCAATGCTGAACAAATTTTCAACTCGTAGATTGCGAGATCCCGAACCTATGTTCACCTTATAACTGTTGGATGCATCTAAATATTGAATCCCATATATGCATCAAAATTCACAGCAAAAAAAATTATTGGTCCATTATTCAGTTAACCAAATACAGGGTGGCGCAAAAGTCATCCTCCTATCAGAAAATGCTATAAATTTTGCGATTGGCCCCTAAAGTCAGTTCTCTTTTGACATTTGTGTAGTAAACACATGCGAAATACACGTTAATAAACAATGTTACCCTACACTGCTCCAGAACGCGGAATATTGCTGACTATTTATTTGACCAATAATCGGTCGGGGCCAAACGGTTACTGTGAATGGTGAGCGCTACAGAGCAATGATCAACGAGTTCTTTTTGCCGCAACTTGATGAATTGGGATTGGAAAACATGTGGTTCCAACAAGACGGTGCAACAGCACATACTGCACGTGCCACAACCGATATGATGAACATCGGAAGCTTACTTTTGCGCCACCTTGTATATATACAGTGTGTCCAGAAAGACACGTATAACCTTTCAACTAGTGTCGAATCACGCCACCGCATACTTCCATGTTTCGGTGCCGTTTCCACAACTTTTATGTTAATTCCGTCTTCTATTAATAAAATCCCTAGCAATTTTCGTTATTGTTTAAAACTTTCACAAACAAAGCCAAGTACTTGAGCAGCCGTTGTGTGTGATAAAGTTAATTTTATTTTTATAAGCATTTGTGAATTTGAATAAATTGCACTTATATTTTTTAACATTTTAATAGTCCATAGTAAAAGTTCTTTGCCTTCAAAAATACACCCGATGCATAAGCTTATCGTCTTTTTTTTTTTTTTTTTTTATTTATTTCATGAATTCTTTAATTTTTTCAGACAATTACGCTACAACCGATTCCTAAAGCGATCTCACAAAAACACGCACAAAACTCACTGATAGTCAGCAATTCTAATTCGAAAATACATACTATTAGTACCTACAAACAAACAAACGCGAAATAAATCAATCATCATCATCAACTGTATATATACAGAGAAGGGCGATCGATCTACCGAACGTCTCCGCTACTTTGCTACCCGCGCACCATTTAACACAGCATGCACAAAGGCGATGGGTGGATTTCTGGATAAGCCAAAAACTACAAAACATAACGATCATGGGGAAGGTAATAAACTACTTTTCGGCGTTAGCTCAATGCAAGGATGGCGCTGCGAAATGGAAGATGCATACTATGCACGCGCCGGACTTGGTAGTGGACTTGAAGATTGGAGTTTCTTTGCCGTTTTCGATGGACACGCTGGTTGTAAAGTATCCGAACATTGCGCCTCGCATTTACTTGATAGTATCACTGGTACGGATGAATTTAAAAATGGCGATCACGTGAAAGGTATACGTACCGGTTTCCTACACATCGATGAAGTAATGCGAGAATTGCCAGAATTAACGCAAGATGCAGAAAAATGTGGTGGTACGACAGCCGTATGTGCATTCATATCGCCAACACAAGTTTATATTGCTAACTGTGGTGATTCGCGTGCGGTTCTATGTCGGCAAGGTGTACCGGTATTTGCAACACAAGATCACAAACCCGTACTGCCTGAGGAAAAGGAACGTATACATAATGCAGGTGGTAGTGTTATGATAAAACGTGTTAACGGTACACTGGCTGTGTCGCGTGCATTGGGTGATTATGATTTTAAGAATGTTAAGGAGAAGGGTCAATGCGAGCAGTTGGTATCGCCAGAGCCCGAGATATTTTGCCAAAGTCGTCAGGATACAGATGAGTTTTTAGTTTTAGCCTGTGATGGTATATGGGATGTTATGACAAATGAAGATGTATGCAGTTTTGTCCATTCGAGGCTGAGAGTAACAACCGATTTAGTGAGCATAGCAAATCAAGTCGTCGATACCTGCTTGCACAAGGTAAATATGATGGTATTTTTTTTTAAGTAAAACTTCTATGTGCTAGCTCAATATCCTGTAATACATTACAGCATTTTTTCCTCTTCGTTACTTGCTACAGAGAAAGAAATACAAATTAATTGATTAAAAAAGTTTTTTCGATTGTAAGATTCCAATCCGCAGCAGTATCGAGTCAATGCGGACTGAGTTAATAATTTGGTTTTTGTATTTGTGAATAGTACCATATTATAATTAGTTAAGATATATCTTTTCAGTGTTATTCCAGATTTATTTTTGGAACAATTGGATGTTTCTTTCGGTAGAATTACCAAATTATTAGGACCACTTTCGGGAGAACCTTTTTGGACTAATTCTTGTGGGATATTTCTTGAATTTCGTTAGTATTTTCGAGACCAGTGCGATGCTGAGTATATTTGAGACAGCTTCGTTTGAAATAAGTTAGAGGAATGTTTAAAATAAATTTAAAAAAATGCTTCCATATGTTTAACATCTTATTATTTTTATTGATAAGCATTGTTTGAATATTTAAATAGTTAAAAGGTTTGTTATTTATTTCTATACTTACAGGGTAGCCGAGATAATATGAGTATAATTATAATCGCTTTTCCTGGCGCACCGAAACCAGCCGAAGAAGCTATTGAAGCCGACAAACGGTTGGAGAAGCAAATCGAGAAATTCACTAGAGGTTGTCTAAGTCGAATTTTTTGTTTTTAATAATAGTCTAATGCGTGTAGTTTTCCTGTCGGCAACTCAGTACAGTTTGTATTACTTCTTATGTAGCCACGTTAGTATTTTAATAGTGCGATGTCCTAGACAGTAGTCAAGTTTTCTGTGGCATTGGAATTATATTTATAGTAAGGTAACAATCACTCAATTAGTCGAAAAACTGTCTAGGGCATATTGCTGTTTAATTAGCCATTTGGGTCGATTAAGAAGTACAAACCAGCATTGCTGAGTTACCGACAGTGTGTTTATTTATATAATAATTCAAGTATGTAATACACATGTATGTAAAGTACGATGACTTAATAGGCCAAACAAGTGTGCGAAATGGCAATAATGAAAAACATAGTTTATTAGGAAAATAATATTTCACAAGTTAGTTAGTTAGTTAGTACATTGCTTTAGCATTATATCTAACCACAAATTACCTGAATAGATAAAAAAATCACTTGAATTTATAGCAAATTGATTACATAGCAAATTCATATTAAAAATTATATCTAGTAATTTTTCTTTGTACATGAGCGTTTATCATGTATTAGTATTACATAGTTCCTTGTCAACGCGTTTCGCAAACGCATATTATCTAGTCACTACTGTCCATACAACGAACCATCCCTTTCATTAAGATTATACATTCTTATTAATTTAAAAATCGTATAAGATGAATTTCCATTTATTTGCCCTAACCGCTTTTATTTTGAAGTTAGCTACAATGACTGCCAAGGATTATTCCTTTGTTTTAAAAAAATAATATTCCACTTCCTTATAACACACACAGTTCTTAAGCACTTACTGCGATATAGACATACACATACACTTCTTAAATACCTCAAGGTCTTGCAATTAAATCCAGCTCATATAATGATACATATATTTAAAGTAATTGTAGTAGTCCAACAAGCAAAGTAAACTTAAGGCGAGACTTCCCTAAAACAAATTTATCTAGTAAAATTTATTTTATAATTAATCTTCTACCCTAAATGTAGGGTCACAGCGAAATGATGTAACTTGTTTACTACATGAGTGATTATTCTTATTTTTTATACATTCTTCTCTATCTATTAGAGTTCGAGGTATTAATCGGCATCGGTAGGTGTCAGCTCAAATTAGCATAATCGGCTTCGGCATAGGTTTATTTTGTTCGATTTTTGCTGAATCCTTAAATATTCTTTTATTAGTTTCTCTTGTGATCTATGTGTGTGATATAAATTTCCGGAAATAAAGATATATGAAATTGAGAAAACAAAATAGACATACTTATTTCTTCAACATTTGAATTTCAATTCTTAAAAAATTTATTTGGAAATTTTAAACACATTTAATATCAAAAACGCTAATAAATATAGCGTTTATTGTAGTAAGCTCACTTTAAGTAATAAAAAGCAATTAAAATCAAAATTAATTAAAATGCGTGTGAAATAGAGGTAGAGTTAAAAATTGTTTAAAATGTACTAATTAAAATAGGATCAAAAGCTACTTTACAAAACATGTTACATGACAATGAAATATATAAGTTTAAACCCTTGTCTTTAATTTTTATCGAGGAACCCGAAATAACTCGAATCTAGTTACTACTACTATGTAGTTACATACATTATATTTTATGTTTTTTAAATAAACAGTATTACGTTTGCTCACTTAGACCCATTTTCTCGGGTAAGCCCTGACCGGCACGACAATTATTATTGTTATTGTAGCATAGCATGGGACGTGACGGACCACATAGGTTTATACCGATGTTGGTAGCCCTCCGAACCCGCAGGGGTATAAAGTGTAGGTCAGGGTTAACTGTTGGTGGCGGAAAACGCCCTTAAAAGGAAAGAACTTTAGGGATATTAAAAAAAAGAAGAAAATTATTATTACACAGTTATTACCTCTTAAATATTATTCTGTTATTACATATCGTCACACTCTTGATAGAAGCATGAATGTGGATTTTTTTTTTAATTGAGCTTCTAGGTTTACTGGATTAACCATTGAATTATCAATGTTTGACCAAAATCCAGTGTACTGTGCTTACAAGGAAAGCACAATATTTTGCAATATAAGTCGCCTGTATGAGACTAATTGTACTGACTTTTTAAAAACATTTAGCCTTATACTTGTTTCTCCAATAATTTCATTTAAACACATTCATGTTTCGACAAGAGGGCGTGACGCTATTGAAAGCACTAAAATTTAAATACCAAACGTTTCGTAATCCAAACTGCATTCAAAATCCACCAAAAATTACCAAAAAGACACAAACTTTCAGTAAATTAATTAACAAAAACACACTAATTTAACAATCTTTTAACAGTGTCCTTATGCTCACGCAAATCCTTTTCATTTATTTAAGAAAATCTAGTCTTGAATCTTCAATAAAGAAACACAAAAATTACCAACAAAAACGCAAACCTTTGTAGACGCCGTTTCATATAGTTTATGTTTTATATTTATATACATATTTAAGAAAACCCCAAGTACTTATAGAAGTAATATCAGAAGCGAATTAAGTCTACGAAAGCTATAAAATAACTGTAAAATTAACGTAGTCGATATCTACAATAATGTACATACTATCTATATATAAAAAAGTTAACCGAATTTAATTTTATATGCAAACTAGTATTATACTCTAGTGAAAAACATACACACAAAAATATATCAGAACTTATGAATTTAGTAACATGTAATATTTAATAAAAAAATATGTAAAAATGAATTTTGATGCGTCGCCCAAACTCATACATACATACATACAAACATATTTCAAAATTAAGAAATAAATTCCTATTTTAAATAAAAAAAAAAATCAATGAGTTGTATATTTATCTATAAAAAAAGACAAACCTACTACTCGCAAGTTTCTTTCAGATAGCTTTGAGTTTGAAAAAGTTCATTCATTTATTTCTGCGTAACATAATTTTCATACTTTATTTTGTTGAAATGTTTTCATTCCGTTTTTTATTTTGGCTTATTTATTGTTTGCAATTTCGCGCATACAAGGCTATTTGCACAAACAAATGAAAAATAACTTTTAAAGCAATTTAAATATAATTTTTTTTTAATGAATTTGTTTCGACTTTACATAGTGTTTATTATACGCGTTTTTAGAAAGAGCGTGAGCATAAGGTACGTTATATCAAAATTCGTTTTTATTTTGTATGCTAAACTAAGATTTTATTAGTGTTATATATATACTCACAATTTAAATTATTTATTATTGCTATAGCAAATGTATACCCAAAACTAATTAATGCAACTTTATTATACATCTTTGATTTTTGTAAATTTTATAAGTTAAATAAGAATGCATGCATATTTGTAATGGCTTATAAGTTTGTGTAGTGGCTTGTAAGGTTGTTATTTTATTTCAAGTTTGCACTTAAATTTACTGTGTTTCGGAAGAGCTGTCAAATTAAGGTGAACCAGATCTGTAAAGTACTGATTATAGCGCCAAAAAAGTAATTACTGAATTACTTAAAGGTTAAGTGCGAAGTACAGGTACCACAGTAAAAGTACATGGTCGAACCAAGTACTAAATGACTTTTTTCTACACATAAAATGTATGTTGAAAGTAGTATATGGCTTCTTTATATTGATGTACTGAGGTACAGGTACATGTACTGGCATACATTTTATTTAAAATTTCCTTCCACACTGCCTTTGGCATTTCGGGAAGGGCCATTATACATGATTCCGAGCCAGGTAGGGCGAGGAACTTATAGCTGCGTAGACTAGACTTTTCCAAGATTCATAGTTAAAAAAGGGGTATAGTATAAACCCAAAGGTCTCAGGATTAAGTTCCCAGACAGGTCGCATCTAAAGTGGTGTACAGTTTTTCACACGAGGTCGGTCCTCGACAGTGGTCGGCAACCCTCCGAGTGTATTTCTGCCATGAAAAGGCTTATTAGAAATAATTAATATGCCTTGATATATGCACAATTTGGATAAATTAAACGTTAATTTCTTCGGAGTTATAGTACTGGTGCAGTAATTTGAAGCCCTAACGAGTCTATGTACTTAAATATTTTTACCAAATTCACATCCTTGTTGCGTTGCATGCATTTTGTAAATATTTGTGATTCAAAATCGATAATGTATTTAGTTCTCAAAACATATTTTCTTAAAAATTACTTATGTATATAACACTATAAATTAACAGAAAATGCTTATAACTAAAAATTTTTTAAATAAGCGCTAATCGATTTTATAATCCAAGATCATAAAATGGCACACGTAACTTAGGAATGTAATAAAAATTAGAAGTTAATTTCATAGTAAATCCCTTTTTTTACGTAAATAAAATAATATCTAACCTAGCCAGTAATATACCACTAACACTTAGCTTAAAATTACAAAAATGCATTTTATTTTTTGTTTTATTTTAATCAAAAAAAAAAAAACTTTACAGACTCTTTCAACTAATTTTCTTATTTTTCTCTTATCTTTCAGATGAGATTGAACGCAATCAAACAACGCAATATTTTTTCTTATTGCAAGCATTGCAGAATAAAGATATTGAAGGTCTTCCTCCAGGAGGTGGATTACAGTCCAAGTGGGTGTTGTTATTATTAAATGGTGAAACATTCCCTACTTTTTTATTGTTCTATTTCCCTCCACAGATATTCAGTTATCGAGCGAACGTTCAAGGAAATCTATCCCGACCAGGAATGCGAAGTACGAAACTTGCTATTTAATTTCTAATCCATATTCAACTTTTAATTCTTAATGACATCTAATTATCATCTTCTTTATGATTTTATCTATTTCTATCTGTGCTGCAAAATATGCTTTATATAAATCATTTTATTATGCTTATTTATTACAATTTTCTTTTAGCTGTTTCTGTCTTATGTTTAGTCAGCGCTCTATTTAAAAATTCTGATATTTCTGTCCATTATGATTTCATACTGTATTGAGTTTATACTGAATTGATCGTTGACCGTCATTAATGAACTCAACGTTTGAAATCTACTTCAGAAATGGAAATTTCGATATTATATTATGGTTCTGTCTTTTGTTATTTGGCTTACTTTTTAACCAAAAATAATGTTCCAGCTTCTCCTATTTGTTCTCATTACAATTAAATATCCGGTGGCGAGTGAAAATCGGCTTTTTTGAAATCTCAACATTCCGGATATTCGATGGGTTTCAAGAGCTCTAGAAAATAACTCATCTAATATATGTTGGTGATTGTATCGACAAAATATGTACATCACACACAAGGCTTAGTGGAGTGTTACCGATTTGCACAGTTCTACGCCGGATATGCATCTTGTACACTCTACCGCGTGAGCTATTTGTTTGACATTTAAGAGTTTTCGGGCTGTTGCCGTTTTTTTAGGGGAGTGTTTTCAATATGGGCAGTACTTAGCCGGCATCAATCTGGAAAGCCCTGGTACTGGCTCGAGTGATGATGCCTATCACCTCTCATTACCTACCTCCTCCTTCGTTATAAACAACAACCACAATACAATTTGAAACATCTGGTTTCGGTGCTGGGAAACTCACTTCTGTAACATCCATAGTTCGAATGTAGGGTAGGCAAAACTTTTTTTCGGCTAACCGTATAGATTTTATAGTCTTAAATCTGCGCTGAGTATAATATGATCGGATCACTAAATCGTTGTCTTTTCTTTATTATTGCACATCATTTTCAGCATGTAAAGATTGTTTTAATATACTAACTCATTAATAATATTTTTTAATTTAAATACTCTTTTCCAACCTAGCTTAAAAATAACAGCATAAGTAATTTTTTTTGTAACCAAGTTGTAGAGTAATACGGAATCTAGTAAATACGCCATTTTGAGATAACTTTTTAATAAATGAGTAGAGTTGGTTAGAAGAAGATTCAATGACGAGCTGTATGCAGAACCAACATAGTCCAACGTTGGCTAGGCCATGTTGTGCGAATGAATGAAAATGCTAGACACCAGCCGGTGGAAGCAGAGGAATCACTCCATCACTCCGACGGAAAGACCAAATGGAGACCAATTTGCGACTTAGTGGTGTTTTCAATTAGCGCACGTTGGCAAGGAGAGGAAACGCCTGGCGCTATGCTGGACGACCAGTTGGACGATGCCCCTGCGGGTTAGGGGTTTAGAATATGCCCGAGGTAGGCATACCGGTCGTAAGAGGCGACTAATATGCACAAAGGTAATGACGTGCAACTCGATGGTTAATCTACGGATATGATGCCTCTCACCTCTCATTACCCATCTTATCCTTCCTTACGGAAGGAGGGGTGACATGACCTAGAAGGTTTCACTGGTCATAAACCGCTACCACGACATTCGGGCAGTACCGATAGGGAGTACCGGAGCGTACCGGGTTCAAATCCGGCCAAGGACTGTTAATTCGACAACACTCCCCAAAACCTTCGGGGAGTGTTTTTGTCGTTACCACAACAACAACAACAACCAGTTGGACGGTTAAGTACCATTTAAAGAAAGAAAAGAAGAGGAGTTCTTTAAGTGCGCAATTGTGAACGGGGAGAAAAAAAGCAAAACCCCTTACTCAATGTTTTTTGGCAGTTTACATCTGCTTGTTTTCAAGCAAGTTCAGGAATTGCAAATTCTGTATTAGCTTCAACGCTGCGACTAGCATTCAGTTATACTCAGAAAAATCTACCTCCGTAGTCAAAGTCAGTGAAATCAACTGCTTAGCTATAAAAGTAACCAATTATAGTCAAAGCGGGGGTTATCTTCAAAGCGAAAGTACTGCAGTAAGCTGTGTGAGCTATGGAATATACTGTATAGGTATGTTATGATCAATAGTCAGTTTGCCAACTATCCCGCTCACGGGAACATCGATGGCAACAATAACGCAGAAGAACCAGCGGATGCTGATAGACGTTGGTAGATGGATCGCTTTAATCATTGTTCATGATGAATGCGTCAAAAAACTTGGGTGATGAAATAGCAATAATTCTTTTAACAACGGTTCCAGGAAAAACTTCACCTAAAGATGTGCCGTCAGCTGACTAGGTCTCTCACTCGAACAGAAGCCAGCCAGTGAACAATCGAAAGGAAAATTAAGTTTATTAACAGCTTTCAAACCGCCAGTAACATCGATAGTCATTTGGCTAATCCTTATACGTCCACAGAATTTTTCACCAGTTTTATTTTTTTTGCCATTCTCAAGCGGTTAATGAAGTACTCTAACCCCCATATTCATAAAAACTAAAATAGGTTTAGAAAGCTTTTTAAAAAGACATTTCCCTACAATTTTTGAATTATAAGAGCTTTATAAATCTTTTTTATTTTTTATGAATATGAGGGTAAATATATAGGTTATGTTTGTAATTATCATTTAAGTTTCAACCTACAAGTCATGCATGCCTTTACCACTCCCATCATCACAAATATGTCTACATACTAATATTTTTGTACTGAAAAATAATTTTCGTTGAAATTTTACTGTTATGTTTAAAAGAAATATGTATGTGTTCTACATTTTTGTCTTCTCTTCTTCCAATGTGTACTTACAGAGCCCATCTCATTGAACCACCTATGCAAAAAATGGCAAAATAAACAAAAATAAACATTAAAAAAATGAAATCGGCTTTTACTTTGATAAAGTGCAAATTTTCCTGAAATAACCAAATAGATTAAAAAACAAAAATACACACAAAAACAGAAATGTAAACAAAGATGATACAAGATATAAAACACTCAAAGAAATACAAGTAACACAAAAAAAACCTCGAAACTAAATACGCAAACAAAGCTTAGGGTTACTAAATGCAGTTTCGAAAACCAATTAATACGCGATAACTAAAAACTGAGTTTCTAAAAAACTAGATGCGCATGGGATGCAACTTGGCGGTTTTATAAGTAGACACTTTGGAGGCCGAGCCCTCGATGGTCCTTTAAAGCTTTTAATTTAATACTAAAAAAAAATATATCATCCAATACCGAAATACATACAAACATACATAATCACTATAAAACTACATGTTTAATATTTTATACCTTTAAAAACAATAAACATTTTTCTGCAAAGCGATTAACTAAAAAACCTACCAAACACATTTAAATCTTCCGTCTATAAGCACCTGCCTGAAAAACACCAACAAATGTGTCTACACCGAGTTGTATGAGCAACTAAGCGGAATATGTGTAATCCTATTACATGTTGTTGATCCCTATGTTTTAGTAGTGTTGTTTTTTGTACTGAAACAGAAGAATAATAAGAAAAGAAGTAAATAAAAAGGAGCTCGTTACTTTAAAAAAAAAAAATGTGTAAACTAGTTTAGAAAAATTTGTGTATTTCTCAAAAATTATAATTCTCGAAAAATTCACGCAGAAAAATACATATTTGTATTTGTCTTCGCCAAAAACAAACAAAAAGGAGCGCATAACCTCAATCACTTCAAGGACGAGAAGTAGCAAAAGGAAAAGTGCCAGGAAAAACATGCTTGCTCAACGACAAAACAAAAGCAAATTTCTTTTTAAATCACCATTCTTAAGCATTTCGCCTGTCTGTCAAATATATTTAAAAAAAAACACAAATTTTTTCAGTTACAGCACATTTACACAATATTTTCATAAATTTGATTTTGATTTTACATTTTAATTTTATATTGCTTTTTTAATACCTGAAATTTGAAAAAAATAAGCAAAAAAATGTTTTACAAGCGACTAAGAAAAGAAAAAACACAAATCCCCCACAAAAAATGTAACAAAACTATCTTAAATATAAGTAAAAAGAAGAAGCAGGAAAAATAAAAACACAAAATAAAGATTTTATAATTTTTCCATACTGTCAGGAACTATATTACTTACATATGTATATTGTGTACGTACGTATTTGTAATTTGAGTATAAAATGTAAAACAGTAGTTGATGAGAAGCTTAAAGAAAGAAAAAAAAAAAATAAAAAATTAACAAAAAAATAAATTGTAATAATATGTAAGTGAGTAAAACAAATGATAAATAAAATAAGTTATTAAAAACAAAGCAAAAGAAATGGTAATAAGATATACACTTGTGTTTGTAGTGAATGTTATTAAATGAATGATGACAAAAAAATACAAAGATTATATGTAAAAAAATTGTTTGCAGTTTCATTTTAAAGTAAGCTTACTTTTTCTTCTTGAAGTTGAGATAAGAGTGGACAAGGGGTTAAAGATTTTAGTCTTAGAAAATATTCTTCTATATTTGCTTATAACTTTAACAAATAATTTATTTTAAAATTATGAAACGATGGTATCATTGTCACTAACAAATCTGTGGCAATAAGGGAAACTATCAAAGTAATTTTGTAGAATTTTTTAGTAAAGCGCTTTGAAAGTTGAAATTGTAGTGCAAATGTATGGAATTAAGATATAGTTTTTTGTCCATAAAATGCACAATTTTTTAGCAAAAGCTGTCAAATTTTTGTGATTATAGATCCTAGCAATGCTGGTACTACCTCGTTTTCGACCAAACTTGAGTTTGCTCTTCTCCGCTTATTGCCACAGAAATGTGCCTCGAGTTGAATTTTATTTTTATTTTTTTTTCAAATTAGAATGGCTTCGAAAGTGATTTTAAAATCGAAAATTTATGAATATAGTATTTTTTTAATTTTTTTATGTCAGCCAAAAAACAATAAAACCAAAAAATGGACACAGTCTAAAAATCTAGATACACTTTAGAAATTTTAACCCAATAGATCTCGAAGTGGAATAACCAAAATACTTAGCCAGCTCTAATCAAATTGGAACGGAGCGTGACATACTAAATAAATGCAAAGTTGGCATACTCGTACACTCGCTTCCGACCCCCATTACTAATTCACCCAAAGCTTTCCTTTGCCCGTCTGGCATACTAGTTCTGATGATAGGTCTTGCATTATTTTATACATTTAGCTAAAAACCCCTATTTTTCAAAAATTAATTTCAAGATATATCTGACATCTGCACTCTGATATGCGGTATTGTATAAATATAGAAGTATTGCATATTTGGTTGTTGATTACTGAGGAGATCATATTCTTCCTGATCAATTTATCTGACTAGGCTGTTAGGATAGGTCACCATTAATTCCAACTTTAACTGGAGCATAACAGTCTATACGATTACAAAGACTAAGAAAAAGGCAATAAGCCCGCTTCAGCCATTTTTTTAAACATATAGTAGCCCCATTTTTTTCTGGTGCCACTGGCGCTATTATAAAAGACCAGAATTTGAATACATGGATATAGAGGAAAGAAAGTGGGTACCTGCGGTTACCGAGGATACTACGATGTATTTGCTGTCATCAAAAAAATAATTGGCGCATGACAGCCACGTCGCTATTGATAGTTACTATTTGGAAAATAAGAGGGGCTTCTTCTATTTGGAAACCAGAGTTAAAAGTATCACTCTCCGAAGGAGGTTTCGGAAGTATCAAAGAAAAACTTAAGGATGAGCTGGGAGGCCCCGCACTGAGTTGTGAAAAGCAGTTTGTTGCTCTTCACTGTGGTGAAAATCCCATTGGCGGTTAAACGCCAAAAAATGATGAAAGCTTGAACTAACTACTGCTGCAAAATCGAGGGGTGAGGAAGTATCTTACAATCTTCTCTTAAGAAATCTGCCAAGATATGTACTTGTTAATTACTTTCAGTTTTATTTACTTGTTCGGTTGCCCATTTTCGGAAAATTAATCATCAATTTCACAAAATCCGACGGTATACCAGTCATATCATCTCCATAATCGACATGTGTTATCCTTCGAAGCTGTGACTATAACATCACCCGCATAGCTAAATGCGCAGGAAAACACTTCCGAATCGTGACCGCTCAAGACTTGCGAACATTGACTAGTTTCTGTTAACCATAAACGTGCTGTGTGATCCGCTGAGGCTGTCATCAGCAGTGCGCCTGGTGGACTAAAACAAACCTGTCGGTAAAGTGTTTATTAAAGAGCGCCATAAATATCAAAAATATATACCTTTGACACCTCGTCGGTATGGCCTTCCATAACTGAAAGCAACTCCAAGTCACCTTGTAAATTCCACACTCGCGCTGTGCAATCGCTGCTACACGTGGCCACACGGCAACCAGTCGCATTGAAGCAAACATCGAGCACTTCTTCACGATGGCCAGTTATTTTAAATAAAGCACCATCTAGTCGCCGCATATCCCACAATTGAGCCGTGCTATCTAGCGATGACGTCGCAATGCGATCACACAAAAAATTCCAAACACAATTACTTAACTCAGCGGTGTGACCGCGGAGTTGAGAAACGACGCTGATAGCAAATAATTGAGTATTTTAGTTTTTTTAAATAGATTTGTTTTGTTTTCGAAAATTACCTGCTATTTCTAATATCTACAATGGCCGCTGTGCCATCGAAGGAAGCGGTTAGCAATAAATTACCGCAGCGACTAAAGCGCGACGTGATAACTTCAGCGCCGTGATGACGAAGTGCTTGTAGCTCCAGGCCTGCCTCGATATCGTATAAACGTGCACTGCAATCCATTGAAGCTGTAGCTACGATAGTCGATTGTACAGGATCAAATTCCGCCATCACCAATTCGGCAGTATGTCCGTAGAGTGTACAAAGTGATTTACCATTCGAAACTGACCACACTTTGGCGGTGCCATCAAAGGAGCCCGTGACTACTTTGTCGCTAAAGTGAAATAGAAATAAAGTGAAGTAGAAATATTAGAAACGGTACACTTAAAGAGTATGTGGACGTACCATTTCGGCTGATTGTAAGCCACCGAGAATACAACATTATCATGACCCTTTAGCAATTGCTCCTCGACAGCGTCTTGTGTATTGATGATGCGACAAATGCGATCATAGCTGCCAGTCAAGCAATGCGTACCACTCCTATCAAAACAAACATTGGTCAATGGCAATATATGGTTCACACGACGATGTGAGTAGAACTTCTTTTGTGTGGGCTCTTGCAATTTTCGTTGTAGTTTGGCAATGGCTTGACGCAGCGGTTCGGCGTAGTTGTTCATAACTTCTTGCAGAAGAAGTGCATCATTTTTACTTTTATCTGGGGTTTGAGCTGTGTCCTTTGCTAGTGAGGGCGCTGTCTTGAATTCTTGTTGGCTTGTGCGGGTAGCTAAGCAGTCGGGCATTGAGTTATTAGAGTTTTGTTGGGCTGTTTGCGTTGGCCTTTGCTGGACAGACAGCATGCTCTTCATGACATTTTCAATTCGCGTACTAAAAAGGTTTTTTTTTTTTAAAGAAATTTCGTCATTGCGTTGGGTGTGAAATCTTGTTACTTGGACTTTAAATTCAGCAGCTCTATATGATGAAGCTCGTCCTTGCCCTCAGCGGTGCGACAATTGAGTGCTAAACCTACGGTTTAAGAAATTTTAAAACTATTTTTTAGAATAAACGAATAGGCGCGTAAATCTAAGATTACCTGGGGGGTAATAGCGGAGATAGATTTTCGTTAGACTCATGATGATTTATAATTTAGGCAGCGTCGATATATATCATATTGCTTGCTAAATATTTATTACAAACGTTTCGCTAGTGCTTGATCAATAATTATTGTAGGTGCTTAGTAGGCGCGTTGCTAGGTTCACCACACCAATATAATGTATGCCATGGCGTATGAGTAACAATCAGCAACCTGCAAAACTTATTGATGATTGTGGTAAGTAACAGTTTGTACATTTTTAAGACCAAATAGTTTATGAGCTGTAAATGTCTTACAATCCCAAATGGCGTATGCAGAATATGAGTTTTTTGAAACCTAAAAATTTCGTTATGTTATAGCAGTTGTTGCCAATGTTATTGTAGTTGTTGTAACCACGGTTGCCGTTTGCCTAGAATTTTGCGTACCAAACCGAAAAAAAAAACGTAACAAAGTAATTTGCTAGGCAAACAATATAACATTTATTAAAACAATTTTAAGCAGTTCATCTGCTGACATAAATTTACACAGAAACGGGGGTTAATATACATATGTGTATGTATAAACAAAAAAACTAAACACATATAACATTTTATTCTTCTAAATATACCCTATAATGAGTAAAAGTAAATAAATAAATTAAAATGTCCACAATTCCATTCATTTGCTTGCGCATACTCCCCCCAGTGGCGGCGCAAGACACAAATTTAATGTGGACAAGTTACATTTGGCGAGCCCCTCGCATGGTGCAAGAAGAAGGTAATTTATAATAAAAAGTCACTTCAAATTAAACAGTTTTTTATTCATTCAAAAACAGGCATACATTTCAAGTTATATTTTTTGGAACATTAAAAAAGTGAAAAAGAAATAAAGAAAAATTAAAAAAACAGAGATTTTCTACTTTTGGTTTTACTGAACTCCTTGATGATTGGTTCGTAATTTATCTTAGATGCTATATCTGCTTCAATAGATAAAACTGCCAAAGCTGAAAGTCTTTCTTTGCCCATGGTATTTCGTAAATAATTTTTAATTAGTTTAAATTTTGAGAAGATCCTTTCAGCGAAAACAGTACTTACAGGTATTGTTAACAAAATTCGAATGACAATGTAGACATTTGGGTAAATTTCTTTCAAATTGTTCTCTATGATGTATTGGAGCAGATGTTTCACGTCTTTAGTAGAGTTGGGTAAATTTGGGTTGGAAGTCACCACTCTCACCTACTTGCAGGACTGTGTGTAAATCTTTACAGTTTTGCAGTATTTGCTCTTTTGGAATTTTTTTTAACTTGTTTAAGTCAGAGAAAACCAAATTTTCAAAATGTTGTCCTAAAGACATATGTAAATCTCGATTCCATGTTACATATCACAGAATCAATCATGGTATTAAAAAAATATGTTTCATACCGGCTTTCAGCATACTCAACAGGTTGAACGCTGCCTTCATAATCAAACATCCTATTCTTCTTGGCTGCTCTTTTATTTTTAAAATCTTTTGGCAAATCGTAACTGCTTTTCTCAATAAACTGACGAGCGCCAGACAAGCATTTTTCGAATCCAGTTTGTCGATACTCTTTGATCCAGTCACAAAATGTACGTAAATGTTCAAAAGTAATACTTAAATGGACTTGTATAGATTGCCATAATTTGATAATGGTATTGACACTCGTTAATAACTCATACCATTTATGTATGTAAAGACACGATAAATTTAAAACTGAACATTTCGTTTAAAACGGATTCGCAATCACTGAGTGTGTCCAATTGTTCCGTTTGGCGTTGTAAGTTGTCTATACATTCAACATCATAAATTGCAATAATGCCGACTAATGTGGCTAAACTAAGGGCCGCTTTCACAATGGCCGGTTAACGTTAACCGGGGGTTAATTGACGTAAATCGCTGGGTTGGCTGTCAAATTAATCGTCGATTAGCGCTAACCGGCTTTTATGAAAGCGGCCCTAAATAAACGAGTTATAAGAAACGACAGATATGAGATTTCTAATTAATTGATTTTATAATATAATACAAGTAGTTTATCAGAATTATTGCTTATTTCATTAACATAATTTTATGGCACCGAAGAGTGGAATATCTTTAAGTTGAGAATTACTTTTCCAAATTTATTTTGGTCTGTGAGGCGCGAGTACCGCGATGTCGTGTGGTGTGGCCCACACCGCCC
This sequence comes from Merzomyia westermanni, assembly GCA_949987695.1. Lineage (NCBI taxonomy): Eukaryota > Metazoa > Arthropoda > Insecta > Diptera > Tephritidae > Merzomyia > Merzomyia westermanni. Next base: position 160,082,413 of record OX465288.1, on the reverse strand, counting down.
ACGCCTTACGCTGCCTCTGACTCCCCCGATTATAAAACTTACCTATCCATCTTAATTTTTCCGCTTCAGAACTAAGACAAATATGATAATAATTTTAATTTCATTAGCACTACTTGCTGGTGCTATTTTTATCACAAACAAATAGTGGTACCTCTTTACAACTTTTTCTAAAAATATCAAAGCGACGTATGACAGAGAAAGACTCCTACGTATAAGTTGATACAGGTGGTACCACTTCACTTCTACTGCCAGTAAAGCAGGAGAGTGAAAGTGACACAACATTATGACTTGATAATTTTTTGCAGTCATTCAAATGCAGGTTTGATATTTGTAGCAGTGTCATCGAAGTTGCGTTGAAGTAAAAATGGCAAAAACGTAACAAATTTGGTAGTTGCGTACTAACGTACCCGGCGAAAAAATGCGTACCAAAAATGGTACGTTTCGGCCAAAACGGCAACCGTGGTTGTAACTGAAAACATTCCAAAAATTATTGATGAGTGTTACGGATATGGGCAGCAATTTGCAGAATGAGTCCGTTACGCTTCGGCATTGGCACTTTATGATATTTGTTCAACTTTTGCGAAAAACACTTGTCTGACCCCTTACATCTTCGGGTAGTGGGTCCTCATACCCAAGACAGCCGGGTCTACGTATAGAGATGATAAGGACTATATCCTGATGTTAGAAGAGTCTGTCCATACCCTTGGAAGATGCCGATCCTCTGACCCTCGAATTTTCTAGCCAGCGTGAGCTGACAATCAGCTTATCGACTCTGTCTGGATGTTGTCGGAGACATGCGGGTGCGCCTTTGAATCAAACAACCATTATATGTGATGCTTCATCTTGGCGTAATGCTTGCGGATGTGCCTCCTTATTTGGCGTGGAGTCGGCTCATCTCAGATTTAATTGCCTACTGGATTGTTGTGGCTTACATAAATTTAGTAGGAGCTTCTTGTTGAGCATTTCATATGCTCCTGCACGCTGACGATTTTCAGTCATTGCGTAAATGATGTTCCGGGGTCATAAGGCTTTGGTGGTAATCGCGGTTCAATGAGCCCCATGATTTTGGGATGGTGAACAGTCGGTAGCGGGGTGCTATCTGAATGAATGCTTAATATCATAATTGCTGAATTCCCCCTCAGCTATGGACTGCTTTGCTTTGTTGTAAGAGTACTTATACATACTGCTTTTACACACACAATTTTTTTCAAAGATTTTAACAATTAAAAAAAAGCGAGAAACGCCAACAATACACAAAAAAGCACAGAAATTTCAAATCTGGCCCTGTGTAGAGCTTTTAGTACAAAAAGCTTTAGCAAAATACAGGGAAATAACTAACGAAAAAATTCAGTGAACTTGTTGTTGTGTTTCATTCTTCTTCTTCTCAATTGAGGCACAATTACACAAACATATTTACCTACATTTAAAAAGGTAATCAACATCCTTTATGGGATTTGCTAGTCAGAATCATACGCTAACAGCTGGGCTAGGTTGGCGATGTTCACTTATGCGCGAAGTAATTGATGTAAAAGTGAGAAATACAAAATTTATTAAAATTTGCTGCAACGTGTTCTGCATGACCTATAATCAAAAGTCAATTCTGTCAGCTTGGAAACTTGATTAAAAGATATACCTTCAAAACGTTATACATTTATTTATAACAAATCCATTAAAGTAGCAATGGGCCTTACCCTTTGATAGTTGTTCCATGGCGGAAACATCAGAAAATCGCCCCTACTATCGTGCTGAGACCAGGGATCGGGATCGAGTATAGCAGCACAAGCTTTACGATAAATCAAGATTTCAAAAGGAATTAAAGAGACTAGAAGAGAAGAGCACCTAAAGACCTGTGACTTTTCCAGTCATGTGGTCAAGTCATCTATAAAAACCTTGTCCAATCCGAAGAAGCAGTACGACTAGGTATCTATCACATTGGGTGGCTGGATAGGAGAACTTTATTCTGAATCCTCAGTAGGTAGAGAAAATCATCCACATCCATTGGCCGTGATGTTGAACGTGATATACCTGTCCTTGTCCAACATTATTATCACTGAAAATAAAAAACCGGAAACAGAAGGAAAGGCATATCGATCGAAATATCGGCAGCATCGAAGGACATACATACCTTTAGAAAAATTAAGAACCTAGCCAAAATCCCTACAAAAACTTCAGTTTCTAGAAGGAACACAACTATCAAGCCTACGATCCTGATGCGTAAAATTATCTGATTGGTTCGCTAGCATGGAAGCCATTTTTGAGGAAGAAAGATCTTCAGGCCCAAATCAGGGAGATGGCCTGTTCTCACTTTCAGTGAATATACCGAAAAGCAACAAAAGGCGCAGCTGATGGTCTATGGAACTAAAGTAATCAGTCTGAACACCGTTTTCAGGACTGTCCTGACATATAAAAAAGAACAGCGACTAAATTAGCGCAGCAGATGAATTTTCTGCGAAGGTTTGTGGCTATATACTAAGCCCATAACCAGCTGGCCTTCAAATCCTCGGAGGCCCAAGTAAAATCAGTTCAATGAAATGTTCAAAAAGTACTTTCTGGTAGATAATCCCTTTTAGGGACACCCTAACAACACTTATTTGCAAGAGAGCAGCCATTCAGGCTTAAAATATCTTACGCGAATGTCGGGATCCAATAATTATATACTTAATAGCGCTTCTTATCTGAACAGACTACTAATTCCTCCCTACAAAAGTAAATTGCCAATCGCCGCACCAAAACAATGAGGGATCTGTGGGGAGCATGAGTGATTATTTTCAATAGCCAACAAAACGTTGGCTATAAAAAGTGACACCTGGATTGTTGATAGACAAAGGACGAAATTGGCCATATAATAAAGATGAATTCATGACCACAAGACAACAATGATGTTATTGTATCGTTAACAAAGTATCTGTGGCAACCCATTCAAAAATAAGCAAAAGCCTACATCCATACGCACGCCTACAGCTAATATGCTATAAGTAAATGCTGACATTTTAAGTAGCTTTATGAGCAATAATGTTGGCGTAGTAGTCCTACATTTCTTATCGACAATATCGATAGGCAAAGGGAAGAAGAAATTAACAATTTTAATAAACGCACAATGAAGTCCTTGTAAACCTTGAAAATTCACACCCACACAAATCGATGTAGCCACAGACATACATACATATAACTAAAGATACAAAAGGCTACCTAGAGTTTATGGACGGCATTTGGCTTAAAGTCGTCCTTTCAGTGCCAAGACATGGACAACCATTTCACTTGCCCTACTAAGTGTGAGTATAATCAAAAGTGTTTCAATATCACTCTACCAAAGATAAAAGCAGCAGCAAGAGTAGCAGCACATATACAGCCTGCGACAATGACTTTGAAGATGAGTAGCCAAAGTAGCGAAATACAATACGACCAATTACACTATGTAACATTTTCAAAGTCATTTATTGTATGTGGGCGAATTGATTCCAATACAAGGTTAAGAAACAGCTCGTGCAAACAATTTGAAAAATCTTGTTGCATTCTTTGTTCAACATTTTCTTTAGTCTGTTAATTCTATTTTAAGTATCTTATTGTGAAGCTCTGAATAAAGTTAAGGCCTGGTGATACTGAATTCGTCAAAGATTAAGCTGCCTAGTATAGGTATTACACTGGTGTCACTTTAATGTTGTAAAGTCGCTACTCTGATAAGGAGTCCCGGTATCATTGAGTGTCTTGAGTAAGCAAAACATTGGCGAAGGGATTGAAAGTGAAAACCGGGGACCGTGGCTCTAATAAGTTGAGTACTACCAGCACTGAGCTGTCACAAAATATTGTATGTATGACTCACAGATATTAGGCAGACCTACTTACAGAAGTGGGCAAAACTACTCGGACAGCGTCATAATGAGTTTATCAAAGAATATGGGCACTTTAAAATTTGACTTCGTTCCGTAAAAGGCTAATTGACTTTAGTACCATTAAGGCTCCGCCCTTATTAACCACAACTTTGTTAACTACGACGTTAAAGACGGAAAGTATCACTTGCTGTAGGAGCTCTACGCGATCATCGAAATAGTACCCAAGCATACTGGATTCTTATCCAGCAAAGCACTGCCAATGTGGGTACAATCTTGTTTGGTCCATTGCATCCAATTCCATGAATGTACGCGCCAACTAGGTAGGGCGGAGTAATGCTACTACAGGAAATTAAAATCCACCGGATTATAATACAATCAGAACACATAAAATCCACGACCCGAAGATTGAAGGGGTCAAACAAATCGTTAATGTCCCCTTTGGGATAGTACCAGAAGGTGCACGAGATTCATATACGGCAAAGAACTTCCATAACATCAATAACACTCTCCAAAAATTTAGGGATTGTTTTGAGGTTACAACATCCACAAAAAGCAGAGTGTACGGTCAAGCAAGCATTCTTAACCGCTTCCACCTGTAGAAGTAGGAGAGATTGAGATTACAACACAATGGGAAATACCAAGTAGGTAACGATTTGAGAAGACTTGTTGTGTCAACTGACATCAGTTGGAATTATGTATAACCGAGTTAGGGGGCATAGAATTAGAATTTGATTAGTAATTAGTAATTAATTAATTAGACGGTATTGATTATTTTAATTGGTTTTCAAGAAAAGGCAATTAATAATTGATTACGATTAGAAAAAATCAAGACTAAATCAAAAAAAAAAAAAAAAAAATATTAAAAAATCAACAAAAAAAAAGTTAAAATAATCAAAAAAAGTTGTTTTGATTACTTTTGCTTCCTTTTGATGATTTATTATACCCCGCGTGTACTAGTGCACTGGGTATTATATTTTTGGTCATATAACGGTGGTTTGTAATGGTACAAAATAATAGAGATAGATATGGGGCTCCATATATCAAAGTTCTTAGAATGAACAGAGGAATTCATAAAGACATGTCCGTCCGTCCGTCCGTGGACACGATAACTTGAGTAAAAATTGAGCTATTTGAATGACATTTGGCACACAGGTTGCCTTCCATATGCGACATCGCTTTTCGACCACGCCTATTTTTTAATAAAAGTTATATTGAAAGGAGTAAGAAATATTGAACTGCCCATATCTAATTAACTGATACATGTATAATAATATAATTTGGTACTTACATCAATTTTCGTATTCCTTATATGCTTTTTGAAAAATTTTGGAAAGTGGCCGGGGCACCACCCACTTATGAGTCCAACAAATTTCAAATTCGACTGTTAATAACTTCATAACGGTGTAAGATAGAATTACGAAACTTAATACGAGGTATACTATAGACATGTAGAGTACGCCTACGGAAAATAAGAAAAATCGGGTAACGACCACGCCCACTTCTGGACTAAAGTTTTCTAAAAGAGAGGTAGAAAAACGGAACAGGCCATATCTCATTTACTGATGCAGATAGAATGCTAGAACTTCGTAGTTACAATGACCTGATGATCTTATCAATGATTTTTAAAAATTTTGGAAAATGGGCGTGATACCGCCCACATATAAATTAACGAAATGTCAAATTTCAGTAATTATTATAGGTTAAGTACTTTGGACGCCAGACACACAGACACACATTAATTTTTATTTATAAGATTGCCCACATGGTAGTAGAAAAAGTTTAAAACCTTTATAGGTGGTAACTCCATAACAATTTACCAATTCACCACGAACACTTTTACACGATGGGTATTTAATATTTGGTCCACCCGAACCTAGACTTCCTTACCTTAACCAAAAAAAAAAACTAAAAAAAAATAATCAAAAGTAACCAAAACAATTTTTTTTTTTGATTATTTTTGATTTTTGTTTTAATTTTGTTTTTAATAATCGTAAAAAATCATGATTTTTCGATTATTTTTGTAATAAATTGGAAAATAATCATTAAAAATTTTAAACAATGGTAATCAATTATTAATTGGATTCTTAAAAAAATAATTAATCAAATCGGCGATTAGTAATCATTATTTAACAGGTCTGCATAGAATATATCCTAAGGTTTGGATATGCCAAAAAAATCCAGAAAGTTGTCTTCATCAGAAAATGGTTAAAACCAACAACAATAACAAGAATATCACACTTTGTAGAAACGTACGTCCGAATTAGAACCTTTGTCAGAAAAACAGGTCAAATTGGGAAGTAGTTAAAAATTTGATCTGACAACGCTTTCTTTAAAGAATTTGTTTAGAAAATTTTAACCTATAATAAAATTGCAATAAACCGAATTTAAAAAAAAATTCAGAGGTCTTTATTCGAGAAATATAAGCCGAAACAAAGCGATGTATTGCTAAATCACAGTATACAGTAGACCAGATGAAAAATGTGTATGTATTGGTATTTTAAGTCATTAACCCATTTGAACCGGCCTGTGCAAAAGTACACAGATACATTTTTATATGAATTTCAAGGCAAAAGGCAATATTAATCTACTGTTTCTAGGTAGTTATAGGATGATGCTTCTCATCTTTGATAGCATCAAAATACCAAGTATCCGGATACGACTTTATTGTAAATAAATATGTAGATAATGTCAATTGGTTTCGATACTATCCGGTGATTAGGAAAATAAACCATATTATCATATTATAAATATAAGCGCATCTAACTCTGTTTGTGTTTGATCGTTGCTCTTTGAATGGGTCATATTTGTACTGCATCAGGAAGGACATAGGCGTTTTCCTGGCACACATGCGAATTATTTAGAATTAGTCTTTTTCTATACTATTTTTTTCGGAAAGCAATGAAAAGTTCATAACATTCAAGAAAAGTTCATCCAAGTTTATTTATTTTGGGTTAAGGCAAATGACACCTCTTAGACAGAAATGAAACAAATTTGTCAAATAAGCATACTTACATTCTTTTGTTTTGCTCAGTAGACCAGTACTGTATACTGTGTTGCTAAATATCCAAATTACAGTTTCGGATCCATTTTAGCACAAAGAAATATATTAATCCAGCTGTGTACAGTAGTGGCAGTAAAAGCTGGCTCAAAATTTACTACATATATAGGGAAATTGCCTGCATATAATGGATATTACCTTAAATTAGAGCAACACAAGCCAAAGTAACAGTTCTTTGTCTGGCTCTGTGTTTCTATGTATGTTTGTACGCGCATCACTGAGTAACTACTACATGAAATTGAATGGTTTCTTCAACGATGTCTATCTTGAAATAAAGGATACATTTTTCCCTCACTGCCACATAGTTTTTTTTATTTGTTAGTCCTCAATAAATTTTTTTTGCAAATCCTTGGAACATTTTAATCCTACTAAAGGCCAAAGAAAGGCATAAAATGTGTTAAGGTATTCTTCCTATAAAACTGCCCTTCCTAAAATTCCCTTGCCGCCCCTAAATAGCTATATCACTTTGTTACATACCAACTTATGAATTGCTGCATACATTGTGCATAATAAGTAAACAAAGAGAGTGTGCTAACGACATTTGATGACAAAAGTACGTTTAAGAAAGGATGGATTTGAGAAATTGAACACCGTCACTTACCACAAGTACAACGGTTGAGGTTATGAATAAAGAAGTTGTGAGGAACTAAGAAGAGCAAGAATATGTGTTATGACTTAAATGATAAAGTGGCTTTATTATCCTGCCACTTTTTCTATTTTGTAACAAAAACTTGTTGTATTGCAGTACTTGTTGTTGTGACTAAAGCTGTGGCTGGTGGTTTTCTTTTATTAAAATTTCTCAGTTTTCTATTTTATTTTATTTTTTGCTTTGCTATCTTTTAGATCTCTAATCATTTTCACTTACACATGAACTTATGAGTTTTTTTGCCTTTGTTAGTGTTGCCTTATTTATGGTTGTGTTGAGATTTCTATAAAAATGTTCACGCATCCTTATAAACATACTGGTACGAGAGGAAGCGATAGTTTGTGTCAGGCACCTGTTCATACATGTATTCAATTATATGCTACATAAAGTGAAAGACAGACTAGAACATTACATTAATTCAGATTTAGGGCCGTTTTCTCAATATCCGGTTTACGCTAACCGGCACTTTAACCGGGGAAATTCTTTCAATAAAACTGACGGTTAGCGTTAACCAGACATTGAGAAAACGGCCCTTAGTATGAAAATGAAATTTAAGAAAATGTATACGAGTATACATTAAAAAAATATGTCGCCCTAATTCGGTGCTGTTCTCGAGCAAACAATATAACCTCCAGTTTTCGGCTGTGACGCGATATACCTTAGAGGAGATTAAAGCCGAGTATCACTTCCTATTTGTGGTGTGCTGTTTTTAATTTATTCTAAATATTTTCGGGACTTATAAGTTCAACGCCGACTCTGAACGGCATTTCTTAAGGTGGGACGGTATTACATTTGGAGGACTTGCTTACCATTGCCCTTTTTTTAGATTTGTCAGCCACATGACTTGGACCGGCAACCTTATATATGCGTGAAGTACACTTCGGATTATATGAATGCTTTCGTCACATCCCGTCGCTTACTTCCCAAAATATTTTATTCTTCCTCTGAGTCATCGGAATCTGGTGTTCGCTCCGAGTGAGACGTTCCTTCTAACTCAACACAGCTTACTTTGAAACTGGGTATACAAGATAATAATCAACTCTACTCAAATCTGGATTTTTTTTCATTGCATGGTGTTACTAGTTTTTGTTGTAAGTGAGTATTGCCACTGACAGGGATTACATTACAGTTTTGGATTATCCATGGACAAGTTGGCAAGAATGGCATAGAAGTAACGGTTTTTTTTAAAGCTGCTGCTTTGTTGTTTCCACCATCTTAGCCGCTGCTGTCGTTGTCATTCTCGCTTTTATTGCTTCCATTTTTCTTTGTCAGTTGCTTAAGATTTTGCCTTACTTTTTGGTGCTTTGTCGGTCACTGTCTCATTTTCTTGTTAACTCAACTAGCTGCCTGCTATGGGGTTATACGACACTCACAACATAAAAAATATTGAAAGTTGACAAGATATCACAAAGCTCTAAAATGCAACTGTAGCAAAATTAGTAGAGTAAAACAGTTAGTATTGTTGTTGTTGGTGTATGACTTACGTTCTTGAATGAAAGTTCTAAACTAAGGATATTGTTGAAAGAAGTGGTAATTGTATTGTAATGACTGTAATTAAAAACAAATGACAAGGTAGATAAACTTTTATCAGTCAATGAGAAATGTTTTGGGTTATAAAATATCTTAACCTTTTTTGATGTGGATATTAAAGTGCATGTACAGTAAAACCTTGATATAATGAAGCGGCAATTTTAAGTATTGCTATTTTTGACAGTTTGACAGTGGCCAATTAAAGTTGGGTTAGCGTTAATCGAAGAGTGTGAATTGATTTCCGCAATTCTAAATTTAAAATAAAATACACACAAGGACATAGGGATATTTATAAGGTGAAATCTTAAGAACAAATATGTTTATTTATGGTGTTATTTTGTCAATAATTCCGGGAATTGCTTAAATGTTTTCCATTGAAACGTTTATGTTTTCAGACCAACAGCAATCTCTTTTATGCTCAGCTAGCATACCGGTTTTGTGAGTGTGAAGAGAAACACAAGCCACTTTATGTTCAACTTTCGTTACTCTGCCTGCTAGGAAAAATGTAATTAGAAGAGGAAGGTAAACAATAGGAGGAAGAGACACTACAAGAGGTAGAGAAGAAGTAGGAAAAGACGAAGTAAAAGAAAAGGAAATGAAGGATAAGATGGGGAGATAGTAGAAACTAAATTAATCAATCACCTCCTTAACTATTTTGCTATTTACCTCAATGTTAGTTTATCAGACGTCCTGCTGAGATAAGACCACCGAAAGCAGTTACCGTGCGCAACTCACCGATCTTAAGAATGCCTTCAGCAAAGAACGTGGACTTCTGATCGTTGTTGAGCTTGACACGCATGATTTTTGAAAGAATCAACATTTTTACTATCGAAATCTTCTTCGCCAACTGCGCCCCCTATCAGCATTAGCTTGCAAAGTTTACAGGTATTCCTGCCTCACTGCCGTGGAAATTATTTGTAAGCCTCTAAACTGCTGGAGAACCAAATTTGGTCAATTACAATAGCCCTCACCCATGTTGTGGCAGTAGTGTTGCTGGTCTACCACACCGTAGGTCCAAGGTTCGAGCCCTCGGAAAGATAACATCAAAAGTGGTTTGAAAAGGATTTTTCAAAACGGACTTGCCCCTCGGCAGTGGTTTGGAAATCTCTTGTTGTTGTTGTGGTAAAGACAAAAGCACTCGCCGAAGGTTTTGGGGAGTGTTGTCGAATTAACAGTCCTTGGACCCGGTACGCTCCGGTACTCCCTTGAGGTACTGCTCGACTGTCGTGGTAGCGATTAATGACCAGTGAAACCTTCTAGGACATGCACCCTCCCGCCCCCCCCTTCCGTCATTACCTTTGTGCATATTAGTCGCCTCTTACGACCGGTATGCCTACCTCGGACATATTCTAAAGCCCTAACCCGCAGGGGCGTTGGAAATCTCTTCGAGTGAGCGCCATTTAAGGCTTCTCAGCAAAAATCAATCTGCTTCGGCAAAAAGCTGTATGTCCCGTAGGAAAAAATTAGAAGCAGCACACCAAAAATTGGTTGAGAAGCCTTAATCTCCTCGGGCGTATATATCGCGCAATTATTTTTATTTTATATTTTACACACGGATTTTCAACCTATCTGCGTACATATTTTCTTCTAAATTGGTTGAGAAATGGCAACGAAAGCTACTCCACACTGCAGTTATCTTTAACAGCTTATCTCTGCTACACAGCTGTAGTAGCAGACAGGATATTATAACTTGTGGGACTGAAGTATCAATTGAGCCATGTGATTCCGTCAGTTAATCCGTTCACCTGTGTAAATGACAAATTGAATAAAAATTGCTTAAATGAAGTGAAAATGAATGACCTGAAAAGCTTTTTATATGGACCAATATCGCCTTAAGCACTAAAGTTAGAACTCTTAAAATATTTATACTTTTCATCCCAAAACCACTTGCGACCCACTTAACCTTTAAGTTAACAAAAAGAGTTGTTGTTCAGTGTGATTGTTGCTCGTCTGCCTCTGTTTATACGAGCACGCTGTGTTTCTCTGAACACGACAAACAAAAATTTTGTACTACAAATATTGCCGTTAGCCCTGCTCAAAGTTTAAGTAAAATCATGAAATGCAATAAAAATGTAGTAAAGATTTACAACCAATCAATTAGGTTTGAATGCTAAACTCGTATTTTATTGCGTTGCACCATAAAAATCTTTTCACACTCTAATTCGATATATCTACAATATATTTATAGAATAGAGGGCATATCCTGTACTTGAGGAATTCTCTTAAATTTTAAAATATTTTATGATTTCATTGTATATACACACATACATATGTACATAAGTATTTTCCCCATTACATATTTTTTACTTCGTATACAGCTTAGACAGTAAATACCTAATTACGTGAGATTTTTCTTTTTATAACTTTTCTTTTGGAAATTTTATGGTCTTCGTTAGGTGAAGTGGCAAGAAGGTAACCTAGACCTTTACAGTGTGTTTATGGGTGGACATTATACACATAGACATAACAAAGGATTTATAGCGGTCACAATATTTTTTAGAAAGGATTTTTAGAGTTTTAAAATATGAAACCCTTTTTGTTTGCTGCAAGTTTTTATTCTTCATAAAGCTTGTTAGTACCTTCCAGAGATGCCACGAATATTCGGCAACTATTCGGTATTCGGCCTGTTGACGGCGAAAGCGGTCAAGTTATGGAAATAAGGGATATCTTAAATTTTATGTTAGACGTAAAGTAATGCAGCTGTGAGTTCCTACCAATTTTTCTTAAATATCGAGCCCTAACAGCCATTTTAGTGCAACCAACAAAAAATAAAATTTTACAGGAGAGGGTTTTTAGTTTAGAAATATAAAAAAATTTTGAGCAAAATGTTGCTTGAATCACAATTGCCCTTGCTTTATTTTTGTAGTGGCACATATAAGAGTTGTAAACATAATAAACAAAATTATCGATATTTGTTAAAATACGGATTTCCAGAATTTTGTTGGTTAAGCCAAAATTGCAGTTAGGGCTCGATATCTGTAATGTACGGGCATCGATGTGTTACATTTTTATTATAAGTAGGGATGACGAGCTGTAACTTCTAACCCGTGAAAAGTACTAAATGCTTACAAATATTCGGGTGCCGAATATTTTGCGCTTCGGCCCACAGTCAAGCCGAATATTCGTTATTCGGTATTTGGCGAAATAAGTATGTCATCTCTAGTACCGACACACTCAAATTCAATAAACATGATATACGATCATAAGCACAGCTTGCTCTTAATAAAAATGCACTAACGTTGTAACGATTCAATTTAGAAACGACATAAAACGATTTTCGTGGGTTTAAATTTATGCCCAATAAATTTGGTTTGAAATGTTTATTAGGACTCATAAGAATAAATATGCACATATGCATGCCCATAAGTGCACTCAACAAAAGTTACGGTGATGTATATTGAAAAAGTAGCGCCAAAATTTGGCTTCAGGAAGACTACTCGAAAGCTTGGCAAAAAAAAATGTTAATCAGCCACGTTGCAATTCATTAGCATTTGCGACACCAGGATTTTGGGAAGGGACAACATTTTTTTTTTATTTCGAGGCCATCTTTTATCCACAGTTCCCTAGAACTTCATGTTTTTGAAATAAGGTGGCCTTTTTAGCCTGTTTTTCAAATAAAATATTAGCTGGTATTGGCAATGTCGAATTCAAGGTATCACGAATTTAAATCGTTTAAAAAATGACCGAATGTGTGTTACGTATACCCTATACAGTCTCATATTGTAACGAATTTAATAAGCAAAAGTCAAAAACAAACGGAAAATATCAGTTATTGGCAGATACTTGTAACAAAACCTGTATAGAAACAAAATTTCGTTTCTGCTGTTATTGTTCCCAGAAGCACATAAATATAGAAACAATGAGTAACAGAAGTGTAATGAAACGCTACGTAACAAAACTGCCGGAACCCTAAGCTATCCCGAGACTCTGGGCACAGAAACGAAATTTGAAACGCTACCTCTGTAACAAAACATATCTGCATAGAAACAAAACTAGGGAATGTTTTTCGTAATCGAAACTGTATAGAAACCTAAGGTATAGAAACAATAGGCCTGATTACATTCAAGACGGCGACTGCAAAGCGCCATCTGTCATATTATTTTTACACACGTTCTTATGTAAAGCATTATTTTAAGCGCGTCATAGCTACATGGCTACAAACCACGAATGCCGCTGTCGCCAGATTAAATCTATTTCTATTTTTACAAGCGACAGATAGTGGCGTTGGTTTTCTTCTTGTCAATAAAAACGAAAGAAAGAGTGAATAACTTGTAATATAAGTTTCATTTATTAAGGTATATGTATATTTCACACAATTTGTACTTTTTCCATAATTCTTTCCTACTTTTTAAGATAATTCACACTTGTCGTTGCTGCTTTCATTGTAATCAAGTAGCCAATGCTTGACTACAGTTGTCGAATAAATTTGTTTTAGTGTATCTGTGGTTTGTAGCGACCGTATTCAATGTGTTCAGCCCTAATACTTGTACCGCAACTGTAACAATCCCCTATGCTGTTTCAGCTAGTGAGTTGTTGTTTGTAATTATGTATGTATAGATATGCAATTTTTATTTAAACACAAATTCTACACAATTTAAACTGTTAAGCGGATTAAATCTCATAAATGTTATTTTCGCTTTTTTATATAATGCATGTGAACACTTTAAAAAATTTAAATACGTAATTGCGAGTTTTGACAGTATTGGCAGTTTATACAGCGACCCCAGAACTGTTGTTTTCAACCTTGAGAAGAATCAGGAACTATTTGCCAAATACGATGGAACAAGAGCGTCTCAATGGTCCGGCTTCTTTGAATATTAATTATTCCAAAAGCCCCAAAAATGTAAAAACGATTAAGAATGGGATGAATGGATTTTTGGAAAACAATTTAAATATTCTTAAATTCAAACATACAGAGGGAGGGGTTCGGACCCGATAATTCTCGAAACGCTAATAAAATAATTTTTGTTTCCATGAAATTATTCACAAACTAAATCGATTTTGATGAAAGTTGGCGTTTATGTGTAATTTGGTTCAACTTGAGATATAGAATAATTTCTATTTCGATTATTGGTCTAATATCTATAAATCTATAATCTAATTAATTTTATAAATATAAATAAGTGTGCGTCTTTTAAGGGCTTTTAAGTCCCCAGCGGATCATTAAGAAATTTTCACAGTAGGTACATTTGGTAACTGGGCACAGCATAGGATATGTGTAGTAGGGCTTTTAAAAAATTTCAATTAATCGACTAATCGGTTAACCGATTACCAGTTTGTAACCGTTATCTAGTTTAATAGTCGGTTAATGGTATTCAAATAATCGCCCAGCTACGACTAATAGAATAGTCGCTTTGCTTTTACTACTAGAATATTACAGCTAATCCAGTTTCAGCAAACTGACTTCTCTTTGAAGTTTCTGTAAGAAATTAAAAAATAATGTCAATACCCAGTAAAACCAGGGATCATTATTTTATTAATCCCGGAGTAAACTTTTGCGAGTATGGGATTACTCCCTATTACTCGCTATACTTCTGTGTATTACCATATAATTTTGTATACCCCCTCTTAGCATTGCATGTCCTAGGAGGTCGAGTAATAGAAAAACTCCCTTTCACCTCCTAAAACCCACAATAATTTTAATTAATAAAACATTAAACATTTATGGCTTTTGCGGAAACATCTGATGTAAAAAACTTTAAATGTAAATAGTCGATTAAGCGAAAACATATTGTTAACCGAATAATCGAAAGTGAGAGATTAGTCGTTTAGTAACAGTTTTCGATTACTCGAATATAGCTAATCGAGTAACTGTCAGACCCGAATAACTCGATTAACCGACTAGCGCGAGCCCGAGGAAAGGTGATAACGTAAAAAGTTTGGCGGCAGCGTTGCTGACCTACGACACTGAAGATCCAAGGTTCAAGTCCCGGGACATGTAACATCAAAAGTGGTTTGAAAAACTTTCTTCAAAACGGGGTCACCCCTCGGCAGTGGTTTGGCAAACTCTTGGAGTGTATTTCTGCAATGGAGGGCTTCCCGTTCGGAGTCGGAAAAAACCGTAGGTCCCGCTAATTTGTAGAAAAAAATTAGAAGTTCGGCCTTAATCTCTTTGGGAGATCAGGTTCTAATACGTGCGCGTGCAAATATTAAAGCAGCATAACACCCACAATGTTCTTTATGAATTCTTCACTAGAAAATTAAGCATTATAAAATTAATATTTTGTTTAATGTATTTATTTGGGATCAACCTGATATCCTATGTAAAATGTTGTGTATGCCGGCCCATAAATTTGTCAATGTGTCCTTAAATGGGTTAATCACATACACTTCTGCACATACAATTTTCGCATATATTAAATTAACAGCTTTTAAAATTGATAAATGTGCCGCCCAAACTGGATCATGAAACTTTTATCACAACACATTTATTTACTTTACGTAATACTCGGAAAAAATGTAAGTGTGTTAGTGACAGCAGGATATATGTACTTAAGGACAATGAGGACATCACACTTTAGTTGCATAACTTTGGTTGATAATATGTAAACCGGGCATGAATATACAGAAGAGCTGAAGTTTTAAATTTTTATTTTCGTTTTTGTATAAGAAAAAATTGGTTGTAAATATATATGTATGCTAGACAATCACTTTGAAGAGCTCGTAAACTTACATTTCAACGGTACAATATAACTGTCAGCGAGTTCATGGTCTACTAAACTTGTAAAGAATCGTACATAATAATCATGGTGACTCAATGCTTTTTCCAACTAGCACATCGTCCTTTGTTACCCTGCAAAAAAGAGTGTTATCCACGAATAATACCTTTTATCTACAGTGGGCTATGTACTTAAGTAAATTTTTATTTGTGTAGCATACTCATAGTGTTAAAATAACCCATTTGGGTAGGAAGTGGATTAGTCCTTTCGGGTATAAATAGGTACGATTTGTCTCTAAATAGGACATGCTTAAACAAATGTGAACAGTTCAGACCATACAAAGTGATCAGAATTGGCATCTTTTTCCACCTATCCCGAATGCATCCTAGACTAATCACATTTTTCGCTGGGTAAATACTCAAACAGGCACACACACACACACACCAATCGAATCCCATTGCAACTTTTTAGTTAAGCGTTTTTATACTCCGCTGAGCATTGCTTAGAATTTTATGGACCAAAGTTCCGGAGGATGAAAGGCACTGATTGAGCCATTTGTGAACACTTTGGATTGAGAAAATATGCCAGAAAAAATGGGTAAAGGAACACACCCACAAAATCGATTAAGGAATACGTTCACTTATATAAAACAGTGCCTGAGTAAAACTGGGAAAAGGAGATCTCTGACCTAAAGGAGCTGCTTGATACCAATTTTTAAAAATTATAATCTTAACTATGTTAAAATAAGTTTTAAGTTTGAACTCACAATTCATATTTTTCCCTTCAATTATCGAAGGTGTTTATTTCTTCAGTTATTTTTCACTTTTCTATACTGGTAGTAATTTAACTGCCTAAAATGAAGCCAATCTGTTGATTACCACGCCCGCATTTCATTTAAAGATATAATACAGAGACACAAAGCAGAGTTCAAAGTTTCTAATACTGACGAACAAGAGTTTATATCAAGGATGGTTTTCTTAACTTAACTCCAACTTTGTTCCTAAAGCTCACAGTTGACTATATAAAGCTCAGCGGCACCTGAACGGAGACTCCCTCATTTTTTTTTAGAAGAGATAGACCCACCAATAAGTACAAGGTGGCGCAAAAGTAAGCTTCCGATGTTCAGCATATCGGTTGTGGCACGTGCAGTGTGTGCTGTTGCACCGTCTGGTTGGAACCACATGTTTTCCAATCCCAATTCATCAAGTTGCGGCAAAAAGAACTCGTTGATCATTGCTCTGTAGCGCTCACCATTCACAGTAACCGTTTGGCCCCGACCGATTATTGGTCAAATAAATAGTCAGCAATATTCCGCGTTCTGGAGCAGTGTAGAGTAACATTGTTTATTAACGTGTATTTCGCATGTGTTTACTACACAAATGTCAAAACAGAACTGACTTTAGGGGCCAATCGCAAAATTTATAGCATTTTCTGATAGGAGGATGACTTTTGCGCCACCCTGTATACCGAAGTGATCATGGCGATGAGCTGAGTCGATTGAGCCATGTCCGTATGTTTGTTTGAACGCAAACTAGTCCTTCAGTTTTAGAGATATCTCACTGAAATTTGGCCATACAATCGACTGTTCTGGTAAACGAATTTTTGGATATACATAAATGCTTAACTTAGCAGGTTAAAATCGTAAAATTTTGCAGAAGTTTGTACACATTGTAAATAAGAATCGAACACTAGAAACCGTGATGTTTATTCAATAAGGGTATAAATCCTTCTGCACAGCCGAAGGCAGCGCACTCCTTACTTTTTATTTATAACCATTGCCCTGTATTGAATAATTAAAAATTTAAGAGGTGAAAAACTTTTCAAAAGTCGCTCGTTGTCACACTCCAAAGCTCGCGCATCCAACATTAACTTAAGTTCTACTAACAATCACAAAACTGAAATATCCTCATCAGATTTGATTATAATAGTAGGAATGAAACTGAAACTGTAAGACTAACTGTTAATTTGATTTGGAAAGAAGACAAGTTTGAACTTTTGACAGATTGTTGTAGACACATCGATCAATGAACTGGTTAATAAAAGCGCCACTAAGGAGTCGGTCTCTGTCCGCTAGGTGATTGCCTATGCCGAATATATTTTTTCTATCATGTAAGGCAAATTCCGTCAAACTCTTTGATTGAGATGGCAATGTCTACACTATGCATTTGGGCCAGAGATTCGGATGTCGAGGTTACCCTGGCAGAAATTGAAATAATCCAAAGTAAAGTATTTATCAGTCATTCTAGGCTGGGATGACTACTAGGGAAAGCAAACGAAAAAACACCCAACCTTTTTTTCTGTAAAAGAGCAATTGGTGTTTCGAGGGGGTTTCTCACAAATTAGTATACTAGATATATACAACCATTGTATGCCCGATTAATTGCTATAGTGTTCTGGACTGATGTCCTGCGCTGACAATCGACGACCCTTAAATACTTGCAAAGAGTTCAAAGCTCTAGGTAACCAGGGCTTTTGGCTGCATTCCGCTGGACGCATTCAACACTTTACTAGAGAAATCGCGCTCTGGGTAAATGGAATGAGTTTTGACAGGTCAAGTAAAGTGTTCCTTAGGCACATGAAGTGAGCTTAAAAACACGACAAAAATAAGCAAGTGGACAACATGCTCACAGATGTCTCTCAGCTTGAGTGTAAGGTCGGACAGGGTATCTATCTCAACTGTTAATAAATACAGCAAACTGGGACGATATCTTCCCGCCTATCCACAAATTCTCGCACATAAGCGTAATGATAGCAATCCAAATTGCCTGGAAGCATGGGGCATATATGCCTCAGGCAACCGGGGCATACGGGACGTGACAGATTAGACAGGGTTACGCTGAAATAACAGCCCTTGGGCGGGTAAAAAAAACCCGGGTCATTCCGGTACGACAGAACCGGCTGTTGTGCGAATGCCGGGACACACGTAAGTCCAAGACCTTGGACTCATCTGTCGAGAACACGGAGTCGATAACTGATCTTATAGGCTTACTTGGACACAGGAATGTTGGTGGCAACAGTTGTTGTTTTAACTGTAAAATATTACCCTAGTATTCAGTCGGTGCCGAAATAAATCCGATACGATGGACAGCAGTTGTACGATTCATTTGACCACTTTTAGCCTTCGATCTGTAGGTCCCTAACGCGGTGCTACATTATTTATTGGTGGAAACTGTAGACCAGACAAGCTGGCCGTGAGAAATACGACCACCTAGTTCCCTGTACATAAATAACTAAATTCCAGGAAAATAAGCAGCATACCCCACGACCATTTTCCCAATAAAAACTGTTTAAGAACCAGTGCAACGCGAAATATTTATGCGTAATTAAATTCCATCGATGTCACTATAGGCATACGAATTTAATTTAGAAATGGATAAACTATTTTAATTGTACTTGTGCTAAAATTGTCCTGTTGTGTTATGTTTGTTGTAGTTGAGCAATTAAGTGAAAACCGGCGCGTATTTAGAAAATTTCACATTTTTGCCAATTAGCCGCCATTGCTTAAATGCCTAAAGGGATGCACAAATATCTAAACAAAAAGTAACATAAACCCGCATTCTAAAAGTTCCAGGCCCGAAATATACATTGATGGCGCCAGATCAAGGTACAGATGTATTCGGCGTCTGCCGTCACATTGTACATGCTCCACTGCGGCTTTAGGTCCCATTTTAAATATGCTTCCGATCGACTTACATATATTCTTTACATCGGCTCGCTTAATGCTCAGCAAGGCCATAGGGGTACAATTAAAGGACAAGACGAACTCAGATGTAGGAGCTGCAGTCTACATTTCTCTCTTAATATATTAGACATGGCTGGTAGGGTAAGCCGAAAGCTAGGCAGCAATAAAGCCGCTATTTACCCCAGAAACTTACATCCGGATCAAAATGGGATTGAGCGAAATGATAAGGCTGATGAGGCTAATCAGAAACAAGCGAAGAGATAACCAGGTTAGAAGTAGGCTGAAGCCCAGGATGGTATCCTTCTAAGTACATTTAGCACAAACATCTACAAACTAATAGTATTATTTCCTAGTCATTGGTCATAGGCATGCAAAAGGAGAAGAGAGACATTCCAGAGAGCATCATCACCATTTATTAGCACTTAGCCGCCTAAGTTAGTTTGGCCGTTGGGTTTCAAAGCACTCCAGTCATCCGTTTTGAGCGACGCTAGTTCATTTGCATAACATGGATCAGTCAGCTCAGCCTTTCGGCTTTAATTCGCTGCCCTATGATCATATCTCCCATAGCTCGGAACGAGTCCTCCTAGCTTTTAAGGGGGGGAATATTTTTTTGATGACAGCAAACAATTCCCCCTCCAACCGAAGGAAGGGCCGAGTGGAGACCCATTTGCGCTCCCGTGTTGGTTTCAATTGGCGGCAGTTGGCAGAGAGGAGAAACGACTGGTGAGCTATGTTAGACCGCCAAAATTGTTTGGACGGTTAAGCGCCATTTATAGAAAGAAAGAAGAAACACTTTGTTTTGTTCTGTTTCATTGCAAGACCCACTTCTTTATCCTGGGCAGAGGAGGTAGCACCAGTTCCGCGCTTGTCAAGGCCTATGATATTAATATCATCAGCTTGCACTTGTAATAAATTGTACCATTGCGGTTTAGAACATCAGGTTAAAGAAATTCCTCAATTCTGAAGCCGAACGTATAAGGTTCAATCAGCTCGTTCACAATGAGCTCTAGTCTTTTGTACATAGGTTATTTAGGACATTGATTTCGAAGTAGCTGGTGCGAATAGCAGGGTCGCGTTTTTTGTTGGTGGCCAGAGTACATTTGAGTTCCACGCTGGAGGGATGCGTTCTCGAAAACCCTGGTTCGACAACCTTTCTTCATGCGCCGGATCTGTTGGTTCAATTTTCTGGCATAATTCCTGCCAGAAAGAATCTCAAGCTCCTCACACTCACGCCTTCGGACTACAAGTTTCTTTTTTTTTTTTCTTAAGAGACCTCTCTCTTCCTTCTTCGCCTCACGTTAGCCCATTCGCATATCCTTGGTTATATTAACAACTATGGCTATTTGTGACATACATTCTGGGACACTTCATAGATTTAAACTACTTCTGCCACGTAAGCCGAACAGATCTCGAAAGGAGTGAATGTGAGTAAGGGCCAAGACTTTTGGAATGCTCTATTAAGTATATACATATGTACAACTCTATTCTATGCAAATATATATATTAACATTCCCATGAAAGGGCCTAGAAATTGTCATGCACATTCTCATTTCACGATTTCATAATTGCTAAATTTGTTACATTTTATTTAAAATACCATTGAGACTGCAACAGCAACTAGCCAACCAACCGGCTACAGCGACTATGCTAAAGTGGCTACTTGAAAGCGGTAAGGCGGCGACAGAGCAAGCGGTTTAGGTATACAGCTATGGCTGGGCAACTGGTTAGTAAACAATTGAGAGCTCTGCTATAACCAGTGTTGCCGTTTTGGTTATTTTTGACCAAAATTGGTAATTTTTCTTACTTTAAAACGGGTTTGGTAATTTGGTAATTTTTTCGATGGCTTGAGGCCAATATAAACCTTCCTATTACGAGTGTCGATTTGCAGTAGAATAGACTTTTTTCGATTGAATCGAACGCATTTTATTTTGGTATTTTGTAACTTGATCCAACAAAAATTGCGAATTTTTAATGTTTATTTACAAATTTTCTATTTTTATTTAATGATTTACTTTTTATCCATTTTATTATCACTTTTCAAATCACATCGATACACAGTAGAAAGATGATCAATTCACTATTTACAGTTGCTCACTAAGCGATCGGTTCGACACTCGCAATTGCTTGATGAGCGCTAATCGCTTGGAAGTGGATTATCTATTCTTGCTCGCCACTCACAATAGGGGGAAAGTTTAACTAACGCAAATGCTGGAAGAATGTCATTTCAGAAAAAGCAGCTTAAGTTATGACAGAAAAATTAATAGGGTTTTCTTAAAAAATGTACAGTGATTTAAGAAAACGTATATCTTTTGAAGTATAAAGAGATTCAAAGACGTTTTGTTGATTTTGGTAATATTTTCCATCCAACGTCAACTGCTAAAATACGCCCAAAAGTGTCGGGAGAGTATTACCTTGATTTTTCTTTTCACAATTCCATCTAAGATCCAATATTTTTATATTACTTGATTTACATATGTACGTACCTGCAATTTCAAATAAACCTGTATTAGTTCGTTTCTATAAAATTGTAGTTTTTTGGTAATTTATTTTTTAATTTTTGGTTAGTTCTTTTTTACTCGTATTGCTGTGGGACCACTGATGAAAACATTTGCTAAATCGCTTCTGGAGAGCACTAAAATGAGCATAATGGTGGCGCGACTGTGACTACGTTGCTGAAAGTGGTCCATTGTGTTTGGAAAGAGGCATGGCGCATGACATGAAGTGTGGCATGGGGAGGTCTGAATGGTAAATGTATATTAAATTTTAATTGATTGTGAGGCTGTGGAAACGTTTATTGTAATTGTGTGGCTCATGCTGACTAAATGATAAGGCTGAGTGGATGCAATTATTCGCTGTGATTGTGCGTGTGCCGGAACACTGCGTCTAAGTGATTGTTAATTTGCATTGGGATTTGCAAATACTCGTATTGACCATTAATGACAAAAACTTCCAAATTAAATTTTGGCATTGTATTGATTTATAAACGTTGAATTAGGTATTTAGTTCGTAATTTTCAGAAGAAATTCCTTGTTGATAATGAATTGGTTTTCGAAATTGCTTATGTGATTGTTTAATCGTTCGTTTGTGGGAAGTGTAGTCAATTGGAAATTGGATTCGATAAACTGGTTTAGCGTTAGCTCAAGCTCAGAGGTACGAGTATATGAAGCTGAAAGATGAATGAAGTTATATTTGCTTCACTTACTAAATGCCTGCGGTTTTGCGAGGCTTCGTCACGATACCAGTTGAAAACAGTATACACCAGAACAGGAATTATACACCAGAACACAAATATTGTGTTCTTTATTTCATAAAAGGATTTCCGGCAATACATCTGTGAAGTCCACATTAAAAACCATGTAGTAACCATTAAGTAACTAGCGTATAAATATACTTGTATATAGAGACAAACCGGGCTTGTTATAAATATTTTTAGAGCCAATTTTTATTGCCAACACTGTATACAGCAGTATTGAAAAATTGCTATCCGGTAAAACTTTAAAGACGGTTTTCAACTTCCACAGTTGACGCTAACTGGAAGTTAAATTAACAGAAATCGTTCGGCTTTCATGTGCGAACAAATGTAGAAACATACAAAAAGAAATTCCAAAAACTGTTTTTGCCGTTATGTCTAATAAAAGAGTTTTTGGTTGGCAGAGTCTGCTTCGTTGAGCAGTTTAAATGATGATCGAGTCCAAAGAACTTTTTGTCCTTATCCATAAAGCAGCTCATCCCAGCAGCTCACAATATATTATAAGCCCCTTAACTCACTGGGTAGAGCGGTCTCGTTTCTTACACAACAAGAAGATTTTTAGTAGATTTTGAGAGATTGTACCATATAACTAAGAAAAACACCGTCTTAGTGTCCGACAGTGTTCAGCCATAACTGGGGATCAGGTACAAAAAACAGAAGATTAAAACAGAGGTCCTCACTGCGTTTACTTTTGCATATTTAGAAACTCCAACCGTACCATAATTCTGTGATATCTTACTCCGACTTTTGGGTAGAAAATGTGATAAATTTTAGCCAGGGCCTGGCTGTATTTTCCCTTTCAAAATCAAGGAAAGTATACGCAGGCCCTAGCCAGTGTATTAATGCTTCTTAACGCAGAGCCTGGGTAGTAGTGTCTATCTAGGTAATGTATAGTTTTTCTAAGGCAGTGCTAACTCATAGTCTTTTTCTCTATTTATTGAGCTTTTACAAACAATGAAATCTTTTCAACAATTGAACAACTTGCATCAAATGCACATAAATTGAACAATTGTGGCCCCTTACAGCCCTTGCAGAATATATGATAAATTGCCCGTGAATTGGGAAACATACCCTTTCTATGTCAGAGCTATGACAGGCTCTCCACAGAGTTGTCTATTGTAGGAAAAATCAAGCCAGGGGATAGATTAAGTACAGATTTTTCTAGATTATTATCTACCCTGGCTCAAAGCTGGCGTCGTTCTATGACATTGTTGAAAACCTTTTTCTACTGCGAAATACTGCACGGGCCAACTGGCGGTTGGATTTAACGGTGCTACCACTCATTTTGGGTGTTAAAATTAATAGTAGCACTCCTTTGTCTCTACAAAAACATAAAATGTCATGTCCAGCCATACTTGGAGTAAGGACACGTTATTGGCAACCTAGAGGAACGTCCATATGATATAATATCATAATTTTTCACATATACTTTGTTCAGTTTAATAACAAAGGCCACGGTAACACTGCAACATTATTAGCCCCGAATTATACTTTTCAGCAAATCACTATAGGTTTTGGTGAAATTTTGTATTGATAGAACAACCTTAACGACTTTTCGTACTCCGCCTTTGCACAAAAAACTATCTGATACCCCTTCAATGACATGAATTGGGCCCACTCTATGACCACAGAAACGTTCCCAAAACCGTTTTACCGTGTTTCGCCGATAAAAAAAAGGAAATGAAAAGTGAGTAAGCGTTGCCCTTTAGGCCTACGAACAAACTTGGGATTGTTCGAATATATCAGCAAACTTTTATTTCACAGAAAATAAGATCCCTCGTTTTATGTATTGAAAGGCGAAGATCTTTTAATAATTAAGTTCTTTATTGAATATGAACAAATTTCGAAGTGAAGAAAATTTCTGACAAAAATTACATTTGTATATTGTATATTAAAAGCTACTACAATCAATATTATTAAAATTAAACAAAGTTATTTTGGACATAGTAGATTGGCATTTCTAACACTCCTCCTCTTTGATCAATTTTTCTAAACCACACATTTGCCTAAATTTTTCTAATTTTTGTTTCGCTAGAGGTTTAGTTAGTACTCGTATGTCTGCTATCATTTCTTCTGAAGCACAATACTGAACTTTAATGAAATTTTTAGAAACAAGATAAAATAATATTTGACATCTATATGCGTAGACCTTCCATTAAAGTTTTCATTGTGAAGCATTTTAATACAACTTTGGTTGTCTTCAAATATTTTAATTGGTAATTTTGTTTCGTATCCCATATCATTTAAAAGCTCATACAACCATTTCATTTCTTTACTTGCTTCTGCTAGTGCAATATATTCTGCTTCAGTAGAAGAAAGTGATACACATTGTTGTTTGCGAAATGCCCAACTTATTAGTCCGCCATTCAAATAAAAAATATAGCCACTACGTGACTTCCTATCTGCACTATTTTCGCCCCAATCAGCATCTGCATACCCATGAAATGCTAAATCGTTTGCATTTACATTACTTAGCCGAAAAACGTAATCAATGGTTCCTTCTACATATTTCATGACACGCTTAACCTCATTCCAATCATCTCTGGTCGGATTACAAGTCTTCTGTGCCAAAATTGAAATACTTGCTGCAATACCTGGTCGCGTATTAAGTGCCAAGTACAGTAAACTTCCAATGGCTTTTTGGTACAATTTATTGTCTGGAAGTTTTTCATCACAACAGTTTTTTGAATAAGAAACTGACAAAGGAATTTCTGAAACTTTTGAGTCTAGTAAACCAAAACTGCCTAAAATATTTTTGATATAGTTTCTTTGACTCAGTAAATAATTTCCTTCCATATCTTTATCAATTTCCATTCCTAAATATTGCCTTATTGGTCCCAAATTTTTTATTTCAAATTTTTTATTAAGACTTCTGAAAACATCATCAATTTGATTACACCTTTTACATCCAACAAGAATATCATCTACATATACTAAAAGAATAATTATTTCACCTTTTTCTATCTTAGTATAAAAACATGGATCAACTTTGCTTTGTTGGAAATTTAAATCTAAAAGTATTTTATGTATAGTTTGATTCCATGCTCTTGCAGCTTGTTTTAGTCCATAAAGAGCTTTATTCAGCAAGCACACCTTATTTCCAGTTTCAAACCCTGGAGGTTGCTTCATGTAAATAACTTCACCAAGATCACCATTCAAAAACGCAGTCTTTACATCAAAGTGATGAATAGCCATATGTTCTTTTCCAGCAATAGAAAACAAAGCTCTAGTAGTACTTTGTCTTACTACTGGAGCAAATACAACATCATAGTCAATGCCAAACTTCTGACTAAATCCTTGTGCCACTAACCTGGCCTTAAATCGTTCAACATTCCCGTTTATGTCTATCTTCTTCTTGAAAACCCATTTACAACCAATAGCTTTTCTGCCTTTAGGAAGATCTACAAGTTTCCAAGTTTTGTTCTGTTTTAAAGATCTTAACTCCTCCTGCATCGCCGAAATCCAATGATCCTTCTCCTCCTTAATTTTAATAGCCTCATTATAATTACTTGGATCTGGAGTTAAAGCTGCTGAGTTGACATTTTGGTGACTTAATCTACGCAAAAGTAATCCTCCTATCAGAAAATGCTATAAATTTTGCGATTGGCCCCTAAAGTCAGTTCTGTTTTGACATTTGTCTAGTAAACACATGCGAAATACACGTTAATAAACAATGTTACGCTACACTGCTCCAGAACGCGGAATATTGCTGACTATTTATTTGACCAATAATCGGTCGGGGCCAAACGGTTACTGTGAATGGTGAGCGCTACAGAGCAGTGATCAACGAGTTCTTTTTGCCGCAACTTGATGAATTGGGATTGGAAAACATGTGGTTCCAACAAGACGGTGCAACAGCACACACTGCACGTACCACAAACGATATGCTGAACATCGGAAGCTTACTTTTGCGCCGCCTTGTAAAGGGTGTTTTTTTAGGGGTATAGAACTTCGAATTGAAATAAAACACAAGAAAATCGTTTTAAGGTCCATCAATTTGGCTTTATTGGAAGGATAATTTTATGCCATTAATGTTTAAATATGATTTCGGGCATGTGGCCCCCGCGGCTGGCTCGAATAAAGCCAATTCTACAGGTCCAATTTTCAACCACTTTTTCGAGCATATGGGGCCGTATGTCGGCAATAACGCCACGAATGTTGGCTTCCAATTCCCCTAACGTTTCTGGTTTGTTGGTGTAGACGAGCGACTTCACATATCCCCAAAGAAAATAATCCAATGGTGTCAAATCACACGACCTTGGTGGCCAATTGACAGGTCCATTCCGCGAAATTATGCGCTCATCGAATGTTTCCTTCAATAAATCGATTGTGACGTGCGCTGTGTGGCATGTAGCGCCGTCTTGTTGGAACCACAACTCATCCACATTCATGCCATCCAATTCGGGAACAAAATAGTCGGTTATCATGGCTCTATACCGGTCTCCATTAACGGTAGCTGCCTCTCCAGCATTATTGCGGAAGAAGTATGGCCCAATGACTCCACCAGCCCATAGAGCACACCAAACAGTCAGTTTTTGTGGATGTAATGGCGTTTCAAGGGTCTCATGTGGATTCTCTTCACTCCAAATGCGGCAATTTTGCTTGTTGACGTAGCCATTCAACCAAAAATGAGCCTCATCACTGAACAAAATTTTGCGATGAAAATCAGCATCGAAATCAATCTCATTTTCGGCCCATACACCAAAATCACGACGCATTGCATGGTCTCGCGGCTTTAATTCTTGCACAAGCTGGATCTTGTAAGGTCGCAAGCCAAGATCTTTGCGCAAAATCTTCCATAAAGTTGATGGACAAAGCTCCAATTGCTGTGCACGGTGGCGAATCGATTCATTCGGGTCCTCTTCAACACTTTGCTCTACAGCGGCAATTGTTTCTTCGGTGCGCACTGTTCGACGTCTCTGCGGATGCGTATTATCACATAGAGTAAACGTAGTGCGAAAACGATCCATGGTTAACCGAATTAATTGCTCTGATGGACGATTATGTCGACCATAAAATGGACGGAGCTCACGGTAAACTTCGCGAACTGAACAATTATTTTCGAAATAAATTTGTACGATTTGCAAGCGTTGTTCTTTTGTCAACCTATTCATGATGAAATGGCAAACCAAACTGAACATAAATGACATTAGAGTTGCCAGATTTGACCACAAAATGCCAGTTTTATCTCTATTCAAAAAACAAACCTGTAAAAAAAACACCCTGTATTTGGCGGAATACCTTTATTCACACGGCTGGAAATCCTACGGTTAGGAGCCTCGACAATATCGCTAGCATCTAGAAACTCGTCTTCTGTACTAGTATTAGACCCACTTTCTAAGCATGATATGTCAACATCCATATTTTCTACACTAGTGTTTTCTTCATCAACGTCATCAATTACGTCATCTTCATGCACTGTTAGTAATGGACTATTACAGTCAGAATGAGGTAAAAATACTTGAGTAGTTTTATTCTGAATATCTAAACTAGAATCATATCTATCATCATTTTCTGCATCTATAAAAACTACATCTCGTGACACTATAACTTTAAAACTGTTTCTGTCCATTAAACGAAATCCTTTAGAATTCTGACATACAGGGTGGCTGATGAATTTTGCGACATTAAGAAACTCAAATAAGTTTTTCTTCAGTGTATGGAATGCATTTTTCTTTTATTCATGTTAAAGCTCATTAAATTTTATTAAATATAGCTTAGCTAGTTTTAAAAATAATGGAATTTAAATGCCCCCCCTGCTCGTCGATGCATGTGCGGCATCTTACCAAAAAGTTGTTCATTACTGCATGGAGAGTTGAGACAGGAATAGCCGCAATTGTTTCTCGAATGGATTGCCTTAGTTCATTCAAATTTGTTGGTTTTGCTTTGAAGACTTCCTGTTTGCAATAACCCCACAGGAAAAAGTCAGGTGCAGTAAGGTCAGGCGACCTGGGTGGCCAACGGAATGTGGAGTTTCTGGATATCAGCTTATTGGGAAATTTTCGTCGCAATTCTGTCATAACAGGTTGGGCTATATGAGGAGCTGCACCATCTTGCTGAAACCACACAGAGTTGAAAGAAATTCTCATTCGGCGTAATTCTGGATAGAAAAACTCTCTCAACATGCTCAAGTAACGGTCTCCAGTAACCGTAACGGTGTGACCGTTTTCTTCGAAGAAGTAGGGCCCGACAATGCAGCGTGATGAAACTGCACACTACACTGTGACACGAAGTGGATGCAATTCCGTCTCATGGAGTATCTGTGGGTTGGAAGCACTCCATATTCGACAATTTTGTTTGTTTATGTTGCCGTTTAAATCGAAATGGGCCTCGTCAGACATGAAAAGACAGTTCAACATGTTTCCATCCTCTTCCACCACTTGAAGCATCTTCTGGCAAAATTCCAAGCGAATCGGCAAGTCTGCAGCGTTCAGTTTGTTGGCCATTTGAATTTTATATGGGAATAAGTCCAAATATTTGTGCATAATTGACTGTAATGACTGTCTGCTTACACACATTTGAGCAGATAAGCTTCTTGTCGAAACACGTGGATTGTTTTGTATGGCAGCAGCTACAGCAGCGATTGTTTCCTCCGTTCGAACTGAAGGGTTTCGATGGTAAGGTCTTCTGTTGACTGTCCCATGCTCGGCAAAATTGTTTACAAGTCTTATTATGGTCCATCTGCTCGGAGGATTGCCGCCAAACGTGCGCCTATACCCTCTTTGAACCGAAACTACGGACTCCAGTGCGTGATAGCGGCGGACAATCCAAATTCTTGTTTCAGTGCCCAGTTATCCATTTTTGTTAAATGTAAAAGTCAATCTGCAAAATAAAAAAAAATTAACGAGATTCATTAAATAGAAAAAAAGTTATTTAATTTTTTTTTGGTAGCGGCTTTCATCAGCCACCCTGTATTCCAATAAATACCTTTTTACATGAGCTATTGTCTAGTTTGTTTCTTCTTTCTTTAGGAATATACACATAGCATTCCGAACCAAATAGATAAAACTTCGAATAATCAGGTTTCTCAGACGTCCACATTTCAAAGGGAGTTGCATTTACGCTGCGGCTAGGTAAGCAATTCTGCAAACGATTTGCATACATTATTGCTTCACCCCACATACATTTTGGTAACTTAGCATCCAAAATCATACACTTCGCCATTTCAATTAAGGATCTGTTTTTCCTTTCGGCTAGCCCATTTTGTTGAGGGCTGTATGGTGTTGTATACTGCACTTGTGTACCACAGCTAGCTAAATATTCTTTCACATTACCTCCAATATATTCTCCCCCGCGATCTGACCTTATTACTTTAGGATATTGATTAAATTGATTCTTTAATAAAATCCAAAACTCTTTAATTTTACTAAACACCTCATTTTTCGATCTTAATAAAAATACTTCGCAATAACGTGTGTGATCATCAATAAAAGTCATAAAATATTTGAAACCACTATTAGTAGATGGTGTAATGGGACCACAAACATCCGTATGAATAAGATCAAATTTATAAGAACGTCTATTTTTACTCTCTTTAGGAAATGGCAGTCTTGCAAATTTTCCCTGAAGACATACCTGGCATTTACTATTATTTTCGCATTTAACTATTTTCATGTTTTGCGCTAAGTTTTGACATTGGACTTTTTAATAGCCTCGAAATCCCTATGTCCAAAAACACGATGCCAGTAATGCACACAATTCAATTTACAGTAATTCGCAAGTATAACTTGATGCAATTTAGTGTTAAGTATATACAAATTATTATGTAACTTAGCCCTGCTTAAAATAGTGCTGCCCTTTTCAATAATACATATGTCTTTTTCAAAAACAACTTTACATCCATTTTCAATCATTTTTCTTACCGAAAGAAGATTTGAACTGAAATCCGGTACATAATACACATTTTCAATACTTAAAATGATCCCATCGACTTCAACTTTACATACACCTTTACCTTGAGAAAACGAAACTTTTCCATTAGCCACAGAAATCGATTGCTGCATCACGTTAACATCTAGCTGAGCAAACATCCTCTTTTCGTTTGCAATATGACATGTTGCACCTGAATCTATCACCCAATTTTGTTGATTGTTGCATTTTTCAGACACACTCGACAGTGCGATTTCCCCCACAACTTTATGCACGTCCTGCTTTGTTTTCTTCTTACCATTTGATAACCATGATTTGTATTTTAAACAATTTTTCTTAACGTGGCCCGCTTTGTTACAAAAATAGCATTTCCATTTTTCGTTCTTTACATTGCTCACGATCTTTAGAGCAGAAGACACTTCACTGCTTTGACGAGAAACTTTTTTCCTATACTCCTCGATTAGCTTATTTTGTACAATACTCTTAGTTAATTCCGCATCAGACCGAACCTCAAGCGCCGTAATTAGTCCATCATAGCTCCCTGGTAGACTGCTTAGTAACATTGAAACTTGCCATTGTTCTGAAACATCTTTTGCGCCCAACGTCACCAGCTTATCGAATAATTCATTCATTACATCCAGATGTGTCTCCAAATTACCTTCTTCACGCAATTGAGTGCCACATATTCGTCGCATTAAATGAACTTTTGAGCTTAAATTTGGCTTCTCATGCTGCTCCTTTAACTTAAACCATGCACCTTTGGAATTAACTTCGTTGCGAATGTAAATAAGCTGGCTATCTTCAACACATAAACTGATAATGGCAAATGCATCTTTATCCTTCTTAACAAGTATCTGCCCACTGCCTTCCAGAACGCCTGCTTCAACAACACTCCATAAGTCTTCTTTTTGAAGATACATACGCATTTTAAACTTCCAATTGTAGTAGTTATCTGCATTCAGTTTTTCAATTCCGATCAATTCCGAAAAAACCTTTATCCGCCATTACACAAAATTGCAAAAAAAAAAATTTCACAAACCGTACTACAGGGTGTTTTTTTACAGGTTTGTTTTTCGAATAGAGATAAAACTGGCATTTTGTGGTCAAATCTGGCAACTCTAATGTCATTTATGTTCAGTTTGGTTTGCCATTTCATCATGAACAGGTTGACAAAAGAACAACGCTTGCAAATCGTGCAAATTTATTTCGAAAATAATTGTTCAGTTCGCGAAGTTTACCGTGAGCTCCGTCCATTTTATGGTCGACATAATCGTCCATCAGAGCAATTAATTCGGTTAACCATGGATCGTTTTCGCACTACGTTTACTCTATGTGATAATACGCATCCGCAGAGACGTCGAACAGTGCGCACCGAAGAAACAATTGCCGCTGTAGAGCAAAGTGTTGAAGAGGACCCGAATGAATCGATTCGCCACCGTGCACAGCAATTGGAGCTTTGTCCATCAACTTTATGGAAGATTTTGCGCAAAGATCTTGGCTTGCGACCTTCGAAGATCCAGCTTGTGCAAGAATTAAAGCCGCGAGACCATGGAATGCGTCGTGATTTTGGTGTATGGGCCGAAAATGAGATTGATTTCGATGCTGATTTTCATCGCAAAATTTTGTTCAGTGATGAGGCTCATTTTTGGTTGAATGGCTACGTCAACAAGCAAAATTGCCGCATTTGGAGTGAAGAGAATCCACATGAGACCCTTGAAACGCCATTACATCCACAAAAACTGACTGTTTGGTGTGCTCTATGGGCTGGTGGAGTCATTGGGCCATACTTCTTCCGCAATAATGCTGGAGAGGCAGCTACCGTTAATGGAGACCGGTATAGAGCCATGATAACCGACTATTTTGTTCCCGAATTGGATGGCATGAATGTGGATGAGTTGTGGTTCCAACAAGACGGCGCTACATGCCACACAGCGCACGTCACAATCGATTTATTGAAGGAAACATTCGATGAGCGCATAATTTCGCGGAATGGACCTGTCAATTGGCCACCAAGGTCGTGTGATTTGACACCATTGGATTATTTTCTTTGGGGATATGTGAAGTCGCTCGTCTACAC
Organism: Merzomyia westermanni; assembly: GCA_949987695.1. Lineage (NCBI taxonomy): Eukaryota > Metazoa > Arthropoda > Insecta > Diptera > Tephritidae > Merzomyia > Merzomyia westermanni. The sequence goes on along the minus strand of OX465288.1, from coordinate 160,049,812 downwards.
CAACAAACCAGAAACGTTAGGGGAATTGGAAGCCAACATTCGTGGCGTTATTGCCGACATACGGCCCCATATGCTCGAAAAAGTGGTTGAAAATTGGACCTGTAGAATTGGCTTTATTCGAGCCAGCCGCGGCGGCCACATGCCCGAAATCATATTTAAACATTAATGGCATAAAATTATCCTTCCAATAAAGCCAAATTGATGGACCTTAAAACGATTTTCTTGTGTTTTATTTCAATTCGAAGTTCTATACCCCTAAAAAAACACCCTTTACAAACAATCCGCGCTTTAAAAAGAAATTCGCGACGACTTCGAAACAAATTTTTTTATTCAGTACCTTTTATCACATTAGAATTCGTAAGCCCATAACCTATTGAAAGGCGAAGATCTTTTAATAATTAAGTTCTTTTGGAAAAATGTATGTAGCTGTCTAGATAATGTTAATAAATGTTAAAACAGTTTGTAGCAGTATTCACAAATTGTTTAACAACAGGGCACACCGCTATGCTGGCAAGAGTAAGTTCAACAAAAACGGGCACAAAAAGTGCGAATGAGGTGTTTTCTGAGACTATAACAAATGTCTAAGTACGTTTTTAGTAAAATCGCGGCCGCTCGTTTTCGCAAAATATCCCACTTTAACCCTTTTGGAGCTCCAAAACTTTACATTTGACTAAAAAATCTTTTCAATAATAGCTTTTGTATGTTTTTTTGTGTAGACGGTTTCTATTACTCACATAAATTGACAAAAGTCACACTTTTTAAAAAAATTTGCAAAACTACTACTAAATAAAATTAATTATTTGTATTTGGGGTATTAGTTACAGGACCCCGTATTTCTATTGAAAAAAAATTAAAATTATCTCATAAGGATTTTGTTATGCCGAACACGAATCCGTGGTCAAAATTTTCCCATCATGTCTCCCCAACTTGGTATAATTTGAACAAGCCCCCCCGTGTTTTGAGTGCACATCAATGATTTGATTCTCAGCTTATTTATATTTAGAACAAAGTTCAGAAAACATTATCCGATATAAGAAAAAATGGAAATCGGGAAACTCGTTTTTTTTGCACATTTTCGAAAAATTAGATAAATAAACGCTGATGTGCCACAAACTTTTTACATATAAGAAAATATTTTACGGTCCCTTGTCTTTAAATGGTAAGAAAGCCTATTTGTTACGAACTACCACAAAATTAATATCTTCATATACTCGTATTACCACCTCACTTCATTGAACTTTCTATGTAATATTTATAGTACAAGGTGGCGCAAAAGTAAGCTTCCGATGTTCAGCATATCGGTTGTGGCACGTGCAGTGTGTCCTGTTGCACCGTCTTGTTGGAACCACATGTTTTCCAATCCCAATTCATCAAGTTGCGGCAAAAAGAACTCGTTGATCATTGCTCTGTAGCGCTCACCATTCACAGTAACCGTTTGGCCCCGACCGATTATTGGTCAAATAAATAGTCAGCAATATTCCGCGTTCTGGAGCAGTGTAGCGTAACATTGTTTATTAACGTGTATTTCGCATGTGTTTACTACACAAATGTCAAAACAGAACTGACTTTAGGGGCCAATCGCAAAATTTATAGCATTTTCTGATAGGAGGATTACTTTTGCGCCACCTTGTATAAGTAATTGATTATGTGTGGAAATGAATGAAAACATTTATAAATATTTTAATGAAGTGAGGTGGTAATAAATGAAGATATTAATTTTATGGTAGGTGGTAAGAAATAGATTTTCTTACCATTTAAAGACAAGGGACCGTAAAATATTTTCTTATATGTAAAAAGTTTGTAGTACATCAGCGTTAATTTTTATAATTTTGAAAAATGAGCAAAAAACGAATTTTCCGATTTCGGCCAAATTTTAAAAATTATATAAAATAATAAACATTTTTTCTCATTAAGGAGACATGATGGGAAAATGTTGACCACGGAATCGTGTTCAGCATAAAAAAGTCCACAAGAGATAATTTTCATATTTTTTTTTGAATTACAAATACAGGGTCCTGTAACTAATGCCCCAAATACGATTAATTAATTTTATTTAGCAGTAGTTTTGTAAATATTTGTAAAAAGTATGACTTTTGTTAATTTATGTGAGTAATAGAAACCGTATACACCAACAAACATACAAAAGCTATTTTTGAAAAGATTTTTTAGTCAAATGTATCATTTTGGAGCTCAAAAAGGGTTAAAGTGAGATATTTCGCGAAAACAAGGTGCCGCGATTTTACTGAAAACGTAGTTAGACATTTGGGATAGTCCCAGACAATACCTCATTCAAACATTTTGTTGAACTTATTCCTGCCAGCAGAACGGTGTGAGGGACCATTAAACGAGTTTTTTGTTTCATATTTCGAATAACGAATATAAAGAATGATAAACATTTAAACTTAACAGTTGCACATAGAATTTTATTTAATGAAATTTACCAGGGGGACTTATGGTGCTTTAGTTTTGTCGGATACTGTATATCGACGGCTGAGTGGAAGGTCACCCTATTTAATATTTTTAATAAACGTCTACTTCAGAATATTTTTCAATAACGCCCTATTTCAAAATTCGATTTGAAAACTTCCTATGTCAGCATAAAATATATTAAATTTTCGTTCAGTTAGCTCGTTTTTGAGACTCATTTTGAGATAGCGCGTTCTTGAAACGAATTTTGTAATAGGCTTTTATTGAAAAAAAATTCTGAACCAGCAGGTAAATTTTAGGTAAAATTGTTTGTCGAACATGTGCACCCAGTTTTATCACACCTCCGAATAGTATTCACCGAGGAACTGGCTATTTTTAAAGCTTGCAGGTGTTCTCAGCTTAAACACAAGGGCAATGGTAGAGTATATGCGCCTGGTTTATACAGTGTCAACATAGTTTTGTAAAATAAGTAGTACGAAAAACTATTTGCATGACCAAAGATTTTCAAAAGCACATCTTAAACTTTGTGTTGTAGTTTTTAGCTTTTTTTTATCTTTTTCTCTTAATAAATTTTATAGCTTCCTGTGAAAAAATCTGGTAATGACAGTTGGTTCCTGAGGGTGCTTGAATGATTTATGATGGTCAAAGTTCATTTCGTGATGCTTCCAAAATTTTACCATATATACGTTAACATGTACATTTTAAATACATACATACGAGTATATGTATGTATTTACATATGAATGTATTTGGGTGATTAAGCAATATCTTGTTTAACGCTCTCTTGGTTTTCTGGATAAATTTAATTTATTTCCTATGTGGGTTGACAGCTGGGAAAAATAACAAGTATGGTCAGTTAAGACACTTTGGACACCCAATATAACATAAATATGTAGTTTTGCTATTTCTATAACTTTCTTGTAAATATTTACATTTTGGTATATTAATTTACTTAGCCTGTAGCATAGGGCGATGTTCGAATTTTTGTGACGACAAGGAAGCCATTTCCAGTTCTCGATGATGCTGCTCATGCTAGGAAGAACGTGGTGCGAAGTAAGAACAGTAAATAATCCCAACAAAAAACCTAAATGAATTTCAAGTCATACTACTTTCCCAAGTTAGTAGGGGCCTCCTTAGAGTCCCAAAAAGTCCGTGTCTTTCATACAACGAGCTGCGATTTTCAGCTATTTAACAAAGATATATGGGATTCCTACCATAGCTTTAAAATATTCACCAGCCATCTTTTAGCATTTTTTCTTGGTCAGTTCACGAGTTCTAAGAAAAGCTATTCACCCGACAAATTCTAAGGTAGCAGTTATTGTTGCTAGAAAAAGAGGTGTGGGGGAGCGAGTGGTCGTTTGGTTGTTGTGTCTCTTAGTTAGACATTCACGTTGAACCCTTCATTGCGACGACCCATCCACTCACTGATCACGTTGCGGCACCACTTCCACTTCATTCAACCACTGTGCACTCCCTACTGAATTAAGGATAGGATCTTCAGGTATGACGGCGGACTTTCAGCATGTGGCACACAAACTCTTTACACTATATAAGGACAACTCTATATGTAAATAGGTACAAACTTTTCACGCCACGGCCGACGTGATATATGATTTCAATTAATATTAATTGCCAGTCATGAGTTTCAGCTGCGTCCAAAACCGAATAAAGTTGTGCATTTAATTGGCAATTTACAACATGAATTGTCAGAGCGAAAACATAAAAAAATCAACAAAAAGGAAAAGAAGTAACTTTTTCGCAAATCGCTGTAACGTTTTTAATGCTGACTTGCGCGCATACAAATGAAATGTGTCTTTGCCCAACACCCCGCCATCTAAGGCTACAGATTTGAGCTCATTAACAGATACAAAAACAAACAAAATAAATTACTCTTTTATTCATAATAGGTGTGCAACTGTCTGTAGTCAATCAATCAGGGCGTTCGTTCGCCAGTTACAAGTAATTGTGACACATCTTGGAAAATATGGCGATATCTTGGGGGAACACTTCTCCTCATTGCTTATTTTATTTTATTTTCATCGCACTATGCGAATGGCTGAATCCCACCATCGACAAGCTGATTAGAACCTTTCAGTGTGGGTTGAAATCCTACAGAAAGATCTTGATGTTATGTATTAATTTGACTTCCAAAACCAAATGAGGCTTCAAACGAGACGGCGTGCGGCTAGAGAGCATGCATCGAGAGCAAGACCTAAAACGCACCGGCACAATCTGTTACAAGTATGTGTTATTGCTGGCATTTTTGCAGACGTTATGGATATCACTGGACTTAACAAACACGAAGAAAGTCCTTATCTGGACTGTATAAGGACGCAAAATTCACGCCACGTCACTGTTGATAGAAAGAAATCTGATATTGTGAGGGACTTCGCCCACTTGGCAAACACCTTTGCCAGCAAAAATAGTGTCGCCCGAGAAATTCAACAGACAATCTTTTTCGCCAACAACCGACACTTTTGGCTGAGTAGCAACGAATTCGCCAGAAGATGGAAAACACGGGTGAAGGATCGCTTGACCTCCCTTGTTGTTTCCAATTGGCGTCAGTTACAGTGAAGTGTGGCTGTGAAGTGTCAATAAATAATGATGATGAAAGTTGATCTATTTATATTGGATTTGGATTTGCCGTCATCCCTTATAAAATTTTGTTTAGAGACAAACCGCAGTGTAATTTTTCATTCTTATCTGTTTCTTTCCATTGTCTTGTATTCATAGTTTGTAGGTATTTCTATGCAAACAATTGTTACGTTGAACTGAGTGGGCAACTGGTTAGTAAAGTCCTCAGCCTTTGAACAAGTAAGTCTCTTACCATACCCACTCGATGTACAGATGTTCTTAGAAACACATATGTAGCTTTACCCCGCGATAGGTTAACGAATAAGAGTTTTGCAGCTGCACTAACTAGACCATGTCATGTTATATTGAACTGTAATTGGTCTACCGAGCTTTGCTTCTCTAATACTCTTATTAGCATATCTCATTTTATTTAAAAAAATTGCTATATGTGGCAACCCTGTAAAAATATTTCAAGAAGCATAACTTATGTACAGGGTGGCTAATGAAAGCCGCTACCAAAAAAAATTAAATCACTTTTTTTCTATTTAATGGATCTGGTTAATTTTTTTTTATTTTGCAGATTGACTTTTACATTTAACAAAAATGGATAACTGGGACACTGAAACAAGAATTTGGATTGTCCGCCGCTATCACGCACTGGAGTCCGTAGTTTCGGTTCAAAGAGAGTATAGGCGCACGTTTGGCGGCAATCCTCCGAGCAGATGGACCATAATAAGACTTGTAAACAATTTTGCCGAGCATGGGACAGTCAACAGAAGACCTTACCATCGAAACCCTTCAGTTCGAACGGAGGAAACAATCGCTGCTGTAGCTGCTGCCATACAAAACAATCCACGTGTTTCGACAAGAAGCTTATCTGCTCAAATGGGTGTAAGCAGACAGTCATTACAGTCAATTATGCACAAAGATTTGGACTTATTCCCATATAAAATTCAAATGGCCAACAAACTGAACGCTGCAGACTTGCCGATTCGCTTGGAATTTTGCCAGAAGATGCTTCAAATGGTGGAAGAGGATGGAAACATGTTGAACTGTCTTTTCATGTCTGACGAGGCCCATTTCGATTTAAACGGCAACATAAACAAACAAAATTGTCGAATATGGAGTGCTTCCAACCCACAGATACTCCATGAGACGGAATTGCATCCACTTCGTGTCACAGTGTGGTGTGCAGTTTCATCACGCTGCATTGTGGGGCCCTACTTCTTCGAAGAAAACGGTCACACCGTTACGGTTACTGGAGACCGTTACTTGAGCATGTTGAGAGAGTTTTTTTATCCAGAATTACGCCGAATGAGAATTTCTTTCAACTCTGTGTGGTTTCAGCAAGATGGTGCAGCTCCTCATATAGCCCAACCTGTTATGACAGAATTGCGACGAAAATTTCCCAATAAGCTGATATCCAGAAACTCCACATTCCGTTGGCCACCCAGGTCGCCTGACCTTACTGCACCTGACTTTTTCTTGTGGGGTTATTGCAAACAGGAAGTCTTCAAAGCAAAACCAACACAAAACCAAATCAACTCAAAACCAACAAATTTGAATGGACTAAGGCAATCCATTCGAGAAACAATTGCGGCTATTCCTGCCTCAACTCTCCAAGCAGTAATGAACAACTTTTTGGTAAGATGCCGCACATGTATCGACGAGCAGGGGGGGGCATTTAAATTCCATTATTTTTAAAACTAATTAAGCTATATTTAATAAAATTTAATGAGCTTTAACATGAAAAAAAATTATTTGAGTTTCTTAATGTAGCAAAATTCATCAGCCTCCCTGTAGTAGTATTTAAGTCTCTGGTTCAAGTACTGGAGTAGGTAACATCAAAAGTGGTTTGAAAAAGCTGTTGGAAAAGGGATGGCGCTTCGGCCTGAGTATATGCCTGCAATGAAGACGGTGCCTTGCCAGATCCCGGCGTCGCGAAGTGTAACTTTTTTCACTTTTAGGATGCCAAAAGTCCAAAAAACAATGTTCTCCAATCCCAAAATTTTTTGACATGTAACAGATGAATAACCAACTGTTAAGAAAGTGTATACAAAGCAAAGTAAAAAACCCACGATCACCATGATAAGCATTATGAAACTTGGATAACTGAAACAAGTGTAAAAATCATTTCACAGTCCAAAATTTTTGACTAACTTTGTGGCTTCAAACTATTTTATTTAACATACTTGGGTAGTTTATAACAGCATTGGTAAGTTTCAGCCACGTAGGCATTTAACAATTTTTTAATTTTTTCTTGTTTTAGACAGCCACTAAAAGTTTGGTAAGCTTAGAAAATTTATCGTTTTCAATAGAATAAAACTTGAGTGATTTGGCCCAATTCGATTGAACGAATACATACACATTAAAGAGAATTTCATATAGTTTCAGATAAAAAAAAAAAATTGCGAAATATTGCGTTTTTCTTTGTAATCGCCAACTTAAGGTCCCTATGCCCTCGCTCACTTATGAATGCACAGTGACCTAACAATGGAATATCCACAGTTCAAGTCTACAATACTACATCCCAAAAAAAGACAGTTATACCTGAAGTGGTAAAAACCAAGAAAAATTAAACTTGTGCAGTGAATATCCTTCATTGTTTGTCATATGAGTTTTCCCACAGTTAACGAGTTGTGCACGTATCCCATCAACTTATGTTATGTACAGGGTGGCTGATGAATTTTGCTACATTAAGAAACTCAAATAATTTTTTTTTCAGTGTATGGAATTCATTTTTCTTTTATTCATGTTAAAGCTCATTAAATTTTATTAAATATAGCTTAATTAGTTTTAAAAATAATGGAATTTAAATGCCCCCCCTGCTCGTCGATGCATGTGCGGCATCTTACTAAAAAGTTGTTCATTACTGCTTGGAGAGTTGAGACAGCAATTATTTCTCGAATGGATTGCCTTAGTTCATTCAAATTTGTTGGTTTTGCTTTGAAGACTTCCTGTTTGCAATAACCCCACAAGAAAAAGTCAGGTGCAGTAAGGTCAGGCGACCTGGGTGGCCAACGGAATGTGGAGTTTCTGGATATCAGTTTATTGGGAAATTTTCGTCGCAATTCTGTCATAACAGGTTGGGCTATATGAGGAGCTGCACCATCTTGCTGAAACCACACAGAGTTGAAAGAAATTCTCATTCGGCGCAATTCTGGATAGAAAAACTCTCTCAACATGCTCAAGTAACGGTCTCCAGTAACCGTAACGGTGTAACCGTTTTCTTCGAAGAAGTAGGGCCCGACAATGCAGCGTGATGAAACTGCACACCACACTGTGACACGAAGTGGGTGCAATTCCGTCTCATGGAGTATCTGTGGGTTGGAAGCACTCCATATTCGACAATTTTGTTTGTTTATGTTGCCGTTTAAATCGAAATGGGCCTCGTCAGACATGAAAAGACAGTTCAACATGTTTCCATCCTCTTCCACCATTTGAAGCATCTTCTGGCAAAATTCCAAGTGAATCGGCAAGTCTGCAGCGTTCAGTTTGTTGGCCATTTGAATTTTATATGGGAATAAGTCCAAATCTTTGTGCATAATTGACTGTCTGCTTACACCCATTTGAGCAGATAAGCTTCTTGTCGAAACACGTGGATTGTTTTGTATGGCAGCAGCTACAGCAGCGATTGTTTCCTCCGTTCGAACTGAAGGGTTTCGATGGTAAGGTCTTCTGTTGACTGTCCCATGCTCGGCAAAATTGTTTACAAGTCTTATTATGGTCCATCTGCTCGGAGGATTGCCGCCAAACGTGCGCCTATACTCTCTTTGAACCGAAACTACGGACTCCAGTGCGTGATAGCGGCGGACAATCCAAATTCTTGTTTCAGTGTCCCAGTTATCCAGTTTTGTTAAATGTAAAAGTCAATCTGCAAAATAAAAAAAAAATTAACCAGATTCATTAAATAGAAAAAAAGTTATTTAATTTTTTTTTGGTAGCGGCTTTCATTAGCCACCCTGTATGCACGCCTACCTGCGGGTCGTCTATTATGGGTGATACTTCTAAGAAATTGAGTGGTTCGGGAATATACATATGTATGTATACATCACATAAATGCCTACCTAAAGCTCGCTCGGAGTTTGAGATCTTAGGTAGATCTTTAGAACAAAGAAATGGGTAAGTATATTTTTGTTAAGCATTAGCAGGTATTATTTTCCCGTAAAAACCCAGTTTCTTATTCTATGACAAGTGATATAACAAAACGCTTGGGCTAAGACTATATAAATAGAGAACATAGTTAAAAATGAATCATACCAAAGACGGACTGCATTGAAGTAAAACCAACTGCACTGTACCAAATTTTCCTATATCATCAACTAGTTATGGCTATTTCACGTAATACACTCTTTAAAGTTTGGCCAAAAAGCAAAGATGGAGAAACGAACAAAGCCATACTAAACCATATTTTGAGTATAATTGGAAGAGATGTGGATCATTCAAAATTAAAAACATACATCATCCAGCTAACTTATAATATTCGTAAGAGATGGGCATGTTGTTTTCGATCTACAAGTAGATTTATTGAGAAAAACTCTGAATGGTTATCAGAAAATCTGGATCTCACAGATTATATGCTTGATGTTGAGCCATGCACTTCTCGTGATATTCCTAAGCTAGGGAGGCCAACAAAAAACTTCTCTGAGTCATCTATGCGCACAAAAAAACGAAAAGCTAAGGAACTAATGAACAATGTCGACAATGATCAACTGTTAATGGCAGCGGAATTGAAATTACGATCATCAGGGAAAAGAAATTCTGAAAAAATAATTGAGGTGTCCACAGCATCACCATCAAGAGGCACTGCAATCAAAAAGTCCCGACTATAGGAAGAAAATAAGAAAAGTTTGTCACCAGATCAAGCAATTGCGTTGATAGTTGACTCAAATCTTTCAACACATAAATACTCCCTGATCCGGCAGCAGACTTCAGAAGTTAACAGAAAAATATATCCTTCACATAACTGTTTAAAAGAATCAAAGGTTTTTTTGCGGTCCGGTAAAATTGAATTGCAATCCCTAATTGATCACAGCTTACGAAGATTGTGTCTTGCACAAGAAGAGGTATTGTTTTCTATTCCTGAGGTTAAAGAACTAAATGCAATTATGAAATGGGGATGTGATGGAGCTGTGCATAGCTGTTACAAACAACAATTTTCGGAAGAAAATAAATCGGATACTAGTATGTTTTTCATTTCACTAGTACTCCTTCAAATGTATACAATGGTTGACAAACGAAAGGTTATAGTTTGGAGTAATCCTGCTCCATCTTCCACGAGATACTGCCGCCCGATAAAATTTGTTTTTACAAAAGAAACACGAGATGTCATTTCAAAGGAGGTGCAATCTGTCAAAGACCGAATTTCCAGTGTTCGTCCTACAACAAGCATGCTTGCTTTCGGAATTTCCCCTTTAAATTCTTGGATACGATGCATGTATGCTACACATTGCTTATCGAATGGAAATGAAGACCTGGTGTGTGCGGGGCGAAGAAAATAAGGAAAAGATGAAAAAGAAGAAATAATATATCCAAAACAGATTCAGGTAAGAAGTTGGTCTTTTGATTGATATGCCAAAGCAAAAAACCGGCAAAACAAATGATGGCAACACTGCGAGAAGATTCTTTGGAGATCCTGAAATAACATCAGACATAACCGCCAGAGACATCAATCTTTTGAAAAGGTATCATACAATACTTTCAAGGAATATGCTGCCAGTGAGCGTACATAAAATTCTGTTTCATAGAAAGAGTATAATCGTGTCTGCTATTCTTCCTATTGGTCAACTTTCGGAAGAAGCTCAAGAGTCCAAAAACCAAGATGCACGAAACTATCGTGAACTTTTCACCAGAAAAACGTCAAGAGTTTGTAGTAACTTGGATTTGCTGCACAGATTGCTGATACCGTCAGACCCGTTCATAAACAGTTTGCGCAAAACCACTAGGTCAAAGCGGCGAGCATTAACGAGTGAAGTTATTGGCTTATTATCTGAACCAGAGCATGTCGACGATATTGACTCCGACTAACTTTATACCAGTTATAATATCACTTTTTATTTATAAGTATGTTGTGTTTGACTTTGAAAATAATTTTTTTTTAAATATTAATCAAAAGCCTCTACGGTAAAGTTAAGAAATCTAAACAACTTTTATTTATATTGGCATTGGAAAATGCTTTTAAAGTAGAAAATATGATTTTGTGAAATTTCACCTTATATGAGGGCAAGGAGAAAAAGTTGGCGGATCACGCCCATTTTCATGCTAAATCAGATTTAGGCATCTGCAACCACACTGAAAAATTTCAAATGAATTGCTCCATTGGTTTGGCTGTTATTGATTTTGGCATCCTAAAAATGGCAAAAGTTAGACTGTGCGTCGGAATAAAACATGTACATAGGTTCCGGAAATTTTTACGGAAAAGTAGGTGCCATGACATAATCGCAAGTAAAAAATGAGGTTATGATACTCCCCCTGCAATTTTTATTACTTGGAAGCAGGGGGAGTGTCATAATACCAATTTCAGCTTAAAAAATCGGAAAAATTGAACAGGGGTTTACCGCAACCAGAAGGGAATTCTGTGCAGTGGTTTGGGATTATGTCTCGCTTTTACTGATTTTTCAGTGTAACTGATACTCCAAAGCAATAAATTGTCTCCCCTCTATGAAGTGCAACAACTTTAAACGTTCGCGAATTTGCGATAATAGCCAGTTGGGCGAAAGTAATACCACCGCAGGTACATAATGAAGTAAATCTAAATGGAGGCGGAGTATCGTGAAAATTGCACTAAAAAAGTTTTATGAGAAAAACTTTGTGTTGGGTTTTTGTGCACGTGTGGGTGTGTGTGAAAGGATAGGTCAGGATTAACTAGTTAACTCTGGAGAGCGTAGTTGTTCGGTTTCCTTTATGTTGTGGCAAGAAGTGCTTTGTGCAACAAACTAGCGGTTTATAGGAAAAGCCAAAGCAAACTTTTTATAACCAGCTGTACTAGTAAGCGGAGTCTTATAGTTTTGTGCACATATCAAAGTTCTTGAAATTAATAGAGAGATCGATTGCGCCATACCCGTCATGTACGCCGTCTGTTCACGCGATAACTTAATTTTAAATTGAGATAATTGAACGAAGTGGGCCGCTAACGTTGAAAATGAGCGAAATTCGACGATATCTATGCCCATTTTTTCGATACCGAACATTTTATAAATGTGTAAAATGAGACATTAATTGACAGAAGCAGCTAAATTTCTATTGGTAGCTATATTGACTTGATCATTCTATACCGATTTTGAAAAATTTTGTACACATATAAGTGAGCACATTTAAGAATTTCCACGTAAACAGAGTACCTCTACCTACTGTCAACTACCGGAAAATCTTGGGTGTGACATTTGACAACGGCCTCATCTTCGCTGATCATGCCACCGCAATAGCTGCAAAGGTACAGAGCCATAATAAGATCCTCAAGTCACTGGCCGGCAGTACTTGGGGAAAAGACAAAGAAATATTGCTTGCTACATATAAGGCTATCGGCCGATCGGTTATTGACTACTCTGCGCCCATATGGTCGCCCAATCTTGCTGACACCAATTGGAGGAAGTTGCAAGTCTGCCAAAACACCGCCATCAGAACTGCTACGGGATGTCTGCTTATGTCATCTGAGTCTCCATCAAGAGGCAAAATTGCTCAATGTTCAAGAGCACGCGGAACTATTGAGTAGAGAGTTCCTTCTGAACTGTCATAAACCCAGTCATCCAAATCGACATCTATTAGATGTAACCCCGTCCCCCAGAGAGCTAAGGAGACATCTTCTGAAGCACAACGATGAGATCCTGCACCACATCTCTTTGCCGTTTGATCTCCGGAATCATAGACGGGCTCTAAATGGCCTCCACACCGAATCGATAGACAGATCCCTCAGATCTCGGCCTGTGAATCCCGTTATCAATACTCAGCCACCTGAATTGGCTTAAGAGGAGCGTGTACTTCCGAGGGAGACTAGAGTCATGCTAGCACAACTTCGCTCTGGATATTTAAGCTCTTACTTATCCAGACTGAACCCCAACATACCAAACACATGCCCTGCATGTGGTATGTCCCCTCATGATACCAAACATCTCTTCTCCTCCACTCTTCTAACACCTACATCACTCTGGTCCAACCCTGTGGAAACAGCGCTTTTCCTCGGACTTCCGTTAGAAGAGCCTGATGACAATTTAGACTGATCGATCCCATTGGGCAGGGCGAAGCACTGTTAACAACAACAACAACAAGAATTTCGAAACTTGATACTAGGGATATCAATATTTCGAAAAAGCCATAAACGGGCATGTGAGTTAAATTTGTTAATGTGACTAGGTCATCTGGATGACGTTTGCCAAATTATGGAGAACCGGCGTGGTCCTGCCCACACAGTAGTACTTTTATATAGAACTAGAGATTGCCGAGTGGTTGAAATCTAACCAGAACACTTTTTTTTATTTACAATTTGCACTCTCGTTCCATTAATATATAAGTATTTTGTTTTGTTGTTTTTCCGACAGGGTGAATGATTGATGTATATTGGAACGATTTTTCGTCATCCCTTGTCAAATTTGGTTTTGAGACAAACCGGTTTCGGCGTTGTGCCATCATCAGTGTCGATTTTCGTTTCGTTCCAATATACATCATATAAGTATTTCCTATCTACATTTTGTATTACAGTTACTATTTATATTTTTATTCATTTTATTTTCTTCTCTTTTCTTTGTTTTTCTTTTATGTCATTTCCATTCCTTTGTTTTTAATGTTATTTTATTTCATTTCATTTTCTTTCTTTTCCTTTTTTTAATTTGATTTAATTTAATTTAGTTTGATATAATTTTATTTTATTTTACTTTGTTTTACTTTATTTTTTTATTTAATTTTATTTTATTTTAATTTATTTTATTTTAATTTGAATTATTTTGTTTTATTTTATTTTGTTTTATTTTATTTCAGTTTATTTTATTTTATTTTATTTCTCAAAAATCTTATAACAAAAACATAAACAAAACTTGCTCCTGTGTTGAACATTCTCAGCTCTAATATATTCACCATGTATAATCGTTAATTTTGTTGTAAACACTGTTTGTATAATCAGTGCAGGTTACCAATTTAGTCATACTTTGTGCTTCCAAAAAGGCAACACTTCGTGGTCTCAGTGAGCGGCACTCACACTGGGCATCGTATGCCAGCCATGAATACAATAATAACAACTCAGCAACAGCTCTATAGTGTGAGTAGGTGTTTGGCTTTTGTAGTGGTGTCATTTTTTAACGGTCGTTTTCTAATATAATACAATTTTTCCTAACTTTTTTTTGATTGATGGCTGCGAAGCTTGAGCAGATGTAACGATACATAAATAAATTCTTGTACCTTACAAATAAACTTTGGCAACTTGCGCATTTATATTACAGATATATGTGGTTAAAATGGCCCAAATGCTATATCACAACGTCATATTTTACACAGCTGGGTATTCGGTTTCACCCGAACTTAGACCTTTTTATTCATTATATCTTCCTTTTGAGTTTTTTGTGTGCTTCTGCTGAATGCAGCGGCACTAAAAGTTGATCGGTAGCTGATGTACTAGGAATGCCAATTTTTTGGATTCTTACAACAGCTTTTCGCTATAGCGGGACTTGTCGTAGGATTTGGGTATTTGCTATTCTCCAAATATTTAGGTGAAAAATATGAAGGAATAGTTTAAAAAACAATATTTAACAAATATTTGGATTAAAAAAAATTTTTTTTTTGTTTTTATTAAAAATAAAATCAGATAACTGGTTAAAAACAAAACAAAATCAAAGAAGGACTACAATAATTTTTTTAAAAATTTAAATTTTTCGAGGTTTTAAGGAAGTTTTATGCAATTTTTTAAATTTATCATTCGATCTTGATATTGATATTTTACATCAACAAAAAAATTAAGATAGTTTTCATAAACCAGTCACAAGTATTTAGTTTTTAGCAACATATTTCCAAACCCGAAAATACCTTCATTTTTTTTTTAAAAGTAAGTATCATGGGATTGACATCCCTAGTATGTATGTAAATATGTTTTATAACAAATGCTTATGAAAAAATAATTTCGCTACCGTTTCAAGCGTAAGTGGTCACTGCTACACACATCAAACGAAATGTCTGCTGGTAAGCTCACTTTTACCTGCCCAAATGTTCACTGCGCTTTGATGGGTTTTTTCTTTGTTTTGCTTTAGTTAAATTACCGTTCCCTCAAGGTAATAAAAAATGCATGTGTTAAGTGGTGTTTTTTTATGGAAATTTTGACTTCCTTGTTTTAATCGGATATCGTTGATGATAACAATTGCTATTCAATCTTATAAATAAATTATGTTTTGTGTGTGTGTGTATGTGCTCTGCAGAGGCGTTGCGCTCGTGTAGTCCTCAATGATTGTCGGAGCATAACCTTTTGAAAGCGAGGCTCATAGAGGAACCCGCTTTGTTTCTCTACCTTGCCGTCATTCACGCGGAATTCATTGTGATTAGGGGACTGATCTGGGGCCACAACAGCAACCAGGCTTCTGTGTCGGCATTGTAAATCTTCAAACGTGTTTGCCTGAACTTGCATGGTTTTCGCAAAATGCATAGCTCGACCAACGCTTAGCGCCATTAACACTCAGATCAGTAGCGTAGCCATGAGGGATAGATCTCTGGAAGTAATACGATAACAGACTGAAATATAACGTATTTTTCGGGGTCTGAAATTGCTGAGCTAAAACTCAAATCCCTTATCTTTCACGTCTATAAAAATCCGAATTCAGGCGGTCTGAAAATACTAGAGTAGGCAGGCTCAAAAATTAATCAGAGCATACAATTATAAAAGTATAGCCCATTATCTAATAAAAAGCATGCAAGAAAATATTTTAAACTTTGTAAAAGACTAGGGAAATTTAAATAAGTTTTATCAAAATTATGAAAAATTTGGATATGCAATTTAATGACCTATTAAATTTTAGTATTTATAAAAAAGTGGCAGGGTGAAGCTAGCAAAAAATAGTGCTAATTATGGGCATTCATTGATAAATTTATGGTGGGAGTTTTGTTATGCGAAAGACGCAAAAATTATGAAATTTCAACATTTTCTCTATTGCTTAGTATTATAAAATTCTTAGTTCAAGACTAAAAACTATTTTTTTTTAAATTAAAAACAAAGTCTTTTGGCATTTTTTTTTAATACAAAACTAAAAACCCCTTACTCAAACACGGTGCGGTCTGTGTAGTAAACTCAAAAAAAAAGGTTGACAATGACACAAATTTATTTAGCTTGCGGAATTTTATGAACCACTTGTTAACCACTTTTCACATCTTCTTCTTCTTTAAATGTCGCTTAACCGTCTAAACAATTTTGGCCGTCCAACATAGCTCCCGAGTCGTTTCTTTTATTCGTGTTATTTTAGTTCTTCGAGAGAGGACTTTACTTCTCAATTGCCTATTCAGTCCGAAGTACATAGCACTTGTTTGCAAGAGCGATTCTTCGCTGGGGGGTTACTCTGTATCGCGATGCGAAAGAAAAATGTTTCGTATTTGCTGTAATGACACTCCGTAACTCAGCTATCGCAACCTGAAATTGACATTTTCGCATTTGCCTTTTCCCTTTCGCATTAAATTTTTCCCTCTCGACTCCCTGCACTCTGTATCTCGAAAGCAAATGTCAAATGCTTTAAAAATTCGAATTTTCTTTGCTACAACGAAAAGCAGTCGCACCGCCAAAAAATGTAAGTTTTTACAAAAAATATGTGATTTTAATTATGGGTTATGTTTATTTATGTATGTAAGTACATGCTAAGAATAATTGTATATTTTAAGGGAAAAATCAAAATGAAATATACGCAACAGAGGCAGTTTGAAATGCTTGTTGAATTTATGAAAGCACCTCCCTATTTATCCAAAGGATCATTAAAAGCTTCAAATGGCCTTAATGTTTTAACAAATTTATGGAAGAAGTTATCTTCGTAATTGCTTCCTTTAGAAGACAACTGCCAAAAGTGTCGGGAGGGGTACCAAACGGCGCATTTTGACTTCGGTAGCAACAATCCGAAAACGGATTTTGGATTTTATATTTCTGTCAAGAGATATTTGCAACTAAAGTTGAAAATTTTCTGTCATTTTCATGTGGTTGTTGTAGACACAGATTTAGGGTGTACCGAAAATTGCAGAAGTGTGTTCGGGGGACCGCGTAGCCGGTGTTGGACTGGCTGAGGGTTATTGTTTCGAAGCGCCTACGCAGAAAGTTGTTCTGCACATAAATACCTTGGATCACGTCTCCTATTTGGGTTCGGAACCGGGTCTTCTTTTGGTTTTTTCCCAATAACTTTACACTGAAACAAAAATCAAAAATCCGGATTGTTAATACCGAGGTCAAAACGCGTCGTTTGATACCCCTCCCGACATTTTTGGACGTGTTTTATTAGTTGTCTCCTAAATGAAACAATTACCGTTATCTTCGCAGCTAAAGGCAGCTGGTCCACCAAAAGTACGTTCCATATGTGATATGCCTTTTGAAAAGTGGTCATTGAGAAAAGTTGGTCGGAGTTCTCTGCAGGGTTTCTAAAAGGTGTTAATAATCACGGCTATAGGGGATATCCAGAGTCTCCTACAATAATTTTTAAAAATTAAACAAATTTTATCAATTATTATTTCATTTATTTGTTTGCAAAAACTAGAAATTTCTTAATAAATGTAAACGCCAGATAATTTTTTCTATGTTTTGCTCTCACATTCGTTGATATTTCTGACAGTAATGCCTACCCCAACATGAAAAGAACCAAAAGCTAAAGTAGGAAACATTGTTCGCAATGCGAAAGTAATACAGAGTGCCACTTGGTTATCGTACCGCATTTGATTTTCGCATCGCATTGCTTTTCGTATAGCGATATAGAGTAGCCCCACTGGACTTCTAGGCTGGTATTATTGTTGGTGTTTATGCTGCTTCTCAGGTAAAAAAGTCTAAAGAGGTTAAAAACTTATCTACGTAACTCTACGGACAAGCTATTAAAATATTCATATATATCTTATTTATCGCCTTTCTTTATACAATTAAGGAGGCATTAAATGGTTTAACGACGTTGGCGGCACATTAAGATGTGCCCATTACAACACAAGAAGTAATTGAAAACATATGTGTTAAGTAAAGACGATTTAAACTCGCTTTATAAATAATAATATTTTTACTTGTACATAAATATATGTACACGTGCATATAAGAATATGTAGATATGTTCAATGTGTAAAAACGGAAGTATGTAACAACGAAGAGATCATACATTATAAACTTTCACAAATTAACGGGATTACACACTAAATAATAAAAAAAATATAATAAGTTAATTTTTAAAATTTTAATAAACCATCAATACCCCCTAAAAAATAACGTGTGAGCAAGAAATATATTACGGTAAGAATGGCATATGCACATATGAACGAATGAGCATAGGCGAAGCCTTTAGCCATTGTGTGTCCGAAGTTTTAGTTATCGATGCAAAATTTTGATCATTTCCACCCTTCTCCAAATCCTGGCTACGCTACTGGTAAGCACTATGATGAAATCCGGGATCACATATTCTCGCCGTTTGATTAAAAGGTGCGCCGACAGGCCCTCAACATCATCCACATAGATTCGGTAAACTCCTTTATTACGCACAAGCTTCACCAGTTGCCAAAGAAGAAGAAGAAAAACGTGAACTGCCTAGGGAGACAAGAGTCATGCTGGCTAAACTACTTTCTGGATTTTGTTGTAGAATAAACTCTCACCTATCCAGACTGAACCGTGACATTTTTGCCTTCGCTGGCTTGGATAAACAGGCAACAAAATGGGTCTTGCGTTCAAAAAAATACTAAGTTTCTGCTGTTATCAAATGAAATATTGACCCATCTGCAGCTGAAATGACAAAAACGCTCACCTAAGCTGCTGGGATGTGTTGCCGATGTGACAGTCTGAATGTGAACCCGTTACACTCCGGTACTCCCTTGTACTAGCCCGACTGTTGCGAGAACGATTTGTTGTGAACAGTGCGTTCATCTAAGTCATGTCACCCGTTATGCTCCGGTACTCCCTTGCGGTGCTGCCCAACTGTCGTAGTAGCGATTTGGTATTAAGTAGTGCAACCTTCTGGGTCATGTCACGATTCCTTTCGTAGGGATGGAGAAGATGGCTAATGAGAGGTGAGACGCATCATATCCGTGGATCAACCATCCAGTTGTAGCAGAGATAGATCCCCGTACTCCATAAAGCAACGTGCCGACTAAGCGGGCGAATTGCTGTTACTACAGCAACCTGATACAATGACGGGCTTTCTTTCTGAGCTTATTACCAAATCCGCTTAAGCGGTTAATTGACAAATAATGATGATTATGATACCAATTGACGATTACCTGTGTATACTTACCTGTTTTCCATGTCCCACCTGGTCTTGTTGTTCATATTCTTGCTGATGGCATGTAGACATTTTACATGGCCTAACAATGGCGCTCTATTTAACAGCCAATAACCGACAAATGTCGCATTAATTTACATAAGTAAGGTGCGAAGCATATAGTCCTTGCTAACTTTACATACATACATACCGCCTTTGAATTTGTTCGCAGGAAATTGTTGTTGTTGCTCTTAACCGGTAAGCCACATATTAATTTCAAACAAAATCTTGATGCAAATTTTTTTTGGTTGCTGCTAAACGAAGCTCAATTACGTATTTACTACTTACATACGCATTACGAGCTTGCCTAATTTGTAAAATTTACATATGGTATTAACTTGCATTACCCAAATCTACTGGGTGCTGCGTCTTGGAATCTGTTGCTGACAGCAAACGCACGTGTGAACGATTTAATGCAGAGATAAAAACCACTGACAGGTAAGTATGCTGCTCACCGAATTACACTGTGGAAAAAATTCAGGCTAGCAAAAGTTAGGTCGATTCTGAGAGTGAAGGGTGAAAAAAGACTTTCGTGTAGCCTATTGTCTTAAGGCCATTTCCTACGACTATTCCAGTTATGCTGTTTGTACTGGTTTCTTCCTCTAATACCTTCTCAGTATCGTGAATCCCAATCGCACAAAAAACACGGATATGTTGCACGGCCAGATGCTGTTAAGCCTGTAATCAATGAAACTATTTTGAGGTCGCAGCAAATGCGCCACTGGTGTTCGTTATATTTGACTACTTCCATAATGTGTTTCAAATTATCGAAATTTTTACTAGTGTCAATTGAGAAGCATATTATAGATCAAGCAGAAAGAAAAAAGACTTAGTTTTGTGGAAAATATGTTCAAAAAGTATGAAAAAAAAAAATTTCCAACATTTTGCTTCATAAGCACTACACAAATTTTATAAATACATTTTTTTTTTAATTTTAATTGTTGCACAGGTCTATAGCAATAATTTGGCTTTGACAGATTGAAAAAATATCAATTAGTCGACGAGTTATAGCCAAAAAAGCATACAAACAATATGCTGAAAATTGGCATTTGACTGCAAAGTTCGAAGGTCGATTAAAAAAAAATTCGAACTAACATAAACAAACGCCGCGATACGGGTCTTCTAATTTAGCCTCTATTTTCACCCCTCACTCAGCTCTACCAGGCGTGCTAGAATTTCTACCTTACCTTGACTACTAGGAGATTTCTTTTCTCCGAAAAAGTTAGGCACCATACTTGGTTTGGTGGTGATTAAACTGAATATAGCCATCACGATCTGGCAATTTTGTTGAGTTTTCGGTACATTGCATGCCACCAAACTACTACACCGCTTAACAGATTTGGTTCATATTTGGAACATGTGTTGTTGCGTTGGGGAACGTTTCTCTCAAAATTTACTCGATAGAAGGCACGGGAGTGAGTCTGAGTTATTGCCCAAAACTTGGACCAGGTATGGCCCTAGAAGGTGTTGATAAGATATGGGGAAAGTGTTGATTAGGGTATTAGCAAGCAGATGTTTCTAGGATATAGACAGGGACGGAGATAGGAATAGGGACAGGGATAGGGATAGGGATAGAGATACTGATAGTGATAGTGATAGAGATAGGGTCAGATGAATAAGAGATAAACGATATGAAAAAGGATAAGCAGATAAAGAGGAAGAAAAGGAAGGAGGGCAGGCAGAAGAATATGGATCTAATATGGGAAGGGAGAGTCAACTAAATTTTTTGGTAGAACATCTGCTGGGTCTGCTAGTCTCTTTTCAAAACAAAACTCTTCGTAAAAATATGCATGATTGCCAGACGATTTCGCCCATTTTCATTTTCACATATGATATGCCTTCACAGATGAATGCACGATATTGGCCTATTAAGGATTTTTCGCAGGGCGCAACCTGCCAGGATGGGGCCGAGTGTAGAAGTCCATGCAAGTAGGGAAAGTTTCCGATCGCCATTCACCTGGGAATGGCCAGAGTGAACATTTTGCATGCGGCCCAAGCAGCTCACTACTTCAGGGCGTTTGAGTCCAAGTATCTTCTGGGTAGCCACCGAACACCTGTTTGGTGAGAAGACGACAACCTGGTATGGCCACTCCGACATAATCGGTTTAAGGTTTGCTGGTTGATTCAAACAGCAGCGTCTGATCACCATGTGGTGCGGCTGCAAGCGGCTCGCTATACAAACTTGTAGTTGAAATACAACCTCCCTCGAAACGGGACCCATCACATAAAATAACGTTCCAATGAAATTTAATAAAACCTCGGATACGAGAACCCTTTTTTAGATGACAACACCCGCAAACGAAATAAGGAGAACAAGAAAAGGGCATGCAGCTAGAGTGTCTGATCCTTTAATAGGAGGTGGCGCTGCCCGGCTCCTCAAACCGGTAGTTGGAAATACTGGGGGAAAAGCTAAATTATGGCTGCTGGGAACGTACAAGGCAATCGGCTAGGCGGTTCTGAGCTACGCGTCCCCAATATGGTCGCTGGGACTTTCGAACACAAACTAGAGGAAGTTGCAAGCCTGTCAGAACACCGCATTCAGAACTGTCACGGGATGTCTCCTTGATTTATTTTGCTTTGTTGATTTTCAGACAGGGTCGAAAGTTGATGTATATTGGAACTATTTTCCGTTATCTCTTGTCAAATTTGGTTTGAACGAAACGAAACAGTGAGAATTGTATAACGCCGAAACCGGTTTGGTACAAAAGAAAATTTGACAAAGGATGATGGAAAATCGTTCCAAAATACATCATGTCTACTTATGTCACCCTAACAAAATCTCCACAGTGAACCAAAAATGGTCGGTACTATAATCTTGCCGTTTGATCCAAAGGTGCATCGACAGGCCCTTTTATCTTCCGGTTCTGCACACACAGAGTCCGTAGGCTCCTTTGTTAGCTAACCCCCGGTGAATGACGTTATTTATGCACAAGCTGCTGCACCTGTTGCCGAAGAGGAACGCGAAGTTCCGAGGAAGATAAGTGTCACATTGGCCCAACTTCGATTTAGATACTGTAACAGAATTCCCCCCATGACACTAACCATCATAACAACCATCAGTGAACGTGCACCAAAGAAGCCCATACTGGATGTATCGCAAGCCGCCTATGAAAGTAAAGGAAGAAGAAGGTCCCCACTCCTCTACTGAGTACTAAGCTTAGAACGCTTTTAAATAGGTTGAAGTTTTCAATTGCCGCCATTTCACAAGAAGAAGAAACAACTGACGTGTTGTGTTCCACGGGCAAAATTAAGTAAGTACGCTTTGGACAGATTCCATTGATTTGAAGCAGAAACGACCGCATTTGGCCAGGCAAAACTTTCTACGGGTGAAGAACTGCAACCTCACCCATCATAGCCTCTTGATTAAGCCCCTATTTGTATCAAACGAGCTCTATCAAGATTTGTCTGTAAATTATTGCACTAAATAAATTTGAGTGAATTTTCTTCTTAAATAAATTGGTTTTCACTCGCTTTTTGAAATTCATCATCGGCTCCCATACGACTGTCGCATACAAATTGAGTTTATAGCGTTTCAAGTTAGGAAAATAAATAAATTTAAATGTTGATATAATACCAAGATGACAAGAATAACTAATATATATGTATGGATTTATGTATGTAACGTAAGAAAATGCCTTCACAATACACGCGCTCTACGTCCACGCATGCGACATGTGGGCTCTGTGTGGGTGAGTGCACATGCGGGCTGTGTATTCAAGTGCACAATATGCGCCATTCAAGCGTGTGCCTTTTGTGCGCCTTACATGAATGCTTACATGTCTTGCAGTCAACCCAACTAGCTGCAAAATCACTCATAACTGTTATCAATGCCAAGCCAACTAGTCAGCCAACTGTCGTTTTTCCATCGTAAACTGGTATTTTTAAATTGGGTATGCCCGACGAGTTGTCAATTGTTAGATTTTGGTTAGAAATATACCAGTCTCAAACTAGTTTAAAACAGATCAAACAATTTTGGTTTAATCATAATGAAAATGATTTCAATGTCGTCGGTCGCAGTGGAAAAACTCTCGAATCACACGGGATATATGTTGAGCTAGGTCCCTACAGTTGGCAACAGCAAAGTTTAATTTAAAAGCCCTACTAGGATTTGTCCTTATTGTGGCTAACTTTACATTTTCCCCGGTAGAAATTTGGTCTTGTTTGGACTGGCTCGATTACTTCTGGGTCGGAGCTGGTTTGCTCATTAGTTGATAAGCCTTTGTTCGTTAGCTTTCTCCATCGAGCGAAAACCTTACTCCTCAATTGCCTACTGAGCTCGATGTATTGAAGTATATCCCTGTTCAGTCCACATCCATTCATGAGCCGAGTAAGCAGGGCGAAGTACTTGAGAAAAATTCGCTATTTCTCTCTTATTCCTATTCGGATTAGGCTTCAGCAGTGGTTCCATTTAGGTTCTAGTTTCAGTTTAGATGTCCGTTTAAATTATGGTCTAAGTTTTGATTTTGGTCTAGGCGAGTGCACAATAGTCGGCTCTAGTTTCAGGTAAATTTGTTGTTTTGTTCTCTGATCTGTTTACAGTTTTGGTCCCTGTTCGTGACTTGGACTCAGTGTTTGTACCAGCTTTAGTTCTTGGCCTGGGTACGGTCTCCTTCAGTTTACCTGTCTATACCGGTTTCGGTTCCATGTTTCTGTACTAGAATCGGGTCTTACTTCGGATCTCTCCTTTGTACCAGCTAAGGGTATAAATTTATATCCATCCTCTGTAATAGCTTTCTTTATAAGCTCGATATCAGCATCTGTAGCACTTACCGTTCCAGTTGTTTTTCAGTATCCGTTATAGTTGCGGTGGTTAAGATTGTCATACTATCCCTATATCGCACTATTCTTCACTTAACCAAATATGACTTAGTCATCAACTTAGGCCACGATGGTCCTAATAAGAAATTGAACTTCTTCAACTATGTCCGCGGTCATTCCATTTGGATAATGGCGAGGCAGTAGACTTTGATTTGATTATCCATATATACAACTGCAGAATTATGTGACTAACTATCGTGCTATCTGCTGCACATTTGCATCGACAGTGGAAACTTTGCACTGAGCAATCGCTGCCTACCAAACTTTGGGAAGTTGAGTTTTAGTGGGTAGCTCTTCAAAAGAAGAAGGAAGTCCTGCACTTGTAGAGTCCCGCTACTAGAGAATCTAGACAGAAGGGTTTAAACGTTAGCCTTTCGTAGAACGTCGTTGTGCCAAAACCACCTGTCGCTAACGTGGACGTAGTCACGAAGCTGACCTAGTTAAGCTAACTAGTATTGAGCTAACTTACAACTACTTGGATTGACTGCAGAGCTTTGTATGTCTGCATGTATGTTAGTTGGTATTGATTACCGCCAGTTCTAGCTGTTGCTTCACTACGAAAGTCCTTGGCTACTTTCAGTTTCCATTTACTCCTTTACTTTCCATGTTGGCTTACACGAGTCCTTGCCTGGATAGATTTCATGTTTCCTTTCACTGTTGTTTTTGTTTTTATAACGTTGGTTGGATGGCTGGTGAACGTGAATTAAGCCCCAATTAAAATGTCACTACAGATTTGAAATCAATCGTGATATGAACCCACAGCGACGACAAAAGAGAGTTTAAGCAACAACAACAACAAACAACTGGGTGCAAAACCAACAACCGGCATGCGTAAAATTTTCATTACATGCGACATCGACGCTTTTTTACCATTTTATGTTTGCATTTGCAGTCAAGTACACTCAATCAAGCAAATATGCATAGCTGTACATTAGGGATGTAACGAATGTGGCTTTTTCCGAATATGAATATGGACCGTTAGACACATAGACACACTTACAAATTTTTCCCAGCAAACCATACGAGTCAGAAAGAAGTCCTAAATTGGAACGTGTTTACGCTCTTTATGAACTTATTTATGAGACTAAAATGAGTGTATTTCCCTTCTTGCGATGGTCGTCCGATATCCGCCTAATTTCATGTATCATATGAGGTTCAATATCAGTCACATTTTTGTCTCATAATAAGCACTTATTCTACACAGGCCACATTTGCTATACCATTGGTTTCCTACCAGTTATTTCCATAATTCAATTAATTTCGCAACATCCCTAATATGCATATACGTATTTACAATGAACTTGAAAGCATACATACATATTTATCTGTATGGTTATACATAAATAGTAAATTGAATTATTAAAGTGAACACATTTAAATATACACACGACAGATAATAAAGTATAGTTATGAAAACATGCATTTACATACATTATATATATATACACAGTTGTGTTCAATATAATAGTAGTGAAATAAAAATGGATATCGTTCGACCAAATAAAAAGAATCTGTGTTTTTAATAATTATACCCAGCGTGTACTAGTACACAGGGTATTATAGTTTTGGTCATATAACGGTGGTTTGTAACGGTACAAAATAATAGAGATAGATATGGAGTTCCATATATCAAAGTTCTTAGAATGAACAGAGGAATTCATTAAGACATGTCCGTGTGAAATTTGGCACACAGGTTGCCTTCCAGCCAAGGTAGGTTTCTATTTGAAATGGGCGAAATCGAACCATAACCACGCCCCTATTTTCGATATCGAAAGTTTCGAAAAACGTATAAAATGGGTTAATTCAATAATAAAAGTAGCTACAATCATGAAATTTGCTATATTTATTAATTTGGTTGTCCCATTGACGATTTTATCAAATTTTTGGAAAAGGGGCGTGGGACCGCCCACATATGGGTGAAGAAATTTTCAAATTTTGACTCTTAATAACTTCAGAACCGTTTAGGCTAGTATAACGAGATTTCATAGGAGGTATACTATTGTTGTGATAAATTCACCCGTAAGAAATATGCGACATCGCTTTTCGACCACGCCTACTTTTTCATAAAAGTTATATTAAAAGAAGGTAGAAATATTGAACTGCCCATCTAATTAACTGGTACATGTATAATAATATAATTTGGTACTTACATACATTTTCTTATTCTTTATATGCTTTTTGCAAAATTTTGGAAAGTGTTGGACTGTTAATAACTTCAGAACGGTTTAAGATAGAATTACGAAACTTAATACGAGGTCTACTATAGACATGTAGAGTACGCCGACGGAAAATAATCAAAAGCGGTAGACGACCACGTCCACTTTTGGACCAAAGTTTTTTAAAAGAGAGGTAGGAAACGAGAACATGTCATATCTTCTTTACTGATGCAGCTAGAACGCCATAATTTCGTAGTTGCAATGACCTGATGATCTTATTAATGATCCCACGTATAAATGAACAAAATGTCAAATTTCAGCTATTATTAACTTCAGAACCGTGTTAAATAAAATTACGAAACATTATACGAGGTATACTATCTACGCTTTTCAAAATTATAAATAGCCTATGCTGGAACCAGTAAATCCAAGAATCTGCTGTGAAAATTTCATAAAGATCGGTTAAGTACTTTGGTCGCCAGACACACATGGTAGTAGAAAAAGTTTAAAACCTCTATAGGTCATTAATCCACAAACATTTACCCCCACCACTTTTACACAGCTGAGTATTTGATGTTCGGTTCCACCCGAACTTAGACTTTCTTACTTGTTTTTATTTAAAATGTAGCGAATTCCATAACAGAAATTACATGAAAAGAAATTTCAAAGTATACACAAAGTTCAGGAGAGTTAATTAAAATTTACATAAAAATTTCAATATTTTTGGGAAGAATTTTTGGGTACGCAGTTTAATAGATCATTTAATTTTAGTACAATAAAATGCAGGTAAGAAGTACCTCAAAATTTCCCCTGAATTTTTAGAATTTTTTTTGTCAAGGATGTTGGGTATTTTTTCTATACAAAATTAATTATTCCTCATGCGTTGTATGGAAGAAACCACTCAACACCCTTGACGAAAAAAATTGTAAGAATTCAGGGAAATTTTTAAGTGAGCTCTAACTTGCACAATGTTATACTAAAATGGTTTGGTCTACAAAGCTGCGAACTCAAAAATTTTCTAGAAATTCTGTCAAGAAATTTTAAGATTTTGATGCCCATTTTATAAAGTTTGATTAACTTTGTGTATACTTGTAATTTATGTTTATTTGGTTTCTGTTATGGAATTCGCTATATTTTAAATGAAAATGATTAAAATCACAGCTTCTTTTTAGTTCGTTGAATGAAATCCATTCTAATTTCACTAATATTATATTGAACACAGCTGTATATATACATATAAGTGCATACAAAGAATAATCAACAATGGCTCTTTTTGATCGAGGTTGCTGCGGTGCGGTGAGCATTAGTGTCACTAGAGATGCAGACCTTGAAAGCTTGTTGCTTTTAAATTTTAAGCTAAGCTGCGAGAGCTCTGAATGCGATTAGAAAGTACTTCTAACTGGTTTAGGGAAAATTTTCCTTAGAAGAAAAGGTTTTGATATTGGAATATGTATTTCCGAAGACTAATAATCTTCACTATAAATTTGGCTTCTTTTTTAACACTTTCTTGATATTTTTTTTTGAGTTTACAGAGCAGTTAAAAATTGCACAATACGAACTTGTTATAAGCAAACTTTAGGCGGGCTTTGTCGAATAGCATTGTACTTACATACATATATGAGATACGATAGATAGCAGGCGTGTTTTATTCGCCATTTCGATGCTAGATAAAATTTATTCTACTCGCCTAAAAAAATTCCGAATTGCAAGCAACAAAAGAATTGTGCAGCCGAAACAACTATAAGCGTTCACAATTTTGGTGGTTATCTCGCAACCGACAAGTTCCAAATTGATTTTCAAAGAAAATGTAAAATTTTTAAAAAAAGATTTTATTTTATTCATAAGTCGCTAAGTGCTTGCGAAAAAAACGGCTAATAAATTTACCCATTCGATATGTAAAAAAGTTACTCATACGCCATGGTGAACCGCTTCAGTATTGAACCAATAAACACCAACTAACTTGACCAAAATGTACATACCCATTACTCTTGAAATGGTGTATGTGTTTGCTTGGATACAATTATGTACACCCATATTTTTCTATCAAATAAGATAATTTAGGTTGCTTCTCCAAAGCGTCAAGAGCGACTAACAGTAAACCTCTCAAGTAAAAGGAAAAAATTTAAATCTGAAACTGGAATCGAGATCGAAATCGACACTGGCAACGCCTTGAAACCGAAACTGCAACCGACCTTATACTAGATCTAGAAGGAAACCGGAACAGATACAAAAACCCCCTCGCATCCAAAGCCGAAATCTTAACCGAGACCGAGACCAAAGATGAAATCGTGATAGAGATGGAAATCTTGCCGGAGGTACCGCTTTGAAACCATATATGGTACCCCATTGAAACAGATACCGCCAACTTGACTGAGACTGGGACCGAAACTGAGAGCGATATCGAATCCAAATCTGGTACCGGACTTGAAACAGAAATTCTAACCGACCTTCCACTGCATCTAGCACGGAAATTGCAAGTGAAACTGAGGCCAACAACGGAAGCGGGTCTTGTATTTCCTTGAAACTTAAATCTTAACCGAGACCTGAAACAAGACCGCTCGAATTTGTAGCTGTTCTCGTACTGCATATAGAACTAAAACAGGTAAATTACTTTAAATTGAAACAGGAGCTGAAGCCGGCAAAAGATCTAATCTGCTAACGCCTTGAATCCCAAATATTAAACTTTTACCGAAACTGAGAACGAAACTGGAAAAGAGATTGATATCGAAACCGAATCTCGTAGCGCAGTTGAAACCAAAACTAAACCAAATCTGATATTGCTCCGGCAACCGAACTTGGTAATATACTTGAAACTGGGAAGAAAAATTATTATTCTTGGCCTTGAGCTCATTTACAGTCATGGGACTTTAGCAATCGCAGCCGTAATCGAAACCGCACATGAACCCGTAACCTCAACCGAAAATGTAACCCAGCCCGATATAGCACATCTAAACGAACCTGGGAGAGCACTTGAAATCGAAATTAGAACTGAACCTTTTACTGCACCTGGAACCTAACTTGTTACTGCACTTTCAACCAAAACAGGAACCATAATCGTAATCCAACTTAATATTGTACTTGACATGTAACTAAACCTGGTAACGCACTTGAAATCAAAAGCAGGGCCATCATAACCTAATGTGATATTACACCTGGCATTATATTGCAATCGAAGTCGGTACCAATATGGTAGACAAGACCGGACCTAAACCGCAACCGAAACTGGCGTACGATACTTTAAATGTGAGATTTGAAGTATGTTTTCTTTTCTTAATATTTCAAAACAAATAGGACAGAAACCAAAGGCGGAATAGGACAAAAATCGAAAGTCGAACCAAAAACGGAATCGAAACCGGAAGTTTCAAAGAAACTGGTGGCGCAATTATGAACAAAACTCTAAACAAGCGGTACTAAAATGAAATACTAATACTAAACACTCTACGTAAATGAAATCCGAGTGTAAATTAGAATCAAAATTAAATTCCTATTTGAAATGTATTAAGAATCTTAATGGAAAGATAAATTCCAAAGCAACCGAATGCAAATACTAAATTAAAAGCGGTGAGGCGACTAAGACGTATAGAAAGAAGTCTAAGGTTAAGAACAAAATCAATCCCCAGAATGTAACCAAGCAATAATTCTTCTCAAATTTTGATAAATACATTGGCAAATGATTTCCCCGTTAATTCGCAGCGAATGATGGAGTCACAGCGAAAGGTGGTTTTGGTTTAATTAAAATTTTAATTTTGTAGGTAAATATATGTATACATATAACATAAACTCAAAATATATGTTACAAGAATAAGCATATAACGCATTATATTTATAAACATGTAAGTAAATGTATATGTATGTCTGTGCATTAGTCTAACTTTAGTTAGTATCTTTTGGCGTAGCAGAGTATTCAAGCGTTAATTACCATTTCGCAAACTGCTAACTGTGTGCTGGGAGGTCGTTAAAAAGCTATAAACAAGTACAACTATTGCATTGGCATAAAGCGAAAGCTTTAATGGATAACTGTTAAAAGTTTTAAATTTATTTTAGATACACATGCGGATACTTAAAAATGTATGCTTAGGGTAAGCTGACAACCTTTTTTCTGGCAAGAAAATAAATTTGCCATGGGTCATAAATTGCTCGATATTAAGCCATAGCGGTAGCACTTATTTTGAGGAGGAAAATATCCAATTTCGAAACGCAATATCTATATATAACCGGATTTGGTAAATATTTCGTTGTTTTCATTTGGTTGCAGTTCATGTTTCGGTTTCGTTATTGCCGGGTTCGGTTTGGGCCGTGGTTAAATTATGAAAGGTTTCGTAAGTAGCCCTACGTCACCCTGTACTTTTCACCATCCAAACTCCCAAATTGCTCCTAAAAAAAACGTGTTATTTCTTTCAAATTCTTTTTTGAGTATTGAAGAAAATTTTAAAATAAATTTTCGTGCAATTTAGCTGTAAGTTACATTTTAAAATGTTCTGATTAATTTAGCTATTTTAGCATTACAGGTCTAGACTTTTTGCGTAGCTAATTGAGATGGATATAATGTCCACCATTGAACTTGAGATATTCAGCTTAGACTTGAGGTCATTTTTGGGCCTTGATACGCATGTTTATGGCATGGCCAGAGAACCGCAAAATGCACATCAGTACCCCCATCTGAATCAAGTAATGCCTCTGAAATGAAACTTCTAGTAGCAGCCGACCAGAGCAACAACATTCTGTAGTTATTGTTAAGTTGTTTTATTTTTTACGAAAGTAAAAAGGAATTATTATTCTAATCTTCCAGAGCATTCGGCTATCCGATTGTGAGCTAGACTTCACCAAAATTATAGCCGAGTATAGGTGATGCAAACTTCATGAAGTTGTAGCATCTCAAAACATCTCACTCAGAACTGATGAGGTGAAGAAAAAATGCAAATAGTCACAGATCTAGTGAGCTGATTACGAAGTATATCCTGCTAAATTGTTCTTAACTACGACACCTTAGCAGACAATGGTTTGAGCCAGATCCTATCGTCTCAGAGGTACAACGGAGGGTTCTCAATGATTCTCTACAGGTAAATAACTTTGTCATCTCCCGTAAATCAAGGGCGAGTTAGTTTCTAAACATTTCAGTTAGAAATGACAATGGACGAGCCGAAGGCATGGTAAAGCACTGTTACTACAGCGTCAACAATGTCTCTCTCTTTGTACTTAACTTTATTCCAGATAGAACTACAAATAAAAATTTTAAATGATATGTATTATATAAAATAGTTTTATTTGTTATTCTAGTATAACGGCACACGTTGATATGCATACCTCGGTATTATTCTTTTCCTCGTCTCTTAATACCCTTTTACTAAACGGGATCAAATATTTCCCCTTTTTCTTCTACTTCGTAATAATTTACTTTATTTCGCATCGCAAAGGAAATAATGCCAATTGACTTTATTTCTCTTTCCGTTGACCTTGTTACCTGCTACCCCAAATATATTTATATTGAATTGTCAGGGGCTCAGTAATTGATAATCAGGAGGGTTTCATGTGCGGCGAATCCACTGTGACAATCTTGTAAATTTTCTCAGAATTTTGCATATCTGCTTTCACTAACCGTCTCCAAGTAGATACTGTGTGCACCGATTTTTCTGAATTATTCATTATGTTGTCTTGTTCTTCTATTAAATTGTTTCAGCTTCAACAAAGCACCTGTGTTGTGGTGTTAGACAATGCCCACTATAGTTCTTTCTTGCCTCCTCTAGAGTATCACAAGGTAGCATATTTGGGCCCTCACTCTGTAGTTCTATTCGAAACAAAATTTGTTCGCTTTCGAGTGATTCGAACTCTGTAAGAAATTTTCGAGTAGAACGCATTCGTTGTTCGAGTTCCATTCTGTTCCCTTCGGATTTGATTTATCCCCCTTTCTATTGTAGAAAATTTGGTACTCACTACTTCGAAAACATATGACACAATGGTCGAAAGTTAGAAAATTCTATTCGACAACAATTTAGCAACCGGAAAACCACAAAAATGTATTTGCTTATGATTATAATAAAACAATTATTATTTTTTTCATCAAGAAGTAATTTTTATAGCAGAAAGAGTTAAGCAATAGTTGTTGACAAAAAATAAATGACGAATCCTATGTAAAAAATTGGAAAAATTCAAGAAAACAAAATTTTTACAGATTAGAAGTATTTACATTTTAAAAAAATTTAATTTTATTTAATAAAAATAAAAAAGAAGAATTAAAATTACTTGTGCAAGCATTTACTTTCGAACCTGCAACCGCACGCGTGGTAGTCGAGATTCTTGTCACCTGCGCTACTGCGACATGTTAAACTGCGCTGCCTAATACTGCACTTGAGATTTATGCAAAATGTTTTTGTATTTTGCTTTGCGCTTGAAATTTGTGAAACAGTGATGCCTACTATTATGGAATATTTTCTAAAGTAAATTCTAAGGAACGACAGAGTGCCTATGTGTATTATAATCGCTTTTTGCTTTCGAGTAGAATAGCCTTTCGAATAGAACTACAGAGTACAGAGTCTTTGCTTTTGTACATTTTATGCACGAAATTCCGGCCTGCTTTCAGCACTCTTACTTCTTTGCTAAACGCTGATAATTTTAAAGGTTTCACTACCATTTAGAATTCCTTTGACTCAGATAAGATCCAATCTGATGTATGTGGACGATCTTGCTTTGAAATTTTCTTTCAAGTCTATTTTAAACTCTACCATTGCTAAGTCATATTCAGTACTTACTTTTATCAGGCGTTTTGGTTCTGACTTCCTTTCTTGCGCTCTTAAGCTATTGTTTGTTCAGTTCAGTTTGAAACCCCAGTGTGAGTACAATATGAAGAACCTGGAATGAGGTTAAAAATTATTTGTTCGCTTCTCGTTGCGTTCACTGAAATTACTGTTGTCTTTGACAATTTGTAATAGAGATATTTTTTGTATGGGTTGATCCCGGACCATTTATGCCTCTAACGCATTTATATTTTTAGTGATGATGACTAAAGGGTCGTTTTCTCAAGTAAACTTTATGCTTTGTTTGCCCGATATTTTTATACCCAGCTGCACTAGTACACAGGGTATTATAGTTTTGTCCATATAAAGGTGGTTTCTAATGGTACAAAATAATGAAGATAGATATAGAGTTCCATACATCAAAGTTCTTAGAATGAACAGAGGAATCGATTAAGACATGTCTGTCCGTCCGTGGACACGATAACTTGAGTAAAAATTGAGATATTTGAAGCTTTCCGGCCAAGGTAGGTTACTGTTTGAAATAGGTGAAATCGAATCATAACCATGCCCCTTTTTCGATATCGAAATTTTCGAAAAACGTATAAAATGAGAAAATTCAATAGCAATAGCAGCTACAATAATTAAATGGGGTAGCTTTATTGAATTGATAATTCTGTTAAAGATTTTACCAAATTTTGGGAAAAGGGGTGTGTAAGGTAGAATTACAAAACTTGATACGTGTATGACATGTAGATTACGCCCACGGAAAAAAGCAAAATCGGTTGACGAACACTCCAACTTTTGTACTAAAGTTTTCTTAGAGGGAGGTAGGAAAACAGAGCATGCCATATCTCCTTCACTGATGCAGATAGAATCATAAAATTTGTTATTTACAATGACCTGGCGATCTTATTATTGATTTTTTGAAATTTTGGAAAATGGGCGTGGCACCGCCCACATATGAATGAACATTTAGTACCGCTCCCTTTTTCCAAAGTTTTGTTTTAATAGATAGGATACGTTTAATAAAATATCATTACCAGAGGACCCCTGAACCGACTTTGAAAGTATCATTAAGAACGGTGATGAAGTGTGGACTTGAATAATGGACAAACAACACACAAAAATATGTTGGCGTGCCACCGCCCAGCTTTCTAAAATCGTGTAAATATTGATTAAAGGACACATACCTCAAAATATCATATCAAGTACATTCATAATTAATTTGAATTGTAATTTTTTATACCATTAGGGCGTGGCGCCGCCCACTTTTCCAAAATTCGGTATAGCCTATGGTGTAACACGAGAATCTACTGTGAACATTTCATAAAGAACGCTTGAGTACTTTGGAGGCCCATAAGAGATTGAAATTTTATATAGCATGGGGGCATGGCACCGTCCAATTTTCCTAAATTATATATGTATATCACTCAGTGCTGAGTGAAACTGAAAATTTATGTGTTAATTTCATAAAGATCGGTTCTGTACCTTGGACGCCAGACACACATTCATATGGTACAAAAAGTTTAAAACCTCTATAGGTCATAACTCGATAACAATTTAAAAATTTACCAAAGCCCACTTGTACACAGCTGGGTATTTAATCTTTGGTACACGAACTTAAACTGCCTTACTTGTTTTCAGAAAGTTGTATGCTCTTGCAGTATTTGTATGTATCTACATTGTCTGTAAGTATCTTTCTTCTATATATAACTTCGGTTATTAAATATTTGATTGATTACTAAATAAATAAACAAAATATTTTGCATAACTTTCAAAGTCTAGATTTTCGAGTTAGCTACTTTCAGGTTAGACGAGAGCATTAAACAGGAAATAGTTTTGCAAAGTTTTCTTTTGCCGTAATTTCTTTCGCCATAAACTGAAATATCGAAATGAAAAGTTAGAAATTTAAGGACTACTTACCTACAAATAAACAACATATACGTACATACATACATATATACAAATGAAATACGAAAATAGATAGATGTTCGCATTCATTGAAGGACACATTGCGCATATTTTAAAGTTTTGGCGTATATTGAATGGAAATCGAAATTGATTTCGGTAAAAAATTGCAAACTTTTCGAGAATTATGCGAACAAAAGCATGCAATGCAATCATCAAGAAGCAAAGTGTTGAAAAAGCCAACGAACTAGCGTATCCTATGAACGACTTTTGCATCCTTCTTTCATCAAGTAAATTTTTTCTATGGTGGAGTATATGTGTGTGTGATGAAATGTGTGTGGTAACGGTATTTGCATTAAATTTTCACCGCAATGCTTTTGTAATATTTTATGTCGTTGGGTTTTTTCTTATTGTTGTTGTTGTGTTTTAAGTGTAAAAATGGCGATTTCGTGTCATACTTTTTGACGTCCAATTAAATTGAAATCAGGCATGAGAGTTATTCAGAGAGTTGCCAATTGTTCGTGGCTTATTTATGTTTGCCGGCATGTCATATGCGTGGAGAGCAATAGCTATAGAACAAAATGTATGGCTCAGAACTAGATGTACTCAGATGGCCCAGTAGGAGCTGGTTCGAACGTAACCAGGTCTTTACCAGTTCAAAACAGGTAATATAGTTCCCGAAAGTATTTATATTTAATTGTTAATCGTACGCTGCTTAGAAGACTACGCTCTTCGGCTACCGGTAAAAATGCCCTTGTCAGAGCTTTGCCGATGTACAGGTGTCTCCAAAAAGCGCCATCTCTGAGTTTGCTTGAAGAACGATTTCTTTCACAATTAAAAAAAGTGTGCAGTGTGACGGTGACTGATGCCCTTGTTAGTTTCAATGTTGTCATTCCTACGGGAGTGGAATGGCAGAGGTATTCCTTTTGGAGCAGTAGATTGATGGAGTGGTTCACGGATGGGTCGAAGTTGGAAGGGAAAGTGGAGATTTTTGATTGGTAGATCATTGTAAGCCTCAAGTTCAAGCTGTCGGATCCTTGTAGTGCTTTCAAGTTATACAGCTCTACTACAGTTAGGGAATTCAATGTGTACCGGACAACCAAGTGGCTGTTAAGACTTTGAGCTCAAGAGTGCTGCGGTCGAGGGTTTTTTTGAAATACCGGATCCTTCTCACTGTATTACCGCAAACTATTTTAAAATAAGCATTATCTAGGTTCCGGGGCATTGCAACGTTCCGGACAATTGTCGAGCGTATTACTTGGTCCAATTGGTTATAATTGAAGTAGACTTGGCGGGCTGAAGGGAAAGCTTAGGCTGAGCTGGCTAATTGTAAACTGTGCTGGAACTAATGGACCACAAGTCAGCTAAGCAAACGCTATGCTTACGTTGCCATTTTCAAAATAGCCAGATCGTCCTCGCTTGCGGTAACTTCGAGAAGGCTCATTTATTCCTGTTGATCGACGTTTTGATTAACGAATTGCGGTACACGCAGTGTATGCCAATTTATTAGAAACAGCTTCTAGCTACTGTTGCATGGAGCTTAACGAGCTGATATCATCAAATCACGTCCTGCATAACTGCCCAGCTCTTGCCAGTACCAGCCGCACATACTTAAGCCTTGGCTTACTCGCTTTTCCAGCGGACTTGTACGAGGTTCGTCTTCTTAAATCAATCAAATACTTCACCATTATTTTATTTGGTATCACGAAGCACCATTTTACTGTCAAAGTGAACTTATTTTACAAGACGTGACTGTCAATCAGCATTGCTTAGCTTAGATAGGACAATTTTAAACCAAATTTTGAGATCAGTTGTTCAACGGAGTTCTACGAGCTGTCAGCTGATATGGGATGATGTTTCACTCATTTGGCAAATATAAAAATACAGGGCTATGGAAAAAGCTAGTAAGATCCCCTTTTAATCTGTAACTAGAATTCTGGTTTAGTACCCGTAACCGAACTGCATTCAAGCTGTGGGGACTCAAACTATATCAAAACCAAAGAAAAGACCGATAATTGCCACCCCCGGAGACATCGCTATATTAAACACGTCGGCCGATTACATGAAAAAGAGATTTATGACGAACTAGTAGGGGTGTCGAATTCACTGGCAGCGCAACAGCTCAGAACAAGACATTTTTCCCACAGGGTATGTAAACGATACGGGTAAAATGATTAGTCAATTCACCCGGAGCCATACCGAAAGTTTCCGTATTTCTCCCATCACGTTTTTAAGAGCATCGGTAGACTTTTTGACTTTTCTTTCCTCGCGTTCCTGTGTGTGCGGTTTTACATCTCGCTCTTTCTCATTTATTTTTAGACCTAAGATAAACATATAGCTGTACTGTTCACACAGGTGTCACAACTACTAGCCATTTGACTCGTATATAATACGTAGAATTACGGGATATTTTACCGACATGAATACCAATTGGAGTTTTAGTCATGACGTCCAACAACAAATATTCCACTTTGACACAACACAATACATACAAAAATATGCTTTACTTATAAGTGCGAGCAGTATGCACAATCACATAAATATATACAATATGAAGTGGAACGGTCAA
Organism: Merzomyia westermanni; assembly: GCA_949987695.1. Classification (NCBI taxonomy): domain Eukaryota; kingdom Metazoa; phylum Arthropoda; class Insecta; order Diptera; family Tephritidae; genus Merzomyia; species Merzomyia westermanni. The sequence continues at coordinate 160,012,185 of OX465288.1, read as the reverse complement.
AAGATTGCCCGATGCTCTTAAGAATTTTACTGAAGGTTTTGCGCTGTTTCGTGGTCACAGTGCGCGTCATTTTACCAGCCAATTTGCTAGTATACTTTTTGCTGGGTAGTTACCGTTATGCTCATGTGTGTGTTTGTATTCATTTAACATGCATAAAAAGAAAAATATGTGTACTCTTGTACCACTTACAATATGAAGACGAGCAAAAAATGTTTGAGCTGTCGGAGTATTTACCTTGGCGCAATGTCAATTTCCAAATTGATTTCGGAATGACTTTTGTTGATTTACGATAGTTGCCCATTATATCGTTAGTGAATTGAATTTTTTTGATTTGGTAATTTTTAAAATGCCAAACTTTTGCTTTTGGGTACTTAAACTGAAAGTGCTTTGAATGTGGTGCTGAGTATGGATGTTGTCGATAGACGGCTGCTATTTGCGAAAAAATCTGATATTCAGTCGAATACCGTGCAGGAGCTCCAAACTTAATTAAAAAAAAAAGTTCTTGCTTCTTTGATTGACGCTGAACCGCCTATCCGATTATGGGCAAGCACAAGAAAGCTCGCCATTGCAGAAGAAGAACTTGACTGCGCTGGGGGGTTAGCGTCAATCTAGCACAAATTCGCAATAAATATTAAATTCCAGTCAGCCTGGTTCTGTGAGCTCACTTCACTGTCAGAAAATTATAAAGCAATGGACTTTCTTACCCAAGCAAGCAAAAGCCGGAGACCGCGATGGCGAAACTGACAAATTTCCTTACGTAATCAAGCAGTAACGTGATAGGAGTTCTACTGGTCAAATACTCTCTAGACTTTACGAATAAAAGCTAATAGCTGTAGACCCCGCAATAAAGCTCCACTTATTGGAGATTCTAATAAACACACAAAAGGTCGAATGGGGTCCGCTAAACCAGAAGTGGCTATTTCATGCCCGTTGTGTCAGTAACGTTGAGTAGCGTGTCTTAATAGATTTAGATGTATGTATCAGTTTCATTAGAAACCATTTCCAACCCCATAGTCTCTTTACTTCTCAGCAAGCATACTCCAAAGGTAAGTCCGTAGAGGCAGTTCATCAAACGAGCACATCAAAAATAGAAAAAAAACTTTGCTTTTTTATGCTCCCCAAAAGTATGCAAGCACGCTAGATCGGTTTTGGGAGCCTTTGTGACGAGATCTTTTACCAGTTTTAACATAATCAATCAGCAGGGCTCTCTACCATGATCGTAGTCTAAACAAACTTCGTCGTTGGTTATTAGGCGAACCTTCTCGTGCTGCTCTTTCTCACTAAAGGTGTCTACATCTTTTTTCACTTCACAATAATTATCCCGTCCAACTCATCCGCACTCAACATTCATGCTCTGAATTATCACAGCTTTCCTTATTGCACTCCAAATAATTTTTGAAATTCCAACATTTTTTTAGCGGCCTTGACCTCAACTCAAGATTTCATTAGTCCCAATAGTCGTGTTGCATATAAAAATGCTATCAAAAAGCTTGCTGTACTACTATATTGACATTAGTGTTTATTGGACAAATGAAAGAGCACTGGAGCGAATAATATAAATTTAAATGATTTGGACGGATTACAAGTCTAGTACAATTTGGATGAGCAAGCAAAAAACAAAGATAGGCAAATACTCAACACCATCAGCAAACAGAACATACAGCAACGACAGATGGCAATCACAATTACCTCCTTCGTTTACGCTTACAATCTCGTTAGCAATTTTCCATTTTATCTACTACGCAAAACATTATGTAAGTATGTAATTCGCGCCCTAAGCAAGCAGTTGTACAATTGTATCTGAAGGCGTATCGTGTTGAAGAAATAAATGACTATAAGAATGAAGTTAAGCAGCGCAAAGTCTTGTCACGTCTCGCTCATACAATGGCACAAAGTCCCCAAGATTATGCTGTAATCCCAATGATAAGCAGTCGTTATTTGCCACCAGTTCGTATTTGTTGTTGCTCCACATTCTATTTCCATGAATTCACTTTAACCCTTCTCACTTTTCACTTTGCTCTTCACTCTATAGTTATTGTTTTTCTTGCAACACTTTTTTCGTTTAACCTTCGGCGCAGAAATTGGGGTCATAAAAGCTCCTGAAATTTTGTTTTTGCTCGAAAGTTGTATGTTAACAAAATTTTCTTAAAATTTTATCAGCACAATTTCACTATTCATTCAATTTTTTGGAATTTTTTCTACAAGTAAAAGTAGGAGTGGTTATCGCCCGATTTCGTATATTTCAATATCAAGCTATTCTAGGGTAAGATAAATCTATGAATATACGAAGACTGAAAAACATATACCAATTTTTGCTCTAGTTACATTGCGAACGGTTAATAAAAGAAAATCAAATAAAGTAGATAAAAATATTGCTTTTTTATACCAACAATTTTTGCTGATTTTCGGCCTGTACATTTTCAAGTATTCATGAAACGAGCTCAAGGACAAGAATAATAATTTTTCACTTTTTGAATTTTTATGAAAATTATTATTGTTTTTATTTTTAAATAATCATTTTTAGTTAATTATTAAAAGTTTTTTGATTGAATAGAGTAGGAAAAATGTTTTGAGACAACCGCCATAGCTTTTCTTATAGATCCATTTCGGAAGCTGCTAAGCTTCTTCATTAGAGAAATTTTAGCACGCATTGCTAACCATTAAGCTAACAATACGCTGGTTTTGATGTCATCTAAACTCCTAGTTATATTCTTCTTTACCATATGCATGAACCACTTCATACAAACAATAATAATTTTCATAAAAATGCAAAAACTGAAAAATTATTATTCTTGGCCTTGAGCTCGTTTCATGAATACTTGTATATAAAAATATAAACTATATTACTAAGCGCTAAAGCAAAAAAAAGAAACAAAACAAAGAGAAAAGAGAAGACAGAAGACAGAAGAGGAAAATAAAGGAAAGCAACAGCAAAGAAAAGAATAGAAAGGCAGCTGAAGAAAAGAAGACCATAAAATGAATTAAAATAAAATAAAATGAAGTAAAAAAAATTAAATTAAATTAAATTCAATAAAGCCAAAAGAAATAAAATAAAATAAAATAAATCAAAATAAAATAACATAATTTTGTTATTGGTTTTTACGGTCTGTTCATTTTACTTATTTTTGTAAGTTTTATGAGCTCAAAACTAAATGATAATAATTCGTTAGTCAATTATTATTATTTTTGATTAAAGAAAAAATTAAAAGCAACAAACATTTACAGGATACAGTATAAAAATAATCATAATTGACTAAAGAATTATATCAACTGGTCTTAAGCTCATAAAATATGCTAAAATAAAATAAAATAAAATAAAATAATATAATATGCAATAAAATGAAGTGAAATGAAATAAAAAAAAAAATAAAATGGAGTAAAATAAAATAAAATAGGAGAGAATAAAATAATATAATATAAAACAAAATAAAATAAAATCAAATGAAATGAAATAAAATAAAATAAAATTAAATAATATTTTATAAGTAAAATAAAATAAAGTAAAATATAATAAAATAAAATAAAATAAGATAAAATAAAATAAAATAAAATACCATGACTATAAAAGAGCTTAAGGCCAATAATAATAATTTTTCTTTTTATTTATGAAAATTAATTTGTTTTAATAATTATATTTAATTAGTTATTAAAAGTTTTTATTAGGATAGAAAAGGAAATTCAATTGATTTGTTGGTATACAAAATAAGATGAAATAAAATAAAAGAAACAAAAATAAAATAAAACAAGTAAGGAAAGGGATGTCGTCTACTGTGCTGAAGACTTTATACCTTTCATGAATACGCATCACTGTGTTAAGTGTCCGATCCTTACTCACAATTAGTACAAACTCTGCAAAACTGTAAATTTAAAGATACATAGCCCAAAACCCCATTTATCGGAACAATCGATTGTATGGGAGCTATATGTTATGTAGGTCGGATCTGGCTGATCACTACACAAATTACATGTATAATAAGTACCAAATCTGCCAAACTTTACGTTCCTATCTTTTTAATTGCAAAATTTATAGCCCAAACCCCATTTATCGAAACTATCGATTGTATGGGAGCTATATGTTATGTAGGTCGGATCTGGCTGATCACTACACAAATTACATGTACAGGGTGGCTGATGAATTTTGCTACATTAAGAAACTCAAATAATTTTTTTTTCAGTGTATGGAATTCATTTTTCTTTTATTCATGTTAAAGCTCATTAAATTTTATTAAATATAGCTTAATTAGTTTTAAAAATAATGGATTTTAAATGCCCCCCCCTGCTCGTCGATGCATGTGCGGCATCTTACCAAAAAGTTGTTCATTACTGCTTGGAGAGTTGAGACAGGAATAGCCGCAATTGTTTCTCGAATGGATTGCCTTAGTTCATTCAAATTTGTTGGGTTTGCTTTGAAGACTTCCTGTTTGCAATAACCCCACAAGAAAAAGTCAGGTGCAGTAAGGTCAGGCGACCTGGGTGGCCAACGGAATGTGGAGTTTCTGGATATCAGCTTATTGGGAAATTTTCGTCGCAATTCTGTCATAACAGGTTGGGCTATATGAGGAGCTGCACCATCTTGCTGAAACCACACAGAGTTGAAAGAAATTCTCATTCGGCGTAGTTCTGGATAGAAAAACTCTCTCAACATGCTCAAGTAACGGTCTCTAGTAAACGTAACGGTGTGACCGTTTTCTTCGAAGAAGTAGGGCCCGACAATGCAGCGTGATGAAACTGCACACCACACTGTGACACGAAGTGGATGCAATTCCGTCTCATGGAGTATCTGTGGGTTGGAAGCACTCACGTTTAAATCCATTTGGCCATTTGAATTTTATATGGGAATAAGTCCAAATCTTTGTGCATAATTGACTGTAATGACGGTCTGCTTACACCCATTTGAGCAGATAAGCTTCTTGTCGAAACACGTGGATTGTTTTGTATGGCAGCAGCTACAGCAGCGATTGTTTCCTCCGTTCGAACTGAAGGGTTTCGATGGTAAGGTCTTCTGTTGACTGTCCCATGCTCGGCAAAATTGTTTACAAGTCTTATTATGGTCCATCTGCTCGGAGGATTGCCGCCAAACGTGCGCCTATACTCTCTTTGAACCGAAACTACGGACTCCAGTGCGTGATAGCGGCGGACAATCCAAATTCTTGTTTCAGTGTCCCAGTTATCCATTTTTGTTAAATGTAAAAGTCAATCTGCAAAATAAAAAAAAATTTACCAGATTCATTAAACAGAAAAAAAGTTATTTAATTTTTTTTTGGTAGCGGCTTTCATTAGCCACCCGTATAATAAGTACCAAACCTGCAAAACTTTACGTTCCTATCTTTTTAGTTGCAAAATTTATAGCCCAAAACCCATTTATCGAAACTATCGATTGTATGGGAGCTATGCGTTGTATTGTTCCGATCTTGCTGATTCCGACGAATGATTAATATCATGCAAAATGGCGGCTCCATACCAAATTTCATCAAGATATCTCAAAAACTGAGGACAAACAGACAGACGGACAGAGTGACATGGCTAAATCGACTCAGCTCATCGCCCTGATAATTACGGTATACTTATTGGTGGGCCCATCTCTTCTTCTTCTCATGCTTACAAACATCGGACCAAAGTTATAATACCATTTCATGTTCATGAAAGGTATAATAAAGTATGGCGGGTTTGTGCTTGAATTTCAACAACTCGACGAAATAAAGTTTATTTCACATGTTACTTGCATTTAATGATTCTTGTACCCTATTTCAATCTCCGATTTCGTCGCTGACTTGATCAAACGATTTTAAAAATGCGATTCTGATTCCGGTTCCGGTAAACTCCTTAACGTTCCTACAAGGTGGCGCAAAAGTAAGCTTCCGATGTTCAGCATATCGGTTGTGGCACGTGCAGTGTGTGCTGTTGCACCGTCTTGTTGGAACCACATGTTTTCCAATCCCAATTCATCAAGTTGCGGCAAAAAGAACTCGTTGATCATTGCTCTGTAGCGCTCACCATTCACAGTAACCGTTTGGCCCCGACCGATTATTGGTCAAATAAATAGTCAGCAATATTCCGCGTTCTGGAGCAGTGTAGCGTAACATTGTTTATTAACGTGTATTTCGCATGTGTTTACTACACAAATGTCAAAACAGAACTGACTTTAGGGGCCAATCGCAAAATTTATAGCATTTTCTGATAGGAGGATTACTTTTGCGCCACCTTGTATATAATACTTTGCCTGCAAATAATAAGTAGCTTCCAAGTTTTTCTGCTCGTATACGGAGGGTCACGGCAGGGGTGATGTGGTGGTGTGCTTGTCTACCATATTGAAGATCACAGGTTAATTTCTTTACAAAAGTGGCTTTACGGAGGACTCTAAAGTAAATTTCTCCGAATGCATTTCTGCTTAAAAAGCTTATTTCGAAGCCCCACTACAAATAAGTATATCACTTCAAATTATTATTAGCATACCAAAGGTTAAGTAATTTTCCTTTACATTCTACTTGCATATACATATATATTGTTGAGGTAATTATAACGGCTCCAACATAAGAGTTCACCGAAGAATCAGAACAAATGCTCGCTCTTTCTCACACACTTTTTCCAAGAGAGAGAAAGAAAAACAGTACAAAGGAGGTCTACCATTACTTTATACCAGAAATTTAATAGAGAAGAGATTTAAGTTCATTGACATTTATTCAGGAGCTCTGGTACTTAGGAATGTAGAGATTTTCTTGGAATATTTCTCTTTTATTAAACTTCGTAAGAGGCGCGCATCATTTATAAGCTGCTCAACTTTTATTCGCTTCGTTAGCAAACTAATGTAATCGTTAGTATTATTATATATAAATACATATATTTGCTTTCATAATAAACGTAAATATTAGTCTTCTTCAGTGAAATGTTTTTGTAGTATTTTTTCACGGTTTTTTTTTTCTTTCCACGCATATTCGAAATTGGCTATATTTAACCAAACATCCCGATGAATATATTTTTAGGTTTGCACAGTAAATCGTTTTACACAATTACACAGTTCATTAGGCATCCCCGCAAGTAGGCGGCAGCTGTGGCATAAGCCTAGGAGGCATTTAGCTGTCCAAAAACGCTGCTGCCTTGGCCTTATTAGCGCTCGACTTTGGTGTTGCAACACAAATAGATTAAAACAACAACAATATTTATTAAATTTTTTTCGTTGTAATCGTTGAAGTTCAATGCTTAAAGACACACTCAATAATTTGGTATATAAATAAAAGAAATAATATTTTTAGTGTTGGCTTAGTGCGCACCAATTAGTGTCATGCTTCAATACCTCGACGGTCTAGAGTGGCTTAGGAAAGATAAATCGTTTTAGTGGTTACTTGGGCTGTTAAACTTCTATACTTGTACATTGCTCAAATTGATTTGATTTTGATAACAACAACATAAAGTTAATTTAGACTTCAAACTCAATAATTTTAGTTGAGGAAATCGACGGTTCAGTGGGCCATAAAAACATAATCTGACGGAAACTATTGACAACAAATATTACAGGGGGTTTTAAGTGAACAGATTTTGAGAAATACCTGGTCAAATTTAAAAGCGCCACCTAATTCGAAACTAAACTAAGCTTCAGACAAATCAAATTTCTCTGGAAAGATCTATTTAAAGGGGATGTAATTGCCTGATTGAACCGTGGCACAGATCGAAAACGGAGATGAGATCGATACAAGAACAGAGATTGAAAGCGGAACCTAGACCGAAAACGGAGGAGAGATTGATCAGAAATCGAAGCCAAAACATAGACTGAAACCGAAACAATGATCGAAAATGGGGAAGGGATTGAACTTAGATGGAAACCTGAAAAGAGATTGAAACCCAGACTGAGTCCAGTAAGCATTGAACGCAGAGATTTAATTTAGATCAAAGCGATATTCAGAGCTAGGCTGCAATCGAGCCAGATATCGGAACAGACATCAAAATTTAAACTGAAACCAAACCAAACCGAAATAGGGACGGAAGCTGGAACTCGTAAACCTGATCGTAACCTGTATACAGATTGAAACAGTAACCGATATTGCGAAAAGAATGCTTTTCGAAACCGGTGCCGGAAAAGACATGGGATTTAAAGCCAAAACTTAAAATGAACCTAAATTGGGACCGGAAGTATAAAAGAAAACGATTCGAAGGCGAAATTGATACAGCAAGCGGAACCAAGGAAGTGTAAATTATAATCGAAAGTTAAGAGCTACTTGAAATCGATAAAGTTGGTAAATTGAAATCGAAAGTGAAACTATGGCCGGAGTCATAGTTTAAACTGAATTCGATGGGGCAACTAAGCAGTAGGCGAAATCTATATAACATAAAGCTATTTTAATGTATGTTAGTGCGTAGTTTTTATGTAAGTAGCATGTTAAAACTTGCAGTGTTTAAAAATAGGAAATCGAAAATCTTCAGAACTATAATAAAACAATTTGGTAATTTCAGTAACTGACAGACAACCCCCAGGCATATACAGCTGTGTTCAATATAATAGTAGTGAAACTAAAATTGATATCGTTCTACGAAATAAGAAGAAGCTGTGATTTCAATAATAAATATAAAAAGCCCTTCTGTATCTAAAACTGTTCTATGAACGCGCCTAAAAATATTCCACTTTCCTTGAGTTGACATATAAAATATATGTACCAAAGAATGTATAAAAGGAATAAGCAAATGGCACATTAGAGGAAAAATGCATCGTGACGCTACAGGGCATCATAGCTTAGTTGTTAGAGTACTCTAACAGCGGCTTTGGTGCAGACACTTGGGTTCGTATCTCAGTGTCCGAGAAGGGGTCTGATGAGAAGCTGGGCACTTCGAAACATGTCATCCCATACCATCGCTGTGCATAACGTTGTAACTTTTCTCTAATATCAATTAACAAACAAACATAAAAAAAAATTCGAGCTTTGCTCCAACAACAATCAAATATAAATTAAAATATAGCGAATTCTATAATAGAAACCATATAAAAAAGAATTTCAAAGTTCACACAAAGTTCAGGAAAGTTAATTAAACTTTAAAAAATGGCCATCAAAAACTTAAAATTTATTGCCAGAATTTCTAGAAAATTTTTGAGTACGCAGCTTGGCAGACCAATCAATTTTGGTATGACATTGTGCAAGTTAGAACTCGCTCAAAAAATGTTCCTGAATTTTTAAAATTTTTTTCGTCAAGGGTGCATGAAGAAAAATTTATTTTGTATGGAAAAAATACCCAACATCCTTGACAAAAAAATTCTAAAAATTCAGAGGAAATTTGTAGGTATTTCTAACGGCTGAGATTGAATGACCTATAAAGTTGCGTACTCAAAATTTTTCTAAAAATTCTGATCAAAAATATTGAAATATTGTTGTACATTTTTAAAAGTTTAATAAACTTTCCTGAACTTTGCTTTTTTTATTTAAATTTTTTTTGATTTCGTCTAACGATATCCAATAGAGGAAAAAAGCATCGTGACGCTACAGGGCATCATAGCTTAGTTGTTAGAGTACTCTAACAGCGGCTTTGGTGCAGACACTTGGGTTCATATCTCAGTGTCCGAGAAGGGGTCTGATGAGAAGTTGGGCACTTCGAAACATGTCATCCCATACCATCGCTGTGCATAACGTTGTAATTTTTCCTCTAATATCAATTAACAAACAAACATAAAAATTCGAGCTTTGCTCCAACAACAATCACGATATCCAATTTAATTTCACTACTATTATATTGAACACAACTGTATATATATAAGACCGCAAAATAACAAAAGTAAAAAATGCGAAACATGTGTAAGACAATGCAGACAAGGCGAAAAATGAAAGCAATCTTATCAAAATTGCAAAATAAATACATAAAGATGTTATATGGAATGCGAGAACTTGAACAGGTTTAATGCAAATTTTAAAGCAGACATCGTGTACATTTTCGCATATAAATGGGTAGATCCTTCGTTAAGGGCTACGGTCGCATTAATGCACGTTTAACGAAGCCCAAGCTGCGCGAGAATTGGGAAAATCTGGAGGTTTAATGCATCGCCTCAGAAACTTTTTAAATCATAATCTTCTAGGTTTATGCTGCGTGAGTGTACAAATGCTGAAAGATTACCGATGTTTGGTTAAATCGATCTTCTTTTTTGAACAATGGTCATGAAATGATAGACAATTTCTTTTTAGGCGACCGACTACAGTTTCGATAGTAACTTTAACGAAGCGATAGATTTTGCCGTTACCTATAAATTAGGACAGCAATATGTGAGTTGAACTTTACAGCCAAAATCAGCGTTTTCTGATACTTTCCCAAATGTTTTTTAACAAATTCAAGCTTGACCCTCACATTACAGCTGAGCATTTTGTAAGTTGGCGGTCCCTAAGCACTACTGTGTGATATTTTTACATTATGAAGACCTTAGTGCAAATGATCGAAGTAGTTATATTTTGCCTTATAAACTACTTAGTAAAATGTTTTAGTTTTAAAAAGTACATGAACTTGAGACCAATAGAAATGTATCAGTATTTTTGCCCAAAGTTTTTAGCAGAGTCCTGTAGTGACTTATTCCTTAATTTTTCTATCGCAATTCTATATTATAGAAGTTGAACTATTTATTATTCACAGATTTCAAGCACATAAACTTGTTTAAAAACTTTGTTCCGACGCTTGGAAAGCCAGAAGAAACAGATACATAGACTTACCTAACAAAAGGTGTAATCAAGTGATCATAACGACCTGCGTAAATTTAGTCCTTTAGTTTTGGAATAACTGTATGAAACTTTATGAGAGTTTGTATTTGTATACTCAGGTTACAAGATTAACGGAAATAAAGTCAATTTACTTTATTTCGCATGGAAAATTTCTTACTAACTTCAACTGGATTTATTTCTCCTTTTTATTTGCACAGCTTCACCGCGATGCGATTCTTTACATGGCGTGATTGTTTTTTCATATTCTCTATGTGTAGTATAAAAATGAAAAATACACAATGTGATAAATTTCTAAATTATTGCGCCGTTTTCAATAGTTTAATTTAATATTAAAATTAGGATAAAAAATCGCGCGATTTGTACTCGAAATTTTATATGCAATGTTGACGCTATTTCCATTTGAATTATGAAATAACATCAATGACTATATTTCCAAAGTTTGGTTGACTTTATTTACCTTTTGCTATGCGAAATAGTGTCAATTGGCCTTATATCCGTTGATCTTGTTAACCATCACCGAATTCTTACAATATAGCTATTTCATTTAGACAGCTGTGATCTTGAAATTACTTCTGAAAACCCTAAGCAGTGGAGGGAAGTTATAAAATTACAAAAAAAGGGCATTGTGACATCTCCCATACAAACTAAACTTTTCTATTGCAAGTCTCGGGAACGCTCACTAAACTAATTAAAATTTGAGGCATCTGCATATATCTGTGACCACATTTCATTGTCGCCTAAGTCGATATAACTGTTTTTGTAAATTGATTTTTCTTACATTTAAAAGCTACTAAATAAATTAGAGAGCTCTTTTACATTCTAAATTTAACACTATGCATACGTGAACTATCTATTTCCAATATAGACTGTTGATTCGAGATTTCAAGCGTGTCCTGCAACCGCTTCAATAGAATGATGTTCGACTTAGGCTGTTATGAGTTGCGACCACCGTTATTGCCTATATCCAACATTAAACGAAATTTGAAAGCTCTTATTTCTCGTCTGTCAAGTTTTCGTGGCAGTGGAACTTTTTCTGGATTGGCCCATACTTATGAACTCGAAGCGGAAATGCTGGCGAAATCCTGCAGAACGTTATTCAGAACACGGTTGTAGCATGTACTTGCCTAAACAGGAATTATGTTAAAGCACTTGGAGAATTACTTGCGAGCAATTCTGCGATTAAATATGCACTGTAAAATTCGAAAGCATGAGTAGGAATCACAACTCCCTAACGGTATTTCATTGTTTGATTTGGAAATGAGCGTACCGAGTGTACTTAGGTTACGAAGAGAACAGCTTTTCCCGTTGATACTTTGCAAGGGAGTTGATAAACTCGACAGGACAACCCCTGGCGAATATGATGAAATGAGGCAACATTCCGTCTCAAAAATAATAAAGCGCGGAAAGTACCGACTGTAAGTCGACTTCCGGTCTGTCATTATCGCCCCCAACCAATGTGCCCTGGTCCTGAAATCTTCCGTCATCCACGCGATCTTCTAGTCAAATCCGGGAATTCCTATCAGGCAGCATCTCAAACTTCTCACACTTACGCCCTTCGGCCTCAAGTTGTTTTTCTTTCTAAAACTACTGGTTGCGCTCGTTCTCAACGTGGCCCTGTAGACATCAATTTTATAACTTCCCTATGCTTCAATAATAGAACTTTTTTTTGCTATCTTTTTATTAAGTCTCTTGCTTGTTTGACCGCTCATTTCTATACGAATTTTCGGAATTTTGCGATTGACTTTTAACTACCTTCCTGGTGACTTAGGGATTTAAAACTTAGCACATAGTTCAGGACACTATCACCATATAATTTTTAGGAATCAAAATTCTGCTAGATGGCGCGCTGACCTAGACAAATGAAATTCGCTGTAAAACGGGGGAATCTAGCGATCGATTTCTGAGTAACTTCCCGGCGAGGTAGAAACTTGAAACTGGTCACATGCTTCAGGACTAGGTGGCAATGCAATATTTGGAAAAAAAATTTCGCTAGGTGGCACACGGATCTAACTATTTCGAAAATCCGCTTGAAATTGAGAATCTTGCTAATCAAAATTCAGTTAGGTCGCGCGTTGATCTAGATAACTGAAAATCGCTGAAAAGGGGGGAATTTCGCTATCGGTTCTAACTAATATCTCGGCCAGCTAAGGACACGATGACAGTATGGTTTGTTGCAAATAAAATTACGCTAGGTGGCGCGCTGATCGCGATAGGTGAAAAACGGGGGGAATCTTGCCATCGATTTTTGGGAAATTTTTATTGGAGCGAATGACTTTAAACTTGGAGATAACTAATTTTTTTGTGGAAATAATCTAAACATCGCGAAATTCGAAGTGAAAATCAGTTTGGTAAAAACATAAATCTTCATGGTTTTTGGTTCGATCACTAACCCCGTGTCTACATATTCAGTATGCAAAAAATATGTTTCTTAATTGGTTTCCTTAGTTTTCTGAAATATTTTGATATGGGACCATATGTCCACTCATATTACAGAACATATCCACTAATAACTGTTATCATAGTAGCATTGGGACAACTGTGCTAGTGTTTTGTGAAAATTCGAATCTTTGGAATTCGACCTACGCAGTAAAATATGTACATATGCACCTAAAACTAAAACAATCGCAATTGCCTTTTTGTAGGTAAAAAGATTTAAACGAAATTTTAAAGACTGACTACCATCATATTTATGCCACCAAAAAACCGCAGAAATATCTCCTTAAACAAAGACATGGTACCTGTGAGTTTTCTTAGCTTTTAAAATATAAATGTGGAGTGCAATTAATAAACTTTTCATTTGCCGAACTTCCATTTGGGATTCAAAAGTTTGATTGCTGATGTTTGGAAGTGTGTACTTCAATTTTATATTTCTAAATCTCAGAAATTTTGCTGCTGTGTTTTGGCAACAAATTACCTTGTAAGCCTATGTCGTGTGAGCCCAACACTTAGTTACAGATTTGCTCGTCAATGTACGTATTGCGTACATGTTTAATAATAAGTACCTGGGGGACCGAGCCTTGCTCGGTGGCAACCCTAGGTGGCAATCCTCCTTAAAAATATTCTGGTTGGTATACGGCTTCAAATACCTTCCGTTTGATACCCATTTTGCCATATATTGCTTAATGTTTAAAAAAAATTCGGAAAGGTGGCAACACTCTAAGCTTCCTTTAGTGGCAACATCTAAGTAGAAAATCTTAGAAGGAAGTATACTATCCATCTACCAAATTTCATCGAAATCGGTTTAGCCGTTTCCGAGATAGTGGTCGATATCTGAAGGAATAAATAAAATGCGGTCAGGTGGCAACCCTACTCGAAAATGCTTTGGTTGGTATACGGCCTAAAATACCTTTCATTTGATACCCATATCCCCATATATTGCTTAATATTTAAAAAAAATTGATATAGGTGGCAACCCTGTGAACCACCCCAAATGGCAACACCAGAGTAGAAAATCTTAAAACAAAGAATACTACCCATATACGAAATTTCATCCAAATCGGCTAAGTCCTTCCTGAGATAGTAGTGGATATACAAATATACAAGAATAACTCGTTTAAAGTTATAAGATAATAGTAGTGAGGTCGTGCACTGCGACCTTAAGATCTATTGTGCCCTCGTAGGCTCCCGAACAACATCTAGGCCGACCCCCCTCAATAAATCCAGTATGGAAATCGGCTTTGTGCCATGTATGTGCTTGCACTCTAGAGTCGGGAAGCCTAGGTGCTTCTGTCTTCTTCTCGAGATGGCGTCGCATGTGCGCAGCATGTGCTCCGCTGTTTCATTATCCCCATCACAGAGTCGGCAAAGGCTGCTGGACATGATGCCCAGTTTGTACAGGTGGGCATTTAGCCTGCAGTGGCTTGTGAGAACCCCGGTTATGATTCTGAGATTATTCTTGGGTAGGGTTATTATTTATTTGTAGCGTTTGCTATTGTATTCCCCCATCACAGCTTTCGCCTGCGCAGTCCTATAGTCTGCTGCCAGTACACCCTCCTCATGTTGGTCTCTTCTTTTCTCAGCTCTTCTTTTATAGTGTGAGAGCATATTGCCAGAAATGGTTCTGGGCCAGTGGGTTTAGTTGCTGCCGCTTTTCTGGCTAGGTGGTCCTCCCGTTCGGTGCCATCAACCCCGCGTAGCCTGGAACCCGTACATGTTTACATATGAATTAACAAAAAGCAACAAATAAAAAAAAAATTTTTTTAAAATGCATGAAACTCAACGAAATTGTCCAAAACAATCAAATTAGCACAGCGAGCAAGTTACTAAGTAAGTAAGCTGGCAGCAAAAGTTATAGAAAACTACATAAACGTGTAAGTACATGTGTACAAGCGTTAATGTTACGTAGTGGTGCCCTTTTGCAACAACATAATTAGGATTTCTTTCATTAACGTTCGTAATTAAAACGCGAACGCGCTCGGCTGTCAGTTCGTATGAGTGACGTGTTGTGCGTGCACTGGTGAAATTATACCAAAACAGACGTGAAGTGTGAGTGATGTGCATTATCCGTAAGTATGTATGTTAGTACATATCTACATAAGTCAACTTAACTAGCTTGTACGTGCATACATATGTGGGTGTGTATGTACGCGTAATTAAACGTTGCAACTTTGCTCTCTGTATTCTCAAGTGGCAGTTGACTAAGTAACTGACAGCTACTTGAGTTGGGCGTAGTGCGATTAAATATCTTTAGAGGTACAACATGTTGCAAGTGAAGGTATTATATACTACTTTGAATAAGATTTGAAGTAAGATTATAACAACTTTTCAAACTATTTAAGATATAAGCGTTAATGAATTAAATCAAGAACTTTGCATACTGATTACAATCGTTTTAGATATTTTCACGTTATTCGCACGAAGAATATAAAATTTAAGTGCGAGTTTCTCTAAACAAATTTTAATTTATAGATAATATTTATTCATCTTGTAATATGACAAGGATTACATATGCCTTAAATCTATAATATAAATGCGTGAGTTGAGAAAGTATGTCCCGCTTAACGGCCAAACTATACATCTAAGGTATAAACAATTGCATATATATCGTTAAGCCTATCCAAGCAGCAGTGCAGTCAATCAAAAAATATAAAAAAAAATTATTTATAATATAGAAAAATCAGTTTGAAAATGACACCACTACAAATGCCAAAAATGTATTCACGCTATAAAGCCGTAGTTGTGTCAGTAAACGTGTCATAAATTTTTGCTTTAGTTGTTGTTATTGCATTGATCACTGGCTACTAGTAGGGGGACTATTTTCGAATAATACTCGAATAAATACTACTAGAATAAACGAATAAAAATATTCATTTAAAAAAATTCGAATAGTAAAGGGTGTTTTTTTAGGGGTATAGAACTTCGAAATGAAATAAAACACAAGAAAATCGTTTTAAGGTCCATCAATTTGGCTATATTGGAAGGATAATTTTATGCCATTAATGTTTGAATATGATTTCGGGCATGTGGCCGCCGCGGCTGGCTCGAATAAAGCCAATTCTACAGGTCCAATTTTCAACCACTTTTTCGAGCATATGGGGCCGTATGTCGGCAATAACGCCACGAATGTTGGCTTCCAATTCCCCTAACGTTTCTGGTTTGTTGGTGTAGACGAGCGACTTCACATATCCCCAAAGAAAATAATCCAATGGTGTCAAATCACACGACCTTGGTGGCCAATTGACAGGTCCATTCCGCGAAATTATGCGCTCATCGAATGTTTCCTTCAATAAATCGATTGTGACGTGCGCTGTGTGGCATGTAGCGCCGTCTTGTTGGAACCACAACTCATCCACATTCATGCCATCCAATTCGGGAACAAAATAGTCGGTTATCATGGCTCTATACCGGTCTCCATTAACGGTAGCTGCCTCTCCAGCATTATTGCGGAAGAAGTATGGCCCAATGACTCCACCAGCCCATAGAGCACACCAAACAGTCAGTTTTTGTGGATGTAATGGCGTTTCAAGGGTCTCATGTGGATTCTCTTCACTCCAAATGCGGCAATTTTGCTTGTTGACGTAGCCATTCAACCAAAAATGAGCCTCATCACTGAACAAAATTTTGCGATGAAAATCAGCATCGAAATCAATCTCATTTTCGGCCCATACACCAAAATCACGACGCATTGCATGGTCTCGCGGCTTTAATTCTTGCACAAGCTGGATCTTGTAAGGTCGCAAGCCAAGATCTTTGCGCAAAATCTTCCATAAAGTTGATGGACAAAGCTCCAATTGCTGTGCACGGTGGCGAATCGATTCATTCGGGTCCTCTTCAACACTTTGCTCTACAGCGGCAATTGTTTCTTCGGTGCGCACTGTTCGACGTCTCTGCGGATGCGTATTATCACATAGAGTAAACGTAGTGCGAAAACGATCCATGGTTAACCGAATTAATTGCTCTGATGGACGATTATGTCGACCATAAAATGGACGGAGCTCACGGTAAACTTCGCGAACTGAACCATTATTTTCGAAATGAATTTGCACGATTTGCAAGCGTTGTTCTTTTGTCAACCTGTTCATGATGAAATGGCAAACCAACCTGAACATAAATGACATTAGAGTTGCCAGATTTGACCACAAAATGCCAGTTTTATCTCTATTCGAAAAACAAACCTGTAAAAAAAACACCCTTTATTTATTCGAATAATTTATTCCTACTATACTTATTATTCGAATAAATATTATTTGAATTTTTCATAGCCTTCGAAAAAATGGATTTTTTATTCGAATAGTCACTGCCTACTGGCTACGATGCACAGTGTCGGTGGATCGCCTGAGAGCACGAAGAGTTGTTTTGTTGGAAACATTAAGCAAGCAATGTAAAATGTAAGCAAATATGTAAACTTCATTGATGATACAAACAGTGTTTACAAAAACAAAGTAATTGATTACTCATAAAGAGTATTCAACACCGGAGTTAGCTTTGTTGTTGTATTCGTTTATGAAAAGAAAGTGAAGGAAGGTAAAGGAAATGAAAGGAAAGGACACGGAAAGAAAGGAAAAAAGGCGAGTGAAAGGAATAGCAAATAGTTAAAATGAAATAAAGTTTTGTGGTTCAATTTCAACCATTGACCGATTTCTAGCTAAAATAAATGCACAGAACTTAGCTTTACGCTCACATACTATATCGCATCCCTGCAAATCGACTATAAGCTGTCAAAACTAAGCATGAGCCCATTTTGCTTATTTAATTTTGGTATGACTTGATTTTTTCGTATTCGTATTTAGAAATAACACAGAAAATACAACGATATATGAAAACAGGTATTCTCTGTCTCCATTATTGAAGTTGCAATGTTGTATTAAGTAGTAACCTAGTTAATTACCCATTTGAAGCTGAGGTCGAATCGGTAAATAATCTCTTAAATATCAACCTAAACAATACTTCTATATCCTGTTTCATTGACATTCTTCGATGATCTATTTTCTGAAGAATATGCTAGAGTTTTCTAAATCAGCAAAACCTGATGCTTAAGCTACTGGCTATAGTCTTTGAATAAATCATTCTACAACTTGACCTCAAAATCATAAATAGCCATTATCAAATTTTAGTTTTGATGAATTTTAATAGCTAACGCGTTTGGTCAGAAAGGATTAGACCCTGAAGCTAAAATTGAACTTGCAACAAAGTAGGTAAATCGCGAGGAACGGAAATTCTACTGTTTTCTTACACGGATAAAAATTTTAGCCTAAATTTTAACTTTTTTGGGCTATATATATGTCCAAACCAAATTTGGGTTAGAATTCAAATTATGCCAGTTTTCGAGAAAATGAGCGTGAAGAAAAGAGTTTAAATTTTAAACCGGATATGTCTTAACAATTAAAAAATCATAAAAACATCAGTTGGCAGGATTTAGAAATAAATGAAAAGAAATTTTAGAGGTTTTTTTAATTAAAAGTTTTGAAATTTATTACAAAAAAGTTTAATTAATTGCTTAAACCGACGAATGGTTTACAATTTAAACTCAAATAGGGATAGTGCATCTATTGGTAATTTATATATGACGAAAACTTAGTTTTTCCTTTTGCTTTCAAATATCCATAACTAGAAGAGATAGAGGCATTGAATTTTTGGAAAGTACATTTTTCTAGCTTTCGCTTGATGTATCTATCTATCTATATGGACAATTTTTCTACTCTTTCTTGCTCACCGATCTGCAGGAGTAGAATTCTTAAGCGCATGCAATTAAGCAACAGTATTATAGACTTAAAGTGAAATTAGGGTGATGGAAAGGCCTGACTACCTTGAATTTTAATACCGCCTATCTAAGAAATTACTAATAAAAAGCAAGTACCTCGATATAAGAGTGTGTATTTTTAAAGATTTTTGGGTTATTTCGGGATAAAAGGAGGTTAACTGAAGTGACTTGAAATTAAAAATCACGAAATCATCCCGAAATGGTTCTATATTGATCTCGAAATTAGCCCATTAGACCCGAATAAAAGCAAGTAGTCACGTCAGAAACCTTATCTTGTTAAGCTTTGATCCACAATTAACCCTATAAAACTAAAGTAAAATCTTAACTTATCCTAAATAAGTCCAAAAAAATGTGCAGGAAAGCACTAAGAAAAAAATTTAGGTTTACTTCAATAATTTCAATAAAAAATAATTCAAGGTGACGCAACCCTGGTGGTCGACATAAGAGGAAATGAATTGTTTCAATGAAGATAGAAAAGAAAGAGAAGGAAAACAGAGTAACAAATAGTAAATCAAACCGAAGTGTATACAATATCAACTAACTATGCCAGAACTGAACAAACAATACCCAAGCCATCATTGCAATCAAGGAAAAATATAAGACGGTGCAATTGAAAATATTTGAAAGGGTGATTCATTTGACAAGACTATTCCTTTCTTACCCCATTTACGAAATATTTCTTTAGAGCCTACACCACTTTCAGTTTATATTCAAAAAATCAAAACTCAAATTCAACCTGTTAGATCTCCATTGAATGCAAGTTATAAAAAAAAATACCTAAACAATTTTCCAAACTTGAATTATATATTTCTGAACCTGGATTGTCATTTTCTTAATTTAAATTAAATTTTTCTGAATTTGAAAATACAATTGAATTGTAAATTGCTGAAAATGAACTGAAAGTGTATGGTTGCAATTAGCGCTAAAGCGCCGTTTGATACCACAACTCGTGCGCTAAGCAATAAAACTATATACGAAAACTGACTGGATCTCAAAAGCCTTAGTGGCCATGCCGTTGAGTTCAAATATTTAGAATATTTTTTAAGCTCCAAGAGGTTCCCGATACAGGATTTTGCGAAAGGTTACAGCCGTGGTCACGAGCGATTGTTATGATCCAAACCCACCCGTGAAGCGTGCGCCATAGTCCAATGTCCATTGGGCACCGCAACTAATGTCAAGTGGAAGATCGCGTTTCATTGTAGGAGAGGCACAAACTTAACACTCTGCAGGACTACAAAAGCTTCTACCTATCAGTGCTGAGGTATCCGTGCCTTGCTAAGTACCAGGGCTGCCAGGACATCCTTGGCTTCAGACCTCCACAGCCGTTTCCTTATATATTACGATGTGCCGGCACCTACTTTAGAGAAGGTATATGTCGACTTGCCAGGTTCATGGTCCAAACGATTGACTGTGAGATCTCTTCATTATACTTTTAAGAACTCTATGAATCAACTGAAATCTTCCTAAAGAAGTCTTTATATCCTTAGATCACTTCATGATAATTAGAACTAGGATATATATAGAGTCAAAATAGTGGCGGTGCCAGTACTCAGACAATCCCAGACGCCTAGAGCGATAGGTGGTGAGTGATGTTGAGTGGCAAAGGGGAGAGGGGTACAAAATTTATAGGCATTGAGTGAGCTATTCATACTGTAGTTTGTGTAAGTCTTTTCGTTTTCGGACTAGAAATTGTGCTTGAGCGGAAATCATCAAAAAGGAGAAATAATCTATATATATAAAAGAAAGTGACGTTAGTTCCAATACTCATAACTCAAGAACGCCTGCACCGATTTGGATGATTAACACTAATTTAGATTGTTATCTGACCAGAATAGGAGAATACCCAATAAAATTTCCGAAAAATGTTTGAAAATAAATTTTTATTTTCCCATACATTTTGTATGGTGCAAATTTTTATAATTTTTTTTTTGTTAGAAAAGCTCAATAATGGATTGATCGATGGTGATGTGGAAATGTGTGTGTGTGAAATAGTTACATCTATAGGGATAGGAATAGGAATGGGGATAGGGATAGAGATAGTGATGGTGATAGAGTTAATGATAGGTATAGGAAAAGCTAATATTTCTAGATCCATTCAGGCAAATACCTGGGCAGGACAAAGTCTGTCGGTCCCTCTAGTTTAAAATAAAAGTAAAAAAATAAAAATATTGAAATGATGAAGATAGTAAGTAAATGAGCAGGTTGCTGGAAAATAAAGCGAAATAAATAATAAAATGAAATAAAACAAAGTTGAAGTGCAATAAAATATTGAGCACAAGCTTTGAAACGGATGACTGGGTTGGCTTTCTCAATGAGCTGTGACGACGGTGAAATACGGAAATGCTATTTCACAGCGATTGCGGTGAAGCAATGTGGGTAGTCGTAGATACTTAATACATGCATTTTTATTTGTGGAAACACAAAAAATTCCAAGTCCATTGTATGTATTGATATTTGCTGATGCGTCACAATTGAAGTCATTGCAGTTGGGGTAAAAAATGTTCAAAATAAATTCAGTATGCGACTTGGGAAGCATTCGAATTTATGAACATATCTTATGGCTCAAGCGAGAGGAAATTTTGGCAAGCTTTAATGTGCATATTTCAACTTCACTTCCGTTTCGAACTTGAAAGCTATAATTGGACGTATTTTTAGAGGCACCAAGTACTACCTTCGCTATCTTCATGGAAAATAAAATTATAACTATGGATCTATCAATAAATAAACCTTGAAATTCGGGAAATGACGGATATGCTAACAGTGCACTGCTCTATGAGCTGAACTCACCAACGATTTGAGAAAAAGTGTCACGATTCCTGAATAGTTGATTAAAGACATACCCAGAAGGTCAGAAAACAACTTCAGCAATTTTTCAAGTCCAACTCTGGCCCATTACCGCTTAGCTGTACTCACTTGGCGGTAAAGTGCTTGAACATCGAAGGAAGTCATGTCATCTTCTACCTTTTTTTCTAATACAGAGAGGATATCTCCTAATGGCATTAGATTGATCGAATATTGTACTCTGTGATACAAGGAGGTCCTTTAAGAGGTCCTTATATCGAAATATCCTGCGGATTACGATAAATTTTATAACCTAGGTTATGACGAATTGGTAACTGACATAAGGATAGTGCGTACTTAGCTATGAAGGGAAGATTTCTCGCAATTGCTAAACAGTATAGGGGATGACGAATCTGATTCCTAAATCTCTGACGATGGAAAACACGTCCCACCATCTGAGTATTATGAAGTGAGGATGACAATATCCCCCTCGAAAACTAATGAAGCCCCGGGCGATGACGAAGTACCCGCCGAGCTGTTCCAGAACGGAGATGAAGAGTTGATTCAAAGCATGCATCAACTCTAAAATATTGTCGAACCATCTAAGGCTTACTGCTTGGACCCTTAGTGGGCTGCCCGCAAATTACATCAACCAGTGCGAAATTAGTCTCCTTATAATAGCATATAAGATTGTATAGAGCGTATTGTGCCCACCGTAGATTTGCTTATTAAATCTTATAAGTGCGGCTTCTGGCTTGGTAAGTCTACTACCAGATCTTTATGATGCGCCAATATACTTTAGAAGACCCGTGATAGGAGACTTGATACACAAAGTCTCTTTGCAAATTTCGAATCCACTTTTAAAAGCTCGAAAAGGAGTTGTCTATGTGCTTCCGTATCTGAATTGGAAGTGGGCGAGCATTCAGAAAATTCGACTTCCTATATCTGCATTAGAGCTTTGGTTACCATAATGAAATGGAATGGACTAAACCTGTACCCGAAAAGCTCGTAATAATACAATGTCTGATCCAAGCTACCACTTTGAGGCATTCTTTGTATTGACCCAAAGTATTTTGGGCAAGTAAGGGGCAAAAGAACAAGATGTCCGGTGAGCGACTTCTCAGAGTACGCGCCTTCGCCATAAAGTGTTTTCTTGGTGGTGTGGACGGTTCTTTCTCGACCGCTCTTTTGTTTAGTCTGAAGTTCTGTATTGTATTATTACTACCGGACACGCTCCAGTATCATAAAATATTCATAACTGCAAGCCAAAGCGGCATTCATAGAAGAATAATTGCTTCATTGTGGTTTTTCCCACGGATATAGAAATCCTTTCTTATGATACGATTTTCCGCTGAAGCTATATGCTTCCATATTAGCTCAAACCCATATAAAATGTCTTTCAAAATAGTAAATGTAAAAGTGAATTTGTCGTCTTCTCTGCAAGTGAAAATTTAATAAATATGTCAATATCTCCTGCTAATTTTGCTTTACAATTAAATGGACTTTTAACAACGAATGAGTGAAAGTTGAGGTCAACATCATTTTCAGCTACAAAAAGTTCTTACGTAATACGATATTGACAGTTTACTTACAAAATGTGGATTTGCAGAATTTCTTAACCTTTTCCAAGTACAAGGTGGCGCAAAAGTAATCCTCCTATCAGAAAATGCTATAAATTTTGCGATTGGCCCCTAAAGTCAGTTCTGTTTTGACATTTGTGTGGTAAACACATGCGAAATACACGTTAATAAACAATGTTACGCTACACTGCTCCAGAACGCGGAATATTGCTGACTATTTATTTGACCAATAATCGGTCGGGGCCAAACGGTTACTGTGAATGGTGAGCGCTACAGAGCAATGATCAACGAGTTCTTTTTGCCGCAACTTGATGAATTGGGATTGGAAAACATGTGGTTCCAACAAGACGGTGCAACAGCACACACTGCACGTGCCACAACCGATATGCTGAACATCGGAAGCTTACTTTTGCGCCACCTTGTATATGCATTTTTATTTGTGGAAACACAAAAAATTCCAAGTCCATTGTATGTATTGATATTTGCTGATGCGTCACAATTGAAGTCATTGCAGTTGGGGTAAAGAATGTTCAAAATAAATTCAGTATGCGACCTGGGAAGCATTCGAATTTATGAACATATTTTATGGCTCAAGCGAGAGGAAATTTTGGCAAGCTTTAATGTGCATATTTCAACTTCACTTCCGTTTCGAACTTGAAAGCTATAATTGGACGTATTTTAGAGCACCAAGTACTACCTTCGCTATCGTCATGGAAAATAAAATTATAACTATGGATCTGTCAATAAATAAACCTTGAAATTCGGGAAATGACGGATATGCTAACAGTGCACTGCTCTATGAGCTGAACTCACCAACGATTTGAGAAAAAGTGTCACGATTCCTGAATAGTTGATTAAAGACTTAGCCAGAAGGTCAGAAAACAACTTCAGCAATTTTTCAAGTCCAACTCTGGGCCATTACCGCTTAGCTGTACTCACTTGGCGGTAAAGTGCTTGAATTTTGAACATAGAAGGAGGTCATGCCATCTTCTACCTTTTTTTTAATACAGAGAGGATATCTCCTCATGGCATTAGATTGATCGAATATTGTACTCTGTGATAAAAGGAGGTCCTTTAAGAGGTCCTTATATCGAAATATCCTGCGGATTACGATAAGTTTTATGACCTAGGTTATGACGAATTGATAACTGACATAAGGATAGTGCGTACTTAGCTATGGAGGGAAGATTTCTCGCAATTGCTAAACAGTACAGGGGATGACGAATCTGATTCCTCAGTCTCTGACAATGGAAAATACGTCCCACCATCCGAGTATTATGAAATGAGGATGACAATATTCCCCTCGAAAACTAATGAAGCGCCGGGCGAAGATGAAGAGTTGATTCAAAGCATGCATCAACTCGAAAATATTGTCGAACGATCTAAGGCTTACTGCTTAGTGGGCTGCCCGCAAATTACATCAACCAGTGCGAAATTAGTCTCCTTATAATAGCATATAAGATTGTATATAGCGTATTGTGCCCACCGTAGATTTGCTTATTAAATCTTATAAGTGCGGCTTCAGGCTTGGTAAGTCTACTACCAGATCTTTGTGATGCGCCAATATACTTTAGAAGACCAGTGATAGGAGACTTGATACACAAAGTCTCTTTGCAAATTTCGAATCCACCAGTATCCAGTATCATAAAATATTCATAACTGCAAGCCGAAGCGGCATTCATAGAAGAAGAATTGCTTCATTGTGTTTTTTCCCACGGATATAGAAAGCCTTTCTTATGATATTAGCTCAAACCCATATAAAATTTCTTTCAAAATAGTAAATGTAAAAGTGAATTTGTCGTCTTCTCTGCAAGTGAAAATTTAATAAATATGTCAATATCTCCTGCATATTTTGCTTTACAATTAAATGGACTTTTAACAACGAATGAGTGAAAGTTGAGGTCAACATCATTTTCAGCTACAAAAAGTTCTTACGTAATACGATATTGACAGTTTACTTACAAAATTTATTGGTTAAAATGTGGATTTGCAGAATTTCTTAACTTTTTCCAAGTATAAATGCACATACCCAGCAAAAAACAGTGTAAGTGATTAAAAGAAACAAAGAAATATAAAGGCAGTGCTGCTGACTCCGATGATCGATAAATGTTCTTCTCCTGTTGTGGTTGTTGTTAACAGCGACCTTCTTCTCCTTTCCTTTAGTTGGCTCTTAACCGCTTAAGAGACTTTGCACCGGTTCAACGAACAATAGGTATATCATCATAAACCTTTTTGCGCCGAGCTTCTCTCTCCATTTCCAAATTGGCGGGACCTACAGTTTTTTGCCAACTCCGACCGGCATCTACAAAGCAGATGAATTTTTGCTGAGAAGCCCTCCAAGGCAGAAATACACCAACTTCGAGAGAAGATTGTCACTCTCTGTATCGCTTTTAACAAATAATTGAATATAAAGAACCAGACCAGACAAATTGAAAAAATTACCCTTTTTGGTGAAAATGAATCCATGTGGCAGCATTGTGAGCATCTTTGCATTCAACTGAACTCCTTACAACTTTCACGTCTCACGTTATAAACCCATTGATTGAAAGAACATTTTTTGTGGCTACTTCTGTAAGGATGATTTAGTGAAATATTCAAGTACTAAGAAGATTACGTCACACATCAGCTGAATTTCTTTAAGATGCATAAAACTGAATTTACAGCCTTTTAGAATTTACAGAATTTACCTAAAATTTTACTAAGAAGTTGACCCGGTTAAGCGAAGTTATAACTATCCGTTTCGTGCCTTAACTCCCTCTGGGCCTTGTAGCTAAATGCTGATGGGTGGTCCCATGAGTCATGGCTCCGCAAAGGGGTATCTTAATAATTGTGTAAGTGATTTTTGAAATTATTTATTCAATTTCGGTTGCTCTTACACAAGTCGTATAGGCATGATCAAGTCAAAGTGGTTCATGGAGTGGAGAGAAGATTTGAATTGATCCGGTATGTGTTTTTAACTCACTTTTCTGTTTTCAAATTCAAATTCGAACAACAACACGAACTGAAATTTTACAACGTAAGCCAAATGTTTAACTCGATTCTTGGACTCTAAAAATGTTACATCGAAATGGGATATAGATAGTTATTGAGCTTTGGATGGTTCTACAATACAAACAATCGCCACATATATATGTTTTATAGTTCAAGGAAATTCGTTGATAGTACAGGAGCGAATTTGCTTAGGGGCCACTATGGAATATTTTGAGGAAGCCTGTCTCAAAATTAAATTAAGCGAATAATAGTAAACATTTCAAAACTGAAATTTTGGGAAATAACTTATACTTTAACCCCCCGATTCTGTGTTCTTGACAAATTGTCAATCTTGATAAATAATCAAGAAAACAAATATCCTTATCAAGTGTTTTGAATTCTGCGTCAAAAATAAATTTACTTTTGTTGTTTTTGGAATAAAATTCAAAAAACATGATAGAAATATTTTTTTCTTGATTATTTATCAAGATTGACAATTTGTCAAGAACAAAGAATCGGGGGGTAAATGTGTTTAAGCGACATAAGCTGTAATTATTTCTTCCGCTTATTTCGTTTCAATTGCATGCTATTGTAATTCGCAACCAGCTTATGAAATATTCCAAAGATAAAGTTTATGTTTGCAATACCAACTCGGGGGTTTTCACAGAGAAAATGAGGAGGCCAATCCCGCGCTTATATCTCAGAGCCACAATTAATACATACAAGGTGTAACAGGTGCCCCGCACAAGACGTTCGTCTAGGCCTGAGCCAAACCCAATAAAATAATAAAAAAATTTTACTTAAACAAGCTACTCTCCCTCCGCAAAGCTAAGATAAATTTTTTTTTAATTGTAAAAAGAAGACAGCATTTTATTTCGACCGCCTTTTTATATAAATTTCGCATTCTGAATTTTCAAACTATGGTAAAAAGTTACTAAAGTTTACGATGGTTCAAAAGTCACAAGAAAAAAATTTTAAAACTTAGGTCAAGTTCCTACAAAATATTCATTTTAGTACGCAGTTCATGCAACCAAAATTGAGGAAATCAATGTAATCGAATAATGAAGACGCACCATAATGGCCTAGTCATAACCATACCATAGCCAAACAATTATATTTTGGTCTTTGGCCGTAGCCTATTAATTTTTGAACTGGCAAATTTATTAACTTTTTGAACTTACATTTATCCTTTTCGATTCTACATTTCATGAAATTGACATCTTTTATAGATTAAGGCACCAATAATCGATGAAAATAGATATCTTTAAGTGTATGTGATGGTTATGATTATGGAGTTGTTGCTATGGGAGTTTATCTGCAGCTTAAAACCACTAATACTGTCAAAAACTATAAATTCGATGAGAGCGAAAGAGCAACACTGAAAAGTACAGAATTGATTTCTAGCAAAAAATTAAACTCTGACATTACGTTTTCAACTCAAAACAGTATTTTCTTAGACAAAAGTCTTTTGTAAGACGATTGGTTATTCCGGCAACTTGTCTTACAAACAACTTTCAACTGTCTTAGCCAGAATTGACTTGTTGATTTAAATCATATCAAAATAAATAATGCGAGCCGCGTACTTTTAAATTCCTTAAAGATCCCATTTTTATGTGTTGTATAGTTTCGAAA
Organism: Merzomyia westermanni; assembly: GCA_949987695.1. Lineage (NCBI taxonomy): Eukaryota > Metazoa > Arthropoda > Insecta > Diptera > Tephritidae > Merzomyia > Merzomyia westermanni. Next base: position 159,984,340 of record OX465288.1, on the reverse strand, counting down.
TATGCAGGTTTCAAAAAGTCACTGTTTTCAAAAAAGTCACGGTGTAAAAAATTAATGTATCATCCCGTAAAAGCTACAGGTTTTAAAACTCAAATCCCGTCCCCACGGAATACTTAGCTGTCGGTGCAAGACGGTAGGAGTTTTAGTTCTGGGTCAAGTCCCCAAGGACTTAAAGGCTTTCGATGCTTTCTCTTTGGAAAAAAAAACATGTTTCGACGATACTTATGTAGGTCTTAGACTGAGCCAAAAAAAAGATAAGGTCCGTTCAAAAACAAAAAATTATTACTGGAAGTAATGAATTTTTACTAACATTTTGTGTCAAGTGTTCATTAACTCAAAAAATTTGCAAGAAAAACACAAATCGAGAAACAAACTAATTTTTACTAGTAAAATTTGTAGCTGGTAAAAATTTGTAAACTCAAAGAATTCGCTGTCAAACCCAAACTTAAATAAAATTAATAATTTTTTTTTTATTTTCAAAAAATTAAATAAATTTTAACTTTACATAAATGGATAGAAAAGGAAGTGTTCCATTATGTGATAAAACTCAGTTAAATTTTAAAATCTTTACATGCTTACTGGCAAGATGACGCTTCCAAATCTAGATAACGAATGACAAGTTATTTTCCTAATCAAAAAATAAAGTAAATGTATTATTATTTAGAATGGCGGAAAAATACAGTAAAAGTTTTAGACCTTAATTTAAGTTTTTAGAGCTCTATCATTTCTAGTTTAGATGTTTTACACCTCATCTTAGTTTTGCTTTGAAACCAAATAATTGCAGTTACATTTGCTTGCAAATAGTTTTCTTAGTAAATCAAATTCCCACCAAAAAAGTCCAGAATGAAAACCAGTATGACAAGTGTGCCACTAAGGATGGCATCGACAGTGTGTGTTTTTTTTGTAAATTTAATGTAAAAAATTTAATATTTAATATAACGTAAAAATTTCATGTAAAAATCTACCATTTTCAGTTGATGCCCCTGAAGATGCTAAGAAAATCTTAGCGAAACGTTGGGCTGTAAGGTAGAAAAAGCCTTGTTTTATTCGCACCTCACATAAATAGATCAGACCCGCTTACCAAATAAATAATAGTTAAATTAACTGATCGGAAAAAATACGAAAATGTTTGTCAATTTAAGGTCTGAAACTTTTACCATATTCTTATGGTCATTCCAAAAACGAAAATAATTTTCTTTTTGGTTTAGTCCAATACCGCGATTTTATCATCATTCACGACATTTCATTTATATATATATTTTATAAGCTATTAAATTGTGAGATTTTTAGTTTGCTAATTGAACAAATCTACCAAATTTGTATTTCCAAATATATTTAACTTGATGACGTATATGGGGTGATACTTAAACATATTTAAAGTCGTGTGTAAAAAAATAGCACCAGAACTCAAAGTGTCATTGCTTGCAAATTATGATTTTTTATTCAATAGTTTTCATTTAAAATGTAGTTGGAGTCATACAAAATCCAAAATTAGATTAGAAGCTCCGGTTCTACTTCACTAAAATTATCCTTTTTGAGAATTCATTCATTACGAGTATACATCATTATATGAAACTGGAGGTGGTTGTTAAGCGATTCGTTAAATTTTTTGCAATATCTTATTATCTACAAAATTATATTTTCGACCTTATGGTTAATCAAAGTGTCACCAGCTTACCAGACAGTAGTCAAAATTGGCCGTTTTGAGATTTGAAGTTATTTTTCCACCCACCACTGTACGAAAATATTTCTAAGTGACATGATGAACTTGAAATTCTATTCCCTATCAGTTTAAAAATCGCCGGGCTCGCTTGAATCTTATAGTGAACGTTGTGCCGGTACAGCATGAGTAAAAGTGCCGCTAGATGGTGGTTCGAGTCCCCAATATCGACTCTATGAATGTGCTTTAGCTGTTTGTAGACGATTAAGGCGTGATCACTTTTGCGACAAAACATATCTTATCTGCTCTATCATAGTTGTCTCGTAGGCGCAGATAAATGATATGGCGAAGAGCTTCACTTTGATGTGGCTCGCGGTAAGATGTTCGTCCGCAGGCGTAATCCACAAATTGTTTACATGGACCCTGTAGCAGACGTTGCCCACAAAGCGGGCAGCGGTACTTTCCTTTATAATAGTATGGAGATTCCAGTTCGACGTTTTTCCTACGTAGGGTAATTTGATGATACAGAAGCTGTCAGGAGACTAGCAACTTTTGAGTTCTTGAAAATTCGCAAAGTCAAATCATTAAACTTAGTTTGGAGCGAATCCTTCCTCTGAAGAAGTGAGGTCGCTGCCATCATAGTCAGAAATAAGTACTCCGAACTTGCTGAAAAACTCCTAAAACCACTCGAAGAGTGTTTTAGTTAACAATCCATTTTCTCCCTTAACAACTTATCTTAAAAACACTTTTTCACTATGCATCAAGTTTAAGAACTGTGAACTGTAAAACTATTCAATGCAATCTTTTTCACATTTTCCATAATCTACGAACATTTTTCCATGCCATGGAAGGCACACGGATTTGTGAGTGAGGCACACTCACACATTCATATCCAAGTACCAAATGTGACAAATGCTCAGCTTCTACCGGATAAGCTGTCAGCATCATTACTACCACAATACTGCTCTGTATTCCTTCTCTACTTGATCAGAAAATTGCTGTAAGCCTTGACAGAAGGGAATGTGCCACACAAAGTATCAATGCACAAAGAATAAAATAGTTGCGGCTTCTGGTGAAATGGCGATAAAACTACAATTTCGCTTGATATCACGGAACCTGCGGAAGAGGTGATAGGTTGGCAGCGTCACAGCCAAAAGCATAAAAGCTAGGAATCTGTTAGCCTACGAAGGTCGGTCGATACTTAGGCTTGTACTTTCTTAAAAAAAGCCACTCAATCTAGATAATTTTTTATGGCTTAAAATTCAAGTCATCAACATTTCAACCTTCATTTTCTCAATCTCATGAAATTGAATTTTGTAGTTAGTCGAGTATAAATTCATATAAACCGTATAACATATGTATGATTACACCTATTTGTCTACCCTCGTATCCGCAAGAACATATGGATAGAAAATAAAACAATTTTCATTGAGTTAATATTTTGAAAAAGCACAATGAAGCTATGCATTTACTACGTGCACAGTTGCGTGGAATGACAAACGGATGAAGACGATGTATCACAGACGAGTCAGTATAGTGGAAGCACAACATATAGAAGGGCTGATATAAACGCATACACACATAAAAGATAATATTTGTTTTATAATAAAAAGTATATAGTGTATACTATATACCACATGTGTCGACCGAGTTTTTTAAAATAAGTTAAAAACGTGATTTAAGGTTAATGTTTAGGGTTAAGGAGAATTCCAATTTGTGTAAGGCATGCAAATAAAAAATGATGTATTTTAAAATCAATTGGTTCTAAACAAAAATGGCATTCATTTTTCACGTTGCTATTTTTGTAACAGTCGTTATATTGATAAACTGAAAACCCCAGGGTACCAGAGCACATGAGAAAGGCATTTAAAGATTCTAGCAAAAAGCGAGGCTGAATTTTTCCTCTGTTCACACCCCATAGAATACAACCAAATTCTCACATATTAAAAAAATGCCACCAAATCGGCGTCCTTAAAAGTATAAGCAAATAAAAAACAAACCAAAAAATGTAAAAGGAGATATTAGCCGCTCCGTATCTCGGTCGATATTAATACCCAAAATATTTTTGTTTAGTACTAAAAATTATAAAACTCGTTTTAAGGATACCATTTTCATATCCATGGGAATATGATGATTTATATATTTCCAGTTAATAATATACAAATTAAAGAAATCAATAATCTATCTTATACCTATGGAAACAAAATAACTTCCTTATATATTAATGCGTTTAACACGAGACCCATTAAATAGATTTGGCTTATCAACAGGGATGGATTTACTTGTGCCCTGTTAAAAATGCCGCCCTTTTATCTTCATGAAATATAGTAAAAATGTATTTTACGTATGCAATTCACAACTTAAATATTTGTATATAAGTAGCTAAAACCCCAAAAAATCCCTGCAAAAATTACCAAAATTATTGGAACATACCTCCTTTAATGAAAAAATTATGTAGCTTCGGAGTTTTGCTCAAAATTTCCACTTCTTTTTTAGTTTTGTCCAAAGCTCGCTTTTCATATTCAGCACCGCTTAATATTTTGCGCCCATCACTCATATTTTCAAAATATATAAAAAACTATTTCACCCAAAAAGGATTATTATCGATTGTAATTATAAAAACTTCAGAATTAATTGCTAATAAAATCACAGCTGATCAGTGCTGACCAGGGTTAGAACTTTATTACGATCGTAGCGGGTTTACTACTTTTTTGGAAAAATGGAAATCTAATTCGCCGCTACGCCTAACTCATAATCTACTACGATTTATTAGATTTGAAAAAAGAGTGATAGGTTTTCTGTGAGTAGTTAAGGCCGTGTTACTCATACTCAACTAAGGGCAGCATAGCATGAAAACTGTCATTTAAAAAATGTCCTAATGAAATTCGTGTTGAATAATATGTTACCCGACTACATATGTTACGCAATGCTAAATAAGAATAACTAAAGCCTTAAACATTTTGGAAAAATTGTGTGTACACGTAAGATATACTGAAAAAAACATACCCAAGAAAATGTTTACAGTTTTCCGGAGCATCCAGTACTCACGTAAAGCAAGAGGGTCCCAAAAAATATTCAAATCAACTTGAAGTAAACAACCCACGGTTGGATATTTGCTATTCTGGTAATCGCATTGGACTCCCTAATAATTTCCATTTCACTTCGACAGCAAATCGAAAAATGATCTCGTTTTTGGAATAGCTGTCGGAGCTGTAACTTCGGAAATTTTAATACTAATAAAAATGTTGGCAAAAAAGATTAATAGTGAAAATACCAAATAAAAACTATTAAGAGGTAAAAGGTACAAATTTTAGTTGACTGCGGATTTTGAAAAAATATACTTTAAAACAATCTACTCCCTGCTGCTGAAAAGAGCTAAACTGAATAAAAGAGTACTACAGTTTACATAAAATAGTTTTTTGTGGCATAGTTTTAGGCAGTTTCCACGGTGAATAACCGCATCACTTTAAGTTACTAATTCTTATTGATTTATACAGAAACAAAAATTGAGCCGATTATCAAAAATATTTGTAAAAATTTTAATTTGTTTCGAAATCTGCCGCCCCCAAAATCTGCCGCCCTGTGCCAGTGCTCCGTGAGCACCTAGTGTAAATCCAGGGCTGCTTATCAAAAGGTAGTGTGTTCATACTAAAGATAAGACACAAGCAATATTATCTTGCTCACAAATTGAACCAATCATCTACATTGATCTATTTGGTCAAATCGTTGTTGTTGCATTTACATGTAAAATTTTTTATGTGGCTCAGGATAACGACGAACGGATGACACCTATTAGCAACCAAATGAAAACCCGCTCAAATGGTCAAATGCGGTGCAAGAAGTTCATTGACAAGTGAGCCTTAGCAGCTTCCCAATAGCTATGATGTTCGTTTCTATTTTTTCCATATTTATAATATAATATTAAAGCAAAATTGTAGAAAATAATATATTTTACAAGAATATTAAACATTAATAAACTTAAATGGAACTCTTATATAAAAATGCAACTAAAATGTTTAGTTTAAAAATTGTTTGCCTGTTTCTCGCATTGAACAGTCTTTTCTTGATATTAATCAAAAAAGTTTGCCACTAATCTAGTGGCTTCATTACCACGTTTTACTGTCGATCAGTTAAATTGACGTGAGGCAAAGATCATCACTCCCCTAAGATTTATTGGAAAGTCCTTTGCTGAATATGTCCGTTTCGGTGCTAATCTGATCAGGTAGTCTTATCTTGTTGATTTGTTCTCCAGAAGGTGCTTGGAGCTCAGGGTACCATATAATGGCTGTCCTTAACTTTAGTCATGGACTGATCCTTAGCTGAGCCAATGAGTTCTCTTGTATCTACTCGTCGCGACACTCCTTTAGCCTGTCAATGCCAATTATTTCTGCACATGATTTCGGTGCCCGGAGTTTGGAATGCTGAAAAATGCGTATTTAGTGCCCCCCAAGTTGTAAGCCGCCTGCCGAAACACAGAGAATAGAACAAGCAGTTTATGCCTGACACCATCAATAAGTCCCAACATGCATTGCCAGTACAGTTTTGAAGGAGCTAGAGGGATAAGCAATGCTTTTAGTATCTCTTAGATGTCTCCACAGACGAAAGAGTGAAGCACAATCCCCAATAGAAAAATTAAGTTTGTCACCATTATTTTCAGAAATCAACCTAAAACCAGAAGCAAACTCACCGTCTTTAAAGATACTGAAGTGTGTGATCATTGTGATATTGATAGACCTCGAGAATTTGAGACTCGCATGCTCTTTCGAAACCACAAATAAAAGTACAATAGCAGCTTGTTGTTGTTGTAACGACAAAAACACTCCCCGAAGCTTTTGGGGGAGTGCTGTCGAACTGATAGTTCTTGGCCGGATATGAATCCAGTACGCTCCGGTATTCGTTTGCGGTACTGCCCGACTGTCGGGATAGCTATTTGGTATTACCAGTGGAACCTTCTAGGTCATGTCACCCCTCCTTTCGTAGGGAGGGAGAGATGGGTAATGATAGGTGGCATCATATCCGTAGATCAACCATCGAATTGCACGTCATTACCTTTGTGACTCTTACGACCGGTATGCCTACCTCGGGCATATTCTAAACCCCTAACCCGCAGGGGTACAATAGCAGCTTCATTCTCCACAGTTCTGGCAACAAACCTTCCTTGAATTTGTGTGGGAAGTGAATATGTAACCATCACCCAATTGCCCAATTGGCTGTTTGGTCCTTTCTAGTTAAGGACATTTAATAGGCTGATAGTTTCTCTTTAGGTCGAAATATCGCATTCCCTTTGCCTACAACGGCGTTCAGTTAATTTAAAATTTAGATCATTGTTTCAGAGGTAACTCGAAAACGTCTAAAGGGGTGGGTATATAAACTAAACATTCCTCGTAGACAGTTGTATTCGAACTGGCCAAATTATTTTTTCTCATACTTAATTAAGGTTAAAACAACAAACATTAGAAATTTTATAAATAATCTTTATAAAGGTCAGTACGCAGTGCGCTTATCACCCATCACCATGACCTTGGCAAACTATGTACTTGAAAATCAAAAACTGCGAGTAATAATAAACGATACTTTGTTTCTTTGACCTTTAATAATGTTTCCAAATAGTTTCTTTCTTCTTCAAATGGTCATCTAACCGCCTGGGCGATTTTGACCGTCCAACAAATAATTTGGTCTGTCTATATTTTGGCAATTTGAGTAGATTTGCGAAAAAAGATTTTTTTACCAGAAACCAGTATGTACATATATCGTCGTCGCGGCGGTAAAAGCTACTAACTACATTTAGCAAAGTTTTTCACAAGAACAAAAAACTCGAAAACACTCAAAATTTTAAAATATATAAAAATGAAGCAGCTTATCATAAGTCATTTTCTTTTCTTCAAACACTAGAAGACTTATGAATAAAATAACAAAATTCCCTTATAATTTTTTCCGTTTGCTTATTTTTTTGGTTGCTTTCAGCTAAACATTTTTTATGCAAGCAGAAAAGTTGTATCTGGCGAACATAAATATCCCGAAATCTACTTGGCTGTGTCCTAATCACAAAACGCGGAACCAAAATGAGTTCTGGGTATGCAGAAGTCGAAATTTTTACTTGGCCAATCCTTTTTTTGCCATCCAAGTTACTCACACACAGAGACAGCTAATTAGTTCTCGCGCCGGTTGTTTGTATACAAACAGATATATCTACAAAACCAGCCCCAAAGTTTCAATGACAACTGTGAACAGTCTTTTGCCAAATATGAACCCGGTATGTTTGTATCGTCGAGCTAAGTTGCGTCTTTCGGCAGGCATATTCTATTCCAATAAGCATTTTGTTGGAAATACATTTAAATCCCATTTGGGATCAAATCCGGTTTCCAATTGATTTTTAACTTGAGACCAATTGGTGAAACACTCCATCCTCCAGCAGATGGAAACATTTTTGATATGAAAATATTCTTATTTCTCCACTTGAAAAAATATTTTACTCCAACTTGAATTCGATCATTATTTTCCAACTGAAATCGAATTTAACATTTTACTTTTGTTTTTGTTCTCTTCCAACAAATTTACGGGAGCTACAGTTTTTTGACGATTCCGAAGCAGATGAATTTTTTCTGAGAAGTCTTCCATGTTAAAAATTCACCAAACTAGTGCCGAGGGGCGACCCCGTTTTGAAAAACCTTTTCAAAACACTTTTGATTTTACTTGTCCCGGTACTCGAACCTTGGACCTTCGTTGTAGTAGTCAGCCATTAATATAAATACTACCTTTTGTCGCACAGATGTACTATATCTTTTTAGTTCTTTTCTTTTTTTAATATTTTGATAATATTTCGGCAGTTTTTCGTTCGCTCGCATGATTTGATTAATTTTTATTATCAGATATGATCAAAAATAAGAGTGTTGCCATGTCTAAAAATTGCAGGTGCACAAACTGAAATCAAACATTGGTAATATGTCCAACCTGAAGTGAAGAAACATGTTGGAAATCACTTTAAAAATTTAGACATTCCTCAAACATCGAAAAAGTTGGATTTATGAATATTGACACTTGCCGTGACGCCGCTATGGATACTATAGGGCGCCAGCTAGGCTGAAAGAATAACCAAGCAGAAATAAAGCGGATGACAAAAGGTTCGAGTTCCGGGAGAGAAAAAATTGCGCACAGGGCGTCGACTCATCGAGCGTACTTAGCTCAATGGTACATTTCTACTCATTGTTAAATGTGAAGGAAAATAATTGGCCCGAGGAGCTGGCAATGGTAACACCCCAACTCAAAAATAATACATCGCCGAGACGTGTCGAACTATTCGAACAGCCAGCTATTCCAGATCTAGCTTAAGGTTTAGGTAAAAAGCAGACGTGCTAAATTTAATTAGTAATCAATTAATTAAACGGTTTTTTAAATTGTTTCTCACGAAAAGGCAATTATTAATTGATTAGGATTAGAAACAATCAAAAAATAATCATGACTTTTTATGATTATTAAAAAAATTTTAAAATAACAAAATAAAGTGGGTTCGATTATTATTGATTTTTTGGATTTTTTTTCGACAATTTTTGATTTTTTTCAGTTTTGTTGATATGTATAAGTATTTCTACAACAATATTGAAAAAAGTCAGAAATAATAAAAAATTATCAAAAAACAAGTAAGGCAAGGGCTGTCTTCGACTGTGCCGAAGACTTTATACCTTTCATGAATACGCATGTTTTTTTTTTGAAATAACGGTAAATCGTAAATATCTGAAAAACAGTACCATAGAATCAAAAATAACCTCGATTTTCGGAATCAGGGCGTGGTTTTACATACGAATTTCATATTCGCGTCTCTGGTGGTTTTTGGCTGTAGACCAGTGTAATCAATCAGTAAATAGATTCTCAAGAAAATGATTAATACAACCGGTAATCATTACGATTAGTAATAATTATTTAACAGGTCTGGTAAACAGTATGAACAAACGCTTATGAAACATTTTAGAATTCAAGTATGTTCGCTCCAATCCATAAGAAAGGCGTTACCCGCATCTACCAATCTACCGCAATTGCCGCGGAACCAGTATGCCGTACATAACATATCTATAGTGTTCTATTCAGCGTATTGCAAACGACTCAAGCCCATAATAGACAAGCTGATCAAATCTCATCCGTTTCGCTTAAGATCTGCACGATATGACAAGTGATGCTGTGGACTGAGTAGGCAATAGAGAAGGAAAGTACACTTTTAAAAGCAGCTATAATGACCATTAGAGTATTCGAAATATAAGTTATCCATTACGTCAACGGCGAATATAGAACATATGCCAGCTGGGTCATGGTTTAGTTCATTGATTTGACGATGTTTCGAATAGATGAAAATGCGCTGATCCCAAAGTTATTCCTATCGACTATGGTAGCATATAAAGGGAAGAACAAATTTTTTATTGCCTCGGCGCTTGTATATGGCATAAGTAGTCGCTAAGAAGGCTATACCTAAATCGGCATGGGTCTAGCCAGTTAGAGGAACGCCCATTAAATTGTTTGTGTTTTTGAGCTCTTGCGGCCATTAAAACTCCAAAAGTGACGTTTTACTAATGGCTCTGCTATAAACTAGTCTCCATAATAGGTCTGTGTATACATATTTACTTAATTGGATCTACGTTACGTGTGCGGTGTGTGTGATCTTCAAGTGTCAACTGTTGGTTTGAATATTTTTAGAAATCATTTTCATGCTAATGGTTAAAGGGTTATAACTTCCTACCAGTACATAAATATGCATAGGAATGTAAGCTTCAGTTTTAGAACGCCCTGAGGGACCAGTTTTTAATTGGTTAAAATTGTACTAGTTAAATGAAGATAGACAAGAATAAACACACCAAATGCACCAGTCCTGATTCAACGACAATTCAATGTGAAATGATGCAGTGGAGGAAATAGTACTGGTGTCTTTAGGACCTATACGAGGGTGACCTTAAACTTAGTCTGCATTCCTGTAGAGAATAGTCCTACTTGTAACCGTTAAAAAGGCACGCAATGTCTAAACGACAATAACAACAATAACACAAAGTTGTAATATCTAAGAATAATCCCAGTAAGTATGTGGATGTAAACAGGTATTCTTAATGAAAAAACAGGTCAATACTACAATATCCGCTTGTGTATCAATAAAGTTCGAAACTGCTCAACAAGAAGAAGAAATAATGTGATCCATTCAACTTAACACTAATGCCAAAAAGCTTTTGATTAATACAGCGTGAAATTATACTGATTGCCATTGGTTATTGGTATCGAAAGCTATATATAACTTCGTATTGATTTACATACCAGCAAGTATATGTTCATTAAACTGGGACGAAAAAATTAAAAAAAAAAAGAAATTATAGTGGTATCATTTTTCAGAATTAGAAAAAAAATTTTTAGACCTTACTATTCAAAACTTATTTACTAAGAAAAAAAATGCATACTACATTCAAAATTTTTCATGCCCAATAGCGGTTTACTCTGCGATGATGTAGGTTTACTGTTCTAATATAAAGTCAAAAAAAGTAGGCGGATCTGGTATGCGTTTTACCACGCTAAATCCAAATCCGCCGTCAGAATTTGCATAGCGAGTTGTGCTCGTCCATAACCTCAAAAAAGGAACACACAGCACTGGCGGTTTCCTTTTATGGTGATTAAGGCCGCTTTCGTTTGATTTTTCCATTTTTGACAAATTTTCAAGGGCGAATCAAAAAACCATGCCATAGTTAAAAATTTTTACTTCGATTTGTTTTGTGAGGAATTTAATTTCCCACTTTATGCTAGAAATTTTAAATAGCATGGAACAGCTCTAAAAACTAATTTTTATTGTTTTTACCTCACCCAGTCTAATGAGCATATACATTCATATCTATAATAGCCTATACATCCAGTATAATATGGGGCTTCAATCACTAACTGCATTGATTGATGTAATACAAACTAGAGACGTGACGAATATTCGCATGCGAATGATGTGCATGATTTCGACGTTCGCATAAATTAATTGTTTGCAGTCCTATTGAGCAGGCCCATTCTTTGACATTTACTGAGATGTATATATACATATATATACATATGAAAGAGGTTTAAAAAAAAAAATTATGACATATCCGTTTTCACTGGTTAGTCGACATTTTTTGTTATTTTTGAAAGCTAGTACTCAAATAGAGTATATGAAAGCCATACATCAAGAAAATCGGTTTATAATCACGCCCACTTTCGTAGGAGGCCAATGAAAATTTCTTTAGCAAACTGAGCGAATTGCGCGTCCAACGATGACATTCGTTACATCCGTAATACAAAGACCGCCATTGACATGCATTAGACCTTTTAAAAAAAATATTATTTTATCTTTCAATCAGCCAAACATTTTTTTTGATATAAAATGCAACAAAAAGAGAACGAAAAAATCCGTTAATTTCAGTACAAAAATTTTCTGACGAATTAAGCTTGAAAACTTCATTCCTATTACTCGTACCTCTTTCTTAAACGAATCATGCTAATAGCGGTGTTTTTTTTATCCGCATCTGCGTTTGCGCTTAATATTTGTACTATTTCATAGTTGCAGATAAAGTTGTGCGCTTAGCAGTCCATACAAATATTAAGCGCAAACGCAGATGCGGATGAAAAAAAAACACGGCTACTATTAATTTGAAGGGAAAATTATTATTGTTTTATAATAATTATTTTTTAATTAATTATTAAAAGTTTTTACCCGAATAAAGCATTACAATTTAGACACAATCGCTATAGCTTTTTTGTAGATCCATTTCAGGAGCAGCTACACATCTTCATCAGAGAAATTGTGGCACACCATCGTTGGCTTTTTGCAGCTAAACTCCGACTTCTAATAATTTTAACATTAGTTTCTGTTAATATGTATCTATTGTTTACATTTCGACTATGCTGTTCGGTTTTGTTTATTTTATATATCAATCCCATTGAATTATTGTTTTTACGGCCTATATATCTTATATATAAATAGACAAGATGAATGCAATGTAGAACCGTTTTCTGCTAAACTATAATTCTAAGGTATACAAATTAAATATGTATAGATAGGAAATTTTGAGGTGTACTTTTATCCGTAAATAAATAAATTTAAAAAATGATTTTAATATAAAAAATTTAACATAAAAGTCACACCACTACACATTCACTTATTCACACTATAGACACGCTGTGTGTGTGTGTACTTGCTTTTTGTGTACTATGCTGAATCGTGAGCATGGCCGAGGAGTTGCTTTGTAGGAAAAAATTAAGAGCCGTAGTAGTGTGAGTAGACTTGCCATGCATGTTTTTGTGTTATTCGTGTGGTCGGCTCTCACTGTGAGTGCGAAGAGTTGGTAGTGGACCAATGAAAAATAAGTATTCGCACTATAGATACTCTGTTGTGTCATGCATTTTTACTTTAGTTGTTGTTATTGTATTGATTACTGGCTACGATGCCCAGTGTCAGCTGCTCTCCTGAGAGCACGAAAAGTTGCTTTGTTGGATACATTAAACAAGCAATGTAAAATATGAGCAAATATGTAAAATTCATTGCTGATACCTACAAACAGGGTTTACAAAAATAAAATAAATGATTACTCATAAAGAGTATTAAACACCGAAGAAAATTAAAGGAAAATAGAGGAAAGGAAAAGAATTGAAAGGAAGGAAAATTAAAGGAAAGAAAGGAAAGAAAAGGAAAAGGAAAGGAAAGGAAGGAAAGGGAAGGGAATGGAAAGGATAGGAAAGGAAGAAAAATTAAAGGAAAGAAAGGAATGGTAAGGAAATGAAACGAAGGGAAGGGAAAGGAAAAAAAAGTTTGAGGAAAGTAAAAAATAAAATAAGGGAGTAAACAAAGAAATCAAGGAAAATAAAAATATGTTAGAGGAAAGGAACGACATAGAAAGGAAGAGAAAAAGGCGGATAAAACATACCTACATCAAAAAAATAAAATAAAATAAAGTTTATTGGTTGAATTTCAACCACTGGGCGAAGTCTAGTATTTCAAAATATTCATGACTATAAATAAAAGGCTGGGAGTAAAAAGTAAACTAATTTTTCATATAAGTAAAAAGGAAGCTTATAAAATTTTTAACAAAAAGGTGTAAAAAAAAAAAAAATTTCAATAAGAGGTAGACAAATCGTTTTTTCCATTAAAAGGTAAAAATATCTTTCTTTATACCCCTTTTTATTAAACATTTTATAAGTTTCCCTTTTGCTTACATGAAAAATAAGTTTACTTTTTACTGCCAGCCTTACAAATGATCTCAAGGCCAAGGAAAATAACTCTTCTGAAAATTACTATGGTTTTAATAAAAAAAATTTATTTTAATAAATTTTTATTAGAATCGTTACTAATTTATGACAAAATATTTTTTATTTTGGCCCAGTCTACTATACATACCTGTTTACGAATTTATTACCTTAATATGCTACTTAGTGTGTTTTCAGCATGGAATGACCTTAGAATAGAAATAGAAAGTTCAGTGAGAGTAAAGTAGCAGCTAGCGGGTATTGTGCCAGACGCAGCTAAATGGGCCATTGGTAAAGTATTAAAATATGATATCTTGCACGAGCCAGAATGTCAGGTGGTAACGTCAACAAATTTTAATACACGTGGATTACACATATTCATATATAAATATGCATACACAACTTTGACTTTGCTGAATACATTTAAAGCTCATTATGTTATCAAATTCATCTCAAATCTGGTATAATGAGTCAAAAAGTGGTTCGTCTTGATTATTTTAAAAGTCTTCTGTAAGTGATAACGTTGAATAAGCTCGTTAAGGGGGGGCTTAAATTTTTGGTACAATACATTTCATAGAACCCTGTCGCGTTCTCCTGGATCAGTTTGGGAAGTCTTCTAGAGGTAAAGAGTTATTTAAACGTTAGCGGCTGATTTGTATTTTTCTAGAGTTTTGTGAGAGTACTTGCACGGTCTAAACGTCACACTATGGGGTTTTTGTAGAAACTTGTCTTAAATCAAGTACCTCGTCAGTGCTTGGACGCAAAGCACGTACTCAAACCAGTTCAAAAATTTAATACAGGGTGTTTTTTTTACAGGTTTGTTTTTCGAATAGAGATAAAACTGGCATTTTGTGGTCAAATCTGGCAACTCTAATGTCATTTATGTTCAGTTTGGTTTGCCATTTCATCATGAACAGGTTGACAAAAGAACAACGCTTGCAAATCGTGCAAATTTATTTCGAAAATAATGGTTCAGTTCGCGAAGTTTACCGTGAGCTCCGTCCATTTTATGGTCGACATAATCGTCCATCAGAGCAATTAATTCGGTTAACCATGGATCGTTTTCGCACTACGTTTACTCTATGTGATAATACGCATCCGGAGAGACGTCGAACAGTGCGCACCGAAGAAACAATTGCCGCTGTAGAGCAAAGTGTTGAAGAGGACCCGAATGAATCGATTCGCCACCGTGCACAGCAATTGGAGCTTTGTCCATCAACTTAATGGAAGATTTTGCGCAAAGATCTTGGCTTGCGACCTTACAAGATCCAGCTTGTGCAAGAATTAAAGCCGCGAGACCATGCAATGCGTCGTGATTTTGGTGTATGGGCCGAAAATGAGATTGATTTCGATGCTGATTTTCATCGCAAAATTTTGTTCAGTGATGAGGCTCATTTTTGGTTGAATGGCTACGTCAACAAGCAAAATTGCCGCATTTGGAGTGAAGAGAATCCACATGAGACCCTTGAAACGCCATTACATCCACAAAAACTGACTGTTTGGTGTGCTCTATGGGCTGGTGGAGTCATTGGGCCATACTTCTTCCGCAATAATGCTGGAGAGGCAGCTACCGTTAATGGAGACCGGTATAGAGCCATGATAACCGACTATTTTGTTCCCGAATTGGATGGCATGAATGTGCATGAGTTGTGGTTCCAACAAGACGGCGCTACATGCCACACAGCGCACGTCACAATCGATTTATTGAAGGAAACATTCGATGAGCGCATAATTTCGCGGAATGGACCTGTCAATTGGCCACCAAGGTCGTGTGATTTGACACCATTGGATTATTTTCTTTGGGGATATGTGAAGTCGCTCGTCTACACCAACAAACCAGAAACGTTAGGGGAATTGGAAGCCAACATTCGTGGCGTTATTGCCGACATACGGCCCCATATGCTCGAAAAAGTGGTTGAAAATTGGACCTGTTGAATTGGCTTTATTCGAGCCAGCCGCGGCGGCCACATGCCCGAAATCATATCTAAACATTAATGGCATAAAATTATCCTTCCAATAAAGCCAAATTGATGGACCTTAAAACGATTTTCTTGTGTTTTATTTCAATTCGAAGTTCTATACCCCTAAAAAAACACCCTTTATTAATCAATATGAAGGTGAAGGTAGTGTTGCCGGCCTACCACACCGAAGGTCCATGGTTCGAGCCCTGGTACAGGTAACATCAAAAGTGATTTGAAAAAAGTTTTTCAAAACGGGGTCGCCCCTCGGCAGTGGTTTGGCAAACTCTCCGAGTGTATTTCTGCCATGACAGTCTTCTCAGCAAAAAATTCGTCTCCTTTGTAGATGTCGTTCGGAGTCGGCAAAAAACTGTAGGTCCCACCAATTTGTAGGGAAAAAATTCAAATCGGCACACCACAAATTGGAAGAGAAGCTTGGCGCAAAAATCTCTTAGGAGGTTTATGATGATATACCTTTTGTATATCGCGCCATAGATAGATAGAGAAAACAACAAATATTAGCAAACTTTTATAGCTAATATGAAAAAAAATTAATTTTGAAAAATATTATTTTAATTCCTTTTTCTATACCAACAATTTTTGTTGATTTACAGCCTGTACATTTTCAAGTATTCATGAAACGAGTTATTCTTCTTTACCATATGCACGAACCACTTCCGTCATTTGACAGTTAGTAGTGTGATCATGATGGATTTTTTGACAGATCTGGAGTTTAGATTACATCAAAACCAGCGTATCTTTACCTTAATGGTTAGCAATGCGTGCCAAAATTTCTCTGATGAAGAAGCCTAGCGGCTTCCGGAATGGATCTATAAGAAAAGCTATGGCGGTTGTCTTTAAACATTTTTCCTACTCTATTCAATTAAAAAAACTTTTAATAATTAATTAAAAATGATTATTAAAAAATAGAAACATTCATAATTTTCAAGTATTCAGGAAACGAGCTCAAGGCCAAGAATAATAATTTTTCACTTTCTGAATTTTTATGAAAATTATTATAGTGTTTTTTTTTAATAATCATTTTCATAAAAAAATTCAAAAAGTGAAAATTTGTTATTCTTGGCCTTGAGCTCGTTTCATGAATATTATTTTAATTGCAAAAAACAAGTATTATTTTTAGTTGAAAAATAGTGCATTATTTTAAAGTTCAAAAAAAATCATTGCAAACATTTTTTATAAAATATATCTTGTGAGTTTCCGTAACGAAATATTGCAAAAACATTTCGAAACTACATATATTCTTTTTTTAAGGCTTTTAATTGGGAAAAAACAAATTTTTATTCAAACTTGAAAATCTCGCTACGTACATGTATATTATACATACATATAGATTTTGAGATGATGAATTTGAAAACTCAAAACAACGTTTCTAAACATTTTGCTAAAAATTTGTTAGAAAATTGAAACTGACTACTTCAAACAGCGAATTTCCGTAACGCAATATTTAGAAATCTTATTTTTATACATTTCAGCTCAATATCTCAGAAAAAATTAAACCGAAAAACACTTTTGAAGTAGATCACTTTAAAAAATATATCTTATTCAAACTTGAAAATTCCAACTTTCGAATCAACCAATTGCTGAATTTTAAAATCATAACATGTTTGAAAATTCCAAAACATTTCAAAACTTTTTTTAACATTTTACACATTTTTAGCTAGAAAACTGCATACTCAGTCTCTGAAATATGTGAAAAAAAATGTTTGAACTATTTGCAGCTTTTCCACAATTTTTAAAAATATTTTTTATTTATATTTTCGAGTTCAGAATTTCAAAAACTATGAGGAATGGGGTTGTCAAGTAAAAGTAAGTAAGAACTATACCTTTTTCAGGTTAAATTCAGACAATTACAACTGATATTCAGAAAGATACAATTCATATTTAGAATTTCTATTTGATATTCAGAAAGTTACAATTCATAAGCAGAATTTCCATTTCATTTTCAGAGAATTACAAATCATATTCAGAAAGTTATACTTCCAATTCAGAATTTACACTTCATATTAAGAAACTTACAATTGATATTCAGAATTTCCATTTAATTTTCAGAATTTCCATTTCATATTAAGAATGTTACTATTGATATTCAGAAAGTTATAATTCATATTCAGAAAATCACAATTCATATTCAGATTTTCCATTTCATATTCAGAAAGTTACAATTGTTATTTAGAAAACTTCAATTCATATTCAAAAAATTCCACTGTACTCTTGTTAACTTTATGATCCATACATAGAAGCAATTTTTTACCAAGTATTTTTTTATATGTTACTTTCATTCTGTGCTTTCATATACTCCATCACAATCGGTTAACACACATATAAAAAAATTAAAACATACAAGTCATAAATTTAATTAATCAAAGTAATTATTACGAAATGGAACTAAATCATAACTGTGTCATATTCTTAATAACAATGGCACACAAAAATGTATGCCGAGCTCTGCCTTGCAGGCAATTATACCATACGTAGTAAAACTGGACACTAACTCAGTTTGGGCGACGATATTTGAACTATTACACCTGTTAGGTTTCTATTGAATGCAATATATACAAAAATACCTGCATAATATTCTTAATGTGAAATTGAAATCCTGAATATAAATTGTAACTTTCTGATTATGAATTGTAATTCCACTAAAATTTTACTGGAAATATTTCGGAATCCTCATTTGATTCTTAAATATAGAGATTTTCTATAGTTTTCATATTAGCGTAATACCGTTACGTTGTATAACATCTTCTCTATGGGATAGAACCTGTGGAGTTCCTTGTAGGACTTGATGCAACGAATCGACAACAGCTAATCCATATATTTATTTAACCCCTTAAAGCCTATTTTACAATTAAATCTTAAACTTAAAGTACAACAATAGAATTTTCTAATCACACAAGCAAATTTGGACATTTTACTTGACTTAGATGAACATCCCGAGGATCGTGAACGGGACTCCTCATAGCATTTTTAAATTTTCATGATAGTAATTTAATCTTTTTTATATGTTTACAAGAATGCTAGTTTCTTTTGAGCTCAAAATAAAGCTAATTCAATCACGGTATAGCCAGAGCTCTTGCGTCTACCCACCTACTAAGTCTTCACACCCATAGCAGTAGCAATAACGTTCTTCATGGGCTTGCCATGTTTAGTACCATTACTCTCCAACAAATACAATCCACGCATACCACCAATCAGAATGCCAAATGCCACACGATCTTTCATGTCTACAACCAAAGGTCTAAAGCTCATGGCAAAGCTTAAAATGCCACTTCGCATTGTCTCAATGTGTTTCAAAGAAAACGATAAAACACCGTATTTAACATTTGGATCAAGCGCACGTTTGTCATATTCAAGTGGTGCAGTCTTTGCCCACTCAGCATCCTTACCATCCAAACGCAACTCAAATTCAGCCCAAAGATCTGGAAATGAGCGCTTAAGCGTAAGTTTGCGCAATTTTTGTTCCTTGCAGGTGCGCACAAAAGCCAACACCACCTGCGGCAGTGCTTCCGTATAGAGTTGTACCGTGAAACGACCAATAGGATAGAGTCCAACAACTTCCAAATCAAAATAGATTATCGGTCGTAGAAGTAAACGCTGCTGGCTGCATTTCGTTGGCAAATCAACACGGTTATCATATTTCGATAGAATCTCATTAGGTGCTTTGAACGATGCTTTACGTTTTAAATTGGGAAAGCTGACTGATGTTGGCTTCAAATTTGTATCGACAATTTTTCGTGCCTCTTGTATACGTCTGGCAATGAATTGGTTCTCTCGCTCTATAGCCTGTACTGACTTGTGCATCGAAACGAGTCGTGAATAACGCCATTGTGCATCGTGCGAATTGTTCCACGAACTTTTCCGTCCAATCAAATTCATTCGGCCGAAATATTCCAGCATATCGATGTTATTGCGCATATTATTTGACAGGGCGACCATATCAGCATAATTGTTCTTTAGGTTCAGAATGCTGGTTAAGTGTAAAATTGGTGCGGTATCGTCGACGAATTTCCGAGCATTTTTTACCCGACAGCGATGTTTGTAATGGCTGTACTTTAAAAGAGGTGTCGTGTTGTACATCTTTTGGTGATTTTTCTCGGTGTATGTGACGATATCTCTGATGGATGTGAATCTTTGAGACATCTTGAAAATACTGTTTGGTAAGTGTACAAAAGAGAAACAACAATAAATAAACCGAAAAACACGTATAAGAACGAATAACTAAAAATTTTAACTAAAATTTTGTTTTGGTTTTTGTAAAATGCTTATATTTTTATATATGACTTATTATATAAACTGTGTTCGGTGACAAAACTTGCAAAGAACTGTCAATAAAGTGAGAATCAAAGAATCATATTTGGCAAAGTGAATTCAATAAAGTGTGATTGACAGCTAAATATGATTCTCTTGAACGGGACTATTATCTCAACCGACTGTAAACAAATGAATTAGCCCTTTCAGATGCATGCAGTTCTTCACCACTCATCTATTACTTTTTTTTTATATTTTTTTTTCATACTTTTTTCGACAGTATTGTCAAAGATGATAGGAACAAATTATAAGAACTATACGTCCAAATAGAACAAGTGAGGGGAAATAAAATTCCACAAGTTACAGTTTATTCTACAATAAATAAAATCATTTGTTACTTAAATAAAGCACATTTTTCACAAAACCGTTTGAGCTATTTTTTTTTGCTTTAATAAAATAATTTTTGTGCGATTCAGCATCCTTTCAAAGATTGAAGTTTTTTAATCTAAACATTATTCGACACTATTAAAAAATAAGATTTTATGTTTTCATACGAGTATGTGAGATCGGTTCTACTAATTTAAATATTAAAATTTTATCTTTCTACCTACATATTTTTGGTCATAAACTGTCTAAAAACCGTTTAAAGCTGTTTTATCGCAATAAGAAAATAGTTATTTGGTTTCCTAAGGCTCCCATCGGAAATTCGGGCTGTCCATTCATACACATGCGACGTAGTTTGCTCACATTGGCCAACCCCATTTTTAGAATGATGCTCTTGTTATTTTAATATTTGGAAAATCTTCTCTGTCAGACTTCTTCATTGGATTTGTGATTCGATTCCACAGTTTATGTTCTATACTTGCTATCATATTTGTTGTTTTATTATAAAAGCTATAAATTTCAGGGCAACTTAAGTTGCTCTTCATGTTTTATAGAATCTTTAATTTCTCTCTCAACTAGGCCGTCGACTAACATCGACTTTTAAGCCGAATTGGCTGAGACCTAACGCAAATATGAATACTCCAGTTTTCAACAATTAACTTCCATAAAACTCAATACTTTATAAGAACTGTTCAGGGTAAAGCTCGAGTCCAACCCTACAAAATACCCGAATTTGTTTGCTATCAACAATAGGCTCCAATTTTTACAAGTGAATTTTCTATCAAATTCCTTCTATTGAATTAAAAGAAATGTTAAAATTTCGAAAATTTCAAACAAAAATTATTTAAACTTTGTTTATAAAAGGTTATTTTGAAAAGGGTTAAAGATTTTTTCTGTTTGACATCGAAGTTTAGTTCCAATTGAGAGAAAGGTCAAATTCAATCACGCTTTGTTGAATACATTTTGATATTTGGTGAGAATGGCGTAAAACTCTCTCGAAACACAAAAAGTAAAAGGTTTCCGCCGAACAGGAATTTGTAAAAACTTGCTAGCAAAACAGCTGTTGCTTTTTTCATTGGTTAATAGCTCACATTTTTAGGGTTTTGTTGTTGCTTTCCTATGTTACGATCAGATGTTTGTCACTTCAAAGTTTTACTAAGTGAAATTTCTCCAGCAGAAACTTGCAACCAAGGCGAATTTATACCAGGTGATATCACGGGAATAATGCCCGAAAATTCTATCAAAAAATTCGGCGAATGACAGAAGGTTTCAAACCCGGGGCAAACTCCTGTAAGAATGAGAACGGCGACATGGTGACCGATGTTCAGAGAACACTCAGAATATGGAGGGATCACTTCTCTGCCCTTTTAAATGGAGAAACTGAGCAAGAAACCAGAGAAGATGCCGAACCCGAGCCCACAATCGAAGATGATGGAATTAACGTTCCACAACCCGACTACAATGAGGTGCGAATAGCAATATCCCGATTGAAAAACAATAAAGCAGCTGGCGCTGATGGTTTGCCTGCTGAGCTATTCAAACACGGAGGCGAGGAGCTGGTAAGGCGCATGCATCAGCTTCTATGCAGAATTTGGTCGGATGAATGCATGCCTGAAGATTGGAATCTAAGTGTTCTCTGTCCAATCCACAAGAAGGGCGATCCTGCAAACTGCGCCAACTATCGCGGAATCAGCCTTTTGAATATCGCATATAAGGTCCTATCAAGCGTATTGTGCGAAAGACTGAAGCCTGATGTGAACAGACTGATTGGACCTTATCAGTGTGGCTTCAGACCTGGTAAATCTACCATCGACCAGATTTTTACAATACGCCAAATCTTGGAAAAAACCCGTGAAAAAAGAATCGACACGCATCATCTCTTTGTTGATTTTAAAGCCGCTTTCGATAGCACGAAAAGGAGCTGCCTATATGCCGCTATGTCTGAATTTGGTTTCCCCGCAAAACTTATACGGCTATGCAAAATGACCTTGAGCAACACCGCCAGCTCGGTCAGAATTGGGAAGTACCTCTCCGAGCCGTTCGAAACTAAACGAGGTTTCAGACAGGGAGACCCCCTATCGTGCGATTTCTTTAATTTAATGCTGGAGAAAATAATACAAGCTGCAGAACTTAACCGCGCTGGAACAATATTTTATAAAAGCGTCCAACTGTTGGCATATGCTGACGATATTGATATCATTGGCCTTAACAACCGCGCCGTAACTTCTGCTTACTCCAAATTAGAAAAAGAAGCGGAGAAAATGGGATTGGTGGTGAACGAGGGCAAAACGAAGTACCTTCTGTCTTCATGCAAAGAGTCAGCGCATTCGCGCCTTGGCAACCAAGCCACTGTTGGCAGCAATAATTTCGAAATAATAAAGGACTTCGTTTACCTGGGAGCCAGCATTAATACCAACAATAATGTTAGCCTAGAAATCCGACGAAGAATCACTCTTGCAAACAAATGCTACTTCGGACTGAGTAGGCAATTGAAAAGTAAAGTCCTCTCTCGACGAACGAAAATAACACTCTACAAGTCACTCATCGCACCCGTCCTGCTATATGGTGCAGAAGCGTGGACACTAACAACATCTGATGAGGCGGCTCTGGGAGTATTCGAGAGAAAGGTTCTTCGAAAGATTTGTGCACCTCTACGCGTTGGCGACGGCGAGTACCGAAGAAGATTTAATGATGAGCTGTATGAACTTTACGCAGACGCCGACATAGTTCAGCGAATTAAAACACAGCGGCTTCGCTGGCTAGGCCACGTAGTGCGAATGAGCGAAGATGCTCCAACCCAGAAGGTATTCTTATCGGCACCCGCCGGTGGAAGCAGAGGAAGAGGGAGACCACCACTCCGATGGAAGGACCAAGTGAAGACCGATTTGCGATCCCGCGGTTTTCCAGGCGGTTAGATGACCATTTAAAGAAGAAGAAGATATCACGGCGAATTTGTTGCAGTATACACACACATACTTCATGTGTTTTGTTTTTCCTTTGGCTTCTTCTCCTGTCAGACTGCATATAATTCTTTTATTTTGACAGAAGAAGCCACTGCTCATATGTTCGTATGAGATCACCTGTAAGTGAATTCGCCTTGCTTGCAACTCTCTCTCGCAATGAAATGTCAATATGCGGTTTCTCTCTGCAACGAGGTCCTGCCAAAGATTTACTTTCCAGACATTGAGAAGTTGGCCTTCCTTCTCAGCTTTGGGTTCCTCATTCTGAGTGTATTCAATTTCCTGGCAAAAATTTTCAGCATATTTTTCTCGATTTAATTCTTTAGAAGCATGACTCATTCCAAGTATTTCCGGGAAATTACTGATCAAGCGGCCACTGTTCTAAGGGGACCAGCTCATTCTAAAATAATAGTGCTTATAATCCAGAACACGGAAGAACATCGCTGTCAACCAGATAAGCTTTAACTGTTTTATGCTTTCTGCTCTCAACTTAATTTTATTAGTTGCTAGTCCTCTTTCTCTATTGCAAAATGTATCTGCCCACAAACAAATGCCACTTATTAAACTCATTCGGTTATTTAGGTACCAACCCATATGCATGGCTGCGTGCTTGTACGAATTTAAAACAAGTAAGGAAAGGACTGTCTTCGACTGTGCCGAAGACTTTATACCTTTCATGAATACGCATCACGGTGTTAAGTGTCCGATCCTTACTTACAATTAGTACAAACTCTGCAAAACTGTTAATTTAAAGATACATAGCCCAAACTCCATTTATCGGAATAATCGATTCTATGGGAGCTATACGTTATGTAGGTCCGATCTGGCTGATTTTCTCTACACACATTACATACATGATAAGTACCAAACCTGCAAAGTTTTACGTTCCTAGCTTTTTAATTGCAAAATTTATAGCACAAAACCCATTTATCGCAACTATCGATTGTATGGGAGCTATGCGTTGTATTGCTCCGATCTTGCTGATTCCGACGAATGATTAATCTCATGCAAAATGGCGGCTCCATACCACATTTCATTAAGATATCTCAAAAAATGAGGGAATAGTTTGCGTACAAATAGACAGACGGACAGACGGGCATGGCTAAATCGACTCAGCTCATCGCACTGATCATTTCGGTATACTTATTGGTGGGTCTATCTCTTCTTCTTCTCATACTTACAAACATCTGACCAAAGTTATAATACCATTTCATGTTCATGAAAGGTATTAAAATCTTGCGTTGTTTGGTCCGAAAATAGTTTGAAGGTGATTACGCCTAATGCATAGCTATGAGGGCCAAACGACGCTGTTGTGACTATGTCAAGTGCAAGGTAATTTCCTTAAGCCTATACACATATATTGTTTATTTTTGTATTTACCCAACAAGCGAAGCTAGCGTAAAGGAAATTTTAAAAAAGCTTATTCAAATAAGTTTCGTTTTTCTTTTAGAAAACGTTTGAAAGTATGCATTATACAAGGTGGCGCAAAAGTAAGCTTCCGATGTTCAGCATATCGGTTGTGGCACGTGCAGTGTGTGCTGTTGCACCGTCTTGTTGGAACCACATGTTTTCCAATCCCAATTCATCAAGTTGCGGCAAAAAGAACTCGTTGATCATTGCTCTGTAGCGCTCACCATTCACAGTAACCGTTTTTCACCGACCGATTATTGGTCAAATAAATAGTCAGCAATATTCCGCGTTCTGGAGCAGTGTAGCGTAACATTGTTTATTACCGTGTATTTCGCATGTGTTTACTACACAAATGTCAAAACAGAACTGACTTTAGGGGCCAATCGCAAAATTATAGCATTTTCTGATAGGAGGATTACTTTTGCGCAGTAACCGTTTTTCACCGACCGATTATTGGTCAAATAAATAGTCAGCAATATTCCGCGTTCTGGAGCAGTGTAGCGTAACATTGTTTATTAACGTGTATTTCGCATGTGTTTACTACACAAATGTCAAAACAGAACTGACTTTAGGGGCCAATCGCAAAATTTATAGCATTTGCTGATACGAGGATTACTTTTGCGCCACCTTGTATAAACAAAACGGCTGGTTGACTATATTCTTATAACAAACAAATTTTGAAAGAAAGCTTTTTATAAATGTTTTCGTCAACTTTATTTTTAACAATATTTTTATTCTTTTAGCCATTGCAACAAAATAAATTTTAATTATCAATCATATATTGAATGCCGCAATTTTAAACAACTTTCATTACGTATATATTACAAATAAAATAAATTCTAATATTCTGGTTAAGAGATATAATAGTAGTGATAACGCTCTCCGTACTCTTTACACACGCTCTCTTATTTGTAGCTGTGAAAAAGTGTTCTTATAAATGGGTTGTTAACACGAACAGCTGATGTATCAGAAGTTGACGTCAAACGTGAAAATCTATCGGTAATACAGGCGCCTTTGCGCCCTACATTTGTTAAGTCTGCAATGCAATTGAAGTTGTTTCACAGATTATATGAAATATATTTTAGTTGACAAAGTTGAAATACATTTTAGTTAACACCGATCTTAATTTAATATTTATTCAAAAAATTATTATCAAAATATCACTGTCTCAACAAATGTAATATACCAATGCAAGTAGCGTACAATAGCTTTTGTATGCCGAATGTTTGCTGATTGCCTAGCGCTATAGTGCTGCCAACACTCTGTTTAATACAATATATTTAAAGCTGGGGCTTTATAACATTTTGTTAGCACGAGTAAGTAGAATAATCTACGTTTTAATGGGAAATTCCATCTTACGCATGGTAACTAAATAGCATAAAATGTTTGAAATAGTGAGGCTGAATTGGTACTCAGAGCCAACTTCGGAAAAAGATAGCCGTTTTGGACCTGCTGAGATACATGCCCGTATTTTTTTGTCAAGATAACTTTTATCGCCTTTTCACACACAGTGGCCATTTTGAAGTTATTGTGGTATTTTTTCAGAGTCATTTTGGCAAATTTTCTGGATTGCCTTTTTCCGGGTCGTTTCGGTATTGTTTTCAGGACTATTTTGGAATTATTTCTAAGAGTTTTCCGGGTAATTTCCCCGAAAAAGTCCCAGAATGGCCCCTAAATAAATTACAAAATGTTCAAGTAAAGCCTTAAAACAATTCCAAAATTGTCTTGTAAAAGTCCAAAAATAATCCCTAAAACAATCCTGAAATTACCACGAAAAGAACCAAGTAGTGCCGCCAAAAGTCTTAGTTGACCCAGCAATCATCCCAAACTTAAATCCGAATTGATAACAGTAAAGAATATAAAAAAATATTAAAACGTAAATCGAAACAACTTGAGGTTAGGCTTTCGAAAAAACCAAGGAATTGTTATAAGCATAAATAATCTAAATATTATTTAACATTTTCCTAAATTAAAAATGAAAGTAAGTGATGAATACTAGTAATATCTGAAACCTAGACCGACTGGCCTTAAAACCACATAACACAACAAGTTTGAGTTTCAATAATGAACCTTAAATAAATAACTACTATAAATGGTTAGTGTTAGAACTATTTTCACCGTCTTCAGTTAAATCGTTCGGCTAGTTGTAAAATTAACGATTCGCGCTAGCCCGCTTTTATGAAATCGACCCTTACTTAACATTTGAATAAAAACAACATTGATAGAAATTATTTATACAAAACTATGAGATTTCACATCTAGGGTATATAAAGTTGTGGCACCATATTACAAGATAGTTCAATGCCTAATTTTTATCAAAAGTCTATCGCCTTGTAGGTAATACTATACATCCAACGTCAACTGTAAAAACTGCACTAAATGTGTCGATATTGGTACCCAGAGACGCATTTCGGTCCCAGGACATCTAATCCGGTGGGGGAACCCCAATATTTTGCAAGATATTTACAAGCAGAATTAAAAATTTTCTGTCATTTTCATGTGGTTGTTGTAGACAACGATGTAGGGTGTTCTTAAAAGTGCAAAAGTGTGTTCTGCGCAGCAATATTGGGGATCACGTAGCCGGTGTTGGACCTGCTAAGGGTTGTTTTTTTGAAGTGTGGCCGTAGGCTTCCTACAAAGAAAGGTGTTCTGCCTATAAATACCATGGGACTAGGCCCCCCCTTTGGTATCGAAACTAGGTATTTTTTTTGGTTTTTTGCCAATAACCTTAAGCATTGAAACTCAGTTGACGTTGGATGTATAGTATTACCGTCTTGTAAAATGGTACCATAGTTTTCAATCCAATTTTCACATTCATATGTAATCATAATCCATTGATTGAAAACAAATATTTAGCATTAACAAATCGTTTAAAAAATTCCACATTCGTTTTCAGTTGGTCATGCTCAAACAAATACAGATTTTTTTTCTTTTATGTGGCTGATGGCAACACTGCGTTATGAACACACATCCAACAGCAAGTGACAGTTCTGTATCATCGTATTTTCATTGGTTTTCGATCGGTTTTCCTTTTTTTGTTTTTGCTCTTGGCAATGCATTGCTTTTATAAAAAGTAAAATACACATTTTCAATGCCAAATTAAATTCAGAAACGCACTGCAAAATTAAAGCATTAATTAGCAATCGAACAAGTCAAGTAACTCCGACCACAACCGCTCTCCAGTTCAGTGCTCTAGGTTCCAGCTAGAAAAGTTACAAGCGTGCCAACGTCTGCTGGTTCAGTTTAGTAGGTGCTCCGTGTTTGTGGTGGAAAGATTGTGTGGAGGCAATAAATATTTTAAAGAGCGGTCGCGCGCGGGTTGTTGCATAAGTACAAAAATGTCAAATCAAAGTGACCAGAGTAAAAGTGGTGTGGCCGCATCTAAACCTGCAGCAGCAGCGTATATACCAAATGGCTTGAAATTCTTGTTTGGTGGCCTAGCTGGTATGGGTGCAACGATGATTGTCCAGCCATTGGATTTGGTTAAGACACGCATGCAAATCTCGGGTGCAGGTGGTGCCAAAAAAGAGTATGACAGTTCATTTGATTGCTTTAAAAAAGTGGCTAAAAATGAAGGTCCATTAGCGCTCTATAAGGGTATCGGCGCAGCTTTGTTGCGTCAAGCCACCTACACAACTGGACGTCTGGGAGTATATACATACCTTATCGATACATATCAGACGTATTACAAAAAAGCACCCGGTATTTTAGAAACTATGTCAATGGGTGTTGCAGCCGGCGCTTGTGGCGCTTTTATCGGTACACCCGCTGAGGTAGCCTTAATACGTATGGCGAGTGATGGCCGTTTGCCGCCAGCAGAACGACGTAACTATAGTAATGTCGCTAATGCCCTTATACGTATTACACGTGAGGAAGGTGTGACAGCATTATGGCGTGGGTGTGTTCCAACGATAGGACGTGCTATGGTAGTAAATATGACCCAACTAGCTTCATATTCCCAATTCAAAGCATACTTCAAAAGTGGTCCACTGAAAATGGATGAAGGAATCAAATTGCATTTTGCCGCTAGCATGTTGAGTGGTCTCTTAACAACAATTACCTCAATGCCTCTGGACATTGCCAAAACACGTATACAAAATATGAAAACTGCTCCCGGTGCTCAACCGGAATATAAAAGTACAACTGATGTTTTAGTTAAGGTGGCGCGTCAGGAAGGTGTACTTTCATTATGGAAAGGTTTTACTCCCTACTTCTGTCGCCTTGGACCACATACCGTGTTGACCTTCATCTTTCTGGAGCAAATGAATAAATTTTATCGCAGTTATGCTAGCCCTAACAGCACTAAAGTGTGATGTAATTGCATTTTCAAATGATAATAAATTGCGTGTGAACGCTTGTTTTTTTTTAGTTGTTGTGGCTCTGCATGTACAAGTAGCATAAGGAGGGCTGAGCGCAAGAATTTACTAGCGGAAAAACCTATTTTTATTTATATTTTGTTAATATTTCAGTAAACAAAATGCCTATATACTATATATCGAATAGAATTTATTATCTTCCAAAGCCAACAGAGCAAATTTCATAATAAAATTTTTGTCCATACGCAAAACAGCTCTCTGGATTAGGCTTATAGAAACTAGATAAAATATTTTCGTTTAATAATTAGTCTAATTTCCCAAGCAATATGAAACCATGGCATGATTAAGTATATTTATATATAAACTTGAGTAAACACACACACGTTTACATAAATACTAGTTAAAGCAAAGCAAAAGGCACAAAACTAAAGAAGTTCAATAGCTAAGTTTATAGTATTTTGTGCAAATTATTTCATTGTTATCAACACCCGCTTCAGATAGCCAAAATATGCTATCGAAATTTCCATTATTATACTATAAAGAAAAAACTAGTTCATGACATTTTTATTTTGTACAAGAATTTTGTATAAGCGCAAGGGCATAACAAAAAAGATATTTATTAATTAAAACTTCAATAGAGGGTACTTATTTTTAGTAAAACAATATATATTGTCAATTTTTAGTAGCAGCGATTTGCATATAATGAAAACTGTTGGTCAAGTAAAAAAATGAAATTATACCGACAATAAAATATAAATGAATAAAAAAAAACTTGATTACATTGCATTATTATTATTGTTGTAGCAGTCCTTCGCCCTGCATAGTCAGCACAATCATTCATGGAATGGGACTTGACAGACCAAAGAAAATTATACAGACGGTGGAGGTCTGCTGCCAGACATGAATCCGGTACGCTCCGGTGATTTCGTTGACCACGACACCGGTGTCGCCTTTCACGACGGCACCTACTTTGGGCAGGGTTATTGTTGCTACTGTTGTTTGTAAACCCAAAACACTATCAGAATATTTCTAAATGTAGTCGACTAAGTGGACAATCACCAATAGGCGCCGGTCAGCAATCTGATATGGCTGCTTTGTAGTTGTTGTAGCAGTACATTTCAACACTTGCTGGATATGACAACGTGGAACATAGCCCTAAAATTCTAAGTCGTTCTGTAAACAATTTCTAAGGTATGTCGTGTGGCTTAGGATTTCGAAGTAGCTGCTGAGATTGGGTGATCCTGTATCCAGCCGGCGACATGTTGAAAATGTAACATTTTTAGATAACTCAACTGCGTTTAACCAGGTACCGCGGTCAATTACATCATGAATTTGTTACGGATTTGCCATTCAGTGTAGACCATAGTTTTCCCACTCTATATTGATCAGAAGACAGGGGCGGTCATCATGCATGTAGTAAATAAACAATCAGCACGATCGATAAAAATTGCCCAGGTCAGTACAAGGATGAGCTATTTGCACTATATTAATGACATCAATTCAAATTTGTTAAGCCCTGAATGCGCTTTTACTGCTTTTACTTTGTTTTTAAATGGCATTTTTAATAGAACCATTTAACTAATTTAAAAGTTTTATTCTTTTGTATTGCAACTGTTGGACCTTGATTGATCTTTAATGGGAAATTTTGCTACAATGAATTTTACGTATTTAATAAATTTTTGCTAAGTAAAGTTAGGCGTTTCTCTTAAGCCACTGGCAACTGCCCATGATTGATTTCATATTAGCTTTCAATTAACAATTGATACCTACAGTCTTGGTCATATATATAATGACGATTTTTGCTCCATGTCCGGTTAAAGCTTAAAGATGCAAGATGCAATAACCAGGTACTCACCTTGCGATGATCCATTGAAATCACTGGCCGGCAGTACTTGGGGAAAAGACAAAGAAACATTGCTTGCTACATAATAGGCTATTGGCCGGCCGGTTATTGACTATGCTGCGCCCATATGGTCGCCCAATCTTTCTGACACCAACTGGAGGAAATTGCAAGTCTGCCAAAATACCGCCATCAGAACTGCTACGGGATGTCTGCTTATGTCATCCGAGTCTCA
Source organism: Merzomyia westermanni (assembly GCA_949987695.1). Lineage (NCBI taxonomy): Eukaryota > Metazoa > Arthropoda > Insecta > Diptera > Tephritidae > Merzomyia > Merzomyia westermanni. The sequence goes on along the minus strand of OX465288.1, from coordinate 159,953,080 downwards.
CCTCCATCAAGAGGTAAAAGTGCTCAATGTTCAAGAGCACGGGGTACTCTTGAGTAGACAGTTCCTTCTGAACTGTCATAAGCCTAGTCATCCAAATCGACATCGTTTGGATGTAGCACCGCCCCCCAGAGACATAAGGAGACATCTTCGTAAGCACTACGATAAGATCCGGCACCATATCTCTTTGTCGTTTGATCTGCGGAATCATAGACGGGCTCCAAATGACCTCCACACCGAGTCGGTAGACAGATCTCTCAGATCTCGGCCTGTGAATCCCGTTATTAATACTCAACCACCTGAATTGACTGAAGAGGAGCGTGTACTTCCGAGGGAGACTAGAGTCATACTAGCACAACTTCGCTCTGGATATTGTAATAGGTTAAACTCTTACTTATCCAGACTGAACCCCAACATACCAAACACATGCCCTGCATGTGGTATGTCCCCTCAAGATACCATACATCTCTTCTCCCATTCAGTTGAACCCACTCTTCCAACACCTACATCACTCTGGTCCAACCCTGTGGATACTGCGCGTTTCCTCGGACTTCCGTTAGAAGAGCCTGATGACAATTTAGAGTGATCGAGCACATTGGGCAGGGCGAAGCATTGTTAACAACAACAACAACAGCTGCTCCATTGTGCCCAGTATGTTCTTGCAATTGGACACCCTACTCTCACCTCTTTCCTCTTTTGTCGTTGAATCCAACTTTGGTGTTTTACCTAGTGCAGCTCATATCGCCATTACGCCCGAAGAGGGCCAACCGTCCGCAGATGAAGCATTTTGCACTTTCAGTTGACATTCGGGTCGGTGTCTCCAACGGCATATTCTCCATTCGTTCATCCAAGCTTCCAAGCGACGAGCCTGCACCGCCTGGTTTTAATTCGTTTGCTAAAGTTTACTAAGTGCTTCATTCATTGGCTTAGTTATATGACAGTGACTGTATTCATTTTACATGCATTTATTATAAAAATTAAAGTCCACATTTTCCGACGTCCCTCAGTTCATAGGTACATAAAAACATTTGTAGTAATAATAGCAATAATGTGGCCGAGGAGATTAAGGCCGAACTTCTCCTTCCATTTGTGATGTGCTTTTTGATGCTTTTTCATGGCAGATATACACCCGGCCACTGCTGAACCTCGTTTTGCTGTCTCCCAACAGTTATGGTATTTGTCTCGGTTAAACCTAGGACCCTTCCGTATAGTGGGCCAGCACAATACCACGACGACCGCATGTAGGTATACATATATTTTTATTAGTGCAACAGCTTTGCTGCAACAACTGAACTAAAAACCTTGTCTGCGATTTAACAAATGAACAAATTTTGGTTTTGTTGTTTGTAAGTTCAATAGACTGATTCACAATTCCTAAAAATAGGAAGATTTGCGTACATTATAGATATTAAAGAAAAATCATTTAGTGTTATTAAAGCTAAATAAATAACAGTTTCTGGACTTTTTAGTTGTGACCCCCTCAAGTCAGAAGTAGTAGAAGTAGTCAGAATCGGTCGGAAATAGTCAGAGGCTACAGGAAATCAATCCAGTACCTGACTACTGAGGCCTCAAAAAAGCGAGTTAATGAGGTAGTCTCTCTACGAACGGAAGGACAGACGGACGTGGCTAGTCGACTCAGCTCATCGCTATGTTCATTTCAGTTATTATAACATTTCATGAAGGGTATATAAGTAAGTACAAAAACTATAAGCGCTATCAATTTTGGTTCCCATCTTGTAATCATATTTTAAATTAAAAAAAATATATATATTTGTTATTTTATTCACAAGTCAGTAAGTGCTCACAAAAAAATCAGCTAATACATTGTGGAAATCATGTACTAACTGAATAAAATTTATTCCCAAACATATTGCATGTTTCGTATTTCCACATCATTTCATCTTATATATCAATAGACAAGATGAATGCAATGTAGAACCGTTTTCTGCTAAACTATAATTCTAAGGTATACAAATTATATATGTATAGATAGGAAATTTTGAGGTGTACTTTTATCCGTAAATAAAAAAAAATTTTAAAAATCATTTTAACATAAAAAATTTTACATAAAAGTCACACCACTACACATTCACTTATTCACACTATAGACACGCTGTGTGTGTGTGTACTATGCTGAATCGTGAGCATGGCCGACCCTGTAAAAAACGTTGGAGCATCAGAGTACTCCAACACTTATCCTCATTCATATAAAAAAGGTGGTCCAATTTACATAGCGATGTCCGGTGATTGGATCACCTAATCCTATTCGGAGTACCATTTACTTTGCTTCTGAATAGTCTATAGAGCACCTACGTTGGAGTACTTTGAAAATGCTGCCAAAAGATTACTCTATAGAGTACTCTAGACAAAAGCGAGAATGGGAGTATGTGTTCTTCTGAGGACCACCTACTCCCGCTCTCGCTTTGCTGTTGAATACTCTATAGAGTAATCCCATGGGAGTATTTTGAGAGTACTCTCACGTAGGTGGTCTATAGAGTATTCAAAAGCAAAGAAACGGAGTACTCCGAGATGGATTAGGTGATCCAATCACCGGACATTGCCATGTAAATTGGACCACCTTTTTTATATGAATGAGGATATGTGTTGGAGTACTCTGATACTCCTATAGGAGTATTCTATGGAGTATGAAACGGAGTATTTCCGTTTTTTGCAGGGGAGGAGTTGCTTTGTAGGAAAAAATTAAGAGCCGTAGTAGTGTGAGTAGACTTGCCATGCATGTTTTTGTGTTATTCGTGTGGTCGCCTCTCACTGTGAGTGCGAAGAGTTGGTAGTGGACCAATGAAAAATAAGTATTCGCACTATAGATACTCTGCTGTGTCATGCATTTTTGCTTATAAAGAAAATAGAGAAAGGAAAAGAATTGAAAGCAAGGAAAATTAAAGGAAAAAATGAAAAGAAAAGGAAAAGGAAAGGGAATGGAAAGGATAGGAAAGGAAATAAAATTAAAGGAAAGAAAGGAATGGTAAGGAAGGGAAAGGAAGGGAAGGGAACGGGAATTAAAGGAAAGGTAAGAAAACGAAGGCGGCCGTGGTGTGAAGGTAGTGTTGCCGGCCTACCACACCGAAGGTCCATGGTTCGAGCCCTGGTACAGGTAACATCAAAAGTGATTTGAAAAAAGTTTTTCAAAACGGGGTCGCCCCTCGGCAGTGGTTTGGCAAACTCTCCGAGTGTATTTCTGCCATGACAGGCTTCTCAGCAAAAATTCGTCTCCTTTGTAGATGCCGTTCGGAGTCGGCAAAAAAACTGTAGGTCCCACCAATTTGTAGGGAAAATTCAAATCGGCACACCACAAATTGGAAGAGAAGCTTGGCGCAATAATCTCTTAGGAGGTTTATGATGATATACCTGTTGTATATCGCGCCATAGAGATAGAGAGAAGAAAACGAAGGGGAAAGAAAGAAAATAAAGGGAAAGGAAGGGAAAGGAAAAGAAGTTTGAGGAAAGTAAAAAATAAAACAAGAGAGTAAAAAAAGAAATCAAGGAAAATAAAAATATGTTAGAGGAAAGGAACGACATAGAAAGGAAGAAAAACAGGCGGATAAAACAAACCTACAGCAAAAAAATAAAATAAAATAAAGTTTATTGGTTGAATTTCAACCACTGGGCGAACTCTAGTTTAATTAATATTTGCAGTCAACTTTTCTGACGATTTTTATACCAAGTAGTGCTTCGCACACAAGGTATATTAACTTTAGTCGCGTAACGGAAGTACGTAACGGCATTAACGGATCGAGATAGATATTGACTTATACATATCAAAATGTTCAGGACGAAAAGAGAAATTGACTCAGCAATGTCCGTCCGTCCGTCCGTCCGTCTGTGAACACGATAACTTGAGTTGATATCTTAATGAAATTTGAGATATCTTAATGAAATTTGGTATGCGGGTTCCTTGGCACTCATCTCCGAGCGCTATTTAAAATTGGCGAAATCGGATGATAGCCACGCCCACTTTTTATATATATAATATTTTCGAAAACAAAAAAAGTGATTACTCAGTACATTATACACCTATAAGGAAACAAATTTGGTGAATACATTGAGATTGAGGCACAAAATACATTTTTCAGGAAATTTTTAATAATGGGCGTGGCACCGCCCACTTTTGATTAAGTCAAATTTAGAAATAATATTAATCATAAATCAGAAACCGTTCAAGATATCGAAACGAAATTCAGCACGCAGGTTTGCAGGTATGCAAGGAAGTTCCAGGAAAAAATGGGTGGGATCGGTTAAGGTCTACACCCACTTTTAAATAAAAGATTTTTAAAAGGATCGTAGATATATTAAATAGGCAATAACTTTGCGTAAAATAGCGTTACATCAGTTATATTTCAGTTTTAAAATTTCCGTAAACAAAGAAATCCAAAAATTTAAAATTTTCAAAAATGGGCGTGGCCCCGCCCTTTTTATAGTGGACTATTCCACAAAACTTTTTATGCCATAACTCCGCCAAAAATTGACTTGTCGAAATTTGGTAATAATTTTCTATATATAAAGGTAACTGTTTGCTGTAAAATTGGGCGAAATCGGTTAATGTCCACGCCCAGTTTTTAAACATAGTTCTGAAATTTTTTTTGGGAAAATTTAAAAAGCGATATTTCTAAAACTAAGCAAGTTATATCAATTAAATTTGTCCACACATAATAAGCTTTTTAAGAAAAACTCGGCCGCAAACAAATTTTGTAATTTATGAAGAAGTAGGCGTGGCGCCGCCCACTTTTCAGTATAAAATTTCTGCTATTTTCAAAGGCAATCGCTTATAATTTAATCTTGATATTTCAATGAAAATTGGTCAGCTGCTTCTTAGTAGTATGTATTATACTCCTGCCAAAAATTAGCCAAATCGGAAAACACAAAAGCAAAATATTCGGGCACGTATTAATAGCCCACTGCAATAGCGAAGTTATATATCTTTTTTGATTTTCATATCTTTCATAAACATTAAATGTATCTAAGTATGAGAAGAAGAAGAGAAAAGTTCACTTAAATGATCAGCACGATGAGCGGAGTCGATTAAGCCATGTCCGTCTCTCCGTCCGTCTGTCTGTCTGTCCGTCTGTCTATTTAAACGCAAACTAGTCTCTCAGTTTTACAAAAGAATGCTGAAATTCGTTGTTTGCTCTCGCCATTTTATAATATGCTAGCAAACCCGGGAGACGTTGTTTTGACGTTTTGATAGATAGAACACATCTATATATAAAATTTCATTAACTTGAACCAAATAAACTCCTAACTATACCGAACTGCAGCTTCATATAATCTGGGGGCTTTTTCAAAAGCTATATACAGACTGTGTCGTGCCCAGCGAACTCTTGAACCTATCGTGAAAGTTCGAGAGCAAACCAAAACACAAAATGTGTTGGCGTGGCACCGCCCACTTTTTAAAAATTATGTAGATATTGACTAAGTGACACATATATCCAAATTTCATTAATTTAGACCAAAAAAGGTCGGAGTTATGACGAATTTAAACTTTATATAGCCTGGGGGCGTGGCTCCACCTACTTTTCCAAAACTATATACTGTCTATGCTGTACCCAGTGAACCCAAGTATATATTGTGAAAATTTCATAAAGATCGGTTGAGTTCTTTGGCGCCTATGAAAGACACCCTTTTTTATATCTATTTTTGTTACGCACACAAGGTAAATTACTTCATTCGGCATAAACGAATCGGGATATATATTTATTAATGTATATCAGACCGTTCAGGATGAAAAGTAAAATATCCGGGCAAGTAGTTAATACACCACTGCAAAAGCGAAGTTGTATATCTTTTTTGATTTTCATACCTTTCATAAACATTAAATGTATCTAAGTATGAGAAGAAAAAGAGATAGTCCCAACACAAAGTATACTGAAGTGATCAGGAGGATGAGCTGAGTCGATGTAGGCATGTCCGTCTCTCAATACGTCTATCTGTTTGTCCGTCTGTCTGTTTGAACGCAAATACGAACTGAAAGTATTAAAATAGACCTGCGTAAATTGGGATGACATAATAGATCACTACTAGGTATATAATGTTCGGTTCCACCCGAACTTAGACTTCCTTACTTGCTTTACTTCCACTAGGTATATTTTCCAATAATATGCCTCGTTTCAAGTTACTGACAGCCGCAATTTTACTACTTTTTTAGGTGTCGAGATTCTCAGGAATTTCTTTGCTATGCAATTTTTACTGGAAAATGTTTGGGACACAAAACATTTGCAGCGAGAGAGCGCATTTTGACATTTCATTGAGAGAGAGTTACAAGTGAAAAACAGCTGATCGTGACATAGGAAAGCAACAACACAAATTAAAAAATTTGAGCTATTAACCAATCAAAAAAGCAACAGCTGTTTTGCTTTCAAGTTTTTACTGATGGCTGTTCGGCGAAAACTTTTGACTTTTGGCTTTTCGAGAGAGTTTTACGTCGTTTTCACTTTACTGACACTTTGCAAGTTTTGTCACCGAACACAGCTACTATATTGTATGTTTGATTTATTTATTTTATATTACTGCCCTATTCTGGGGCAGCTTGTCATCGTGACTACTGACAATTGTTGTAGCCCATTTCCCCTTGTTCCTATAATAAATAGTCATTCCAGCCGTCACCACCTCGTTTGTGGATGACAAGCAACCTGAGAATAGCATCATCAATTGTTTTGTTGATGTGTAATATTTTTGAATATTTTAATTTCATTTATTGATTGTGCTTATATGTCTGCCGGAGCCTCTAACGACCGTTTTCCATTCATTTATTTAATAATCGTTATTTTTTCTATATCTTTATTCTCAGTTTGCTTATCATCTACAAATGAGGTGGTGACATCGGCAATGACTATTGCAAATTATAGGAACAAGTGGAGTTGGGCTATAACAATTGTCAGTAGTCACGATGACAAGCTGCCACAGAATAGGGCAGTAAGTTAAGACAGATTTGAAGATTTACAATAGTGTGGATTTTTCATGTAAAATTTTAATTGTATCGGCCTTCTTTTTCCTCGCAAAAATTGCGTTTATAAAGATGTTTAATTTTTAAGATTGCATAAAAGCTTAGCTTAGAACAATTCGAAAAATTTTCTTAAAAAATGTAAATCCGCTTTTACCCAAAAATGATTTTCATTTTGCAGCAGTTTTCAGTGATTGCTACCCCTATGAGACTTTATTAGAAGCAATTTCCCGAGTCAATGCATTCAAAAGAGCAGTGTTTCAGAACCGAATCAGATTTTACGTATTTAAATTTTTTTTTAATTGGAAGCAATAATTGGATGAACATATTGCAAATATATAACTTGATTGAATGAACACATATCCAACTTTTTTCACGCACCTGCCCATACTAGAGATGCTACGAATATCCACATTCGCAAAAATTAAAGCGGAGATTATACTTTGGTGAATTTTGTGCAAGTATTTTTAGAGAAAGCACGGTGAAGGCAATGGCGCATAGTCATAGTCAAAGTAAAGTATGACTTAAATTTAGATAAAGCTTTTGTGACAGATAGCCCATATTAAATTGTGTCAAATAGCTAAAACTAAATTAAAGCCATGATTAACTTCGACTATGACTATGCGCCAATAATTTATAACATTCTTTGCACTCATTAGGGAAGTGAAATGAACCTAGGCTTGAAAATATTTGGTAACTATAAGGTTAATATATTAAGCCGTTCCCGAAATTATTATTTTTCATCACCTGAAAAGATATCCCATAGGATTTTGCTATAATTTGAGAAAGTCCTTTGAGGTTCACTTTACGCCGCTTCACTTCTGTCGCAAGGCAAGTCGACCCGTATAAATCCAAGTTTGGGTTCATCCGTCAAATATTAGCATCGCAAGTCGTTATACCCCTCTTAACCACTGATTGAAGAACCTTTTTATATGATTTTAGTTGTATTGTATTATTCGACACATTACTTAAATTAAACTAAATATTTGTATTTCGTACCAAGCTTTGACTTGCCATCTCGGTTCTGATTTCTATAATACCAACATCAAAAACTCGTTTCTAGTTCTGTTTTAGGTAAACTCATTTAAACAACCCTTTCGCCTACATGTAGGTATGTAATAATTTAAATGAATTCGGTAATAAAAGAGTATAAATAATTCCGCGGCTGTTTCCACGGTTTTAACCACAAATTAGTGAGCAGTCATTAAGGATTATTGCGAAAGCCAATGAGCAACAAATAGCTTTCATTACACACGTCAGTGGCATTTGGAGTATTTGATTTATGCTGAAAATTTTAAATGTAAACAATTTTATCAAATGAGATAAGCAACTATGGACTGGGGATGTTATGTGAGTATATCGCAACCGGAATCAGCTTTTTCAGAAGGTATTCCTATCGATGCCAGACTTTGGCATTGGACTTGGAAATAATAGGTGAAAGGTTTATAGCATACTAGCAGACCCGGCAGACGTTATCCTTATCTCCTCCTTTTTCTTTCAACTTTTGCTCTTCTTTACCCTCTTAATTTTTCTCTACCACCACCTCTATATCTCAAATTTCTATTCCTACTCCCCTTCTTCTCCCATTTCCTCTGCGGGTACTGATATGTACATAGTTTAGAAGACATATCGAATTTCCTCTTATTTGATCCTGGTACTGCTTTCTGCTTCCAAGGTTTTTTGATATATGGAGCACATATCTGTATATAAAATATCATTAACTTGAACCAAATTAATTCCAAGCTTTACCGAATGGCTACTTTAGCCTGAACGGCATAAACAAAAAACGAAAAATTTGAACGTGGCACCCCCCACTTTTCCAAAACTTTGTAAATCTTGAATAAATTTCACGTACCCACCGAACTTCTGAACCTATCGTGAAAGTTTCGTAGAACGACTATAAATTTAGGCACATTAATGAAGCACAAACAAAAGACAAAATAATGTAAAGCTTGACTAAAGGACACATATATATAAATATCATTATTATAGAACAAATACGGTCAGAGTTATGACGAATTGAAATTTTATATAGCCTGGGGGTGTGGAACCGCCCACTTTTCCGAAACTATGTATAGCCTATGCCGTACCCACCCAACTTCTGAACCTATCGTGAAAGTTTCATAGAGTTCGACTATAAGCTTTGGACATTAATGAAGAACAAACAAAGCCCAACAAATGTGGGCGTGGCGCAGCCCACTTTTCCAAAATAATGTGAAACTTGACTAAAGGACACATATATATAAATATCATTATTATAGACCAAATACGTTCAGAGTTATGACGAATTGTAATTTCATATAGCCTGGGGACTTGGCACCGCCCACTTTTCCGAAACAATATATAGCCTATGCTTCAACCTGTGATCCCAAGAATATACTGTGCAAATTTCATAAAAATCGGTGGAGTACTTTGGACGCCTATAAAGGACACACAGACATACATTTATTTTTATTTATAAGATAATGAATTGAAACCCACGGCTACTTTGGCTGGGTACCTATTGCATTTTGAAAAAAAAAAAAATTCTAATTCCAATAAGTTTTGTTAAATATTTTAAGACTACAAAGTTTTCTAATACTTTATTCACTTTTTTCAACCTAATCTTTTGAGAATAACCCAAATCTCGAGAGTAATTCCGGGATCCCGGGACCAATTCCCATTGTGTACCATGATACACAATGCTAATTCCCGAAAAATCCAAAAGACTGTCCTATGTTCTACATCTTCAAGATTTACTCAATTACATATTGTTTAATTTGTAATTTTTCCAAAAAACACAGATTACTTTAGTGCTTCTATAATTGAGAATACGTGCCGATTGATTGATGATGTTTGTAATGTAAAGATGGGTTTCTATCGATCGCATAGAACACCGATAGTTTCTAAGTTTTCGGCCATGGAATGTCTTACGCTACACTCATAAAAATATTTATCCTAAATTTAAGGAGACGTGGCATTTCACTTAAAAAGTGAGTATTTTTCCTATTTTTAAGAAAAATGAAATTTACGAGTATATTAAGTATAAATTATACAAAGTGCAAAATATGTAAATTTTCCTTACCTGTTAAATTTGATTAGTAATTAGTAATCAATTAACTAAACGGATTTTTTAATTGGTAATGACTATTTTCATTGTTTTTCAAGAAAAGGCAATTATTAGTTGATTACGATTAGAAACAATTAAAAAAGTATAAAGAGAGTAAAAAAAATTAAAAAAAAAAATTCGAAAATAATCAAAATAAATTGTTTTGATTACTTTTGGTTTGTTTGTTTTTTGATTTTTTTCAGTATTGTTGATGTGTATATTTATGTGCTTCTACGAAAATACTGAAAAAAAATAATAAAATAAAAATAAACCAAAGTAATCAAAACAATTTTGATTATTTTTGATTTTTTTTTAATAACCGTAAAAAGTCATAACTTCTTTTCGATCATTTTTTTTAATCAATTTGAAATTAATTATTAAAAATTGAAAGTAATGATAAACAGTCATTAAATAGATCCTCAAGCAAACAATTAATCAAACCGGTACCATTAGTAATCATTATTTAACAGGTCTGAGTGATATTAAGGCCATATTTACCTTATCAAGAGCATAATTACTCGTCCTTGTTGCAGCTAGCACATAACTTACAAACTTAAGTAAATCAACTTAATTGTGGAATATACGTTTGTCATTCTGCGAATCGGAAGGTAAAATTCTTCCGATTTTTTATGTGGAAGAAAAAAGTTCTGGCAGGAATAATTCTCGATTATTTTACAATTAAATTCGAAAAGCCTAGGACACATTCGGCACAATAATAACTGACAAACGGAGGTGGACCTTCTGCTAGTTGTAGTATATAATATACTTGTTATGCCAATGAATCAACACAGTGTTTGTCTTGGTGCTTGTAGCTGGCGTTGGTTACCACGCAGAAGAAAAGCCAAAGCGTCATCTCTTTGGTATCGATTAGTAACATCCCTATTGAAGTCTATACAAATCAAACATCTCGCAAACGTAATAAAACGTAGCGAATTTCTCTTCATCGAAAAACTATTGTTGATATTCAAAACCGTTACATAATATTTCATGCTCCCCTCTATTTCCTTTCCTTTGGACGCAGCTAATCTCCATTCAAACAGTCATATAGCATCCAAACAATAAATACAAAAAAAAAAAAAGGTAAGAAAGGCGAAACGCTCGAAGAGTAAATAAATCCATTACGTGACGTTTCCTGTTACCCTGCTGAGCAGCTTTGTTGGTATTGTGACCCTTTGAAGCTGCTGACAACTTGATTGCATTACGCACACTACATACAACTGGCCAAGTGATTTTTGGTTTTATTGTTATCGCTCTTACCAATGTTTCTTTGTATTCTGGTTATACAATTTAGTTTTCCCTTGGCTTTCGCACTTTGCTGTAAGCTCCACATTTATATTTCGTTGTTTGCATTTTCATTTTGTATAACAGCATTTTAAGAATTTTCTGCACAGTCAGTTCAATCTGAGGAAACATTCTTAACCGCAAATATCCTTTAGGGGAAAGTGTATTTGATTATGATTATCAGAATTGTTGGCGGTTGTATGCACCAATCAAGAGCATCATGTAGTATGCATATCTTGTTATACCTTAAGCCGTGGTTTCCTCGAAAGCGGTGCCGCTGTATAGCGGCCGTCACATAGCGGTGGAGTAGGTTGTCAAAAACATTACAATGTAAAAGTACTTACGTGCAAACTAAGAAGACGGTGAAGTTCACCGTAACGTAATATAGCCGTAAGTATAAAATATTACGGTCGTCATGACGGTGGCGAATTTTTCGTCAACGTTTTTTTCCACCGTCCTATGCAAAACGGTGAGAATTCCATCAAATATTTCAAATATTTTTAAATAAAACAACAGTTGAGACATTCCTGCTGTTTTGAAAAAAAAAAAAAAAATATTAGAAATAAAAAAACCGAGGAAACCAAAGCTTTAGACGAAATGGTTCAGAATAAGTCTGGAGGGACTAGTCGTTGGGGCAATGCCTCGCCTGCCACCTTTGAAATTTTAAAACCTGTTTTTTCCACCTATTAGCCTATCACTACAGTCTTCATCTTTATAGAGCCGATTTACACGATTCAAGTATTGAATTCGGTAATTGTTTCCTTTAGGAGACAACTGCTAAAACACGTCCGAAATTATCGGGAAAGGTATCAAAAGACGAGTTTGGACCTCGGTAATTGATACCGAAGTCAAAACGCGTTGTTTGATACCTCTCCCAATTTTGGACATGTTTTAGCAGCTGTCTCCTAAAGGAAACAATTACCATGAATTCAAGTCTGCCGGGACATAGGCGAGGGGGTGAGAAGAGAGGAGGAGAGTACAAGTACCTTTGTACCGTCAACTCGCTTCAAGTGGTTCTCTCTATCACGTTCTATCGCTTTTTTTTCACAATTTATTTCACAATTGCTTTCAAGAAAAATTGACACATGTAAAAGTGAATAGAAAACACGAAAGAGAACGAAAGCAGAGTTGAATTTAAAAATTTCCTCGTATAAAACGGCTCATACATATCAACTACCGAATTGAAGATCACTCTATCTCGGAATTAGACGTGAAATTGTTACAGCCAAGTAAACAATTCCCAAAATTTTTGTAGGTTTATATGTATGCATGTTTGTAAGAGCACCACTCAACAAATACTGTATCAAATTACAAGTTTATTTCAGCGATAAAGGTCCATCTTAAAACACAGTGCTTTTCAGCAGATATACAGAAAACGAATTCAAGACGATCCAACACCTACCTAATACCCTACATAGAGTGATTAGGAATAGCTCTCTTCAGAGACTACCCTGCAATGCGATTAGTCTAGGATGAATCCGGACTGAGTCGCAAAGGAGCATGTGATCAATGCCAGTTTTGATTTCTTTGTATTGGTTGAAGTGATCCCTTTTGTTGAGCATGTCCTATGAATAGACTAATTGGCGCCTTTTATGCCTAAACGGGTAGTGTCGGACAGATTAGTTTTGTTCCCCTACGGAAGCGGGCGGACAAGTTTACTTTCAACGCCTAAAGGCAGGCTACAGAAATTAAAATCGACTACTCCAACTATGCCGTTATGGGCAATTGTAGCCCACTGTAGACGAAAGGTATTGGTCGCGGATAACTCTCTTTAGAGATCAGTTGCACGATTCTTTGCAGTGTAGTAGCACAATTTTTTGAAGATTACAACAACTATATACACATACATACATACGTACACAACACAGAAATTGAAAGTGAATGCAAATCGATTAAATATGTTTGCAAGTATTTGATGTGGTATTAATTTCTACATCTCTATGCACTTATGTATGTGTATGTATGTATAAGAAGATGTACTTATACTAGCGGAAATTATTTGAATTTTCAATGTGATTATTTTGAAAATTGCATCCTGCGAACCCAGACATCAACCCTGTAAAAAACGATGGAGTATCAGAGTACTCCAACACACTTATCCTTATTCATATAAAAAAGGTGGTCCAATTTACTTGGCAATGTCCGGTGATTGGATCAGCTAATCCGTCTCGGAGTACCCTTTACTTTGCTTCTGAATACTCTATGGAGCACCTATGCGAGACTACATTCAAAATGCTGCCAAAAGATCCCTCTATGGAGTATTCTACACCAAAGCGAGGGGAGTAGGTGTTCTTTTTGAGGACCACCTACTCCATCTCTCGGAGGGGGCTATAAAAACCAGTATACAAGCAAGCGAGGCCAATCAGTTGACTTGTAAGTGTTGTACAGGGAACTTACTCTGGAGTTACTTTACTAGTGAAAAACGAATGTGTGTCTGTGTGTCCTTTATAGGCGTCCAAAGCACTCGACCGATCTTTATGAAATGTTCACAATATATTCTTGGGTTCACTGGCTACAGCATGAGCTATATAGAGTTTTGGAAAAGTGGGCGGTGCCTCGCCCCCAGGCCATATACATATCTTAACGTATTTGGTCTGTCTAAGCTTTATGGAGGGCGAGTAGTTTTTTGAGTTATTTCATATTTTATTTTATTATTTATATTATACATATTACTGGTTTAGAAAGGAAAAGGGGGTGTGCGGAGCACATGTTTAGTATAGGGAGCCCTTTTCTAGTATCTTTTTAATTATTTTTTTATTTATTTAAATTCTTTGTTCTATATAGAACGGGGTGCGGCGCACCTGTTACACTTTGTATGTATTAATTGGGGGCGAGCACTATTGGCTCTGAGGCATTGCGCGGGATTGGCTTCCTCATTTTCGCTGTGAAAAACCCCGATTTGGGATTACAAAACATATACTATACTTAAAAACAACTGCTTGCTAATACCCTAATCGAACCGTTAAACTTGATAACTATATCGTAGACACATCTTCTAGGGTCACGCCTAGTCCACATTTTGATCAATATCTCTAAAACGGGGTCAAATGGGACTAAAAACTATTCCTTGTGAAATCCCTCATCGACACCTTTCATTTGATACCCATATCGTATCAACACCTTCAAGGGCCACACATGATCCATTTGGTCAACAGCTCGAACTGACTCCAGCGCCATCTATCGATTAAATTTTGATGGCAACGTTCCTCAAAGCAACAACACATGTTCCAAATATAACCCAAATCGGTTCAGCGGCGTAGTAGTTTGGTGGCATACAATGTCTCAGCAGTCTTAATTGTTCTGCAGCAACAACTAAAATAGAACAGAATAGAATATTTTTTATCGAAAAAGACATTTAATTTTTATATACAGGGTGGCGCAAAAGTAATCCTCCTGTCAGAAAATGCTATAAATTTTTCGATTGGCCACTAAAGTCAGTTCTGTTTTGACATTTGTGTAGTAAACACATGCGAAATACACGTTAATAAACAATGTTACGCTACACTGCTCCAGAACGCGGAATATTGCTGACTATTTATTTGACCAATAATCGGTCGGGGCCAAACGGTTACTGTGAATGGTGAGCGCTACAGAGCAATGATAAACGAGTTCTTTTTGCCGCAACTTGATGAATTGGGATTGGAAAACATGTGGTTCCAACAAGACGGTGCAACAGCACACACTGCACGTGCCACAACCGATATGCTGAACATCGGAGGCTTACTTTTGCGCCACCTTAGATATGGGTTCTTTATATCAAAAAAATCTTGGAAAATGTAAGCGGTACCAAGACCAATAAAAATTTGTATCGCTATATCGTCGAAACTATGTACCCGCAGAGGAAAAGAAGGAGATAAAATAAATTAACGGGATTTGGGGGGGGGGGCGGGGGAGGGTGGGGTGTGTGGGGAAAAAGCAAAAGTAGAAAGAAAAATTAAGATAAATTTTTTAGGCAGGGCAACGTCTGCAGTGTCTGCTAGTTAGTAATAAGTCAAAGAAGCTATTAGTAAACTGTATTGGCACTTTTTTATTATTTCTTTAAATACATTGGCTTCGTTGCTATAGTTGCGGTAACGGTGTTAGGCGGGTATCTCACTACATTAGCCACAGTATGTATTGATGAAGTCATAACTGGGGTCGACAACAGTTGCAAATCTTTTTAACCCAATTCCTATATGAGTTGATTTGATTTTTTGTTTTTCCTATATATTTTTAAATATTCCACAGTATAATCCAGCATTTCTAGTTTTAGTCTAATTTACATTCCACTGAAAAAAATAAATAAATAACTAAACAAAATAAAAATAGTTCAAGTACATGTACTATAAATATGTTGTTGTTCTACATAACATTTCCGTTTACCAAACTATGTCAATTTATATTTGCCATATTCACACTAATGCCTTCTATGCAAACTGGCACATACTCGTACACTGTCCGATATTGTCAGTAAAATTTAATACTGAAATAAAAAACCTGGAAGCATAAAATTTAAAATTGCCCTGCATCCCGTTTCGCATCCGGTTCCGTCTTGACATTGGTATGGATGTAGGTAATTTTTGCTTGGTTTATACACATCTGCGAATTTCAGTGTGTATTTGTTCTTTTCTTTTTTGCTATAAAGCATGTGAAAAACGGAAATATGCGATTCAATAATCCTCGTATGCATGTTTTTCCATGAAGCGAAATAAACATTTGCACATGCACAGTGGCGTTGTAGCAACGGGGGAATTGTGGTGTAGGAAAACAATTTGCTTTAATCCCTCCTATTTCGAAATTTTGGCTGCGCCACTGCACATACCAAGATGCGTTGTTGTGTAACAGGGCTCGAATTCAAATAGCAAAATCGTAGTGTCTAAAGAAGTAAACAGTAGTAAAAAGTTAAATTTAGTAGTGGGTGTTATAAAAGTAAAGAGAGTTAACTAATTGATTTTGAAATAGTCCTACCACTTAAGTTTGACTATGTAAATGTACAGC
Organism: Merzomyia westermanni; assembly: GCA_949987695.1. Lineage (NCBI taxonomy): Eukaryota > Metazoa > Arthropoda > Insecta > Diptera > Tephritidae > Merzomyia > Merzomyia westermanni. Next base: position 159,936,782 of record OX465288.1, on the reverse strand, counting down.
TTTAATTTTTGTGAATCTTCCATTTCTAGTCAGGTGCAACAGTACCAATTCAAAGGTAAATCGAAGTATAACACATAACCCTGGCCGTAACCGTAACTATGACCATATCGAGAGTTAACGTATACACACTTAAATCTCTTGACAGCTACAGTCACGTTCAAACTTACAGTTATGCTAAAGAAAATCAGAATACAGATCAGAAAACTTTTTGAACCCCATTTGAATGATTGCAAAGTGATTAGTTTAATTTCTTCTAATCCTGGAACTTAATTTTGTTATCGAAAAATTCGTAGTAGATCAGTAGTAAAACGTAGTAGTGAAGTATATTTTGAACTGTTTCATCAATCGTAGTAAACCTACAACGATCGTAATAAAGTTTCAAATCAGGAATCTACGATGTATGTATGGAGTAGAAGTCCTCGTGATACCAACTATGCATATGTAAATACTTGTTCGTACATAGGGTGTAGAAAGCTCAGTAGCTGTACATATATAAATGTCAAGTCAGATGACTTATGTGGTTCCGCAAAGTGACTTACTGTTATTGTTGTTGTCTTTAATATTGGCCCCTTCGTGATTGCTTGTTATTATTATTTGCTTTGCTATAGTTTTTTTTTATTGTTTCTGTACTACATTAAATTATGAGCACAGGTGCGTTAGAGGGCACAAACTGTTATGACAATTTATTTGACGCATAATTTAGGTGGCAAGAAAGATCGATTGGTATTGGGAAAATTATTTGATAGTTACTATGAACGTTAGAAACTAAAGGTATGTGTGAAATACTGAATTTACGATTGAAAAATCGTGTGACTAATATCTAAAGGGAGGGGCCCACGATTGAAATTAATTTATTTAAAAAAGCCAATTTTAAGAGTAAGTAGTAGGGCTCTTGTTGACAATCGATTATCCGATTAGTCGAATAGTTGAATAACAACTATTGAGCTGTTTGAAAATCGAATAGCAAAATTTTCGATTTCGACTAATCGATTACTGCCGGTTGATAAATAAAATTTTTAAAATAAAAATAAAAAATTCAACATTTTCTATTACAACGCATGTTTATGAAGGTGATGGAACTCAGTTCCATGCGAATAGACCATCCATTGTCAATAAAAAACACAACTAGTCGAATGCAAACAACTAGTCGACTAGTCGATTAGTGATACTTTTTCAAACAACTACTTCAAATCGATTAATCGACTATTCGATTAGTCGAGATAAATCCATATAAAGATATCAAAATACCTAGACTAATAGCATATTTTGCGGTGATTATAGATGGCTTTTAGACTTTTTTGCATAGGAGCCAGCTAAGCAAATTCGTTTACTTTCACTAAATTCTTTATTCATCAGCATCCATAATTGGTGCTTAACCGCCTGGGAATTATAGTGTGTCGAGGCAAAGCACAGCTAAAATAGCGCTCAGGTTTTCCAAGGTGAAATAGAGGTCACACAACCCCCTATTGGGGAAGAACACCACTTGAATGCTTTAAGTAACCGGAGGGTGATGTATATATATATAAGCGGCCGGGTCAGTTTAGCGCGGGTAGTATCAGAAATTTTCCTTTACTACGGGGCGACCGTTAATCAGCAACAGTTAAGAAGCATTTATCACGCCAAGATCCGCAAAACAGTTGAGATCGCTCGACGCATAGCGGATGTGAGGACGATGTATCAACAGTTGAGCAACAGCTGAGCTGTGGTATGATACGACTAGCTCGGCAAAGCTAGAAAGCGACGACAGGGGTAGTCACCTACATAGAGCAGTGGTAGCGAGACGCAGAGCCTACGAAGTGTGAATGACGAAGTGGGCTGAGGGGAAGTGCAACCGAAAACCACGTTTAATATCTGGTTCACATAAAACTTTAAACACAGGCCTTTATCATTACCGATAAGTTCAATGCATGCTTAAAGTAGGAAACTGTGACCGTGAAGCGAAGCTAAAAGTTTCAGATCTCTATATAAATCGATCTTAAGTTTGGAAAATTCTAAAGCAGTTAAGAGCTACAATGCTTGCTTTGGCTTTTTATTTCAATTTATTCATGAAATCCATGAAATGCTATTGGCTGCAGGGAACAACTTTAGTCACTGCTCTCGCTCAGCTTACATCCGTTTGTAATTGTGGTGTAGTTTTAGGCGCCATTTGGCAATATTCACTCTGGGGCCCATATTATTGTAATGCTACGATACACAACCCAATGGGATCGTCCCTTTTCCTGTGGTCGGTTGCCGATTGATTCTCTCTCTGGGCAGCAAAGTTATTGTGCATTCGTTCCTATTATGTTATGCTATAATTCACTGCACTCACATATGACTGTACCATTGCTCTTTATTAGCAGGAAATTTGACCTAAAATGATGGCTTCGCCAAAAAAAAAATAAATGAGATTTTCTACAACGAATAAATTTTAATAACTTACGGTAAACGAAATATGTCATCAATATGTTAGTGTTTAGTTTCCCTCAAGCCTAAGCAGAACACTTCTTCGTATTAGCACATCTATACTACTTATAAAATAAAGTCGCTAAAAAACTATGCACGGAACTGGCTTCGCACAGAATGCTCCGATTTGAAAGCGGTTTTTAGCATTTTAAAGCTTAGTTGTGCGAGATTGACTTTTTTTTTATATAATGTGAAGGAATATATAAAGGGGGCGTGGCAATCGGACAAAATGTGGTAAAAAAACATAAATTTTTGGTTTACACAGCCATACATCATAACCTAATCAACCGATTAGAACGAGTCTTCCTTGAAGTTAAACTTTGAAATATTTACTTTCGTTCTGAATCAAAAAAAATAGTTTATTTCTTTCTAATTTAACCGAAATTGTTTAAACAAAAGCAGCACTTTTTCAAAAAAAATCTGTTTGTGTGTTTGTTCGCTGCCAACCGAATAAGTCAGCGTGCTTTAAGCGACAGCTGTGGTGAGCCATTGATTTGATGAATTCGAGAAAGAGCACGTATGTACAGGGTGGCGCAAAAGTCATCCTCCTATCAGAAAATGCTATAAATTTTGCGATTGGCCCCTAAAGTCAGTTCTGTTTTGACATTTGTGTAGTAAACACATGCGAAATACACGTTAATAAACAATGTTACGCTACACTGCTCCAGAACGCGGAATAATGCTGACTACTTATTTGACCAATAATCGGTCGGGGCCAAACGGTTACTGTGAATGGTGAGCGCTACAGAGCAATGATCAACGAGTTCTTTTTGCCGCAACTTGATGAATTGGGATTGGAAAACATGTGGTTCCAACAAGACGGTGCAACAGCACACACTGCACGTGCCACAACCGATATGCTGAACATCGGAAGCTTACTTTTGCGCCACCTTGTATGTTCAATTATAAAGTTGTTTTAAACATTATCAACCTGTGTGAAACAAGGTGCGGGTTGCTATAATACATACATATGCATATTGTACATCCTCTATGTGGGGAAAATCTCTAGTTCTGAACTGGTGCGCTTCTAGTGAGTTCCAACCCCTACTATTTCGACTTCAATCTCTTTTACATGCCCTATTTCCCATGCAATGTCCTAGGCGGTGGAAATTGTCCCCCGCTGCATTACCTTTTCGACTACACCGAACTAGTTAAAAATTCGACAGTTTGGATGTAGTTCGTTTGAAATAAAAACTATAAATATTTGGTGCGATACCTCCGAGGGGATTAAGGCTGAACTTCTCTACCAATTTGTGGCGTGCTGCCAACCACTGAAGAGGGAGACCCCGTTTTGAAAAAACAAATTGTATCGAAAAATTCTGTCAAAACTGAAAAACAATTCGTATTTCTTTGCACAATTGTCCATCGCTTTCTGCTCTTTGTCAAAGCGCCTAATTTACGATTTGGTCGTGTATCCTGGTTTTGGTTGAAATAAATTTATTTAAGAAAAAATAAAACATTTAACTTGGGATTTTGTGTGATATATTTATGTTTATGTTTATGTTTATGTCTAAGAATGTATACAGGTAATTTCCACTTGTGCTTAAGTGAGAATTTATATTTGTCTTACTAAGCATTTGGCTGTACATCTTGAGTACTTTATTCACAATTCCTGGCATAGGGTCAGCTGGTTGCTTGAGGGTATTCACCAAAAGCATAGTATATGTCTACTAGTAGCGCAAATTACACCGAATCTGCACACACACACAAACCACACAGGGTGCGTTGTATTCAATAATAAAACTATCAAATTTAAATACTCCAATATTGAACGCGAAGGCATAACGCAAACGATTGAATATAAGGCAGTTATAGTATCAGTTCCTACAGAATGTAAATTTCAGTTTAAATTGAAATTTTTAGTTGTAGTTTTTACTCTGAAACAACTCTGAACGCGATTTACTTCATTCCACTCTCTCGGAGTACCTTTATCCACTACCTTCCACTCGGATTCGCAAAAGAAACGCCAAACCAGTACTTTTTTCGAATTAAACTGACGGTTTTATGCAGATAAAAAAACTTGAGAATAATTCTGGTCACTGCGAAATAGCGAGGCAGATGATGAACCCGATACCCATTTTCTGATGATCGGAAATATGTTCCATCGCAAAATTATGACAAAAAAAAAATTAAGCGCAGTAAAATGGCGGACTGCCCGATGATGAGTTCAAGCACGCAGGTGAAGAGTTGGTCAAAAGACGACAACAAATCTTATGAAAAATATGGCGGTTGTGTCACTATTCCTAATTTTTCTTTTTCTCGTTCACGCCTTCTTTGATTGTTTTGTGATCAGCCTGCAATCCTTCTATAACTTGGAACCCAAGCTAACAGTGCTGTGTTGAAGGTACCTTGCTGGTATAACTTTTTTAGGCACTTCAAAACTAGCGCTGATTTTATCTACCAGGACGAAATTTCATTTCATTTCATTTTTCATTTCATTTCATTTATTTGCAGTCAATGGAATAAATCCTTACAGACTAAAAAATATTAAATAGTACTTAAATTAGGTGTAGAGCTTAACGTATGAAACTTATGTACATATAAGGACCGGAGAACTTAAAATGCAGAGTTTAAAATAATTAAAAATTCAGACCTTGGTAGTGAAAAATCCAAGGAAACCATGAAGCTCAGTGAGTTAAACTCCCGAATAGCACGGGCAATAGGAGCGTTACAGGCATAGTTAGTTCTAAGATTATCTCCATAAAAGGGGTAGAAATTCCTGAGAGAACGTTGAGGAACATTAAATCGAAACCGCTCCAGCAAGTATGGGCAGTCAATAGACCCATTAATAATGTTATAAGCAAAACTTAAACAGATAATTGATCTACGATTCACCAAGGACTTAAGATTTAATAGCATCAGACGTGCAGAATAGGAAGGCATAGGTTCAGAAAAGTTCAGTGGTCGAAGAGCATATTTAAGAAAGATCTTCTGTATACGCTCGATTCTATTTACTGCTGTCAATTGACTTGGCCTCCAAATAAAAACTCCATATTCCAGATGCGACCGAACAAAGGACGTGAATAATAGCTTGAACGTATAGGGGTCTGAGAATTTGATGGTATTACGCCTAACAAAGCCAAGCATCGAATACGATTTAACAGTAACATAGTTTACATGGTTGCTAAAAGAAAATTTACTATCAAAGATAATACCGAGATCTTTAATCTCACTAACGGACTGAAGCTCACAATTTGAAATTTTGTAAGTCGTATGTATTATATTAGTGGCTTTCGCATAAGTTATGTGGAAGCATTTGGCCGGATTCAAGGAAAGATGATATTTTTCGCACCATCGATAGAGTTTGTCAATGTCGTTTTGCAGTCTTGAGGCATCTTCTGGCCCCTTAATTGATGAGAATAGCTTTAAGTCATCAGCGTAAAGCAAGCAGTTGGCAAACGAGAAGCAACTACTAATGTCATTGATAAACAAAATAAAAAATAACGGTCCTAATATACTACCTTGGGGTACACCGGAAGTTGCAACAAAGGGCCTGGAGGATACACCATCAATATTAACTACACATTGCCTATTAAATAAATAAGAGGCAATCCAACGCAGAAATGAGGAATGAAAGCCCAGAAAAGCCAGCTTTTCAATTAAAACTCTGTGTGAAACTCTGTCAAAAGCTTTAGAGAAATCTGTGTAGATGCAATCCACTTGAATATGTGCAGAAAATGACTCAACACAGTATTCACTAAAGACCGCCAGGTTAGAAACTGTTGATCTGCCGGCAACAAATCCATGTTGATAGGGAGAAATTAATGATTTAACAGCAAAATTTAGCTTTGCATTGACAGCATGCTCAAAAATCTTGGATATAGTAGACAGTTTGGATATAGGCCTGTAGTTGCGGACATCATTCTTGTTTCCACTTTTAAAGACAGGGGTAATAGAAGTGATCTTCCAATCACTAATGAACGTCCCTGAAGACAAGGATTTATTGAAGATCAATCTTAATGGAATTATTAGAGCCGGACAGCCCTTTAGCACTACTGGACACAAACCATCAACATCAGACCGATAGGAAGATTTCAACTTGAGGATGGCATTACTAATATCTTCTGAAGAGAGACAAAGCGATCCAAAGTTGACAGCACAGTCCTGACTCCTAGGAAATTCAAATGTTTGATTACTACTGTCTTCAGCGTCGAAATTCGACTTGAAGAACTCCGCAAATAAGTTGGCTGTTTCAGTTGGAGAATTCGCAGAATTGTCGTCAAGAAAAACACCAGTTGGTACACTGGCACAGCATTTTTTTGACTTAATATAATTCCAGAATGATTTCGGGTTCGATTTAATGTTTGACTCAATGTTACGAATGTAATTGGTATAAAGATACTTATCCAAATTATTGAAACTTCTAAGATAAAGCTTGTATTTAATAAAGAACAAATGATTCTTTGTGTTTTTGAATTTTTTGAAGTATTTGTTTCTCAGATTCTTCAGTTTCTTTAGGTCCCTTGAGTACCATGGTAATTTGTAGGGCCTTTTTCTTCGAACCGGAATCCAATCCAAGCAGTGATTGTACAAAATAGTTTTAAAAGTGCAGAAACTACTAGCGGTATCAAGCCCATCAAATAGCTCCTCCCAGTTAATTTGAAATAAACAGTCATTAAAGAGTGTAAAATCAAATGAATTGAAATTAAAAGAAACACTGCTATCAAAATTCTCCGAGGCAAAACAATAGAAATTAATTGTAATAATCAGAGGCAGATGATGCCTGTCACTAGGCGTAATAGGATTCATGCACTCCTTTACTTCGCAATTAATATTGTCACTCATAAATACAAGATCTAAAAGTCTATTTAGAGAATTAGAATTATTGTTAATTTGAGATAAATTCAGGCTCAGCATATTATCAATAAGGTACAATTCATGATTTGCCGAAAGATTAGAAGGCGTAAGGCCATTATTAGATAAGCTGGGCGACCAGTAGACATTACAAAGGTTAAAATCACCCAGCACACAAACATGGTTATCACTAAAATCACTTAAAGTTAGGGAAACAATATTATCCGCATGAGCCTTGTATAACTCGAGTGAGCTTAAAGGCGGTATATAAGATGCCATAACATACAGAGAACCTTGGGAGGCGGTACCACTAATACGGACGCAGATCTGGTCCAGCAAGGAATCATCATTACTTAATTGCACTAAAGAAGCACGAAATTCACGTCTGACGGCAATTAAAACACCACCACCTCGATTGCAACCAGTTTTTTCTACATCACGATCCTTGCGAAATACGTTAAAAAGCATTGAGTCAAAAAACTCAGAATCAAAAAACTTTACATTCAGCCAAGTTTCAACGAATACGAAGATGTCATAATCTAACTGCGCGCTAAATTTGTATACCAAGTCTGCTTTGGTCCGCATGCCAGACAAGTTTTGAAAATAAATGTTTAATCCACTGCTACTTTTAATAAGGCGGTTGTCACGCCTTACTACCTCCGTAGTGGTTTCCGTTGAGCCCTTCGAAAAAACTTAAAAGGCTTAACCATGACGTTTGCTGGCCAAAGATCCGAGCATAGCAACTTCTCGTACGACGACTCAGGAACACCCAATTTGAAACTGACTCTTGTTCCGACGACTTATGCCCCAATGCCCTGCGATGTTTTGAAGCCTGCTATATACCAGGTAGAGTTGCGTATCTACCCTCAGCTGTTGCCCACTTCTTTTTATTCCCATACAGTTATAGACTTTTCAATATAAAATATTCCCATACCTTTCCATTATTATTACTGAACTGAAACTCGTCATATAAAATTATTAGCCCCATCGTATTTAAATACCCCTTTATTTACCAGGGACCCCCGATAATAATTATTTTTATATTTTTAATGAAAAAAATCAAATGCTTCCCAGTGACGAAGAACAGTTTAAAGTATATGAACGTGCATGTCTCGTCATGCTCAATGGAAATCTCCATTGATTGAAGAAAATTTGAGTGAAACCTATATAAATTACATATAATAAATATTTTTTGAGTTTTATTTCTTTGATCAAAAATAATCATCACTTTTTGAGTTTTATTTTTTTTTTGCTCGAAAATAAAACTCATTTTTGAGTTTTATTTTTTTTTGATAGAATTAACACTTATTTCTTGAGCGGTATTTTATCCTTCAAGAATAAAAATGAAATTTTAAGTTTTAATTTTTTTCACAGTTCGAAAAACTCAAAAAGCCTCTTTGCATGCCAACTTATATACATATACATATGTATGTGTCTATAAATATGTTTTAATTATTTAGTACATATGCTGAAGAGATTATACGCAGCGGCTTTTTGAATTTTTCGAAAAATTAAAACTCAAAATTTAGTTTATATTCTTGAAGGATAAAATATCGCTCAAGGAATAAATATTTTTTTGTCAAAAAAATAAAACTCAAACATGAGTTTTATTTTCGATGAGAAAAAATAAAACTCAAAAAGTAAACGTTTCTCTTAATCAAAAAAATAAAACTTGAATATACCTATTATTGCTGATTTTTATTAAAAAAACTCTGAAAATAATGATCAAATAGCGAGTTTTATAATAAAACTCATAGCAGTTCCTGTCCCTGATATTTACTTTTCTCTGCATTTATGTTCTTGATAATCGAACAAATGTAACAACTCAAAATGTCCCTCTCGATGCCAATAAAGCCAAAAAGCACAATTTATCGTGCATTGTTATTGGAAAGTGACAGAGGTACTTGTCAAAACATCTAGTACATACACTCATACATACACACAGTTGTGCATATGAAATGCCATCAGGTTGCTCAAATGAAAATTTATTATCTCGACCTTAATTGCGCTTCCTGCAGCAATCCACTCGACGGGGATCACTGAAGTATCATTCAATTTAGCCAGAAAAAAGGAGAATTTTTTGTGTTTATCGGCGTTTGACATGCTTGCCATTTAATAAGTGTTTGTTGTTTATCTACACCAATACATAAGTGCAACCATATACATATAAATATCTTGTTGCGGAAAAAGAAAATTACCATTCTTTCAAGCGCACTTTTTCTGGGCATATTATTGGGATTCACTTTTTAACTCCATTTTTCGTCACGCTCACCATTATTGAGGATAAATGGAAATAAGAATTGCAAATGATATTATACTTTACATGTATGTGTATGTATGTACGTTGAACTTTGTGTGCGAAAGCTTTTGCGTAGTGACACTCAAAAGCTAGTGAGATAAATTTCTGGTTCAGAACTAGTTCTAAAAAAAGAGTGCGCATGGGTTATCCCACACTTCCACTCGGATACACTTATGTCAATTGTGTATGCTGTTATTGTGAGCCGGGGCATATTCGTCCAACCAAGTATTTCGCACTTAATCTTTCCTTAAACACCTAGCCTCCCATCATCAACATCATAGTTTATTCACCCTTAACCGCCTAGGCGATTCTGAACGTTCCTTATCAAATCACGCCAGTCATTCCTTTTCATTAATACCTGACGCCATTTGGAAATACGAAGGGATTTCAAGGCATCCTCCAGCTGTTGTTTCCAATTCAGTCGAGGCCACAACTTTTCTCTGTTGCCGAGTTCGCGTGTCGATAAGAAAACCTTCTGGTCTGGAACTTTTTGGTCCATTCACATAGCATGGTCAATCCATCGGAGTCTTTAGGCTTTAATTCGCAGCACTGTGGTCAGATCTGCGTACAGCTCGTACAGGGTGGCTAATGAAAGCCGCTACCAAACAAAAAATTTAATTACTTTTTTTCTATTTAATGAATCTGGTTAATTTTTTTTTATTTTGCAGATTGACTTTTACATTTAACAAAAATGGATAACTGGGACACTGAAACAAGAATTTGGATTGTCCGCCGCTATCACGCACTGGAGTCCGTAGTTTCGGTTCAAAGAGAGTATAGGCGCACGTTTGGCGGCAATCCTCCGAGCAGATGGACCATAATAAGACTTGTAAACAATTTTGCCGAGCATGGGTCAGTCAACAGAAGACCTTACCATCGAAACCCTTCAGTTCGAACGGAGGAAACAATCGCTGCTGTAGCTGCTGCCATACAAAACAATCCACGTGTTTCGACAAGAAGCTTATCTGCTCAAATGGGTGTAAGCAGACAGTCATTACAGTCAATTATGCACAAAGATTTGGACTTATTCCCATATAAAATTCAAATGGCCAACAAACTGAACGCTGCAGACTTGCCGATTCGCTTGGAATTTTGCCAGAAGATGCTTCAAATGGTGGAAGAGGATGGAAACATGTTGAACTGTCTTTTCATGTCTGACGAGGCCCATTTCGATTTAAACGGCAACATAAACAAACAAAATTGTCGAATATGGAGTGCTTCCAACCCACAGATACTCCATGAGACGGAATTGCATCCACTTCGTGTCACAGTGTGGTGTGCAGTTTCATCACGCTGCATTGTCGGGCCCTACTTCTTCGAAGAAAACGGTCACACCGTTACGGTTACTGGAGACCGTTACTTGAGCATGTTGAGAGAGTTTTTCTATCCAGAATTACGCCGAATGAGAATTTCTTTCAACTCTGTGTGGTTTCAGCAAGATGGTGCAGCTCCTCATATAGCCCAACCTGTTATGACAGAATTGCGACGAAAATTTCCCAATAAGCTGATATCCAGAAACTCCACATTCCGTTGGCCACCCAGGTCGCCTGACCTTACTGCACCTGACTTTTTCTTGTGGGGTTATTGCAAACAGGAAGTCTTCAAAGCAAAACCAACAAATTTGAATGAACTAAGGCAATCCATTCGAGAAACAATTGCGGCTATTCCTGTCTCAACTCTCCAAGCAGTAATGAACAACTTTTTGGTAAGATGCCGCACATGCATCGACGAGCAGGGGGGGCATTTAAGTTCCATTAATTTTAAAACTAATTACGCTATATTTAATAATAATAATATAATAATTTAATGAGCTTTAACATGAATAAAAGAAAAATGAATTCCATACACTGAAAAAAAAATTATTTGAGTTTCTTAATGTAGCAAAATTCATCAGCCACCTTGTACATAAATTTCCTTGGATACTCGCCGTTGGCATCACGGGAAGGACCATAAATTTGCCGGAGAACTTTTCTCTGCGAATGCGAGCAAAACTGTGCAAGTAGTGGTCATTTGAATCATACTTTTCTTTTTTCTTGATTTATTCGTTGTAGACCCCTCACACTATGCACATACGTTTTCTTTATATGCCGCTTACTTTTGATACAGAAGAGGTGCATGCAACTATCCATTTTTAGAAAGTACGTAAGTTTTTGCTTTCCATTAATGTATAAATCTTGAAAATGCTATCAAAACTGTGGATGTAGTGCTAATTTGCACATATGTTATCTTTAATCGGCTAAACTTTTGATGCAGCAGCCGCAGATCCCTTATTCGTTATACAGACGTCCTAGACCCCTCAAACTTTGCATTTTTGAAAATTTTGATATACCAGTAAATTTACACATTTTTGGGAATAAAATACAGATATGCAGTAAATTGTTTTTTTCTTCAAAATAAAAATACTTTGCCCATAAAATTTTGTTCTGATTTCTTATATATTGGTTTATATGATATTACGTTAGCTAAAGGCACTAGCTACTAAGTTTAGCGACCGTCTGTATTCTAAAAAAAAAACATTTAAATAAAATAAGTAATTCGTAAAATGTATATGTGTATAGGAATAAACTAACTAAATCCCAGCCGTAAAATATTTATTTAATTCTGAACTAAAGAATAATGAATGCAGGCGAGACAATTTCGCCATGTTAAATTCGTCAGTTGATTGCTTGTAAAAGAGATTGAGAACGAACTAGCGCACCCGTTCAGAACTAGAAATTTCCCCTACAGGAGATATTTATATTGGATTTTCTTTTATAATCTACTAAAAAAAACAATATTGTGACCACCACGGCGTATACGTGACCATACGCTGATAGCGACCCCTTTGCGTGAAATTATCGTAACGGACAAAACCCAAATTTTGGAGTAGAGCATTTTTTTTATTACTTTTAGTTGATTTATTGAAATAAAATTGAGCACGCGCTTAGATGGTTAATTAATCTGCTGAACTTCTTATTTGTTTTCTTGGAAAAATTAGCAGATTGTGAAAAAATCACAAATTTGTCCCTTACGATAACTTCGCTCTCAATTTTTACAGTATCCACATGGAATTTGGGTCAGCGTGACTCTTGTCTCTGTCTATATGAATATTGTTGAGGGTCAGCCTAAGCAGCTTTGGTTGCGTTGTTATATGGCGTCAGATATCTTATCGACTGGGGATAGATGTGATTATCAGATAATGCAAATATAATCCAGTAGCGATGGTAACATCAAGGGGATTGCCCCTTCACATTCAACTTTAAGGTTGAGCAAGAAATAGTACATTAAATTACTAACTAGCTATATTGTAGAACAAATCAAACAGTAAATTCCGAAAAGAGTCCACTATGATAATTTGGCGCAAAGGGGTCGATATGTTATTGCCACAAAAAGGCAAACGTTTATCAATAACCTTAAATTCTTGTTCACAGTTCGATTGAATTTGTTTGGAATTTGAAGTGTGATAGTTGAATATTTTATTGATTGAATAAAGAACTATTCTTGTTAGGTTTGTTATGAATGTTAAGAAATATTTCTGGGACACAATAGTGAATAGTAAGTTTGAATAAGAAAAGTTTGCATGTAAAAAAAAATTTGTTGAGGTTTGAAGTTTAGGAAAAAAGTTGGCTCCTTAAGTTTTATTAGGGTGTCGCTGGCTAGACGAGACACCTGGAATTTGTAATAGAGTCCTTCTATAGCATCTAAAAGTAAACGGCTGTGCATGCTAGCTTAATCTTGGTACTTAGCTCGCCGGATTGGGGTGGGTCTTGCCGCACTTATTTTCCGATGCCAGACTGCTTACAAAAAAAATCATGCACTTTTCAAAAAAAAACAAAAAAAAAAACGGACCACCAAACCTTACTTACAACCTAGGACTGAACGCCAATCGGACCGACAACCACGGGTGGCTTCCATCTTGATCACTCTGTCTTTCCTCTGCCTTTTCTTCCCTGCCCAACCAACAAAAGATACTTACGTACCGCCATCCCAACCAAACCATCAGTCTAAGGATTTAAGTCATCTCACGACTAAAATAACTTTTCTACTCTTCCATCTTATGATTTCAAATATAAGTATTGTTTCATTTATTCAAAAGTAAAATATATCGATTATTACAATCATTATCAGGCCTTCTTGGCCTCTTAGCCTTAACAAATATTCATTATTTTTTTTACATCAAGAAAACAAAATTCTGGTCACCCCAAGAATAAAAATTCATTACGTTTGTGATAAGCGGATAAGCTTTTTAAATCTATATGTTTGTCGATATCATCATAGATAACTAGCAACGCTTAAGTGTCAAACTTAACAACAATTGTAGGTTTGTTTTTAAGCTGTTTGGCTTGGGTAGAAGAAAAAAAAGAACTTTCAGAAGAGTAGCTGGATTCGCAAAAAGAAAATAAAAAAATTACCTCATTTCAGACCATTGGACTGGACTCCGAACCAGTTTGGGTCGCCAAAACAAAAATCAATCAAGCTACTCTTGCGATGAGACAAAAAGAAGATGAACGAAAAATCTAATTATACCTAATTAAGAGTATTAACTTACATTGCATGTTACGACCGTCTTCAGCAGGCGCCTGATGATGTGGTCGGAGTTAGAGCAAACGACGAAAAGAGTAGGACTATGTATAAATGTATGTACAAAATAGAGTTGTCACTCAGCTATCCCAATATAAATAAAAAAAAAAAGATTTTACACTTAGCTTTACCATTTATGTATGAATGATCGGGGTATTCGCTTAAGGCTTCTTCTTCTTACCAATTATATGTATATATGTAAATATATTTATTCGTTCTACAACAACTCTCGCTATGATTTTACTACGATTTTACGTTCATGCAGAGGCGTTGTGTCTTTAATTAATGTGAGGGGTATTGATAGAGTCACCCATATAAGTCGCTGGAATACAACCATTTTATTTCCTTAACCGTTTTTTTTTTTTTTTTTTTTTTTTTTTGGTTTTGTTTCACGGATATGCAGCGTGCATAAAGCAATATATTAGGAATGCAAACTGTAACGTATCAATTAGATTAGGAATTAGTAACTATTTTCCTTGTGAAGGTTAAAGAAACATCCCAAGCTTAGGGGTTCGTCCTATAACTTAAACTATTTCCTTTAGGCTTTAGGTCTTCTTTGAACAATGTAAAGTATAAAATCTTAGTCGGTTTAACTTTTAATTTGGTTTCGATCACTATGCACAAACAACTGCTTTCTAGCAATATCCTCAATAAATGTCTTTTTGTGTAAACTAAATTTTTTGTTTTTTTTTTGTTTTTTATAGTGACAAAATTGGTGCTTTTAGGCTTCAAACTTCTAGCTGCTTCTCCGTGGATAGTGGTATTAATCATATAATAAGTATAAATCGCCTTCCACGCTGCCAGTCTGTTAATTATCTCCGACAAGCCTGTTTCCTTGAGATTTTAATTTACTTGAGCTTTAACCGCGATACTTTCGGGTGAAGTTATACATATGTGACCTGGTCTACGGAAAGGGGGTTTAGGTGTCAAAAAATCAATTTTCACTTTTTAGTTGATTCGGATGGAAGATGAGATGCTTTTTCACGTGGTAGAATCCAAAAAGTCAAAACTTGTTTGAAAGTTCCCTAAAAATGTAGAGAAAGAAGATTTCCCGTGGTATCAGTGTATGGCATTTATTATTTTTAACAGCTGTTTCCCAGAAAACTAGTTTTCGCACGTTAGCTCCCTTTTCGTAGACCAGGTCACATATATGTACATTTTGTATAAAAACTATAGATTTATATCGATTATGAAAAATCCAGCGGAAGTTCGCGGTAGCCTCTCTCATGTACTTGACAACTTCTTTGTTTCATAAACACATTTTCAATTTGTTCGCAAAGTCATAGTAGAGGTGACCATCCGTAAACAAATTGGTTTGACGCTACGGCGTTACGTCTGATGGGTAGGAATCGCGCTCACAAATTAGTAAATACAATAGGTAAAACCCTAACCGTTTTCGTAGCAGATAAATGTTAGTATGCTCGAAATTTTTAGGGCATAGCTCTGCATACCGTCTCATACTCCGCAAGTGGAAACGCTCTTGTTACCATCTACACTGTTGGTGTTGATATGGCTCGATAAACGGAGGCTGCTCTTAGCGGTGTTCTTCCCTGTACAGATGTTAGAAGTCTTTCAAGTAGTTTTCCTGCTGTGTCGTGAGTACATAAGTGCCGGTAAGCAGACGCAATGTTTGGTGCTGCTTCACCTACTTCTTTCATATTTCTTGAAATAGTCCGTTCCTAATCCATAACCATACATATTCAGCAAGATCTTTGGTAGCCCTTTTGCTATATCCTTTATGCTTCGAAGCTTAAACAACATTCGGTAGTCGTTTTATGTATTGGATTACTCCACGATATTTAACTTGGGAAGACAGCGCTGAAACAATATTTTATAAAAGCGTGCAACTGTTGGCATATGCTGACGATATTGATATCATTGGCCTTAACAACCGCGCCGTAACTTCTGCTTACTCCAAATTAGAAAAAGAAGCGGAGAAAATGGGATTGGTGGTGAACGAGGGCAAAACGAAGTACCTTCGCGCCTTGGCAACCAAGCCACTGTTGGCAGCAATAATTTCGAAAAAATAAAGGACTTCGTTTACCTGGGAACCAGCATTAATACCAACAATAATGTTAGCCTAGAAATCCGACGAAGAATCACTCTTGCAAACAAATGCTACTTCGGACTGAGTAGACAATTTAAAAGTAAAGTCCTCTCTCGACGAACGAAAATAACACTCTACAAGTCACTCATCGCACCCGTCCTGCTATATGGTGCAGAAGCGTGGACACTAACAACATCTGATGAGGAGGCTCTGGGAGTATTCGAGAGAAAGGTTCTTCGAAAGATTTGTAGACCTGCACGCGTTGGCGACGGCGAGTACCGAAGAAGATTTAATGATGAGCTGTATGAACTTTACGCAGACGCCGACATAGTTCAGCGAATTAAAACACAGCGGCTTCGCTGGCTAGGCCACGTAGTGCGAATGAGCGAAGATGCTCCAGCCCAGAAGGTATTCTTATCGGCACCCGCCGGTGAAAGCAGAGGAAGAGGGACCACCACTCCGATGGAAGGACCAAGTGGAGACCGATTTGCGATCCCGCGGTGTTTCCAATTGGCGCCAGTTGGCGCAACGAAGAAACGACTGGCGAGCTATGTTGGATGGTCAAAATCGCCCAGGCGGTTAGATGACCATTTAAAGAAGAAGAACAAGGCATCTGCTTTGTGCTCCCTCCTCAAGTGGAGATATATGGAGACTTTATAAATTTGTGAAGAGAGTTTTGACGGGAGAGAAGGTTAGAATAAGCATAAGTGTCAATCAAACCATTGCCGTTAATAAGATAGGAAATCTCACCTAAAGGTCATCTCTCAGAAGTGAGTCTATTATAAAGGGCCTAAAATCTATACTTGTCCAGGTCAAAGGCTGATAGTGCTAAACTGTGTGGCAGATGAACTTGCAAACCAAAGTGCAACCAACCTGCTTCTTCCGGATAATGAATGCAATGATATGTTGTATGCCATATGCAAAGATTTACACCTTTTCCAGATATACTTCAGAACTCATAAAATGTGATTCAGAATAGTCAGATGTACTTCAGAAATAGTAAAATTAATTTCAGAATAGTCAATTGTATTTCAGAAATCGTTAACTTTATTTCAGAATAGTCAATTGTATTTTAGGTTTCTAAAGCACAATTTTTTATTCTGAAAAATATTTTACAGTTCCTGAAGTACAATTGACAATTCTGAAATAAAGGGTGTTTTTTAGGGGTATAGAACTTCGAATTGAAATAAAACACAAGAAAATCGTTTTAAGGTCCATCAATTTGGCTTTATTGGAAGGATAATTTTATGCCATTAATGTTTAAATATGATTTCGGGCATGTGGCCGCCGCGGCTGGCTCGAATAAAGCCAATTCTACAGGTCCAATTTTCAACCACTTTTTCGAGCATATGGGGCCGTATGTCGGCAATAACGCCACGAATGTTGGCTTCCAATTCCCCTAACGTTTCTGGTTTGTTGGTGTAGACGAGCGACTTCACATATCCCCAAAGAAAATAATCCAATGGTGTCAAATCACACGACCTTGGTGGCCAATTGACAGGTCCATTCCGCGAAATTATGCGCTCATCGAATGTTTCCTTCAATAAATCGATTGTGACGTGCGCTGTGTGGCATGTAGCGCCGTCTTGTTGGAACCACAACTCATCCACATTCATGCCATCCAATTCGGGAACAAAATAGTCGGTTATCATGGCTCTATACCGGTCTCCATTAACGGTAGCTGCCTCTCCAGCATTATTGCGGAAGAAGTATGGCCCAATGACTCCACCAGCCCATAGAGCACACCAAACAGTCAGTTTTTGTGGATGTAATGGCGTTTCAAGGGTCTCATGTGGATTCTCTTCACTCCAAATGCGGCAATTTTGCTTGTTGACGTAGCCATTCAACCAAAAATGAGCCTCATCACTGAACAAAATTTTGCGATGAAAATCAGCATCGAAATCAATCTCATTTTCGGCCCATACACCAAAATCACGACGCATTGCATGGTCTCGCGGCTTTAATTCTTGCACAAGCTGGATCTTGTAAGGTCGCAAGCCAAGATCTTTGCGCAAAATCTTCCATAAAGTTGATGGACAAAGCTCCAATTGCTGTGCACGGTGGCGAATCGATTCATTCGGGTCCTCTTCAACACTTTGCTCTACAGCGGCAATTGTTTCTTCGGTGCGCACTGTTCGACGTCTCTGCGGATGCGTATTATCACATAGAGTAAACGTAGTGCGAAAACGATCCATGGTTAACCGAATTAATTGCTCTGATGGACGATTATGTCGACCATAAAATGGACGGAGCTCACGGTAAACTTCGCGAACTGAACCATTATTTTCGAAATAAATTTGCACGATTTGCAAGCGTTGTTCTTTTGTCAACCTGTTCATGATGAAATGGCAAACCAAACTGAACATAAATGACATTAGAGTTGCCAGATTTGACCACAAAATGCCAGTTTTATCTCTATTCGAAAAACAAACCTGTAAAAAAAACACCCTGTACATGTTACGATTTCTGAAATACAACTGACTCTTCTGAAATAATTTTACGATTTCTGAAGAACACTTTATGCTTCCTGAAGTACACTTGGAAAAGGTGTAGTCGTGGCTGGCTGTAAAGGAAGTCAGCTTCGCAGAGCAATAAGCAATGGTAGTTTAAGTGAAGTTTTATGTTCACAAAACACTTACAAAATATATTTTAGTAACAAAGATAAATCAGGTTCAAGTATGTTTAACTTATAATAATAATAATGATAGGTAGCGAAATTCGTATTTATATTCGAGGGGCGGCAGAGAAGTTTGTGGCATAGCAAGAATAATAAAATCCAAATTATGAAATATGAATAAATAATAATACTCAAAACCTAAGACAACGAAATTATTAGCCTTCCATCACACATAAACATAAACATCCGTCTATAAGTTCATCCCCCACTATAAATGAGAAGTCGTTAATCTTTGGCTTGTTTTTGTTTTCATTAGCGCTTTTTATTTCTTTTCATCTTGTGTAAAACAATTTTTATGATATCTTCACGGAATCAAGCTTGTTAGTTCTTCAGTTTTCTTTTAGTTTACGTGTTTATTTCTTTTACATGCTTGGTTTTTATTGTTGTAAGTATCTGCTGCATGTGCCGTTTTTCCGTATTACATGAAGGTCGTCTGGACAGATGGACAAATTGAATATCAAGTGACAGTTGTATATATACATCATTTCCCAGCTCTTATCATCATTGACATTTTCGCCTTTTACTCGTACAATGTCATTGCAGTATTTATGCCCTTCGAATGCCAATTGGTCATGTTAACCTCATTTGTGGACAAGACCAAATACATAAAAAAAAAGTTACTAAGTTGTAGAAAATGTAGCAAGTGAAACCAAAAAGGCCAGCGTAGCGTGAATTTTACGGTTTCTAAAGTATACATGGAAAAGATGTTGTTGCGATATCGTTTAGGTTTTGATATCGGTACAGGTTTCGTTTGAGGTTTTGGTTTCTCTGTGGGTTTAGCTTCGACTTGGTTGCCTTCCCATCTCTATTTCTGTAAACAATTTGGTTTAATATCTATATTTGGTTCGTATTTCAGTGCAAGTTCTATTCGGACATTGGCTTCCGGTTTTGAGTTTAAGCTCAAGTTTCGGTGTTCACACTACATCGATTTCAATTTAGTGGCTCGGTTAATACTTACGCTTTGATTAGATTCCGGCATCTCTACCGTTTGGGTTTGCATTTCCGTTTGGGTTTAGTTTGATTTCGTCTTGGGTCGGGCTTCGGTGTTATTAAGTTTTGGTGTACTTATAACAATTTCACCAATGCTTGTAGTTTCAGTTAAGATTTCACTTTCGACTCCACTTCCGCGTTCACTTTCGCTACGATTTCATGTATCCCGCACTCTCCAATAAATAAAGAAGAATGTACAGGATTGTCCTAGGATCGACCAATTACTCCACTGCACCCCCTTACGTTTAAAGCATAAGACCTCGATAGCCTCCTCCTACTACTCCACCGTTAAGAAAATTATTTTACTCTGTAAAATTGGTAAACTGTTTTGAGCATACAATCTTTTTGTCTCAGTAAAAGATTCGTAGCGTCTTCTGCAGGGCTATTTTAAATGAATACCAATTCGATATGGGTCTTCTCATTCCATGGCAAGTAAAATTAGTTAATTGAAAACCTACTTTTAGAGCTAAAAAAAGAGCTGCACAGTTGCAAAAATACATAAAACAAATCCTTACTGAGTCATAGACTTTTCACTTCCGACAAATAATTTTAAATGAAACTCAAAAATCCTTAAATTACTCATTATTTGCCATTTTTCGTTTAAATTGACATGAAATTCTTATGTTGATGGATATTACCATACAACAAAAATAAACGACAAAATCCCAAATAATGGCATTATACGTACAGACATATGGGACTTTGTCAATGTCACGTTTGTGTGATGCAAACTAATCAACGTTTTATCCAAAAGCATGCTTCCTTTTCTCATTTTTCTTTGGAAGACACTCGTCTCTGTCACATTTAAGTTCATTTAAATGCAAATGTGAATAACAAACTTATATACATACATATGTACATACATTAATATTTAGGGATTCTCTCACACAATAGATTGTGAACTACCATATAAAAAGAAAACATAGATGATACAGAATGCACAGTCGTGTTCAATATAATAGTAGTTAAACTAAATTGTATAACCTTCGACAAAATAAGAAGCTGTGTTTTTAATAATTTTAATTTAAAAAATTGAGATGTCTGTCCAAGGGTCCACATAAAAAGAAATTTCAAAAGTTTACACAAAGTTAAGGAAAGTGAATTAAACTTAAAAAGGAAAAAATGGCCATAAAAATCTGAAAATTGATTGGCAGAATTTCTAGAGAATTTTTGGGTAAACAGTTTTGCAAACCAAACAATTTTAGTATGATAATGTGCACGTCAGAACTCGCTCAAAAATTTTCCTGAATTTCTGGAATTTTTATTGTATAGGATGTTTAAAATTTTGTTTCACACAAAATTTAATTTTGTTCACGCTTTGTATGGAAGAAATCACTCAACACCCTCGGCGGAAAAAATTGTGAAAATTTAGGAAAATTTTTGAACAATTTTTAACTTGCATTGATTGGGCTATAAAACTGCATACTCAAAAGTTTTCTCGAAAATCTACCAAAAAATTTGGAAATTTTGATGGCCATTTTTAAAGTTTGATTAACTTGCCTGAACTTTGTGTAAACTTTGAAATTTCTTTTTATGTTTATTCTGTTACCGGATTCCCTATTTTTAAATGAAAATTATTAAGAACACAGCTTCTTCTTATTTCGTCGAACGATATCCAATTTAATTTCACTACCATTTTATTGAACACAGCTGTATTTGTTACCAAAATTGCTTTGCACTAAAGCACCTCAGATTATTAGCACAAGAACTCTAAACCCAAACAGTGCGATATTTGAGTACACAAGAAAACTTTAGTTATAGAATAAAAAATTTGCTTTGGTAAAATTTTTGCAACAAAAAAAGGAGGAACATTAAAAAAAAAAGTTTAATCATCGTTTTGAAAGTCAGAAACTAAAATAATTTTTATTAATTTAATTTTTGTATAATTTTTGTAATCAAGGTTAAAATTCTAAAAATTAATGGCTCTTTCGATTGAATTTTGAGAGAATTGTGGTTGTGAATAAATAGCGGTTCTTTACTTGAATCGCTATTTTTTTTAACGTTGATTTTTTTAAATCGATCTCATTGACAGTAAATATTGATTTATAATAAATCGATCATAAGGATTACATATTTTTAATTGATTTTCGTAATCGACGGATGAAGAAGTGGGTAAACATGTGTGCACAATACAGCTGAAAACACATAGTTTCGTTTACATCACTTCTAGCCAGTCCTCATTCTAGTCAATTGTTAGTTAACACTGAACGTTTGTGGCAACTCTTTAGTTCAATTTTGTTATTTAAACTAAAAGTATAGAGAAACACTTATTTTATTTTTTGGTGTTAAAACCAATCGGTTTCTCTTTTATTTGTTACTAGCTTATACCCGTCGGTTCACCCCACATTTCTATAAAAAACATTTCAGTTGTATGGGAGGTGCCACGCCTCCGTTTTCGTTATCCCCAGTTTTTTTTTGGAGGTGGTAGGGATTAACCTCATATAAACCCTTACCAAATTTCAGTGGTCTAACGTAAATATTTCCAGAGATACGGACTATGAAAATTTTCAGCTGTATGGGAGGTGTCACGCCCACGTTTTCGTTATCCCCAGTTTTTTTTGGAGGTGGTAGGGATTAACCTTATATAAACCCTTACCAAATTTCAGTGGTCTAACGTAAATACTTCCAGAGATGCGGACTATGAAAAATTCCAGTTATATGGGAGGTGCCACGCCCCCTTTTTCGTTATCCGCAGTTTTTCTGGATGTGGTAGGGATTAATGTCATATAACCCCTTATCCATTTTCAGTAGTCTAATGTAAATACTTCCAGAAATACGGACTGTTAAAAATTCCGTTTGTATGGGAGGTGCCACGCCCCCTACGAGTATATATATTAAAATATTTTTTAGCCCATGACCATCCCGGTAAGATATCCAGTTCGTGTTTCGAATTTGGTTACGATCGGTTCATACGTTGAGGACGCAAGTCGATCTATAGATACATATATACATAATTTGAATTTTATATATGTATATAAATTAATACTCATCATTTAATTTCATTTCTAATTTAGTAAAATATTAAACAAAATATTATCTATCTATTCTCTTATTTGTGATGATAACAACATTTTTCGCAACAAAAATCGATTATTTTCTTTAAAAATAGATTTTTCACAAATCGTTTTGTCTTTAAATAAAAAAGTCGATTATTTAGTAATAGATTTTTGGGACTCGATTATACCACGATACATCTCTGCAATTAGAGTTTATTTCTTTTATATTAGAATGAAGAGCCACAAAAGCCATATTTAACAATTTTTGATTTTGGATTAAAAAAAATGTCTCAATTTATTTATTAAAAAATTCATGGGGCACCGCAAAATGTTGAGTAGAATTTAGTTTTTATATTTTTTGTTTATAAAGTATAATGCTAGGCGAAACAAATTTTAGCAAAAAAAATATTTTAGTTAATAATATATTAACTAAGAATATTTTTTTTTTTAATTTTTATAAAGTATAAATTCTTCTCCACTGCACAAAACATGTTGCAAAAATCCTTCGACATTTAATGCCAGATATCCCAGTTGTATCTTCAATTTAGTTGCTACAACGAAGCGCAACCAACTGTAAACAGCAAAGATTTCTGCTGGCGGCGAATGTCTTTGTTTTACCGGAGTGTATTTAATTTAGAAAAAACTTTTTGGACTAACTACTTGCAAATAAACTGTTTTCCAACTCTCTCAGGTGAGTGAAAATCAAAAGCTCTTCACGCGTATGTTTGCACGAACATATCTAGGTACATATGTACTCTCCTGTGGAACACCAAACTAGTTCGAAGAAGCAAGGGAGTCTAAGTTCGGGTGTAGCATAACCTTTGAGTGGTGTAACAAGCTGCGAAATCTTTTTATACTCATCTGAGTAGAGCTCATATTTCATCGCTATTTAAAATGGGTTGAATCGGATGATAACCACACCCACGATTTTATATATCGTGCATACATAAGAGTGATTATTCAGTACATAATACAAATGATTGTAGGCTGATTTTATTGTTAATTTAAGTAATAAAGCTTTTAATGTAGGTTCATCTAAATGGGTGAAGTCATTGGAAAGAAGTAGCATATATGCCAAATGAAATACGAAATTACTAGGTGGCTACCCTAGGTGATGACTCTAAATAGAGTTGTCTTTATTGAAATTCGTTATAAAATAGATTGGGTTTATATCCATGTTGACCCACAATTTTCAAAAGTTCTTAAAAGGTGGCAACCCTTAAAAACAAACTGAGTGGGAACACCTTGGTTGAAATTCTCAGAATCTAGTACGTTATCTGCATACCAAATTTGCAAGGAACTTGGATGATTTTTTATAAAAGATTTTTAACTGCACCATTAAAAATGTTTTTGTAATAAGAAATATACTTTTTTTAAAATGTGATGACAGGCACCCCCCTATTTTAAGTAAAACCAAACGTTTCGTTAGATATAACTTGAGGCGGAGTTAAAGTATTCCAGTAAAAATTAACGAAATACTCCAAGGACCATGCCCAATTTTGCCCAACTTCACATAAATTCAGATAACTGCAAAAGTCGCTGTAAAAAGAAATACACTAAAAATGAATTTTTCAAAGTGGGCGTGGTACTTCCCCTTTTTTGAACAAGACTATGTTAACGTTTCGGTAGTCATAAATCGAAGAGGAGTTAACGTATCATAACAATCAATTTGGTGCACATATTAAACAAGTAAGGAGAATAATTTTTTGGTAAAAATTAGAAAAATCGGTTTAAGAACCACGCCTACTTTTGATCGTAGTGTCAAAAAAGTACCTCAGTCAATTTGAAAAAGCGGCATTTCTGTAAAAATTGTCACGATAGAAATTTTGCTAATAGAATGCAGAAGGTAACCGAAGTTAACGATATTAACATATATTTTAAGTGGGCGTGTTGCCGCCCTTGTATGAGATCGCACATCTAATTTTTCTCTGCCATTTTCATGGTGATTATTCCTTAAGTTATACATATACTTTCAGGAAAATTTGTAGACGCGTTGCCAGTTCTTGTAAGTACAGTTGTTGATAACCACGCCCACACCCCTTGTAGGTAGTGCTAATATATTAGGTTAATCTAAAATTTTAGTTATATTTTAACAATAAATAATAATAGTAACACAGATGAACTCAATCAAAGTATATTTAACAGCTTTCCGTATTGGTTAGTAAATTTGAGTTGGGTATGGCTCAAGGCAAAAATACCTCCAACTTTTTTGTTCAAGCTAGCAGAGGAGTATATAATTAACGGTCATACCCGAACTTTGTTCCCCTTACTTGTTTGTGCTTACATTCTAACATTGTTTTACTCACAGTTCACACATTTCCTAAGAGAAAATTATATTCTGTGTTGAATGCCACTTATGGCTTGCTTAACTGTATGCATACATACATACATAGAAGTACTTACACATGTAGATATATGTATATATAAAAGCAACAAACAATGCCTTTTTTTGTTGCACATTGCGCTCTTCCTGTCGTGTAGCTGTTTGCACTCGTTCGTACTATTACTCACGCTCGCTTTCAATAAAACTTGTTAAAGATAACGTCAGCTGTAAAGTACTGCCCCAAAGTTGTACTTTTTATCGGTGGCAACAGTGAACAACAACAAAAGCTTATAAGCTTTATATATAAACAACAAAAGAACCAACATGCAACATGTCACTAGTTTTTTGATATGCAGAGAGTAAGCAAATTGTTGGCGTGTCTACGTCGTATGTACAAGGTGGCGCAAAATTAAGCTTCCGATGTTCAGCATATCGGTTGTGGCACGTGCAGTGTATGCTGTTGCGCCGTCTTGTTGGAACCACATGTTTTCCAATCCCAATTCATCAAGTTGCGGCAAAAAGAACTCGTTGATCATTGCTCTGTAGCGCTCACCATTCACAGTAACCGTTTGGCCCCGACCGATTATTGGTCAAATAAATAGTCAGCAATATTCCGCGTTCTGGAGCAGTGTAGCGTAACATTGTTTATTAACGTGTATTTTGCATGTGTTTACTACACAAATGTCAAAACAGAACTGACTTTAGTGGCCAATCGCAAAATTTATAGCATTTTCTGATAGGAGGATTACTTTTGCGCAGTAACCGTTTTTCACCGACCGATTATTGGTCAAATAAATAGTCAGCAATATTCCGCGTTCTGGAGCAGTGTAGCGTAACATTGTTTATTAACCTGTATTTCGCATGTGTTTACTACACAAATGTCAAAACAGAACTGACTTTAGGGGCCAATCGCAAAATTTATAGCATTTTCTGCTAGGAGGATTATTTTTGCGCCACCTTTTATGTATATTAAGGGGGGGGGAGGCTCAGATTTTGTTTTATACAACTTTTTGCATACCCTTTAATGATTTCCAAATTTGAAAAGAAAGAACATATCTATATAACTTGAGGGTATCCAGAATGGCTTGCTTGCTATGACCGAAAGAGTAAACCGTTTGGAGGCTGCGTGTGTTCATATTTCGTGCCTTGAAGTAGATTTATCCAACCTAAAGCTAAGTATGGCAAATCAGGAAGGCCAAATTGCGGCTTGTGATTTACGATTGCACGGTATTCCGATTGAAGATGGGGAAAATGTTCTAAGTATTTTCCACCGCCTGTGCTTCTCTTTGGAGATTCAACCACCCCCCTTGAATGGCATTTTCCGTGCGCGCAAACTCCGTAATACACCAACTGATCCGGCAATTATTGTCAAATTCCAGTCAAGTTATGAAAGGAATAAAGTACTAAGCCGCTGTCTCAAATCTTAGACGTTCAATTAAAGGTGAGCTGAAGCTTTCTCACTTGGGAATGAACTCTGAAGCCCCCATATATATTAACGAGTCGCTGTCTAATCAGAATGACGAAATATTAAAGTCCGCTCTACAACTAAAAAAACGTAAGAGAGTGGCATCTGTTTTTACAAAACGAGGCTTCGTTTATGTCAAACGAACTTTTAGTGACAATCCAAAAAAAATTTATACCAAGGATGTCTTCAAAGACCTTGAGCAGATCAGCCCTGGTTTGGATCATTCCTTTAGGGATGCTAGCACACAGCCTACTGTTATGTCATCTGAGGATGCTGCCTGATGAGGTTATTTTAAATTATTTTATTTTTATTTACATCTATTTACTTAGTTTTCTGCTTAATTACCCAAAACTTACGTGCAGTGCATATATTTCACTTTTAAACTTTTATTATGTTGACCCTAGACCATAAGTTACAGGGTTCCAAAGACTGTTTATGTACCATGTTGCGCATTCTTAGCAAACAAGCATCAGGTATACAGATCATACACTTAAACGCGCAAAGTCTATATAACAAACTTGATGAGTTTAGATACTTATTTGAAAACTCGAAGATTGATGTGATATGCGTGTCTGAGACCTGGTTTTCGTCATGCCATACTAGCGACTTAACTAAGGTGTTTGGCTACCAACTTTTTAGATCTGAGGTGGAAGAGGTACAGAACGCCCGAACTGCTAAGCTTATATGAATCTTCTCGAATCGCCGTAAATAAGGCCGTGAGAACGGCTAAAACTTCATTTTATAGGTCCAAGTTCAGTTCTGCAAACAAAAATGGAGAACAATAAAGGATATCGGTATAATTGAGTCTAAACGAAACACAACTAATCTCTTGAATGTTGATGAGTTAAACGAGAACTTTCCCAAAACGCCAGCTACCTTGTCTAATGTTAATATTGCCAAATATAGTAATCATGTAAATGTCAGTTACTGTCCTTTTGAATTTGTTTGTGTTGATGAATGCGACGTCGTGCAATCAATACTTTCTGTTAAGTCTAATGCTGTAGAATTCGATGGTGTTAATGTGAAATTTTTTATAATAATCCTCCCTATGATCTTGCCACACGTGACGTACTTGATAAACTGTATCCTTACGTCTTGCATTTTTCCAAAGTGTTGGAAGGTTGCGAAAATAATACCTGTACGAAAGAAAAACAATGATTACAGACCGATAGCTATCTTGCCTTTCTTGTCTAAACTAGTTGAGCGCATACTGCATAAACAGATGACGTCCTATGTGCAACTGCATAGCCTCCTAACGGAGCGTCAGTCCGGTTTCAAATCAAATAGGAGCTGCTCAACTGCTCTCTTGGACGTGATTGAAAATCTTCGTGGAAATATTGATAGCGGTAACATTGGCTTTCTTACTCTTTTAGATCATTCCAAGGCCTTCGACTCAGTCAATGATAGCTTGCTATTATGGAAGCTAGAGAACCTATTTAATTTCTCTAGCCATGCTACTACCTTAATTAAAACCTACCTTGCTGAAAGAACTCAGGCGATTTGCGTAGACAATACGACTTCTAGCTTCCTACCTGTCGCGACTGGAGTACCCCAAGGCTCAATATTAGGTCCTTTATTGTTCGTGTTGTATATTAATGACTTACCCTATGTTCTTGAGTATTGTGCTGTTCATATGTATGCTGATGATGTGCAATTGTATGTCTCCTGTCGTCCTGAATGTCTTGGTACCTGTATCGTTGACTTAAACTCTGACCTTAGGCGAGTAAGTTAGTGGGCTTCCTTTAATGGACTGTGTTTGAATTCCGAAAAATCCAGCTGTATTGTTCTTAGCAGAAAATGTCTTAGCACCAGTGAGTTCGACAATATTCTTCTGGACAATTCAGTAGTCAGATACGTGGACTCGGCTAAAAACCTTGGTATTATATTTAATAAAACACTGACATGGAAGGATCATATATTTGGAAGGGTGGGTCAAGTGTATGGAATGCTCCGTACACTCTGGCTAACTCAATATTTCACTCCATTAAACATAAGACTGATTTTAGCTAAGACGTACTTAGTTCCGACGCTTCTATACGGTTGTGAAATCTTTGCAAATTGTGATTCTGTATGTATGCAAAAACTAAATGTTGTCTATAACAACATTGCCAGATATGTGTTTGGGCTAAAAAGACGTGACCACGTTTCAGTTTATGCTGAAAATATTCTTAATATTTGATTTGGAAACTTACTAAAAGTTAGAACACTTCTAGCCTTACACAAAATAATTCAGACTAAGTAACCCACATACCTATTTGAAAGGCTAAAATTTCTTCAATCTTCGAGATCCGTACGTTTGGTACACCCTAGACATCGTATACTCACATCTGAGCGTCAGTTCTGCATATTTGCTATTCGTCTTTGGAACTCTCTTCCTGTCAGGCTATCCCTAATAAGAAATGCACTGCGCTTTAGGAAAGAAATATCTAATTTTTACAATAACGTGTAGTTAATTAAGTACTAGAAAACGAGTTATAAATTAATTATTAAGTCAAATTGGCTGGATCAATTATTGTTATCTTTTATAACTTTTTATTGTCATAAAATCTGTAATCTTACCTATCTACTCTATTTTAAGATCTAATCATAAATGTACTTATACTGTGACTAGCACTATCATATAATTTTTTAAATTGCTGTGCTAGGATGATTGTTTTATATATAATAATAATAATAATATCTTGGGAGCAGCTGTGTGCTGCGTATGATGATGAAGAAGTAATTGCCTTCCAGACACGTCGAAAAATCATCTGGTACGATAAAACTGCTATTAAAAAGTGTGTGGTTGTAAAAAGAGAGACTATATTTCAGGAAGAAAGAGAGGCAAAAAGACTAGACGGCTATAACCTTGAGCTTTAGCTAATAATGTAAGGTGTTAAGCCCGATGCGAACTCTTGTATGAATGAAATTGGCCACCTGTTGACCGAGTTCTTCAGAGGTTACTGAAAATATTGAGGGATCGCTTTTGTTATCACTACGAACCTACTATCGATCACCTCATGGGCAAGAAAGCTCGTCGTAGGTAGCGGCTAACATTCACAACCTGAAGGTGTCACGAGGGCAGCGTGATTCGGCCTTTTCCAGTGCTGAAATGCAAGAATGGTTGAGTAGGTTGGTATCTCTCCCCTTAATCTTGAACGAGTGACTGCGTGCCTGATGTTTGCGATCTCATTTTTTTTTATATAAATAATAATAATTCCCAACGGATAACCCACCATCCCGCCCAACCGACACGAGGGTCGATAACTTATAGGACTGTACAAAATAATTTTGAGCAACACCGCCACCTCAGAAAAAGATCGGAAAGTACCTATCCGAGCCGTTCGAAGCTACTCAGTGTCAGCTAAGATATGAGACAAAAAATTAATCTTGCTGAAAGATTCTAGTTCGAACTAGGCAATTAAAAATCAAGCTCTCTCTCGAAGAACGAAAATCACGGCCTGTAAGTCACTTATATTACCTGCTAGATGGCGCAGAAGCTTGGACGCTGACAACATCTGACGAGTCGACTATGGAAGTATTAAAAAAAAAGATTCTTCCGAAGATCTATGGACCTTTAAGCGTTGTAGTCGGCCAGTACGCAGCCATCAACAAAGTTCAACGAATCAAAGCCGAGCGGCTATGTTGGATAGATTGGGCTACCCAAATTAGTGAACATGCTGCCCCCTAGAAGGTAATTTTATAGGCGCCTACGGCTGGAAGAATGACCAGGTGGAGAACGATTTAAGACGACCCCTGTGGGTTAGGGGTTGGAATATACCCGAGGTAAGCAAACCCGTCGTAAGAGGTGACTAATATGCACAAAGGTAATGACGTGCAGCTCAATGGTTTATCTACGGATATGATGCCTCTCACCTCCGATTACCAAAGGAGGTGGTGAGATGACCTAGAAGGTTTAACTGGTCACGCCAAATCACTACCACAGCAGTCGGGCATGTGAACTTATTGAACATGGGCAGATTACATTAAACTTGATATAGGAAGTATTTTAACAACCATATGAGGCTTACTGCTCGTTGAATTTCATTCCACTCGGCACTCAAAATTTCATTGAAAAAATATTTAATTTCGATGAAAAGTGCCCATCTATGGCCTAGATTTCCGTTTGCTCTATATGTAAATAGCAGCAAATATTCAAATCGAACGGAAATGCATTAGCGCACATGCAACTTTCAAAAATCGCTGGCAGAAAAGTTAAATATTTTTAAATCATCCAAACAAGCAGCATGTCAAGCCTTTAATGCTTTTCAAAAGCTAAGAATGCTTTCATTCTTCCGAATCCTTTTCATGAAATTATGTACTTCCGTGTCCATTGTTTACTTAAGAATGAAGTAAATGCATTTTAATTTGTGAATTGTTGCGATGTTAAGGTCGGAACGTCTTGCAATTCTACATTTTTGTTAGATGTTTCTTAATTTAGAGGTTATGCTTAGCGTTGGTTGGGGTTGTGTCGACCGTAACGTGCTTGACACTATATGGGTTTTTAGCCTAATCCATACTTGCAAGTAAAGTAAGGATTGACCAAGTAAGATTTCAGCTTGTTATGAAAATATTGAAAGTCTGATACTTCAACTGCTAACTGGGAAACGAAAAAAACTATTGGAGCGATATCCTTAAGTTCATTCTGATGCTTTACCAAACCGCCAACCTGCGCCTTGCCAAACTCCGCAAAATGTTAAGCAATAAAAATAAATTTATGGGCCGTGGTGGAAATTCGACCAACTTAAATTTGTTAAACTATTCAGGTGTTTCTATTATATTTCCTATAGTCCATAATAGTTGGGAAATTTTTGTTAATGAAATTTATTATAGGCTCAATTACTTACTATTCTGACCAAAACTAAAAAATCGCTAAGAGCACGGGATCGATTTCTAGGGTAGAGAATTAAATAACGTCATAAAAGTATAAAAAAATGAACACACCCAATTTAAAACAAAATATTCAATGCCTTCAAGACTATTTCTCTCTGCTCCTAACTCGTACGGGATCAAAAATTTTAGTTGAGCTACTTGTACCTACTACGGATATATGCTAGGCCCCTAAAACATTGCGAGTTATACAGAAAAGTTATTTTTAAATTGTTAAGAGTAAATACAGTTGTGTTCAATATAATAGTAGTGAAATTAAATTGAATATGGTTCGACAAAAAAAAAAAAGCTTTTGATTTTAATAATTTTCATTTAAAATATAGCGAATTCCATAACAGAAACCCCATAAAAAGAAATTTCAAAGCTTACACAAAGTTCAGGAAAGTTACATAATTAAACTTTAAAAATTTACACCAAAATTTCAATATTTGTATGTAGAATTTGTAAGAAAATATTGTAGTACGCAGTTTTATATCCCCTTTAATTTCAGTACAATATTGTGCAAGTTATAAGTACTTCAAAATTTCTTCTGAATTTTTAGAATTTTTTTGGTCAAGGATGTTGGGTATTTTCTTCATATAAAATTAATTTTTCTTCATGCGTTGTATGGAAGAAATCACTCTAAACCCTTGACAAAAAAAGATTATGAAAATTTAGGGAAATTTTTGAGCGAGTTCTAACTTTCACAATGTTGTACTAAAATTAATTGGTCTACAAAACTGCGCACTCAAAAATGTTTGATAAATTCTTCCAAAAAATTTGAAGATTCATATTCTGTTATAGAACATTGACTGTTTTAATTTTTTTTATTTTTATTTATTTAACAATTTGGTTGTAACTGTAAGACAGAGTCTTTTGTAGTACATCATCTGTGTTTGATTACAAAATAAAACTAAAGTTGGAGCAAGAGTTTAGCTTCAAAAGTTGTATTTAAGGACCTTAAATTAAAATACATTGTGGTAGATTTCTAAGTACGTTCTTAATTTTAAGTTGCAAGGAAATTTAAGTTAAGAAAATGAGACGAAAAGAGAAGAAAAGAATAGATATCGAGATAACACATTCATTACACTGAGCGGAATAATTGTAAATCACCATTTCACTACTATTATATTGAACACAACTGTATATAAGAAATAAGGGTTATACTAATATTAGGGAGAGAACATCGAAGTTACGAAGATAGCTGACCGTGTAGCAATATCGAAAATTATGTGATTTTGTTTGATGCATAATTTACAATATTTGTGGAGAAAGATTTTAAAGGAATTCATGTGTGTTAAATATACGAAACGGCGCTATATATCTGAGAGGAGATTTAGGTGAACTTTTGCTAAGAAGCTTTTTAATGGCAGAAACACACACGACCGAGAGAAAAAATTTTGATGTTACCCGTCACGGTACTTTAGCCGCCACCTTTCGGTATACAAGCCAGAATACTACTACCATACCACGGTGGTCGGTGGGTATGAGCAGCGAACTTAAACCCAACGGCTTCGTTGTCTAAGTCATATTGCATGAATAACCAAAGAATACCGGACTCGGCACGTTTGCTTATCGACAAGAGGAAGGACCCAATGAGTTGGAATGAACATGTGGCGAATGACTTGGCCTCTCTTGGTGTTTCCAATGGGTGTCAGCTATCACGAAAAAGGAATCCCTGGCGTGCTTCACAACTCACCGTTCAAGATGGTGTAGATGATTTAGTGCCGGTGAATGATAATGATAGGGTTGTTATTGTAAAAAATGTAACCGCGCCTTACTTTGAAGGCTCGTCCACGGTAGTGGAAATGGTAGTTTAACCTTGTCAGATTAACCATGTCATTGTAGATCCTTCCTATATTTTTATTCTTTTTTTGCATTCAACTAAAAAAATTTAATTTTCTTGAACTCACCTACATAGATATACACATAAAAAAATTAACGTAAACCCCAAAATCCACGACTGTTACTCTTTCCAATAACAAAATAGTCCCTAAGTCCAGCGAAAATTCAATAAACTTTTTCCCCTGCTCATTTTAAGTACAACAATAAAAGGCTTTAAGCAAAAAATTCTTTCTTTCTGTGTTTAAAGTTGTCAATATGAATGGCCATAAAAAATGGAACTATATCATGTCGCTTTTCCTAAATAAGCGAACTTGCCAAGTTTTATATTCTCGCTAAGTGCTGATGATTGAGTGAAACGTAAAATGTGTTGTTGCATGCCATTCAAGTGCCAAGTCGCTGAACTTACAATTTTTATGCGACATTACGTACCTAACAGCAAACGTACAAAGCTATGTGAGATGACATATGTACAATCGCTGACCTCACCACCCACAAAGTGGCACACAACGGTAGGCGGGCGCTTGTAAGACAAAGTGCTTGCTTTTTTTACGGCAATTTCCACAATTACATACTTACATATTTGTCTTTTATAGTAATTTTTACCCGCGTAACTGCTAAGAATAGCTTGATGGAAACTAAAGAGCTGTTAATGTTCTGAGCTATCAATGAGCGTAGCTTAACACAAATCAGGGGTGGGGACGGAAAGTAGTTCACAAATTGCTGTAAATTGTTCGTTATACGGAGAAACATTATTGATACTAAGACAATATGACACGTTTATCAACGGATATGATGCCCCTCACCCCTCATTACCCATATTCACCTTCCTTACGGAAGGAGGGTTGACATGACCTAGAAGGCTGCAATGGTCATAGCACGACAGTCGGATATATGCCGCAAGGGAGTACCGAAGTGTACCGGGTTTATATCAGACAAAGGACTGTTACTTTCGTGTTTTTGTCGTTACACAAAACAACAACAAGATATAAGTTGTCATATATCTGTTATGCATGTCTGCTTCAATTGCAGCAAGGGAGCTATGTACCCCGACTGAGTTTGCTGGTTCATTCAGTGCGATTCATCCATGATAGGCGCTTACAAAATCGGGTTGCTTTTGGAAATGAGTGGTAATTACTGACAACAAGTCTGAAGCTTTTCTTGTATACCCTCCCTCACCCGCCTATCGACGCTCATGATTATCCAGATAGCAAGTAAAACCCGGTTATATGTTTTTTACACAAGTCTATAGTAAAGATTACAACAAACTTGCAAATTCATTGGATTAACTAAAAAAGCATAATAAGTAAGGGAGAGTGGCAAATAAAACAACTGGTTGCAATTTCAGGATGTCACTCGGTATGTGGGTAATAAGCTACATTGCTGATAGTTTGCCTGCAGTTAAAAATTAATTGCAAAATTGATGCCATACACAAAGATATGAGAAACAGAAATTCAAGAAAATGAAGAAAAGAGTTGCAAATGCGTATCTCCACGGCGGTAGAAAAGAGGGAAAATAAGTTTTAACAATTTGTACATAAGGTAGTATACGGGGGTTATATATATATATATATATCTGTCTCAGTATCTTTTATGGGCGTCCAAAGTACTCAACCCATCTTTATGACAATTTCACAATATTTTTGTGAGTTCACAGGGTGTAGACTAACTCCAAATCTCTTCCAGAAGTTGTGATATACATTATCTTAATATATAAAAATCTTCTTTGCCTACGTCCGTTGTCACTAAACTCCTTCTAAACGCCTGGACCGATATAATTATAAAATTTTTTGTGTAAACTCAAGTGGGCTTGAGGACGGCTGAGATTAACAATCCGGACCAGTGGATGATGTGGGCGTACCGCAGATTTTCCGTACCACATATCTCTAGAAGTATTTATGGTAGGATGTTAAAAATTGGTAAGAAGTGAAGAGCCCAATCGCTAACACCTCAAGAAAAGCGGTGAAAGGGAGAAGTAGGCGTGGCACCCCCATACAAATGAGATTTTCCGCACTACATATCTCTGGATTTATTTATGATAGGATATGGGAAATTGGTAAGGAACTAAATAATACCAATCTCTACCACCTCAAGAAAAAGTGGTGGATACAAGTGAAAATTTGGATACTGCATATCTGCGGAAGTAAGCATTGTAGATTACTGAAAATCGAGTTAAAGTAGACCAATCTCTAACAGCTCAAGAAAGAAGGGTAGTAAGGGATAAGCGGACGTGGTTCCTCCCATACAAATGAGATTTTCCCTACTGCATATTTTTGGAAGTATTTATGGTACGATATTGAAACTTGGTAAGGAGCTAAATGACACAAATATATAAAATCAAGAAAAAAGGGAGGACGGGATAAGTGGCCGTGGCACCCCCATACATTTCAGATGGAAGTAATCATTGTATTATATTGAAAATTGGTAAGGAGGTTAAGGATACCAATCTCTAACAGCTCAAAAAAAAGGGTGTTAAAGGAGAAGTCGGCGTGGCACCTGCCATAAAAATGAAATTTTTCGTACCGAGTATCTCTCGAATTATTCGCGGCAAAATACTGAAAACTGGTACACAGTTATATGTAGTTAATCTCTAACATATTAGGAAAAAACGTGGGTGAGAGAGAAGAGGACGTGGCACCTCCCATACAAACGGGATTTTTCTTACTGCATATATTCAGAGAAAAAGGGACCGAGGAAAAAAATGAGACAAAAGAGACACAGGAATAAGAAGAAGAAGAAGATGGAGTTTCAAATGAAAGAGAAGCGAGTACTGAGAACGGACAAAAATAAAGTTTTTCAAATATAATGTTTGAAGGGGTCAAAAAAATTATCTCCGCAACAGTGGAGCTAATGCGGTAGCGAATCCGAGTAAAAAATATGACTAATAATGTGGACAGTACTCGCCTCTCGGTAGTGTTTTAAAAACAACAACAAACAGCAAAATACCAAAAACTACCCAGCTGTCTTATCCTCAACAATACAGGAATGCAGATTGAGTGGTTTGGTATTACGTACAGAGACCTGTAAGAAAATCTACAAGTTCTCTGGGAACAGATAATGGGTTACGCCCAACTGTAGCTCTTCGATGCCTCGCACATATAGTGAAGAATTTTGAGGTAGTGCAACTTGGTTGTGGACCTATCCTCTATACTTATTCTTTCCAACATTGTTTTCTGTGAATAACTTAGATTTAAGACAAAACAATAATCCTCAAGATAAAAGTGAAGTTCGTTCACACTGGCTGAGTATTACGATTAATATATTATAGCTTATCTGGGAACTCAGCAATCAATAGTTTTCCTGGCCTTAAAAATACTCAGAAATATCCAACTCCCGTCTAATAAAAACATAGGTCCCTTTCAAAAGTGCAAGTGGCCTTATGGATCTTTATACTTATTAATAAGGTTGTTATATGTTTGATTAAGATTTGTAAAGTTTCGTAAGCTAATCTACTTTTCTTTCTTATTTCCTTTTTATTTTTATTTTTCTTTTTCTTTATCTTTTTATTCTACCTTTTCTTTTTATTTTTCTTTTTCATTATACCTTTCATGAACATGAAATGGTATTATAACTTTGGTCCGATGTTTGTAAGTATGAGAAGAAGAAGAGATAGGCCCACCAATAAGTATACCGAAGTGATAAGGGCGATGAGCTGAGTCGATTTAGGCATGTCCGTCTTTCCGTTTGTCTGTTTGTACGCAAACTAGTCCCTCAGTTTTTGAGATATCTTGATGAAATTTGGTATGGAGCCGCCATTTTGCATGAGATTAATCATTTGTCAGAATCAACAAGAGCGGAGCAATACAACGCATATCTCCCATACAATCGATAGTTTCGATAAATGGGTTTTGTGCTATAAATTTTGCCATTAAAAAGCTAGGAACGTAAAGTTTTGCAGGTTTGGTACTTTTTATATATGTAATGTGTGTAGTGAAAATCAGCCACATCGGACCTACATAACTGATAGCTCCCATACAATCGACTGTTCCGATAAATGGGGCTTGGGCTATGTATCTATATAATATTAACAGTTTTGCATAGTTTTTACTAATTGTGAGTAAGGATCGGATACTTAAAACCGTGATGCGTATTCATGAAAGGTATAAAGTCTTCGGCACAGTCGAAGACAGCCCTTTCCTTGCTTGTTTTATTTTTATTTTTCTCCTTTTTCTTTTTCCTTTAATTTTTCTTTTTTTTTTATTCTTCTTTTTCATTTTCCATTCTTTTAGTTTTTCTTTTTTTTTCTTTTTCTTTTTCTTTTGAGTTTCCAAGGTTTTATTTAGTCTTCTTCGCGTGTGTAAGAACATACCGCGATTGTCCTATGCAGTACAGTGAGCACTTGTAGATTTTTCTTTCATCGAGACCAGTTAATTTATAAATACGACTATACCACTGGAGCAAAAACTAACACAATGTAACTTTCATACTATATATGTAT
Organism: Merzomyia westermanni; assembly: GCA_949987695.1. NCBI lineage: Eukaryota > Metazoa > Arthropoda > Insecta > Diptera > Tephritidae > Merzomyia > Merzomyia westermanni. The sequence continues at coordinate 159,899,058 of OX465288.1, read as the reverse complement.
GTAATGTATTTCATATCTTAATAGTGGAAAGTATATGTATGTATAATGATGGGTGTAAGTATGTATATCGAATGCCTTAGTCTGAGCTCCCACTGGCAGGATTTGTTACAGTTCAGCCGTTAATAGCATCAGCGCCACTATCATGTGTTTAACGAGCTTGAAATAATGCGTGTTTTGTCTGAACATACGCGAACTAACGAACTGATTTGAAGTGTTGGTCTTGCATAAGGATTGAGCTATTTATAAAAATTTAAAACTTTAAATCACTTAAAATTATTCCTAAAAAAATTTTAAGTATAAAATTCACAACGAAAGTGGAATTCCACAATGAAAGTGGAAGTGTACCACAACTTGTGCAACATCAGGAGATAAATGGCCAGATTATAGCGAAATAGGGACAAGAAGAATCCTGAGTAGATCCAGAGCTGATAAATTATATAAAATTATATATTATAAATTTATTATTGCAACGTGGGGTATTCCTTATATGATCACTACAAAAGCTGTAAAGACGTAACGTCCTCCGCATTTGTTAGATTTCAAACATTCTTGGCCTCATCAGCAACACTGTCTGGTTGTAGCATAGAGCTTCTTCACCTGCATCGCATTGGTAATACCTTCTAGGCCAAACTGAGTCACAGGCATTTACCTAACTATCTACACCGAAAATTCGGGGTTCCGATAGAAATAGGTACCGTCTTTTGAAATATATATACCGATTTGCAATAACAAATCTCGAAAGATTTTCGAGATATCGCTCTCGAAATCCCATAAAAAGGTTCTGCAATAAAAAGGCGTTCTAGTCCCCATTCCCGAAAATGTTTAATATACCTGCACTTAGAACTCTGTTAGCAAACTTCATGCCAAATTTAAGCGCCGCCACTTCGTTTCAAAAAATTTTTAACAACATTTCACTGAAACTTATATCATATCAGTAGTGGCAGTACAGAGCACGAAAATTGAAGAAATTATGAATACTAGAGTTCGCCCAGTGGTTGAAATTCAACCAATCAACTTTATTTTATTTTATTTTATTTTTTTGCTGTAGGTATGTTTTATCCGCCTTTTTTTCTTCCTTTCTGTGTCGTTCCTTTCCTCTAACATATTTTTATTTTCCTTGATTTCTTTTTTTACTCTCTTATTTTATTTTTTACTTTCCTCAAACTTCTTTTCCTTTCCCTTCCCTTCCTTTTATTTTCTTTCTTTCCCCTTTCCTTTAATTCCCTTTCCCTTCCCTTCCTTTCATTTCCTTACCATTTCTATCTTTCCTTTAATTTTCCTTCCTTTCCTATCCTTTCCATTCCCTTCGCTTTCCTTCCTTTCCTTTTCCTTTTCTTTCCTTTCTTTCCTTTAATTTTCCTTCCTTTCAATTCTGTTCCTTTCCTCTATTTTCCTTTAATTTTCTTGGGTGTTTAATACTCTTTATGAGTAATCATTTATTTTATTTTTGTAAACCCTGTTTGTAGGTATCAGCAATGAATTTTACATATTTGCTCATATTTTACATTGCTTGCTTAATGTATCCAACAAAGCAACTTTTCGTGCTCTCAGGAGAGCAGCTGACACTGAGCAGCGTAGCTATTAATCAATACAATAACAACAACTAAAGCAAAAATGCATGACACAACAGAGTATCTATAGTGCGAATACTTATTTTTCATTGGTCCACTACAAACTCTTCGCACTCACAGTGAGAGCCGACCACACGGATAACACAAAAACATGCATGGCAAGTCTACTCACACTACTACGGCTCTTAATTTTTTCCTACAAAGCAGCTCCTCGGCCATGCTCACGATTCAGCATAGTACACAAAAAGCAAGTACACACACACACAGCGTGTTTATAGTGTGAATAAGTGAATGTGTAGTGGTGTGACTTTTATGTTAAATTTTTTATATTAAAATGATTTTTAAAATTTTTTTATTTACGGATAAAAGTACACTTCAAAATTTCCTATCTATACATATATAATTTGTATACCTTAGAATTATAGTTTAGCATAAAACGGTTCTACATTGCATTCATCTTGTCTATTTATATATAAGATTACCAAGTCTCCATCTCTTTTGGCGGTTAAGAACTCCGAACCTGCATTAGCCTTTCACAACGATTTAGCTAAGCATTTTACTCATTATCTCTCAGAATTCGATAAAGCAAGACCGTGCGGAGTCGTTGTGGTTATCCTAAAAGCATTTGCCCCTTGAATTTAAAAAATTCGAATTTAGGCTTTTGATATTTACTTGAAGTTTTGAATATATTTATGTATGACTAAGTAGAAGGTCACCATATCTTCGTTGCCGATTCCAAAACACCCTTCTAGAACATTTTTAAAGAACTTCTTTTTGTATCGAAACACTCTAAATATTGGGGTCTATCAGCTATTGCGGCGGAACTGCCGGCGGCGAATAATTGTAATAGAAATTCGAAATTCACTGTCAAATTCCGATTAAATCGACTGAATTCTCTTATGATCTATTACATTTCTCTCGAAGGCAGTTCCGTCGGAATAGTTGATATACCCCAATTGATTTAAAAGCGGCACAGAAAAAACTTATTTCAATCCTCTGGGTTTTTCTTAAATTTGCAGACCAAAATTGTAATCTTCTACTCAGCCGACTATACATAATAGTTTCGAATTTTGAATTTAAAATAAGAAATTTTAATGGTATATTCTCTCTATCTCTATGGCGCGATATACAACAGGTATATCATCATAAACCTCCTAAGAGATTTTTGCGCCAAGCTTCTCTTCCAATTTGTGGTGTGCCGATTTGAATTTTCCCTACAAATTGGTGGGACCTACAGTTTTTTGCCGACTCCGAACGGCATCTACAAAGGAGACGAATTTTTGCTGAGAAGCCTGTCATGGCAGAAATACACTCGGAGAGTTTGCCAAACCACTGCCGAGGGGCGACCCCGTTTTGAAAAACTTTTTTCAAATCACTTTTGATGTTACCTGTACCAGGGCTCGAACCATGGACCTTCGGTGTGGTAGGCCGGCAACACTACCTTCACACCACGGCGGCCGTAATATAATCAAAATATAAATGAGAAAGTTGAAAAAGTTTGTCCTGTTTTACGGCCAAATTATACATCTAAGGTGAAACAATTATACAGGGTGGCGCAAAAGTCATCCTCCTATCAGAAAATGCTATAAATTTTGCGATTGGCCCCTAAAGTCAGTTTTGTTTTGACATTTGTGTAGTAAACACATGCGAAATACACGTTTATAAACAATGTTACGCTACACTGCTCCAGAACGCGGAATATTGCTGACTATTTATTTCAGTCGGTGAAAAACGGTTACTGCTCAAAAGTAATCCTCCTATCAGAAAATGCTATAAATTTTGCGATTGGCCCCTAAAGTCAGTTCTGTTTTGACATTTGTGTAGTAAACACATGCGAAATACACGTTTATAAACAATGTTACGCTACACTGCTCCAAAACGTGGAATATTGCTGACTATCTATTTGACCAATAATCGGTCGGGGCCAAACGGTTACTGTGAATGGTAAACGCTACAGAGCAATGATCAACGAGTTCTTTTTGCCGCAACTTGATGAATTGGGATTGGAAAACATGTGGTTCCAACAAGACGGTGCAACAGCACACACTGCACGTGCCACAGCCGATATGCTGAACATCGGAAGCTTACTTTTGCGCCACCTTGTATATGTATCGATAGGTCTGCTCAAGCTGCAGTGCCATCGTCACAAATAAACTGTAAGAATTTTTTTTTCTATAGATGCAATAGCTCACGAGATATTTGCGAAAAACTGGGTTTAGTGGACTTTAATGCTAATAACATTTTTAGCCGGCATGATTTCACAATTTTCACATCTTCATTACAACGCCATAATAAAGCTGTATACAAAGATTCAACGCAGTAGGCAATCTTCCCCAGATAAATCCTAAAATGAAAGTATTACTGTATTACGTAGTTTTGTATTCGAAATTTGAAGTTCTGAGTTTTGAAACTAAAAGTATTTACCTGTGAATTTTTAAACTGCAAGCCTTATTTTAAGTTTTTAATCTTTTAGTTTATTATTTGAGGTTTGAATTTTTTTTTTTTCAAAAATAGAATTTTGACTTTTGGGTTATGATTTTGAACAATTTCTACTTGTAGTTTTGAACTTAAATTTCAATGCCTCTATCGTAATCTCCAACCAAGAAAGCAGTTTGTGTATAAACATTTTTTTGTTTAATATTTCCTTCAGTAATTCACTATTTTTCCGTTTTATATTTCATATGCGTGCTTCAATCTGTCGCACCTGCTATCAAACTTATGAGCAATAATATTCTTTTACGACCGTATGTACATATACGTATATAACATGCTATATTAAACAATAGTTAACCAAAGAGAGCATGTGTTAGCGGTTGGAATTGATTTATGTTTTTGTTTTCTTCTTTTAGTTTCTGAGTGTCTCAGTTATATTCTAAAGTACGTACACACCCTGCAAAGAATGCGATTAGTCTAGGATGCATCCGGGATGAATCGCAACCTAGGATGCGACTAATGCCAGTTCTGATCACTTTGTATAGGTTGAACTATTCACATTTGTACCCATTTATACCCGAACAGGTACGAAATGACTAATCCACTTTCTACCCAACTGGTAATTTTTACTCCTATAAGTATGTCCCGAAACCTAAAATTGACCTACACCCCTATAAGTATGCTACACAAATAAAAATTTTCTTATGTATATTGAATTATAGCCAACTGTAGCCTAACGGAATAATCGAGGATCTCTTTCTTTAGAGCTGAGTCACACGATTTTTTGCAGGGTACGTACATACAGTTATGTACACATATTTATGTAAGTTCCTCATTTGATATTTAGTATTAATCAAAATATTCATAAATCGTATTATAGTGGCTAACCAGTCAGGATTGGTTATGTTCAGTAATATTCCATATTGTCAGCGAAACGCAGTTGTGAAAGATGAACAATATTAAACAATAAAATGTTAACATATACTAAACCAGTAAAAGTAAGAAATTAATCAATCCTTACAATCATTAAAAGATCCAAACTTGACTACGGCTGCCTCCGAGTATAGAAGAATTGAGCAATGTATTAAGTAAACTATTATTTCTTAATTTGGATTATCAAGCTAATGCGAAATCAGATTGTTTATTTCGGTGTCAAGCCCTAATTCATCGTAATTAATATCCTTGTAATAAGCCAACATTAAATACCCAGAAGTGCAAAAGTGGGCTTGAGAAATTGCTCAATTGTTATGTTGTTATAACCTGGCTCTTAGTAAATTTGATGCAAGGCCATCATGAAATTGTTGAGTTGCTAAGTATGCGATGTAAGGAGTTCTGGGCTTATTTATTCAATAATACTTTTTAAATCTGCAAACGCTAGAAAGCAAATACACAGACAAAAATTGTAGATAACTTGTCAATATTTCACCAGCTGGTAAAATTAATATGTCAGATAATAGCGACTGTGAGCACCCTAAATCAAATATCTTGCTTATGCTGACAATATTCTTACGTTAAGCGTTAGTTACGTGAAAATTGCTTTACGGTATTTTTTTATAGTGACAGATTTGTACCTTATTACGAATTTTACCGCAGATTGTGAATTAAATGCCTAGACTGACTGGGCTATTTGGAACCACTGTGACCAGGTTAGCTTTTTCGACGCTATATTCAGCTTTTTTTTGTGCTTTAGCCTTATAATTTTGGTTTTAGTTTAGTGGCTTTTTTTTAGCCTTTTGTTACTCCAAACCCTTTTCTGGTCCCAACACCATATTTTTCATATAAAATTAAAGTTAAATGAAGGTAGTATTGATGACGAAATACAGAAAATTATTCGTAAAAATTTAGAACTATTTTTATTGGAGTTGATAACCCAACTGCGACATCGCCTACCTGATAATATAAAATCTTGACAAAAGATACATTATTTTTCAGGTGATAATTCTTTAAACTTACAAAGCCGGATGTATTTTCACACTTTCAAAAAAAAAAGTCGAAGTATTCTCCAAGTCAAGTCACATTGATTGAGCGGCAGTGGCGAAAGCTAATAACCGTACAGCGGACAAGTGTGACCTCTACCATAGAAATTTGTGCGGAAGTCCGAGAACATAAAAATTCATTAAACGAACCCCCTTTTTTAGAAATGGTCGAATTCGTATTAAGCTTTTTGGTATTACCTTTCAGTAAAATGCTTAACTCTCTGCTTAATATTAGATGTTCGTTCAAACGCTTATCCAAACGTTGCACTAATTTTGAAATTACCATGATCTCATCTCTATGATAAATGCACAAACTTTGTACACAGACTCAAGCGCTTCTGATTCATCAGACGAAGAAAATATTATATAGTTAATTACTTTGTAGTGATTTTTCTTAGTATGTATTTCTTTGAAAAAATTCCTAGTCATGGAAAAGGTGCCTGATATGTGTTGAAACAAGGAGAGTTCCTTTGAGTTATGTATACAGCTGTATATGCAAATAGTTTAAACTAAAATAAAAAATTTTAAATTTATATCTTGCCTCATTTTTGGTCCACTATTATGAAAAAGTGGGCATGGTAGGCTAGCGATATTGCTTGTTTTCGTTTGGTATACTCTCCATAACAATAATGTGCCTCGTACAAAGCTTCGCCATTCTAGCGTAAACGGTTCTAAAGTTATTAGCAGTCAAATTTGCAAATTTATTCACTAATATGTGGATGGTTCCACAAAGTTTTGCCAAAATCCTTTATAGAATGATCAAGTCGATAAAGGTATAGTATTTAATTTTCTCAATTTTTACGTTTCTAGAAATTTTTGGTTTCGAAAATAGGGGCGTGTTCCTAAGTCTAATTCTATAAGAAGCTCATAGCTTTCGGAATCAAAGCTTCACCATATCCTTACTTAAGTTAATTACTATTTATTTGCAATTTTTCAATACAAATTTATGTAATAGCTTTAGTATTTGCTCAGATTTTTGTCGTTCTGCATACAAAGTTTCAAAGATATTTGCTTGTACATTTCTTGTAAATATGTATATGCATGGGCGTAGCCAGAGACACATTAGGAAGGAGCTGTGGTAGCGAAGAAATACTAACTGAATATACAAATTGTCGTGGCTTGAATATTCGAAAAATCGCACAAGAATTTTTTATTGAATTTATAATATTTCTTAGAAGAGATTTCATTCATGCAGGGAAACCCAATACCATTTTCTTTGTTTTAAGCTGACCTGTTAAATAATGATTACTAATAGTAATGATTACCGGTTTGAATAATTATTATCTTTAGAATCCATTTAATGATTGATTACCATTACTTAAAATTTTTAATGATTATTTTCCAATTACTGAAAAAAATGAAAAATAATGAAAAAAGTTGTTTTGATTACTTTTGATTATTTTTGATTTTGTCTAATCACAATCAATTAATAATTGCCTTTTCTTGCAAAACAATTAAAATAATCATTAGCATTTAAAAAAGACGTCTAATTAAATGATTTCCAATTGCTAATCAAATTGAACAGGTCTGGTTTTAATGAAATCGTGTTGTTAGTGGATAAGATGAGGCTATTATAGAAAAAATATTAAATATGTACCGAAAAGAATATCTCAACATTGCTTTGATTTAAAAAATTGGCAAAAATATTTACTTGCCGGGGCATCCCACGTCCTGCTCTGGCATAGATAAAGTTAGAAGACAAACTTTTACTTTTTTTTTCTATTTTTTTGTAGTTTGTAGCTTGTTTTGTCGCATTCATTCAAGTTGCTTTCTGTCGTGACTCATGTTCGCACATTTGTTGTTGTTTGCTTGTTCTTGAGTTTTCAACTAATTTCATTTGCACCTTTATTTTACAGCATTACACACAGCATTCAGTCATTAAGAATAACAAAGTTTGTTGAGACTACGAATGAAATTGTATGGAGCATAAATAAGTTAAATGGAGAACTAATTATTTGTTTTCACTAAGGTAAATTTGTATTAAAGGTATAGCTGGACGAAAGACTTGACAGATGGAATGTTAATCCTAATAAAGAAGCTGATTCGTAATTAGCTTTGGAGCAAAGCGCCGGTTATCATGATTAAGTTGAATTAGTTCGAATTATTTTATAGGAATAGTTATATAATGTGTAGTTATATTTTATTACTATAAAATAAAGAAATAACAGAGAATGCATATAAATTTCATTTTGCAGTGGGTACTGACTACTTGACGGGGTATTTTCCTTGTTTGTTAGCCGATTTGCCCAGGTTTTAGCATGAATATGTTTTATAAAAATAAGAATCAGCTTGTTAAGCTTTGTTAATATATTTATTTATCATTATCAAACACATAACTAATTAATTCACAGTGTTTTAACTTATAAGTAGCTGGGTGACCGAGCCTTGCTCGGTGGCAACCCTAAGTGGCAATCCTACTTAAAAATATTCTAGTTGGTATACGGTTTCAAATACCTTCCGTTTGATACCCATATTGCCATATATTTCTTAATATTTAAAAAAAAATGGGAAAGGTGGCAACCCTCTAAGCTTCCTTTAGTGGCAACATCCAAATAGGAAATCTTAGAAGGAAGCATACTATCCATCTACCAAATTTCATCAAAATCGGTTTAGCCGTTCCCCAGATAGTGGTCGATATCTGAAGGAATAAATAAAATGCGGTCAGGTGGCAACCCTAGGTGGCAACCCTACTCGAAAATACTTTGGTTGGTATACGGCCTTTCATTTGATACCCATATTCCCATATATGGCTTAATATTATAAAAAAAATTGATATAGGTGGCAACCCTGTGAACCCCCCCAAGTGGCAACACCAAAGTAGAAAATCTTAAAACAAAGGATACTACCCATATACCAAATTTCATCCAAATCGGTTGGGTCGTTCTTGAGATAGTAGTGGATATACAAAAATACAAATATACAAGAATAACTCGTTTAAAGTTATAAGATACACTTAAGAATAACAATATATGTAAGTAGAACTAAATATATCGCTTAACAATCATTACGGGTGCTTAAGGTAGAAGAATGGGTTAAAAGATCTATAATTAAAGAGTGCAAGAATGAAAGAGTAGAATGTGTATGTTCATATTATTGATTTATTGTCGAAAATGATGCAGGAGCTCATTTTTAAAGCCCAGTGTATTTCGTATTACTTTAAGATTTAGAGGCAAAGTGCTCCAAAGACGAACACCAAATACAAAGAACTGGCGCTCAGTTACTAGACAGCTGTATTTCATTGACATAAGGTTGAACGAGCGAGCTGATCTGCTAAATTGAAAGCGTTCCATAAGGTATTTAGGTTCTTGAAATGTAACGATCTTATGGAAAGTGTTGGGTACTTTAACTTTAGTAAATTATCGAAATTTTTAAATTTTATTTGTTAAGCAAAAATTGATATGATATTGAATTTTCAGTGTGGTAAAATGCTGAGTGGCCCAAAGAGAATGAAGCATGTCATAGACCTTTGCGTATTGCAGCATAAATGTGATTATTCCATGTTAAAGTTATGTTAAAAATAATTCCGATGTTCTTGGCAGTGTTTACAAATTTTATTACTGATTCTGATGACTTTAGCCACCTTCCAACAATCAGGGAAAACAGACGTGGTCGCAATAGAGTTTAAGACATAAGTTACAAAGAGTAAAATTTAAAGAAGTATAGCTTTAAAGAATTTAGGATTGACTCCGTCTAGACCAGTGACATTAGCTTTCACCCTAAGAACAGACTCAACGACTACACAATAATCTACCCGCGAAAACGAAAAACCAGGCATCGCATCACACAAATGTTCACTATACCTTCATGACATATATAATCCGCACAAATGAACGATTGAACAAATCGCTCATTATCCAGTCTTATTGTGAAAGTTTATAATGTATAATTTCTTCGTTGTTTTATATTTCAGTTCTTACATATTGAACATATCTACATGTTTTTTTATTTACGTGTACACATTTATACCTTTCACGAACATGAAATGGTATTCTAACTTTGGTCCGATGTTTGTAAGTATGAAGCAGAGAGAGACCCCCCAATAAGCATACCGAAATGAGCAGACTCGATTTAGCCATGTCCGTCTGTCCGTCCGTCCGTCTATCTGTTTGAACGCAAAGTAGTCCCTCAGCTTTAGCGATATCTGGATGAAATTTGGTATGGAGCCACCATTTTGTAAAGCATTTTTATTTTGTCGGAACCAGCAAGATCGGACCAATACAACGCATAGCTCCCATTAAATCCATTGTTCCAATAAACGGGGTTTGGCCTATAACTGTTGCAATTAAAAAGCTAGGAACGTAAAATTTTTCTGGTTTGGTAAATGTTATATATGTAATGTGTGTAGTGAAAATCAGCCAGATCGGACCAAAATAACATATAGCTCCCATACAACCGATTATTCCGATAAATGTGGTTTGGGCTATGTGTCTTTAAATTAACGGTTGTGCAGAGTTTGTACTAATTGTGAGTAAGCATCGGACACTTAAATCCGTGATGCGTATTCATGAAAGGTATAAAGTCTTCGGCACAGTCGAAGACATCCCTTCCTTACTTGTTTTATGTACAGTTTATTACCTATAAAGCGAGTTTAAATCGTCTTTACTTAACTAACACACATGTTTTCAATTACTTCTTGTGTTATAATGGGCAAATCCTTATGTACCGCCAACATTGTTGAGCCACTTAACCGCTCCTTAACTGTATAAAGACAAGGGATAAATAAGAAAGGATATTCAACAATTGTAAAGTACAATGTACATATCAGTATTTTAATTACCTGTACGGAAGAGTTACGTAGATAAATTGTTAAACTCTTTACAGTTTTTTACCAGGGAACCAGCATTAACACCAACAATAATAGCCCTGTTTTTTTCACACGCATATACATCTGCGTGGAGTTTATTACACAAAGGCAGAACGCACCGTTTTTAGTTTTGCGTTAGCAAAAGTGCTGAAAGATTGAGTTTATTATTTTAAAAAAATAGTTTTTAATGTTGACCTAAGAATTTTATAAAACTAAGCAATAGAGAAAATGTTGAAATTTTTTAAATTTTGGGCCTTTCGCATAACAAAACTGGCACTATAAATTTATCAATAAATGTCCATAATTGGCATCATTTTTTTGCCAACTTTACACTGGCACTTTATTATAAATACGAAATTCATAAAAAGTGTGAAATTTTGAAGAAACTTGGTTAAATTTCTATTTGTTTGCCATTGTGTGCTCTGATTAAATCAATGAGGCTGCACACTCTAGTATTTTCAGACCGTCTAAATTCGGATTTTTAAAGACCTGGGAGATAAGGGAGTTATTTTGTTATTGTATTACTACCAGAACCAATGTCTACGATATCTCGAAACCGGTTTTATCGTCTTGAAAGCCTAGTGAATTTCGTAGAAGATCTGAATAGACTAGTATATGTATGTAGGCTTAATATTCAAACGCATAATCCACTAACCGATAATTTCATATATTCAAAAAAATTTACTTTGTTATTGGTCTAAACTTAGAAAGCTATAAATCGGAAGCATAAAATGGTATTGTGTTACTAAATCAAAAGTAAAAAAATTGTAGTTCATCCCAATCGCCCCCTGGCTACTTCACTGTAGGTACGTATTGGTCATAAACTGCATTGATATTAATCTGAAAGAATATAACCATCTCGTAAGTACAATATAAACTATAAACCGATTCCCAGGAAATACCATCAACAGCTTCTTCGAGCTGACCATAATCTATATATGACTAACGCCAAGTGTTGCCAATTTCTAAACCACCTGATTTTTCTAATGTATTGGGCGCCTTAACTTCCCTCTGCTACCGACGGCTTATCTTAAAAAGCAAGATGTTAGTAGCCCAAGCTGGATTTTTTTTTTGGATGACCAAAGTGGATGTTTGAGTAAAGCACAAACTGAGATGTTAAGTCCGAAATCATGGATGGCGCCGAAAGAATGTGTGATGGTGAGCCTCGAGTTAGCGAAGCAACCACTAGGTTGAAACCCCTACAGTTGGGTTGACACGACACTGCCGGATGAGAATCCATGTGTTGCGGTTAAATATATAGGGCAACCCCAGCTGTGTAAGTTGTTAGAAGTTCATGATTCGTTCGTTTGGCTGCGAACAGCTATGAGAGGTCTTTCCTAATCCTTATAAACTTGTAAGTGCTATTTTGTATAGCCGTAAAAGTTTGTGGTAAGGCCCTATTAACTTATTCATGCATGTCTTCAGTTGTCGTCGATTGCGTTATCACAAAAATTACCCTCCTCGATAGATTTTTCCCCAACGATACTTAAATGGTTTCACATTCACTTGGAATGTATACAAGGTTTTGGTAATCCAGTCGCAGATTTGGCATTGAATTTCAAAACTACAAGCTAATGTATATTTTTAAAGATTTATTTTATAATTTATTATACTAATCTTCGCTATGATTTATTTTTGTAATCTTAATCGTGTTGAATTTATTAAAATGAAATTTAACTTGGTTTTGTCACGTTCTGGGTTAATTAGATGCGTAGCCTCTTTATCAAACAAATTAGCTTTGAAATATGAGCAGCAAAAAGCAACTCACCTCTGGCTGAATATAAACAAAACTTAAAAACTTTTGTATACACATCCTTCCTTGAAACCGCCGAGACCTTCAAATAGAGAAATAGAGCTTACACCTGCGGCAAAGGCAATTAAAATGAACTAATTGCGATATGAAAAGGTAAGAGAAAATAGAAACGTAAATTTAAAAAAAGGGAATTACACAACTCAACGATGACTATATTTATATCATAGATATGTGTGTAGATGTTAGTATTATTATATATTATATTAATAAATTAACTGAATATTTAATGTAACGAGAATAAAATTTATGAGTATACCTCCTTTTATTTAGACAACAAAACGCTTAAGGTTTAAGGTGGTGCGTCTAGTGGTGGAGGGACGCTTTTTAGCAAGAAAGTATTCGTATTTTTCTTAGTATTTTTATTACCTTTCATGAAGAGGAAAGGGTGCCCTGCGGGTTAGGGGTTTGGAATATGCCCGAGGTAGGCATACTCGATGGTTGATCTACGGATATGATGCCTCTCATCTCCCATTACCCACCTTATCCTTCCTTACGGAAGGAGGGGTGACATGACCTAGAAGGTTTCACTGGTCATAAATCGCTACCACGACAGTCGGGCAGTACCTCAAGGTAGTACCGGAGCGTACCGGGTTTAAATCCGGCCAAGAACTGTTAATTCGACAAAACTCCCCAAAACCTTCGGGGAGTGTTTTTGTCGTTACCAGAACAACAACAACAACAAGAGGAAAGGGTATTATAACTTTGGTCCGATATTTTAGAGATATCTCTATGAAATTTGGTATGGGCCGCCATTTTGTAATATGTTAATCAGTTGTCGGAACCAACAAGATCGGACCAATGCAACGCATAGCTCCCATACAATCGATTATTCCGAAAAACGGGTTTTGGGCTATTACTATTGCAATTTATTAGCGATTACTAAATATGTAATGTGTGCAGTGAAAATCTTCAAGATTGGACCAATATATCGTATAGCCACTATACAACCGATAAACGAGGTTTTCAAGCAAATCGAATTTTGTTCAACTTTATGTCTGGTTGGAAAGGGTCATATTATGGTATCCGTGAATTTTCTTCGAATCAGTGAGTTTTCTTGGAACTAGTGAATTTTTGGAACAAAAGATTTTTTAGTGATTTTTTCTTGGAAATTGTCTCTGCTTTATTATGACTTTTATGGAATCAGTTTCGAATCTGTTGCTGGCTACTTTTGCGTAATCGGTTTTAAGCCAGTGATTTTTTGGAGCAACTAATTTTTGTGAAACTAGTGGTTTTCTTTCAGCCAATAACTTTTTTACCCGCGACTTTTATAAAACCAATTTCTTTTCCGTCTGCTGTCAACGTTTATGGAATCGACTAACGTTCCTGTACACTATATTTTTATGAGACCTCTTATCGTTCTGCTGCTGCCAATTATTGATCTTATAACTATCCCGACACTGTTACAAAATTATCTTGAAATAGAGTTGAAATAGTCCCGAAAGGGTTTTCAGGGGACCCCAGCATGGTATTTGCAATGATTTCGAGATGTCCTGACTCTATCCCGACATACTTCTGAAATAATCTGCAAAACATCTCAAATTAGTTCCAGGATCAATTCCGATATGGTTCTGGATTGATCCTGAGTAATTTTTCGCTACCGGATTCATTTGAAAATAGCCCCTTTTTTTGAATAATCTACTGAGATATTCTTTTATTTGAGCCGAAGGTGTTCCTACTAGTGCTACTTTTGCGGTATAGAAGGCATGTTGCGCTTATTTTTCATTAATAATAATAATAATAATAATAATAATAATAATTATAATAACAATAATTCTTTTATTGGTACCGATATAATGCCAAAATGGTGCCAGTTGTAGTTCCGTCAAGGGAACGTCCAAGAATAGCCCCCCCTCCCCCCAAAGGCATCCAGTAGGAAAAACCCGGAACCTCCAACTATTGCAATGGAGTATGAACCAATTGTTAGGAAGCTGGTTGTGGTCCCTCGCAAAAAATCTATTTTTGTGTCCAGGTGCCATCCAGACACTACCGAGGATGATTTATTGTCCATATTTCTTCTAAAGTTAGAAAATTTAATTTCACATATCAGAGAAGCATGTCTTCGTTTAGAATTGATGTCCCTGAAAAAGATTTCGATGCTCTTTTGGACTGCTGTTTTTGGCGTCACGGAGCCCTTGTACGGGAGTTTGAAGTCAGACCAAATAGGATTGTTCAAAAAGTAGCGAACATTTCTCGTAATAAGTCATTGAGTCAAAAAACTGAGCAGTAAGCCCATAAATGTCTTTTCTGAGGTTTAAATACAAAATTAACTGATCTTTATTTGAAATCTTTTCATTGTAACTGTAACGTAATTGCTTTTACCGAAACTTGGCTAAAACCTCATGCTTTCAATTTTGAGTTTTTATGTAACAAATATCAAGTATATAGAAATCATCGCTTGAACAGACCCGGAGGTGGAGTTTTACTTGCCGTTCATTCCTCCATACCTTCAGAGGAGGTTAATATACCTATCTTACATTCCATTGAGTTCCAATGCATCCGCATTGAGCTAGAAAACGTCTATACGTACCTATCTGTTAGCTACATCCTTCCACCATCAGATTTTTCCGTATACATGCGACATGCCTCTTTGATCAAAACTGTTAATTTATTGCCTAAAGCTTCTGACTCAATGATTGTTTTGGCTGATTTTGATCTACCTCATATATCGTGGAACATATCTGATGGAAAAATTACTCCAAATCCATCCAAACTAGGGTACAATGACTTTTTAGATGGAATTTCCGATCTCTGCCTTGATCAAATAAATGTTACTGCTAACACGAAGTTTGGGAAAGTCTTAGATTTAGTGTATGTTGATGATATAATCGTTGTGATCCGTTGGTTTTACCAGAAGACCTTTACTACCCTTCTATGGAAATAGTCTACGAAACCATAAGTAATGGCCGGTACTCATTGCTACTCAAGTAGTAGCTTTGATTTTAACTTTTCCAAAGCCAACTGCAAGAAATTAAATAAAGAACTATATAAATTAACTTGGCCTGAATTTGGTAGTGATATCGATCTAAACGTCTCACATTTCAATCAAACTATTTACTGCCTATTTGAGAAACATATTCCTAAACGGATATTAACTTTTTTTCATCCTACACAAGCTTGGTTTACTAAAGAGCTTAAGACTCTGAAAAATAAAAAACGCGATCATTTAATTTATACAAGGTGGCGCAAAAGTAAGCTTCCGATGTTCAGCATATCGGTTGTGGCACGTGCAGTGTGTGCTGTTGCACCGTCTTGTTGGAACCACATGTTTTCCAATCCCAATTCATCAAGTTGCGGCAAAAAGAACTCGTTGATCATTGCTCTGTAGCGCTCACCATTCACAGTAACCGTTTGGCCCCGACCGATTATTGGTCAAATAAATAGTCAGCAATATTCCGCGGTCTGGAGCAGTGTAGCGTAACATTGTTTATTAACGTGTATTTCGCATGTGTTTACTACACAAATGTCAAAATAGAACTGACTTTAGGGGCCAATCGCAAAATTTATAGCATTTTCTGATAGGAGGATTACTTTTGCGCCACCCTGTATAAGAAATCCGGATTAAACAAACATTATTTACTGTGTTCCATTCTACATCAGAAATACGTCGATTTAAATAAAAAGTGCTATAAAGCTACTCTATCTTGCCCAGACAATGTAGAACTGGCAAAATTAAACTTTCTAACTACGATCTTAGTGAAATAGGAAAGAATTATTGATATTGATTAATAAAAATTGGGATGCCAGCTATTCAGTGTACAATGTGACAAATTGTGAATGGCCTCATTTACCGCTGAACCAGCATCAACACTAACAACAACAAGTAGGTAATTGAGAGGTGAATTTCTATACATTCTGAAACTCTAAAAGTCTAGTTTGGGAGTTGTGGCTTAAGGTCTATGATTTCAGTCTAGGAAGTTTTGCAGTGATGCGCAACTTTTATCTTTCATTTTCGTAAAAATAAAACCAAAAAATCATATAATATATTTATTTCATTAAACTTTTTATAATATTGCCTACTTACCTCAACTTCTTTGCTATTGCATTCATTCATTAAAATAATAAACAAAATAATTTTTTTTTTACAAATATAAATTCACTTTATTTGCACTGGAAAGAGTATTTTTTCAGTAACTCAATTTAAGTCAGTTAGTCGGCAAGTCTATTAATTTACAATTATACTATTTTTGTTGTGGCTTTTTTTTGGAATTTACTAGATTTCGACTTAAGTGCTATTAGCTACTAACACAAATATTTTACATAAATACATCCATCTTATTCTTACCAATATGATACTTAAGTATTGAAATATTAACTTAATTAAAATATACATTTATATTTAACAATTTAGATGATCACGCAATACCTACATAAATATTTACCCATTTAAGTAAACAATTTTTAATTTACTTAGTAAATAGTTGGACGAACACTTGTATGAATGCTTGTGCAATGTCAATGTGTCTATATTTAAAAGTTTAATGCAGGTATGTTAATGTAGGTACAGATTATTACACGAAATTAAATAGGGTATTCGCCGAAAGTATTAAATAGGTGGTTCCATGACTCTATTTGTTTGTTGAGGATCGATGGATAAACATGAATAATGAAGAAACTTTGAAACAAAAAATAATTGAAACAAGAAAATTTAGTCGAAAGCTGTTTTCCTTATGGCTATCGATTTTAAGATTTATCTAACAGAAGCAAAAACAAACTTAGAAATTTTAGGAGTACAAACCACAAAAATCGTTAGACTTATTATAACCAAAATTAGTTTGAGAGCGGGAATGGGTTAAATCGGTTGACGAGAATTTTACTTGGTAAACGCAAAAATTTGAAAAAAAATTTAAAGAGGGGCTAATAATTTACCAATACTTCTAGGGACATTACTACAGGAAAAGTTAAATAATCAACGGAGTAGTGCAAAACATAACATATTTGACGAGTAGCATCTGGGAGCAAGTGGTTGAAAGCCACGCCCACGTTTTTGCAGCAGTGCTAAAAATATGTCTTTGTTAAATTTTAAACGCGATATCTCTATAAACAAAAAAGGTTTTCCATCACTATTTTGCACAATAATAGGTTCTTCAAACAAAGTTAGAATTTTCAGTAGATCAATTTTATGGCCGCCGTGGTGTCGCGGTAGTGTTGCCGGCCTACCACACCGAATGTCCAAGGTTCGAGCCCTGGTACAGGTAACATCAAAAGTGGTTTGAAAAAGTTTTTTCAAAACGGGGTCGGCCTTCGGCGGTGGTTTGGTAAACTCTCCGAGTGTATTACTGACATAGAAGGCTTCTCAGCAATGATTCATCTCCTTTGTAGATGCCGTTCGGAATCGGCAAAAAACTGTAGGTCCCACCAATTTGCACACCACAACTTGGAAGAGAAGCTTGGCTTAAAAATTTCTTGGAAGGCTTATTATTAAATTTTGTGGTTTTCAAAGCTGATTACTCATAGCATACCTGTCGCAAGACTCCACTAAAATCCTGGTGATGTTAGTACCGGAGCGTAATGGGTTCATATTCGACAAAGAACTGCCCTGTTTGGTTCGTCGTCACGGTTTTCCGTACTTAAAATTTAGGTCCCTTTTAACTGCAGAAAATTGGTTTGTTCTAGCAGAATACAGTTGCCGCAATAAAAGTGGGCGCTAAAGTGTTTCCTATAAAGTGATTTTGTAAGAAGATGAATTCTGCACAGAATAGATATTAAATGCAAAAGCAAACGGGGGTTGTTATTACAACAAGGTATGCCAAACCCAACTTTATTTCATTTCTTACCTGTTTATCAGTATTGCGTTTGTACGCACATAGCCAATTAATTATCGAATTTAAAGCTTTTTCACATATACAGCTGTGTTCAATATAATAGTACTTAAATTGATTTGGATATCGTTCCACGAAATAAGAAGGATCCACATAAAAAGAAAATTCAAAGTTCACACAAAGCTCAGAAAAGTTAAGTAAACTTTAAAAAATTGCGATCAAAATCTGCAAAATTCCTTGGCAGAGTGTCTAGAAAATTTTTGAGTATGCACTATTTTAACCCAATCAATTTAGGTATAATAATGTGCAAATTAGAAATTGTTCAAAAATTTCATTTAATTTTCAGAATTTTTTTCATCGAGGGTGTTGAGTGATTTCCTCCACACAACGCATGAACGAAATTTCATTTTGTATGGAAGAAACTTTTGAACAGCCTGTACAATAAAAATTCTTCAAATTCAGGGAAATTCTTGAGGGGATTCTAACTTGCACATCATTATACTAAAATTGTTCGGTCTGCAAAACCGTGTACTAAAAAATTGTCTAGAAATTCAGCCAAAAAATTTACAGATTTTAGTGCCCATTTTTTAAAGGTTTAATTAACTTTCCTGAACTTTGTGTAAACTTTCAATTTTCTTTTTATGTAGATTCTGTTACAGAATTTTCTATATTTTAAATTAAACTTTTTATTTCGCGGAACGATATCCAATTTAATTTCATTACTATTATATTGAACGCAACTGTAGATATATGTATATAGCCGGAGGCTTATTTGGAGACATAGGTCACATCTTTTTTATATATTTTTTTAGTGCTTTTACAAATATACGAGTATGGCATGATATCTTGATCTACATATAATGTGCCTAAACGAAATTCTACGCCATAAATTCGAAATTTCCAAAGTTTGTACCAATCTGCATTGTTTAAAGCGGCCGGGTGCAATAAAGCCATAGACAATGAAACCATATAGGTTTTTTTTTGTGTTGAGAAATAAGGCCATAATTAGTAATATGGCATTATTTTCGCAACGAATGTGAAATAAAGCCATTACGGCATTATTGCACTTTTGATAATATCACGTGTGATGTTTATGTATCACATGACATCTCAATGACATCACATAACCCAAAAAGCATTTGAGACGCGGCTGTAGAAGTCCTATTAATTTGACATTTATTACAAACAAAAATGCCGTAAGCGAAAATTTGGAATAAAAAATTGCTCGATTTTCAATTCCAAATTTTCATTTTTTACTATGCTACGATATGATGTTAATTATATGGCCTTATTACTCAATATATGACTTTATTGCCTATGGCTTTATTGCACCCCGCCGCTTAAAGTATGTGCATTTGTATGTATAAGTATAGCGTCACACTGCAAAACCGCTTAAGTAATATCTCAGTTTGGCTGTTCTTCTTCTTTAAATGGTCATCTAACCGCCTGGGCGATTTTGACCGTCCAACATAGCTCGCCAGTCGTTTCTTCGTTGCGCCAACTGGCGCCAATTGGAAACACCGCGGGATCGCAAATCGGTCTCCACTTGGTCCTTCCATCGGAGTGGTGGTCTCCCTCTTCCTCTGCTTCCACCGGCGGGTGCCGATAAGAATACCTTCTGGGCTGGAGCATCTTCGCTCATTCGCACTACGTGGCCTAGCCAGCGAAGCCGCTGTGTTTTAATTCGCTGAACTATGTCGGCGTCTGCGTAAAGTTCATACAGCTCATCATTAAATCTTCTTCGGTACTCGCCGTCGCCAACGCGTAGAGGTCCACAAATCTTTCGAAGAACCTTTCTCTCGAATACTCCCAGAGCCGCCTCATCAGATGTTGTTAGTGTCCACGCTTCTGCACCATATAGCAGGACGGGTGCGATGAGTGACTTGTAGAGTGTTATTTTCGTTCGTCGAGAGAGGACTTTACTTTTCAATTGCCTACTCAGTCCGAAGTAGCATTTGTTTGCAAGAGTGATTCTTCGTCGGATTTCTAGGCTAACATTATTGTTGGTATTAATGCTGGTTCCCAGGTAAACGAAGTCCTTTACTATTTCGAAATTATTGCTGCCAACAGTGGCTTGGTTGCCAAGGCGCGAATGCGCTGACTCTTTGCATGATGACAGAAGGTACTTCGTTTTGCCCTCGTTCACCACCAATCCCATTTTCTCCGCTTCTTTTTCTAATTTGGAGTAAGCAGAAGTTACGGCGCGGTTGTTAAGGCCAATGATATCAATATCGTCAGCATATGCCAACAGTTGGACGCTTTTATAAAATATTGTTCCAGCGCGGTTAAGTTCTGCAGCTTGTATTATTTTCTCCAGCATTAAATTAAAGAAATCGCACGGGTTTTTTCCAAGATTTGGCGTATTGTAAAAATCTGGTCGATGGTAGATTTACCAGGTCTGAAGCCACACTGATAAGGTCCAATCATCCTGTTCACATCAGGTTTCAGTCTTTCGCACAATACGCTTGATAGGACCTTATATGCGATATTCAAAAGACTGATTCCGCGATAGTTGGCGCAGTTTGCAGGATCGCCCTTCTTGTGGATTGGGCAGAGAACACTTAGATTCCAATCTTCAGGCATGCATTCATCCGACCAAATTCTGCATAGAAGCTGATGCATGCGCCTTACCAGCTCCTCGCCTCCGTGTTTGAATAGCTCAGCAGGCAAACCATCAGCGCCAGCTGCTTTATTGTTTTTCAATCGGGATATTGCTATTCGCACCTCATTGTAGTCGGGTTGTGGAACGTCAATTCCATCATCTTCGATTGTGGGCTCGGGTTCGGCATCTTCTCTGGTTTCTTGCTCAGTTCCTCCATTTAAAAGGGCAGAGAAGTGATCCCTCCATATTCTGAGTGTTCTCTGAACATCGGTCACCAGGTCGCCGTTCTCATTCTTACAGGAGTTTGCCCCGGGTTTGAAACCTTCTGTCATTCGCCGAATTTTTTGATAGAATTTTCGGGCATTATTCCCGTTGGCCAGCATCTCAAGCTCCTTTATTTCACGCTTTTCTGCCTCTCTTTTTTTCGCCCGGAAAAGCCGCCTCGCTTCCCTCTTCAACTCGCGGTAGTGTTCACACACACTCCTCGTTGCATTCGATCTCAGCGTTGCCTTGTAGGCTTCGTCCTTTCTTTTCGTTGCAGCGCGGCACTCTTCATCATCATACCAGTTGTTTTTTCGCGTTCGCCGGAATCCAATTACTTCTTCGGCTGCGGTACGGAGTGCTCCTGAGATATGATCCCACTTGGGCTGTTTGGCTGTTCTGCCACTACAAATTCCTTATTTTTTAGAGGAATATTGACTTAATGGAAAAAGTACCCACCAAGATCCATTCTTTTAATTATTTTTCAAACCAACATGTAGTTTTCTTCAGAATAAATGAATAGATCTTGATGGCAGGGCCCTATACAAGCTTTTGACACAAATGTCACTTACTCGGTTTTGCAGTGACACCGACGATATATAAAAATCTCATTCATTCGCCCATATACGGATGATGTGTCTTTTTTGGGCGCAACTTTTTGTTTTAATTGAGTTGTCAGCCACAGCATGCGCCTATAAATATGCCACACACGACACGCATCTGTATAGCTGTGAAGACAACGACTTAAGTTAGATTTATTAGATTATGCATGCTCAGATTTGCTAAGTACCTAGTAATGCCAACAACACAGCATTAAGACTAAAACAAACAAAGAAATGCATACACAAACACACTTGTGGGTGAAAAATATGTATGGAAAAGAGGTGCAAAATAAAAATATAATTCAGTGACGTTCCTTGGCTAGCACGTGGGTGCAGTTTTTAAAAGCTCTCACACAGTTTAGAAGAGATACATATAATAAAAGCTCTCTTTGCACTGTGATATGTGAAAGTACGTTTGCTTGAAAATGCATTCCAGATTGCGGACAGTGAAAGAACGCTTTCGAAATAGTCTATGGGATGTTGGATGTCGATTATCTTAACAAGTGTCTTACTCATAATTTCTCAAATTTTTAACCTCATGATAGCTCTCACTTTATTAATCTTTTTAGTTTTCTGGGCGTGCCAGCGAGTTCTCACATTGTCAAACACATGTGCAAAGTATTATTTTAGTATGTGAGCATCACTGCTACAAATGAATACATTAACCGACTGTAAGGCGTTGATAGAGTATTTTCATGTATATATATATATGTATATACATAAGTGTGTGTGCTTGTGCGGTAAACGTTGTGCGGTGGACATATGGTTTACTCGTAATTTTAACTGTTTTATGAGCACTCACACTCGCATCTACGCACAGGATCCTCGAATATTTGCTTATTTAAGTGCAGTTGAACTTGGGCTTTTTATACGAGTTTATGTTGATTTCAGCTGTCAGAGTGTTTGGGTTTGAGCGAAATTTTGCTATTATATCTTGTCTACTTAATACCTACTTATATATGTTGGAATTTATTTCCTAAAACTTACATATGTACACATGTTTTACATGAATACTTTTGTTAAACTTAAATGTAATCCTTAAAGCTATGTTATTATATGAGTAAGGGCGTATTTTCTTCCCCTTTTATTCGAGTAAATTTCAATTATTTGCTAATTTTTATGATTATCAACATATGTATGTATGTTTTGAGATCGCTGTTTTGAAGTGTTAAACTAACTGTTAGTATGTAATAAGAATAATACACTTGAAAAACAGAAAATTACTAGGTACAGTTACTGTCAGTCAAAATGGTCGATAATGCATATTTCATAAGTTTTCATGATTAAGTTTGAGTTATTAACCTGTTTTGGCATATTTTGTCAAAGTTTTCTTCATATAGCTTTGTTTAAAAAATTGCTTTACAAACAAAACTCATCAAGCTTCCCTCATTATTTATGCAAAAATTATATTCATCTTTTTTGTCCATTTCGACTAAGTCAGCCTTTTAACAGTTTCGTTATCATAACTATAAACTTTTTGCTGTGGCTTCTGACTTCGTTGACCATTTACAAAATACGACCAAAATTCAAATTTTCTAGATTTGCTAGACCTAAGCGCCACCTTGAGTATTTTTTATATATATGTTGTCTTGCCACTGTGCCACACTTATCTGATTGTTTGCCTCATATATGACAGCAAATCGCTCTTTTTTTATTCTAGACTTCAATTCTAGAGAAGATATGAATTTAAAATATTCCATACCATTGCATATTTCGCAATAAAAGTATTGAATATTTTAGTTTCATAGCAAGCTATTCAATTAAAATTTGAAATTAAAAATGGTTCGATTTTTGAAAAATAACAAAATATAGAAGGGATTAATCTTTTATTAATAACTTTAGGAGGTTTCCCCTATTGCTTTAAGATTAGTAAATCGAAGCACAGATTGCTGAAGTCTGTGTTATTGATCCGAAAGGATGTTAGGGGAGTACTCCCTTATTCATCGCTTGGAGACATCTCTCCTTGTCCTCAGCAAAGAGTAGCATAAGAGCAGAAAATGAAACAAGTATTTTCTATTCTTCCAAAAGGATGTCAAAGAGAGTACTCTCCTATTCATCGCTTGGGGAGATCTCGCTTCAAGTTGTACTCGGTATTATTTGGAAAAGAAAAAATTTCTTTGATCGAATAATTATTATGAAGCAACTTTTGTTCGATAAAACTTATAACTATTATATCTGTGGTTATTTTTGAAAAATTTTTTTTTCAATACTAAGCATTTTTTTTACTTGATTGCTAGGAAAAATTAAAAACTAAACAAGACAAAATAAATCAATATGAAAACATGATGATTGGAAGAATCTAAAAAGCTTTATTTTTTACCCAAAAATATAGAGCAAAATTTTGCTTTACAATCACAGTTGTGCAATTGCCTATTGCATTTACCCAAAACCCAGAAAACAACTCGATGTAGGTAGTTCGCCAATCCACCAAAATTTTATTGAGTCAAATTTACCGAATGGTACCTTCCTACCCTCGTTTTAACTGTGATTTGTGTCCACGCAATTGAAAAATTCTACTTTCGCTAGTTGAATAACGCTATTAATGTACTTATGAAATAGGTTTTTTTAATTTAAGACAAGGTCGACCCATATTGATTGGCAGTACCATTACATGCACTTGTTAATTTATTTTATACCCAAAAGTTAAATGTGTGTAATTGAAATGGGTATATAAAAAATAAACAAAATGTTATGTATGAAATTTTCCTTTAAACCACTAAGGCGATAAGGCAACATACTCAAACTCACATTTGCTTTATTGCAATGAAACCCTCTTAAATAAATTTGTTTTTAAATGAGTTTATAACGCTCACATAGGTTGCGAGTATTATTAGAGGTTTTTGAGTTTGAATGAATGTACCTTCTTCTGATAAGTGGAACTCACTCTATAAAATAATATCTTATATGGTGGTGAAAGTTTTCAACCGGAATTACTTTTTCATAGTGCTTGAAAGACGAGATATTTCTCAACTTGGTGGTAAAAGAAAATGATGTGTTCACTGTTCTAGTTAGTGCTAAAACTTAATAACAAAAAGAACGGCTAAATTCAAAAAATTATAAAAGCTGATAACTTCATATATTTTTGATACATATTGAAATTTTGAAGGTAGCGTTTAGTTGTCATCCAATTGCGCTTATTCGCGTCGGGGAAACATTTTTCTAAATAGATTTAGCAACTTTTGCAGCCGGGACGACTACATACTTTTTTGAACCTGCTTGGAAAAAAATAACTTTAACTACAATCTAGATAATATTATTTATACTCAATTATTCTTATTTATACTAACATTTAAAATAATTAATTCATTTAATATTATTTTCATTTAATATTAAACTTATTTACTAAAAGGAAAATTGACTGCAACAGATTTTAATGTTTATTTTTTAATACTTTTGTTGAGCACTTGTCTTTTAGCTTTTCAGCCTTTCTACATCTTAACTAACTACCACAACTAAGTGTAATTAATTTAGCTCATCGCCTTAACAAAAATTCCATTTTTATGGCCTAACATTAGTCTGTGACTTATATATACACACAATTACATACATACATTTACTAAACATAGAACACGCACATATAAAAAAAACACTCGGATTACTACATATACATGTATAAAATGCACTTAACTATTTAGACATACATATATAAGTACTTATTTAGGTTGAAATTGAATTTAAGCCACATTATTTGTTATCTGTGTCATTAACTAGTAATTAAATTAAAATTAATTCATGCGCTTTAAAGCATTAAAAGGTTAAATATATGAAAGACAATTTGCACTTGTTTGAGTATGTAGTTGTACGTATTATGCATACACATACATGCACACACATTTAAGTACTACACTAATGGCACTTCACATTTACCAGCTGCATAATAAATATTTGAGAATACAATACTAAAGTTTATTTAGTTTACAGCTCGTTTGAGTTAATTGAAACTAATTGCCCACTTCAAATGTTACGTATACGCCGCGGGGGACTTATGAAAATTGCAAAACAAAACACAATGGATAACAACACTTGGCTAAGGGGGACATGTATGTCCATAACAGATGTTCAATAGTTGTTTATACATTTAAGTTAAGCTTGAACATGTTTATATACATACATACCTACATAAATTTATATAAATATTGCTTTAATGGTGATAGTGTTGCTGGATTATGAGACCGGAGGTTCCAAGTCAAAGTGAGGGGTCAGGTAACAAAAGGCTGCTCAAAAAAAATGCATCTACTTTGGCAGATTAAAAAATAAAAAGCATCACACCACAAATTGGCAAAGCAGCTGGGACTTAATCTCTTTTGAAGTATATCGCGGCAAATTCTTTTTATAATTATTTGTTCAATTAACAAAATATGCTGTTTATAGACGAAAGTGTGAAGCTAATTGATTATTTTGATTTACTCAAGTATGTGTGTGCGTAGATAGCTAATAGGGAAACTAGTAATTGTTTACTAAAAACTATTGTCCATTTGTTCCACTGTGCAACACGTTCAGGGTCTTTGTTTGAGAGTTTAAAAATTGAAAATCTGTATACTCAGGTAAAATGTTTTTGCCTTGGTTATTTAGAAATTTGCAATTTTTTGTGTGCTGAAGTGAAAGGACTACTATGAGATTTGAGTGATACGAAAGGAGTGAATGCGTATTAAAGTAAGTTGAAGAAGGAATCCAGAAGGTAGGTAGAGAGACATGGGTGTAAAAACCTTGGCATGCTTTAAAAGAAATTTCAAGCTTCCCCGAACTCTTGTAAGCACGATAAAGGTGAATTGGTGACAGATACCAAGAGGAAGAATGGAGGGAGCACTGCTCTGGCCTTTAAGATGCGAAAACGCGAAACCATACAAGAATGTTGATGAAATCAATTCAAGAATTATGAGGGCTATTCAGGTCTAGAAATTATTATTAACTAGTTACCATGACATCCCAATTTCCATTGGACGGTCTTCAAGAAATTTGTTGGGAGTCTTCTTTATCTACTGTGTAAATTCAAGGACGTCAAAAATTAGAGTGAAACCACAATTTCTGTTTCATATTGAAGTTTTAATGAATTGCTTTTCTGGTAAGCTTAGGAAATTATCGTTTTTTTTATATCATGGCTAAATAATGAGAACCTTTTTTTTTTTGATAACGGCACTTAATCATCATTAGTATTATCATCATTTATGGCACTTGAATGCTTAAGCGAATTTGGTCTTTGCGCAAAAAATCGCGCAAGTTCTCTTTTTTTACCTATAACTGACTTCAATTGCAAACATCAAAGGAAGTGCCGAATTCGGTTGTAGATAGGAAGACCCCGTGCGGGTTAGGCGGTTAGGATATGCCTGAACTACGTATGCCTATCGTAAGAGGCAACTAAAATCCACCAAAGGTAATGAAAGGAATGAATGAACCAGCGACAGTCGAGCTTGTACCTCAAAAGGAGTACCAGAGCTTACCGGGTTCATATCTGGCAAAGGGCTGTTACTTTGGAAACACTCCCCCAAACCTTCGTGAAGTGTTTTGGGGAAAAAAGAAATAGCTTCTTCAGAGTTTACAAAAGTGCTATAAGAAACAGAACTAGTACCCAGGGCCGCGGAGAGGGGGGGGGCAATCAGGGCAATTTCCCTGGGGCCCGGAAGCTTTTGGGGGACCGGCAAGGCAAAGCAGTATTGACAGTACTCTAATCAGGATTTCAAAGAGAAAGAAACGCGAAATCCTCGGGGCCCGGATCGACTCTCTGCGGCCCTGCTAGTATCATCTTATTTGGAACAAAAGCTCAAAACTGGGTGCTTAAATGGCACAAGGGCTTTGTTTGATGTATACTTTCTCAATCTACGTATATTTTGCGAACTAATTATATCTTTGAACCATTTTGGACTAAACAAAAATGATTTTTCGTAAGAACGGTCTAATGTGCCATATACATCTGATTTTGTTTTAATTATGCTTATATTGCAATCCCCATATATATAAAAAATTAAAATGGTGTATTAAGCTTTTTAAAATGACATTTCCGTACCAATTTTGAATTATAAGAACTTTATAAAGTTTTTTTTTTATGAATATGGGGGTAAATCTATAAATAAATCATAAAATTTCGACAAACATAAAAACGAAGAATTTTTGCAAACGGTTTCGAAAAAAAAAGAAAAATAATTGCCGGGCCGTAATATTTAGACAGATTTTACTAAAACAGCGTTCTTCACTTTAATTGCTATTAAATGTATGTACAATGAAATTCTTTAAAAACTCGGTTTGTAATTCCGCAAACTAAAATTATTAGCCTAAAAACATGCTATGCAAAAATTCTACTCGTAATTGTCTCCAATCTGTTTCTAGTTCATTCATCGGTTGTTATAAACTAAGTGGTTTCATACCTGTTTTGCGTACAGATTTTACAAGGTGAAATTACTTAGTTTATGGGTAATTTGTGAGTATATTATGATTGAGCTCGAAATAGTTGAATACAAATTTAGTGGTCTCATTATAAGGATATGTTGAAGAATGTAAACGACTACTATTGCTTGCAAGTCGAACTTTTGACTTTTCCATATATACTCAAGGTTTGTTTATGATTATGAAGTTACAGGTACATGTGCAGAAGAAATGTGCCCTTAAAGAAGTGGAGTTTTACAAGCCAATGGCCTGCTGTTATAATTAATAATTATCTATTTATGTAATTAATAATTTATAGACTAATTTTAATTGATTTTATTACTTAAATTGATTTTGTTAGTTACCTAGTTTTTGGTTTTCGGAAGTATTCAACTCTATATATGTACAAAACATATAGAAGTAAACTCGGAAGTATTTTGTTGGCAACGCATTGTTGTTGTTGTTGTTGTAAACTGGGCAACTTACTGTACTTAGCTATAGCTTAAAGATGAGGTTTTGGTGTGAAAAATGTTGCTTTAATTCTACACCTAACTTTCCATGCATCTCTAACTCTTACCACTTTTAGATCAGTGATTGTTATTGAATCATACAATTGTGCGCTCTCAAATCACATAGATTGCTACGCTATTTCGTCTAGTGACTATGTTTTTCATGACTCAGAAAGCAATGTAGCCATATGATGCCTCGCTTTGCGCATAACAGTGCTCGGACTTTTACGAATAAGGTGTTCCGAAAATTTGGGTGTCTACCACCCAAACTTGAAATCTGCCCCTTTATTTTAAAACAATATAGAAAGTAAGATAATATTTAGTGAGCTTAGTTTTATGTAGGGCTTAATAAGTTCATCAAACATGACTATTTAACTAAACTTTATTTATCAGAGAATAATTACACTGTTGTGGTTGAAAAATCCGACAGACATAGTATAGGTCATTTCTAGATAATTTGACGCTTAATTCAATGGTTTAAACCATTTTGCAAGGTTCGCTAAAAAATAATATGTTTTTACTTTAAAACCCCCTTGAAACCACCAAAGTTTCAAGTCAAAAAATTGTTTTGGTTTAGCTAACTTTGCAAAACGGTTGATAGCATTGAATTCAGCGTATCCAAATTATATATAGAAATTACCTATTGCTTGTCTGTCTAATGAAAAAGTTGAAAAAATTACAACAGTGTCATTATCGAATGCCAAAGAGAATAATGAATTTTATGTAAGCCTCGGCAACTCAGAACAGTAGTTTTCCTATTTCTTTTTAGGGAAAATTTTATTTATGAATCGTTACGCACCTATTCCTCTATGGTTCCGATAATCTGAGCTTTTAGGTACGTTAACCTTACCTTGCCTTGGAAATTTCTCAAAAATGCTTGGAATCACTTTGAGCCAGCCAGTTTTTTGAGGATACTGCGGTCACTCTTTCATTTAAATATCAGTATACAGAATCAGAATATGTATATTTGTATACATGTGCCTTCAGCCCATAGAGATACAGCAATCTGTTTTCTTTTTATCGAAAGAAAGCATTGGTAATGCTAGGGAGATAGGTGTCTCCATTTCTTAAATGCAATCCTGAAACGGTAAAATATCGTAAACGATGCTCAGACAATAGATCGGTTAAATCTTGCGTTCTTTGAAATGTTTTTCTTCCCATATTAAGGCCGATATGCAGATCACAAGAAAAGCTGAAACTTCATATAAAAAAACGCTTAATAAATGCTTAAGAAAATTTCTTGGGTTACCTTTTCTTGAGGTAGTACGCAGTTCTCAACGTAATTTTACTACAATTTTATCGTCAAATTTGAGTACGGCAACACAAATTTCCGCAAGAAATATATCAAGCGGCATTTATTTCTTGAAGAAAACAGTAATTTGGTAATACGCCAACTGGTAAAACACGTCCGAAAATGTCGGGAGAGGTACCAAAAGACGTGTTTTGGCTTCGGTATCAATAATCCGAAAGCGGAAACGAAAAATTTTGTTTTAGTGAAAAGTTATGGGCAAAAAACGTTTAATTCGTTTATTTGCTTTTGTGCTCTTCTTCTTGCTGCTTCACTATTCACCATGGATTTTTATTACTTCCATACTACTATTTTTCACGCAAGAAAAATTGCTAAATTTAGCAATTTTTCTTGAGCAATTTCTTGTGATCTGCATACCGGCCTTTATTAAGCGCATTTCTTTAGATGTATGAGCTTGCATTTTAGAAGTTGTAGAATTTCGTATTCAAATGGTCGATCTACAACTTTAGTGATAGAAGTCCGAACACTGTTGTGAAGTGATATGTGCTGAATGGTCAATGTTGTGAGAGCCAGAGATACTGTGGTCTACACTCTCAATTAACAAATGTATATTTAAGCATTTTCAATTCATTGAATTCAACTCTGTTCGTTTTCTTTAAAAAGAAAAAAAGAGATAACAAACAACAAAAGTCACAGAGGCACTCTTCAATCTCTTCACGCCCCCTTGCCTTATTATGCTACATAATCTAATACATGTGTTGAAAAGCCTGCAAGCCGACTTACTCCCAACTACAAGCCCTCTTGCATTTCACTTTGATGATGTTTATCCTGAAAACTCTTCTCCATATCATCAAATGTTGTAAATTGACTTAGCGCGCATTCACGCATCTCTACTTGCACTTGCTTGCAATTACTATGTTGATTAGGCTCTGAGTGCAAACTTGGCGTAAGTGAGGCAAGCGGCGTGAGTGGTGTGAGTGGCATCACTGCTAAATCGTCCACCGTTTCGATAAGTGATGGCGCCGACGCCGTGACAGGTGATGAGAGTGACGCAAAAGTGTTCGAAGTAGTTGTTAATGTCGACGTCGTTGCTGTGTGTGTTGTTGTTGTGGCTCTTTTACTAATGCAAGTTTGCGTTTGAAAACGATTGGTGGGCGTAAGAAATGATAATTGCTTTGGTGGTGGCAGCGGTGGTATGATATTTGGTGTGAGCGCAAAACTGCAATGTTTCGTGCTATTCGCAGTTGTTGTATGCACAGAATTTAACGGTGTTGTATCAGCGCTTAACGAATTTCTCCCCGTAGGCGTTGTTGCTGTATTCAATTTCAAAGATGTTGGCACCGAAGCAATCGTCAATAATGAGCCGGACATTGGGGATGGCACCACATTCATTGAAGCAGCTGCTGGAGGCTGTGTAAAATTCAGAGTTGCTTTGGTTGTGTGTTGACCTGAATTTCTGCTAGTGCCATTCGCTGCGCTACTGTTACTTTTACTGTTAATACCACTAGCTTTACTCTTCGCATTGCCACTTAAAGTGAGGTTCACATGGCTGGCGGGACAATCATTGCCATTTGTTGTTGTTGTCGTTGTTGGCATGCAAATGAAATCCTCACGCAACATAGAGCTGCGTCGTCGTTGCCGATGATGATGACGATGAAAACTTTGACAGCGCGTGCAATGACGTTGCAGTTGTTGTTCCTGTTGTAGTTGATGATGTGGATGCAATTGTGTGTGCTGCTGATGATGATGATGATGATGATGGTGTAATGAGTTACGTCCACAGCAGCTGCTACCGCTACACGAGCTGCAGCTGCTTAGCTGTCGTCATATGATCGAACGTTCGCCATCAAATTGTTGTACGGAAGTATAATTGAACGGAGTTGATGCAACCACCATGGCAGCAGCTACTTGACACTGCAGCGTCCAAGTGTGGGTGTGTGGGGAAAACGAGAAAAAAATATGCAAAGTATTTTATTATTTGAATGTTTTAAAAGTTTTATTATATCTACGTCAAGAGAAGGAAAGGAAGAAAACAGAATAAGAAACATGTATGTGAATGCAAGTGCTGGGACGTGATTATGCGTGTAACATCTGTGATTGTGTTTGTAATTTAGTGCAGTTGTAGTTCTTTTGAGTTTTGGAGTTTTGTGGTGCCTTGTGTGATATTTGGAATAGTTTGAAAAATATACAAATATGCAGATGTGGTTTGGTGTTTTAACATATATACATGGATGTTTTCCATACTTCAGTGCGTGTGCATGAATTTTGAAAATATGACGTAAATATGTACATTATGTGTGTGGTATATATACTCGTACATAAGGTTTCAAGGTGTTTCGTGCCAATTGATTGTGTGATTTAAATACACCTTTAAATATTAAAACCCCTCTAAACCAAGATTGCCCCAATCTTTAAAAACATTTCAAGCTTCAAAAAAAGAGAAGACTTTAGTTGTTTTTTAACTGGAGAATTATATGACCGAAGAGTTCATGTAACCGCAGTTCTAGCCCACATGGTAAAATTGGAAAATACAGCCCAATTCTAAATAAAAATTCCACGCGTTTTTTTTGGTCCGCTCCCATTTCTCGTATTCTGAATAAAAAAATCTTTGGGAATTTTTCACTTCTCTCTTTCCCCTTATTCTGAATAATGTGCAAAAAAGGGGAAACCAGGTAAGGGAGAAAATTACGAATGTGAGAAAAAAAGGAGGTACCGCTGTAATTTTTAAAGATTTTTTTTTGCCAGTTATACTGAAAGTAGCGCGGGATAAAATTAAAAGTTCCTTTATTTCTATAGGAATAATACTAACCTTGTAAGTATTTACTAAAAAAAATTATATTGTATTCTAATACTTTGTATTTTAGATCGAAAAGTACAAATAAACAACAGAAAGAGCTGTTGGTGCAAGGCCATCATGAAGTTTTATTTTTGAGTTGCTGAGTGTGCGATCTAAGGAAGTCCGGGCTTGTTTACTCTATAATACTTTTTAAATCTGCAAACGCCAGAAAGTAAATGAAATATACAACCAAAAGTTTGAGGTGTCATCTGCAGCAACTCAAACTTGTTCTTTCTTTAAATGGTCACCTAACCGCCTGGGCGATTTTGACCGTCCAACATTGCTCGCCAGTCGTTTCTTTGTTGCGCCAACTGGCGCCAATTGGAAACACGGCGGGATCGCAAATCGGTCTTCACTTGGTCCTTCCGTCGGAGTGGTGGTCTCCCTCTTCCTCTGCTTCCACCGCCGGGTGCCGATAAGAATATCTTCTGGGCTGGAGCATCTTCCCTCATTCACACAACGTGGCCTAGCCAGCGAAGCCGCTGTGTTTCAATTCGCTGAACTAAGTCGGCGTCTGCGTAAAGCTCATACAGCTCATCAGTAAATTTTCTTCGGTACTCGCCGTCGCCAACGCGTAGAGGTCTACAAATGTTGCGAAGAACCTTTCTCTCGAATACTCCCAGATCCGCCTCATCAGATGTTGTTAGTGTCCACGCTTCTGCACCATATAGCAGGACGGGTGCGATGAGTGACTTATAGAGTGTTATTTTCGTTTGTCGAGAGCGGACTTTACTTTTCAATTGCCTACTCAGTCCGAAGTAGCATTTGTTTGCAAGAGTAATTCTTCGTTGGATTTCTAGGCTAACATTATTGTTGGTATTAAGCCAAAGCTTAAACGTATTAGGTATTCGTGGTTTGCGTTTTGTGGTAGAATTATTTATACTCTGCTCTACTTCAGTGAACGATGGCTATCTGAATAGCTCTTATGTATGTGGCCTAGTACAACGATGCAGTCAAACCCCGCTATTTTCAAACTAACTCATAATTAGTAGAAATAGGAAAATGTAGGGGAGCTACACCTTTTTCAGTTTATGGTTAGAAAGTTACAATTCATATTCAGAAAATTACAGACCTACTACTATTTCAAACACATTAAGTGTAGATGAGTTAAATTACCCAAGGCATAGTAGATAAGTGCTCGGCTAGCATATAATCAAACCAAAATTGCAAATCTCCGCTGTATTTATTTTAACTCTGCACTTCAGTATTCTCGTGGAAATCTATGCACTTTAGACTGTGCCAAAATTTTTTTTTAAATATTTAATTATATATAATTATAACATTAATGCTAGTTTTAAATGGCGAAAGGAAATACTGTAAAAGTTTCAGACATTAATTTTTAGAGTTATATGATTGCTTACTTGGATTTTCAAAAACTAATTTTTTCCTGTCCGAATGAACATTATCGTCAGGTGGACCTTTCCCGATCAAATCAAGCTTGATATATATTTATGGTTTCTGAACTTTTTTCTTAGCTAGGGCCGATGTCGAATAAAACGCTCCATGCAAATTGAACCACCCTATGATACATATGTATGTATATACTTAAATTTCAATCAAACCCTATATACTGTTTAACTCAATTTAATTAATTTAAACTTTACACAAATTTTCGAATAAAAATAACCTTGACGTTTAGGATTGCATCAACCCACCTACACCCTCTTAAAAGTTAACTCAAATATTTTGGGATTAATCTTCCTTTATACTTTTACAATTGACCTAAATTAAAACTAAAACCCCATTTTTTACTTCGATTTTAAATGAGATCTGAAGCGCAAGGAATCCCTTTTCACTTAATTTGCTTTTGTGAAGCTGGCTGTAAGGGCAGTTGTGTCATAATAACTTTACAACTTTTCTGCTCGTTGAGCAGCATTTTTTGTTCATGAAATCTTAAAGTTAACATCAAAGTAAAAAGGAAAACTGGTAATTCTATACGACCGTACGTAACTGCTAAAACACGTCCAAAAGGGACGGGAAAGGTATCAAAAGACGCGCTTTGACCTCGGTATCAATAATCCGAAAGCAGAAACTCGATTATATGTTTCTATCAAAAGATATTTGCAATCAAAGTTGAGAATTTTCTGTAATTTTCGTGTGGTTGTTGTAATCACGCATGTTGGGCGCTCCGAAATGAGCAGAAGTGGGTTTTTTGCGGAAATACTGGGGATTGCGTAGACGGTGTTGGACCGGCTAAGGGTTATTTTTTGAAGCTCGGCCGAAGGACGCCTACGCAGAAAGGTGTTCTGCATATAAATACCATGGATCAGGCCCCCCGTTTGGGGTCGGACCAAGGCCATTTTTTGGTTTTTTGCCAATAACTTTTCACTGAAATAAAGTATTTCTTTTTCGCTTTCCGCTCTTTTGATACCTTTCCCAATAATTTTGGACGTGTTTTAGCAGTTACGTGCGGTCGTATAGAATTACCGGAAAACTAAAGTTTGTTAGAGTTAGAGAATTATTTACTTTCAAACAGTTCCTCTTTGTACTTGAGAAATGGAATCAGTCCATGGCATAGTAAAACAGGTAACAGCACGGCGGCCATGTTGAAAATCGCTCCTCTAAAATGTCAAAATAGCACAGTAAATGTTAAAGTGTAAACAAACCGATTGAGAGCGAGGTTGACAGTTTAGAGAAAATTAAAATGAAAAAAATCGAATCAGCTGTTGAGTTTATATTACCTGTATTGGTATGCCATGGATCAGTCCTAAAAACTCTAAACTAGCAATGATATGCTTCTAAAAATGAATATTATGGTATAAAACTTGTATGTCTTTCGTATCCTTTCCGGTGTCCTAAAAACCACCCAAATGTACACATTTCTCAACTACTTACTATCTTATCAATGCTATTTATCTACTTAAAGAACCGAATGAAGGTTTACAAAGGAAACTTAAAAAGACTATTTCCCAAATGATGTAATTGGATGATATAAAATGGATTAAACATAACCATTCAAATACTTATTTACATCTATTTAAATTTGTATAATAACTTCGATAAAAATCTTTGCTTTGGAAACTTGCCTGCTGCGAAACGAGTCATTGCAACGTTTGAAGATCCATATCGCCAAAGGAGAACGACCCACTTATGTTATAGGCGCGTGATTGTAATATACGCTGAAATGGTTTGGGGACCATTAAAATTTACTTATTTATTTACAATTATTAGGCAAGGCGAGAAAGTAAGCGCATGCGACTTAGTTAACGTTATTATTTTCAATACAAATAAACCATTTAAACTCAATCTGCGATTAAGTAGTAGCATTTTTTGGATGAATAGTAAATTTGCGCACTATAAATAACAGTGATGCCAGATAGTCTATATAAAATAACCCACACAAATCAAGAAAATTACTCACATCTATGTTAATGGCAAGAAACTAACACATAGTTCAAAGGATTTATTTTGAATAAGCTAAAGCGATAGTCCGTACAGGTTAGAACCAGTCCCCATTAGTTTTTTCCTACTTCTGGCAACATTATTGAAACATTTCTTTCATTCCAGTGGAAATCAACTTAGCTAATGCATTCTCTAATTAGAGCTAAACAATAAATATACGCCTGTCAGCGTAACATACAAGAAAACGAGAGCCGGTGAGCTATTTCGGCTTGGATCGCTCTTGATACCTCAGAAGCAAAGCAGGTCCCTGCGAACCTGCGGCTTTTCCGGGGCTGTATCTGCAGCAATGATTAAGAGACGTTAATAATTGGTGGAAGCGTATGAAGTGTTTAAAAGTATGTGGCCTCCCTACGATAAAGCAGGATCTTTATGCAATTTCAAGGCGATTAAAGAGATTCGAGCGGAAAGTGCTCATCGGGAATTTGACAATGGGATCACATTCTGCACGGATATGGTCATAGCAAATTGTTCCCGCGATAGTACACCGAAGTGCACCGAGTACATATTAGACAAAGGACTGTCGCTTAGCTAACACTTCCCAAGACTTTCGATGAGTCTTTTTGTCTCTACTCAAACAAAGAAAGCGACCTCGTGATTTAGCAGCAATCTTCTAGATTCGGAAAAGACGGTGAAGCACTTGCAGTAGCCGAAAAAAGTTTCTATAAAAAAACTTCCTTCGATGCCTAAACATCAGAACTAATATTTATCAAGCCATTATCCTTGAGCTTTTTTTAGTTTTCTTGTAATAGGTTTTGGTGGTTCATTCAAGAGGTGTTGTATGGAAACACAGCTATTTGGAGTTGACTCGCCACACCGGTCATGTTTCCGAGCACATCAAGGTGGATATGGTGAGAAAGTTCGTAATCTTTGTTCCTCAAGAGGACTTTACTTCACAATCGCCAGTAGGATCACCTGTTTGTAAGCGTAACTGTCTGCGGAAAATCTATATGGATCTTATATTCTCAGCTAAAGCTGGCTCCCAAATAGACAAAGTCCCAACAATTTAAATTTATAACTATCAAGAACGACGTGGCTGCCAACACCCCTGCGGGTTAGGGGTTTAGAATTTGGCCGAGGTAGGGATACCGGAAGAAGGGTTGACATGACCTAGAAACTTCCACTGGTCATACCAAATCGCTACCACGACAGTCGGGCTGTACCGCCAGGGAGTACCGGAGCGTACCCAATTCATATCCGGCAAAGGACTGTCACTTCCGACAACACTCGGCTGTCAAGTGTTTGCTTGACGGAAGAAAATACTTCGTCTTTACCTCCGCCTTGGAATACCAACTTGTTTCGTCTTGTATGGAATAAAATACTCCACACCCTCGACGAAAAAAGATTCTGAAAATTCAAGGAAATTTTTGAGCGAGCTCTAACTTGAAAAGTCTTGTACTCAAAAATTTTATAGAAATTCTACCAAAAAATTTAAAGATTTTGATGGCCATTTTTTAAAGTTTAATTAACTTTTCTGAATTTTGTGTAAGCTTTGAAATTTATTTCATGAGGTTTATGTTATGGAATTCGCTATATTTTAAATGAAAATTATTAAAATCACAACTTCTTTTTATTTTGTCAAACGATAATTATTTGAATTTCACCGCTGTTATATTAAACAAAGCTGTACGAGTATGTACTTATAAATTAAAATTTCGATTTCGATTTGAATCCAACATCATTGCCACCGACTATTATACAGAAAAGGATATAAAAACGAGCAATGAAAAGAAGAGACAGACCCAAAGATTAAGCGAAAATGCCAATTCAAATAAAATAAATATATACATTAAAACAAGCACAATTACAAGCACAAAAACACATATAGTAGTCAAATATACCAGTTGCAAACTACTCCACAAATAGTATAAATACCAAGGCAAATAGACAGGCAATTGCCCTTTTTCTATAGTATAAGCAATAGGCATTCTTAACATGGGATGTCCTAGTTGTTCAATAGCTCAAAATAAAATTTAAAAAAAATTTTGCTCATTTGCCAATAAGTATGCCGATATGATCTCGGCGATGAGCTGAGTCGATTTAGCCATGCCCGTCCTTCCGTCCGTCTATCTGTGCGAACATAAACTAGGCGATCAGTTTTGCAGATATCTCGCTGAAATTTGGTATCGGACCGCCATTTTGTAATATATTAATCATTTGTCGCGGCCCCCGCGGTGCCGGTAGTGTTGCCGGGCTACCACACCGAAGGTACAAGGTTCGAGCCCTGGCACAGGTAACATCAAAAGTGGTGTGAAAAAGTTTTTTTAAAACAGGGTCGGCACTCGGCTGTGGTTTGTCAAACTCTCCGAGCGTATTTCTGCCATTCTGCTTCTCAGCAAAAATGCATCTCCTTTGTAGATACCGTTCGGAGTCGGCAAAAAACTGTAGGTCCCACCAATTTGTAGGGAAAATTCAAATCGGCACACCATAAATTGGAAGAGAAGCTTGGCGCCAAAATCTCTTAGAAGGCTTAAGATGATATACATACAGGGTGGCTGATGAATTTTGCTACATTAAGAAACTCAAATAATTTTTTTTTCAGTGTATGGAATTCATTTTTCTTTTATTCATGTTAAAGCTCATTAAATTTTATTAAATATAGCTTAAGTAGTTTTAAAAATAATGGAATTTAAATGCCCCCCCTGCTCGTCGATGCATGTGCGGCATCTTACCAAAAAGTTGTTCATTACTGCTTGGAGAGTTGGGACAGGAATAGCCGCAATTGTTTCTCGAATGGATTGCCTTAGTTCATTCAAATTTGTTGGTTTTGCTTTGAAGACTTCCTGTTTGCAATAACCCCACAAGAAAAAGTCAGGTGCAGTAAGGTCAGGCGACCTGGGTGGCCAACGGAATGTGGAGTTTCTGGATATCAGCTTATTGGGAAATTTTCGTCGCAATTCTGTCATAACAGGTGGGGCTATATGAGGAGCTGCACCATCTTGCTGAAACCACACAGAGTTGAAAGAAATTCTCATTCGGCGTAATTCTGGATAGAAAAACTCTCTCAACATGCTCAAGTAACGGTCTCCAGTAACCGTAACGGTGTGACCGTTTTCTTCGAAGAAGTAGGGCCCGACAATGCAGCGTGATGAAACTGCACACCACACTGTGACACGAAG
Organism: Merzomyia westermanni; assembly: GCA_949987695.1. Lineage (NCBI taxonomy): Eukaryota > Metazoa > Arthropoda > Insecta > Diptera > Tephritidae > Merzomyia > Merzomyia westermanni. Next base: position 159,859,768 of record OX465288.1, on the reverse strand, counting down.
TGGATGCAATTCCGTCTCATGGAGTATCTGTGGGTTGGAAGCACTCCATATTCGACAATTTTGTTTGTTTATGTTGCCGTTTAAATCGAAATGGGCCTCGTCAGACATGAAAAGACAGTTCAACATGTTTCCATCCTCTTCCACCATTTGAAGCATCTTCTGGCAAAATTCCAAGCGTTCAGTTTGTTGGCCATTTGAATTTTATATGGGAATAAGTCCAAATCTTTGTGCATAATTGACTGTAATGACTGTCTGCTTACACCCATTTGAGCAGATAAGCTTCTTGTCGAAACACGTGGATTGTTTTGTATGGCAGCAGCTACAGCAGCGATTGCTTCCTCCGTTCGAACTGAAGGGTTTCGATGGTAAGGTCTTCTGTTGACTGTCCCATGCTCGGCAAAATTGTTTACAAGTCTTATTATGGTCCATCTGCTCGGAGGATTGCCGCCAAACGTGCGCCTATACTCTCTTTGAACCGAAACTACGGACTCCAGTGCGTGATAGCGGCGGACAATCCAAATTCTTGTTTCAGTGTCCCAGTTATCCATTTTTGTTAAACGTAAAAGTCAATCTGCAAAATAAAAAAAAAATTTACCAGATTCATTAAATAGAAAAAAGTTATTTAATTTTTTTTTTTGATAGCGGCTTTCATTAGCCACCCGTATAATAAGTACCAAACCTGCAAAACTTTACGTTTCTATCTTTTTAATTGCAAAATTTATAGGCCAAAACCCATTTATCGAAACTATTGATTGTATGGGAGCTATGCGTTGTATTGTTCCGATCTTGCTGATTCCGACGAATGATTAATATCATGCAAAATGGCGGCTCCATACCAAATTTCATCAAGATATCTCAAAAACTGAGGACAAACAGACAGACGGACAGAGTGACATGGCTAAATCGACTCAGCTCATCGCCCTGATAATTTCGGTATACTTATTGGTGGGCCTATCTCTTCTTCTTCTCATGCTCACAAACATCGGACCAAAGTTATAATACCATTTCATGTTCATGAAAGGTATAATAAAGTATGGCGGGTTTGTGCTTGAATTTCAACAACTCGACGAAATAAAGTTTATTTCACATGTTACTTGCATTTAATGATTCTTGTACCCTATTTCAATCTCCGATTTCGTCGCTGACTTGGATCAAACGATTTTAAAAATGCGATTCTGATTCCGGTTCCGGTAAACTTCTTAACGTTCCTAGTTACATTACAACCCACAGTTTGAAGCAAAGTTATATATAATACAGGGTGGCTAATGAAAGCCGATACCAAAAAAAAATTAAATAACTTTTTTTCTATTTAATGAATCTGGTTAATTTTTTTTTTTATTTTGCAGATTGACTTTTACATTTAACAAAAATGGATAGCTGGGACACTGAAACAAGAATTTAAATGTAAAAGTCAATCTGCAAAATAAAAAAAAAATTAACCAGATTCATTAAATAGAAAAAAAGTTATTTAACTTTTTTTTGGTAGAGGCTTTCATCAGCCACCCTGTACATGTTGTATATCTCGCCATAGATTTATTTTAATCATTTGTTGCAACCAACAAGACCGGACCAACACAACACATATCCCCCTTACAGTCTATTGTTCCGATAAACTGGGCTATGTATCTTTCAATTAACAGGGTGAGACCGTCAATTTTCCACAGTGTGTACTTATTGTAAATAAAGATCGGACACTGAAAACCGTCATGCATATTTATGAAAGGTATCAAGACCTTGGCAAAAAATGTTTGGAAAGTATAAAAAAATGTCGCAATAGTTTAGGAAAGCTAATTACGCGCTACTGCAACCTAAACTTTTTAGCTACTGTGCAGTTTTAATTAAACTCTACTGAACACAATGTGCTATTGACGTTAAGGTAGCGTTATATGAAAAACGTTTTTATTGCTCATAGCGATTGCATCCTTTCAGCAACTGGAGAATAAGTAAAGGTATCAATTATCGATAACATTATCGATAGCGTCGATTCTTAAAATCTTCAAAAAACCAAAGCTTATTGATAATTCTTTTATTATGACAAAAAAAACCGATGGCGTCGTAAAGCTATGACTAATTTTTACTAATTATTGTAAAACTACCAATGGAAATTCAACACATTCCATTAAAAGTAAGTACTTGAAAGATGCTCAAGCAAATAAGACCCACCACTATAGCAATGGCTATTACAGTAGTATTATGAAATATAAATTACATAGCATTCTCGATAGTTTTTTGTTTTGCTAGACTATCTTCATAATCGATAGCTTTTCTTTAATTACCGAAACTATCGATGTTAGGCTATCGATAGTTTTGACACCCCCAGAGAGTAGTCGTGCATATGGTAAATGTTTAAAAATACTACACTAGAAAAAAATTAATTATTTTTTTCACTTTGTTGCACTTTACATTTGCTGTGTGCTGCACATGCTGCTAAAGTTCGGATAGTTATTTGTTTTAAGGGCTTATTAAGTACTTCAAACTAAATAAACATAGTTTTAGTTGCATTTTGTTTTAAATTATGTGTAAAGGTACTAGCTGTTGTAGAAACAGAGTAAGAGGTAGACCACCACTCCGATGCAAGGACGAAGTAAAGAGCCATTAACCATCCCGTGGTGTTTCCAATTGGCTCCACTTGAGGGAACAAAGAAAGGACTGCCTCGCTTGTTGGACTGCGAAAAAAGTTGATTAGTAAATAAGTACTAGCTATCCCAAAATGATTCGATTATTATAGACTAGTAAGGAAAGGGGAGTAAGTTAGTTGGCAAATCTTAGAAGCTCTTGCTTAATAGAAAAACAACTGGCGAGAGTTTTTGAGACCATAAGGAGCTGAATCGTATCTAAAGTCGAACTCGAATTTGAAAAGAAAAGGGGAATAGAAATCTTAACTTTAACCGGAACTGAAACCAAAAACAAAATTGGAAATAAAACGGGAAGTGGAATCTTAACTAAAACCAAAACTGAAACTGGACCCGAAACAGAATAACTTAAACATTAAGGAGACTAAAGTCATAGCCGGAACTGAAAACAAGAACACTATTGAAAATAATTCTGAAACGAAATCTTAAATAAAAGCATAACCGAAGGTCATGATACTGAAACCGAATGTAACTTTAAAACCGGAAACGAAAATGAACCGAAACTGGAAACTAAACCGAATTTGAAACTAGACTGAAAACGAAGTCTTCACTGAAACTAGAACCAGCACTGAAACTATAAACGAAACCGAAATTGGCCTTAAAACGGAAACAAAATGTTTATAAAAACCACAACCGAAACCGAATCTAGAATCAGAAGAAGAACCGAAACCAAGTTTAGTGCAAAACTATAACCGAACTTGCAACTGAACCCAAAACCGAATTTAGAATTTAATGTAGAGCCGAAACCTAATTTTAATTATAATCAGAACCAAAATCCGAATTTAGAACTAAAACCGGAAGCCGATAGTTACTAATGACACAGTAATTGAAACCGAGTTTAGCTTAAAACTGGACCTAGAATCGAAAGTCATTATATAACCCAAACCGGTAAAGATATATTTTTAAAGCCGAAACCGACACGGACCACAAAATCGAATTCATAACTAAACCTAGAATCAAAATCGAATTCGGAACTAGACTGGAAACGAAGTCTTCACTGAAACCAGAACCAGCACTGAAACTATACACGAAACCGAAATTGGCCCTAAAACGGAAACAAAATGTTTATAAAAACCACAGAACCAAAAACAAAATTGGAAATAAAACGGGAAGGGGAATCTTAACTAAAACCAAAACTGAAACTGGACCCGAAACAGAATAACTTAAACATTAAGGAGACTAAAGTCATAGCCGGAACTGAAAACAAGAACACTATTGAAAATAATTCTGAAACGAAATCTTAAATAAAAGCACAACCGAAGGTCATGATACTGAAACCGAATGTAACTTTAAAACCGGAAACGAAAATGAACCGAAACTGGAAACTAAACCGAATTTGAAACTAGACTGAAAACGAAGTCTTCACTGAAACTAGAACCAGCACTGAAACTATAAACGAAACCGAAATTGGCCTTAAAACGGAAACAAAATGTTTATAAAAACCACAACCGAAACCGAATCTAGAATTAGAAGAAGAACCGAAACCAAGTTTAGTACAAAACTATAACCGAACTTGCAACTGAACCCAAAACCGAATTTAGAATTTAATGTAGAGCCGAAATCTAATTTTAACCATAATCAGAACCAAAATCTGAATTTAGAACTAAAACCGGAAGCCGATAGTTACTAACGACACAGTAATTGAAACCGATTTTAGCTTAAAACTGGACCTGGAACCGAAAGTCATTATATAACCCAAACCGGAAAAGATATATTTTTAAAGCCGAAACCGACACGGACCACAAAATCGAAGTCATAACTAAACCTAGAATCAAAACCGAATTCGGAACTAATTGACCACAGACCGAACCCAAATCGAAGCTCGAAATCGAAGTTCGAACAGAAATCGAGACCGGAGATGGATTCAAATACGGAACCGAAACAATAACCGAGAAGCGGAAAACAAACTCGAAATTCCAAATGAAACCTAGACCGAAACTGACCACAAAATCGAATTCATAACTAAAACTAGAATCAAAATCGAATTCGAAACTAATTGACCACAGAGCGAACCCAAATCGAAGCTCGAAATCGAAGTTCGAACAGAAATCGAGACTGAAAATGGAATCAAATACGGAACCGAAACAATAATTGGTAACTGGACAAGAAGCGGAAAACAAACTCGTAATTCCAAATGAAACCTAGACCGAAACTGACTACAAAATCGAATTCATAACTAAAACTAGAATCAAAATCGAATTCGGAACTAATTGACCACAGACCGAACCGAAATCGAAACCCGAAATCGAAGCTCGAAAAGCTATGGAGACCGAAAATGGGTTCAAATACGGAACCGAAACAATAACTGGGAACTGGACAAAAAGCGGAAAACAAACTCGAAATTCCAAATGAAACCTAGACTTTATCTAGAAAGACAAAGCAAAGTTGGAACTATAAGCAAAAGAAAAACTGGAATATTGATTGAAACCGAAAAGCAATGATAATATTGAGTTAAATTTTGAATTGAAACAACGAACGAGACCAATTCTGTACAAAAGCAAAAACTAAAGCAAAACCCTGGCAGAAATCGATCTTTAATTGAAGAAGATGTACGATAAGGGGAAATTTGTCTGACTAGATCAGTTTCGGATAGCTTAGCAAGAAAGTTTTCAGCCTCAGGGAGCCCAACTATATAAAACATCGTGTTGTGGTGGCAACCCTGCGTTGGTTGATTTGGCGAATCGTGACTAACTTCAGTTATGCGTTATTGAAGCAAATAAAATTCCTAAATATTTAAAGTCAGCGGTTGTTATCTTGTCCCACTTATACGTTTAGTTTAAATATGTAAGTAATATTTACAGTTTCTTTGGTTCCCGACGGTTACCTATGAAACAACTTTTTGGAATTTGTTGCTGTTCAGAGTAAACAACCTCCTTGGATCATGGATCAGTACAATTTTAAGTGATTTCATGTAGAGATTATATCAACCGTGGTAGTGACATTCCTTTATCTGTCCGAATGACCATCTTGATTTTCGAAAAAAAAAATTCAATAAAACATAAATACATGTTCAGATAACTTCAATGTTGTGTAAAGATAAGCAAAACACTCAACAAATAGAAATCGTTCTACTCAAATGTTGGTGAGTGCAAGATCAAGTTTGGGAAATGTCGATAAAGTTAGAAATATATGCATATGACCTCAAATTATTACTTACATATGTTAACGACATGTTCATACATATATGCAAATTGTCGACACAATGCTGATGATTTGTGTAAACAGCAATTTGTTCATATTTGACTTGGGGCAAATAAAAGTTTTATATCGAGTTAATTAAACTTTGTGTGTGAGATAACAAAAAAGGCTAAATACATGTTCACACACAAGTGAGAGTATATATTTTGATTGCAAATGTTTTTGTTTTTGATTTTATTTTTTGGAATGTTTTCATGTGACAGTGACACATGTAAAACTTGTCCCACATAAAGTTACGACAGAAGATGCAAAGCGGTTATGTAAATGTTTAAAGTAGTCAACAACAATTTGTGATTAAACCAACCAAGTGTGAACACACTATTATACAAGTGCACCCAAACTAACCTTCAACGGTATGTAAAAACGGAAAACATAAATGTCTAATTCCGAAGTACATGTTTAAAATGATTGCATTTCATATAGTTTGAAATAACTTTTGCGGGTTCACCATATTCCGTTTGAAGTGTTTTGAATTTCTTAAACTATGAATATGTTGTCATAAATACACAATTTCGTAAATTTTTAATTTTTATGGATAGTAGATAATTCTTATGCTGGAGTCGGCGAACGGGTCGGTTAACAGCGAAAATTGGTTGTACTTGTCATTATATAAATACGATATCGGGAGAGAATTAATATGAAATATTCTTTGTAAAATGGCTCTTATTATTCGTTCTAGCAAATAACTTTGAATTCTTTGGTGCATTTTGTAAAGTGTAATTTTCTCAGGGCACTTTGGGAAAACCAATCAACAAGCGTCACTGTTACCGTAACCGACACCTCTGTATGCTGCTTCTTTAATTCTAGATTTAAGGAGTCATATGAAAGATGTTGCTTGAATAGTACACTTACATTTATTATATTCATACTATTCGTTGTTGAGTGCGGACGTTTTTCTTTATCGCTCCTTTAAAGTTATATTTTACCTTCACCTAATCGAATCTAATTTCTATAAATTTTAGTGGATATTAACTTTTTAAAACTACATAAAACCTAAATTAAAAACAGTGACTCCTAGTGCAATGTAATAATCAAAGTGTGCAATTATTTAAACTTTTGTAACAAATTCGGACTGTGTATCAGTTTGTGTGTTGCTGTTCAAAAAAATTATTTTTACGTGTATTCATTCAAGAGTTGTATTCTTATCCTGTTCGCATATTCACGTGTCTTTATTGGACAAATTGTATTCTCCTTTCTCCCCGTTTCTCATCTTCATTTTCTTCCTAATTTTTTTTACTCTTTCTCTTTCATGTACACTTCCTCTTCTTAAACCTCTCCCTTGTCCTCTATAACCGCCTTTACATTTCCTTTTAAGTCTTCCTACAACTCTTCCTCTCAATTTTCTTCTTAATTCTTATTATCCTTTATATCTCCTTTTCTTTTAATATTTACATTTACAGTTACATTTATTCAGAATTTAAAATTAGTACAGTAAGATATTGAAATCTTTTGTAGCACAACAATGAATTAATATTGGCAGTCTGGACATGTATACAAATATTTGAACTTAAACTCGAAAACTTAAACTAAGCACTATCAGTGTGAGAAACAAAATATAATTATCTTAATATAAAAGAAAATAACATTGTTTAATATAATAATAAAATAAACATACATATAATGAATAAGTGAGAGAATAAGAGTGTAGTTAGTCAGGTTAAAGATATAGATAGAAAGAAATAGATATTCAGATATTTTGGTGGTAAGATTAAGTTTTCGGGAAGATAAGTAGCGAAGAAGGATTCTCCTATAGTGTTATTTTATTTTTGGAGACGGGTTTCATCATAGCAACTTTCCACAGGGCAGGGAAACTGGGCGTGATTATTGCGTGATTAAGTATATGAGTAACAGTGCTTACAATAAACGCAAAATAATTTTTATAAATTTAATAGGAATACCATCAACTCCTATCGCGTTTGTTTTTATTTTCTGAATACATCTTATAATATCACATTCCGATACGGACGAGAATGCAAAAGTATTACCTATAAAGCTTACAGAAGCACACGGGCGGACATGCACTAAGTTCAAACTATTCATAGGGTTATTCAGGAATGCATTGTTTAAAGTATCAGCACTGAGAATACATTCATGGACGGTTTTACCACAGACATGTAGGCTTTTTAAGTTTTTCCACAAGGTACTTGATGGAAGTGCTGGATCTAGCTAAGATGAAAAATATTTTCACTTTTCCCCACTTATAACCTTTGTAGCACGGTTCCTTGCAGCTTTATACGACGCCCAGTCCGCATCACACCTTTTGCTTTTCCAGTTACGGTACGCCTTATTACGGGCTTTAATTGCAGCCAATACTATACTATTAAACCATGGACATGAATCTGACCTGACCTTACGAGTGCGAACAGGTATATGCTTATCATAGGCCTCCGTAATTCTACTATTTAGAAATTCTAATTTCTATTCACTCTTATTTCTATTCCCCAAATTTGTCCCTCCTACTCCGCAACATAAAGGACCTCAATACTAAATATTAGACAAATGTGAAGATATAGCGCATTAGGACACATATTTCCAAATATCATTTATTTTATTAAATGGGGGCGTAGCGTCCCCACTACTCCAAAGCTATAAACAGCGTATGCTATACCCGCTGATTACATAAATCGATTGTGAAAATGTCATGACAACCCATAGGGCATTTAAAGCGGGAGTATGAGAAAGCCAGAAATGCAGTGGATGCAATGTTATTATACGAGTATGTTTACTTGGACAGCCAAGAGGCTACTAAGGCTATGAGAAGATGCGTCACATGTTACCTGAGCAAGCTCTGGAAAAGCTCAGCTCGGAGGTTACCTCTTGCAGGTTAGCGCAATCTTTTAACTACAAGCGCGGCATCTTAACATGTTGGAAAACCTTTACTGATGCAGCTGCATGTAGAATGACTGTCGTGAAATCATATAGTTAGTTTATGTTTAGTAGTTTAACTTTTAACATAACTAGACGGTAGTACTTCAATCTCGGCTTGCTTAGCTTTGTGACAGTGATTGCTAAAATAATCAAAAATGTCACCAGAATTTGTACATGGAATCACAGCGGAACTTTATGTTGTCCAAATGAGCTTCACCTGTGGGAGTTTTTGCCACTCATCCTAATTTAAAGTATAGTTACACTTAAAGGGGAAGAATTGCATAGAACATTTTAACTCTTTCGATCCCTACCCTACCCGATTTTTTGGATAGTCCGAATAAAATAGCTTTTCAAACATTTTAGTTAGTAATAGCGTTGATAGATTCAACCTCTGAGCCAAGAATGTCAAAGACCGCTTAGAATAAAAAAGGTAAATTTAAAGCCTTGAAATATACATCAATAACGCTGCAGCTGAAAACAAATGTCAAAACGAGATTTTTTAAAATATGTTTACCATTCATCAAGGAACTAATTTCCTTCTTATTTTACTATATTTGTTCAAAGATGAAATCGGCTCAATATTACTTTGCTAGCATAAAAATCTATTTCTAATTTTATCTATTAATATTTACAAGTATTCATTACTATCGACTTTTTTGGTCATAATGTAGCAGCCATCGATTTAGAGAATGGCATCTTTTAAAGGCGCCTTATGAAAAAATGGGTAAAACTATGTACACACATCTAGTCAATCTTGATTTTAGTCAAAAGTTCGGTAACCCCGAACATCTGTGGCCATTAAATATTTTAGTTTGATTATTTAAACTCAAAGCTTAAGGAGAATTTTAATGTATTTTTTAGTTTTATAAGTGAACGGTTTAACTTTTATTTATCTTAATATTCATCAGTTAATTTGATTTATCGAAATATTTTTAATTATTTTTGCAATAAAATTTTTAAGAGTATTGAAAATTCGAATCTGAATTAATAAAATTTCAAAATCGTCCATTTTTTTCTATACTTCTTATCTCGAATGAATTCAACGTATAGGCATTTTTGGTACAAAACATCCATTTATGAACAAAAATATATAATTTTCTTTTAATATGAGAAATTTCTAAACAAAAAAATTCGATTCTTGCCACTCGTGGTCACATTTCTATCTCAAAAATGTGATTTTTCCATATATCTCTTGAAGTAGTAAAATAGGTAACAGCACGGCGGCCATATTGGAAATCGCTGCTCTAAAACGTCAAAACAGCGCAGCACATGTTATAATATAAACCAACCGATTGAAAACAAGTTTAATAGTTAATAGAAATAATAAAAAAATCTAACCAGTTTTTGAGTACATATAGGTATGCCATGATTTATTCTCAAACAAAAAAATCGATTATAAAGTCATCGATTTTTACAACTTCAAGTCACGTTTCTATCTCAAAATTGTGATTTTGTGTGACTATTCACAAAAGAAGCCAAAACTGGTTTTTCGTGAGAAAGCTATGGACAAAAATGTTTCAAAAAGCTATTACTCGTTAAATTTCACTATACACACCATAATAAGAAATTCTTTCCCTTATAGGAATTTTATCCATTGGTTCACACTTTAAAACACTCTATAAACAATCGCAGAATTTCAAATGACCATTTCAAATAAAATTTACTTCAGCACAGGTGATCACGCAATGCCCATGAAATTGTGCCTCAATAAATCTTTAACGAAACAAAACTTGTGAGAGGTTATCTGGTAAACATATAAGGGTCGAAAATAATTGATTTTTATTCTGAGAACACAGAATTTTTCGTAGTGTTCCAAGGGGTATTATTTCTAAATCTTTGTGTAAGCTCTGCTACAATGAAGTGAATTAAAAGAGCTTCGCGATTCGAGATGATCTATACAAAAAAGACTTAAAACTCGAGGTTTTTAGACTTCTTTATCAAGTTTCAATTGAGGGGCCCTAAAGTCGGTATTTTTATACTTCTTGAATCCATTGGGAAGCTTATGTTAGTATGTATGTAAGGTAAATAATTGCTAAAAAAACAACAAATATGAGACAATCTAACTATAAGCCATTCACTCCAAGATACTAAATTCGTACACTAACAACAATAACATGTATATACAATAAACAAACAAAACTATCGCTTCTAACTACTTGAGTGATACCAAATTCAATTGGTGCATTGCTCCACCGAGCTTGGGAAATTTACAGAGGAAGTGCCGACGAAAATTTTTATTGTAATTTTCTTTATTGTGGAAGCCGGGTAATCTTACCTACCTTTAAGTCTTATAACAATCTGTTGAAAACTTTGTAATAACGTTTGTTGTCTATATATTTCGGATGATATACATCATATGTTTGAGATAACGAGCCCTGCAAATTCAATTGCAGCTAATTTCATTTAATTTTTGTTTATATTTAAATGTTTGTTAATATGTACTTATTTCTATTACATACATATGTTTGTGTAATGATGGTTCTTTTGTCATTTATTGCATTGGAACCCATTTAACTAACACTAAATGTAAGTTTGTTCGCAGGAATTATGCCGCACATGATGTATGCCATGCAACGAACATGTTGAATAGCAACGACGCGTCGCAAATCTCTGTAATACAATAACAATAAATAATTGCAAAAATATTTCGTTTCATGAATATTTTATATTTCATTTTATTTTACATTAAAGTATTTATGTAAATTTTGTTGTGGTATAATATTTATTTATTTGTTGGTATTTGTTATAGCCAAGGATTTGGTTACCAAATTTGTATTTCAATTGAATCTTGTTGGTTTAGAATATGCGCATTAGGGTGGCATGAAAACATGCTTTTATAATTTCGGAACGTTGGAAAATGTATTTCTCGTGAGTATCGTTTAGTCAAATACATGTACGAGGTGTGTTCAAAACGTATCGCGAATTTTGAATTTTCGCTGGTTACGTATATTCGAATTTCGAATTTTTTGTGGCGTTATGTTGGTACTCATGGCTCTCACTTATGCCGACAAGCTCGGCCATTTTGAATGTTCAGTTAATTGTTGACAGCTGCTTTGCTTGCACGTGTTTTGGATCGTCTTTGATTTTTACGCGAAATTCGTACCAAAATTGCTCAATTGTGACCAAAAACAGCATCGCATGAACATTGCTAATGAGATGTTAAACTCTGTCCGCGACGACCCAAATTTGCTCCAGAGGGTCATAACTGGTGACGAATCGTGGGTTTATGGTTATGACGTGGAAACCAAAGCTCAATCATCTCAATGGAAGCTGCCGCACGAACCAAGACCGAAAAAAGCGCGCCAAGTTCGGTCGAATGTGAAAGTTTTGCTGACAGTTTTCTTCGATTGCAGGGGCGTGGTGCATCATGAGTTCTTGCCACAGGGAAGAACGGTCAATAAGGAATATTACCTGCAAGTTATGCGCAATTTGCGCGAAGCAATCCGCCAGAAACGCCCGGATTTGTGGAAGAACAAAAATTGGCTTTTGCACCACGATAACGGCCCTGCTCACGCATCGTTGCTTGTGCGCGACTTTTTGGCCAAAAACAACACACTAATGATGCCGCAGCCACCGTATTCCCCAGATCTGGCCCCCTGTGACTTTTTCTTGTTCCCTAAACTGAAGAGGCCCATGAAAGAACGACGTTACGCTTCTCTTGACGAGATAAAGACGGCATCGAAGGAGGAGCTGAACAAGATACAAAAAAATGATTTTTTGAAGTGCTTCGAAGATTGGAAAAACCGTTGGCACAAGTGTATAATATCTCATGGGGATTACTTTGAAGGGGACAAAATAGATATTCATGAATAAATAAATAATTTTTGAAAAAACACAAAATTCGCGATACTTTTTGAACACACCTCGTATTGTAGTCAGCAAATGTTTGTAGTTGCCAGAACGGCATCAAAAATGCAAAAATAGCGGCAAAGTCCTTTAAAATAACTAAGGTTTCAATAAATATTTACTGCAACTTGTAAAATAGTTCAGAACTTGATGGCAATGCGATATATGGGGAAAATTTCACTAGGTGCGGCATGGATCGATATATTTAGAAAATTATTATGTAATTGGGGAACATTGCGACAGGGTTCAAAATAACTTCTCGAGTAGCTAGAGAGTTGAAGCTTGACTTCGTTCAATATACGACGGGAATGTAAAATAACAAATCCACTAGTTGTCGCACTGTACAATATATTGCGAAAATTCATTCAGAATTAAGAAATCTCTAGATCGATTTTTTAGTAACTTATCGGTGAGTGAGACCCTACTCATAACTTGACAACTTAGTGCAAAAGCTCATGAATTGCATCAAGATATGTAGATAATAAGTGAACAATTTGAGAATATTCCTATCGAGTTTAACATAACATTTCGGCCGCTAGGTGGCCCACTGAAGAATTTGTTGAAAAAAATTATTCAGAACTATTGTCCGCAGAGACGTTATTACAAACAAATACGTTTACTATAAATATAGTATTTAAAACTTTTGCAAAGTGTTCGTCAGAAATGAGAGTGAGACATAGATCAGAATGAAAAATGACGCTGAAGATGGGACATCGCTGAAACCGATTTCTTTCCAGAGTAAATATGGCAAGGGATGGCGAAAAGTTTTCCAAGGTACAACAACTTTCCAGCCTGTAGGAACTAAACAAAACGAATCGGTGTTCCGAACTTGGTAAATGGACCTAGTTGTTCTTGCTCAATTCTCAAAACCGTTTTCGGTACAGAGACATCGCAAGATTGCACCCCTGATGCTGATCACAGTCACAGCATTTTTTATCACTAACCGAAATAGAATGAAGAAAAGTCGAGCTCTCAGCCTACCCTAAAGCACATCTGAAGTGTTATTTTGTGGGCACTCAAGTTTGTGTGTATGTGATAGATAGTTGCATATGTATACGTAAGCATATAAACTCTGGATGTGCATAAGTCGTGTGGTAAAAAAGGATTAAACTATGAGGAAGTGCGAATGTAAGTGGTGGTAAACACTTTGAAGTGTTGTTGTTTGAAGGAATTTGTGTGGAGTTAAAACTTTAGTATTGAATATTGCGTGTTGTGGTTTGACTTTGAGTTTACCCAAAAGATTTTAATAGTTTTTCATATCATAAGAGCGCTTTAGTGGTTTTGGGTATGCAAAAAGCAAGATTTTTCATAGTGTTTTTTTTTTTAATAAGAGTACTAGTCTCCCGAAGTGTGTAAGTTGATACGGTGTTTTTAACTGGATTAATTCTCTTTATTTTGTTTTATGAAAAGTAAGCAAAGGCTTCAGAGCTCGGTTAGTGGAATTGGCATACTTGTATTCTTTTTTACTGTAGATTTTGCAGAAGTTCAATATGCACGCTTGCTCAGGGTTTAGGTTTGGTTAAGGGCAAAAAGAGATGCCTGAAATATATACATGGATTTTTATTTTAAATAGCTTACCATTTTGTGTTTCAGTAGGTTTAAGACAAACAAATAAATAAATGAATAGGAGCCCTTCAGCTCAACCCATAACCCTACCGCTTTTCCCTTTGTATTATTAAGAGAACAGACAGGAAAGGAGGGATGAGATGGAAGTGATGAAATCAAATCGTTCAGACAACAGTTGGGCGCTATCACCCGATGCTGCTTGTACCGAATCGGAAGAGGACTGCCACACAAATAAACTAAAACCTTCGGAGAGACCATTTTGTCGTACACAAAAAACAAACAGGTGTAGCTGCAAAGGCGCCACTCTGAAGGGTTCGTCTGAAGCGCATAGTTTGGATTACTATGTCACATGAATTCTTGCTAAAAAGCTTTTCGTGGGCGATATATAAATACTCGGAGTATTGGAAAGTTATTTTGAGCGAATGAGACGTATTTAAAGCAGACCTGCTAAATTTGATTAGTAATTAGTAATCAGTTAATAAGAAGGCTTTATAATTAGTAATGATTATTTTAATTGTTCTTTCAGAAAAGAAAATTATTAATTGATTACGATTAAAAAAATTCAGACAAAAACATACGAGTATAACAAAAAAAAATATCAAAAAAAAAAATAAATCTAAAATAATCAAAAGTAATCAAAACAACTTTTTTTTTGATTATTTTGGCTTTTTTCTTAATAATCGTAAGAGATCATGATTTTTTTTTGATAATTTTTTTAATTAATTGGAAAATAATCATTAATTTTAAGTAATTGGTAATCAATCATCAAATGGATTCTCAAGAAAGTAATTAATCAATGATAATCATTTGGATTAGTAATCATTTTTTAACAGGTCTGATTTAAAGTTAAAGTGTGAGAAATATGTTGCTCCACCTCGTCGTTTAAACACCTCGAAACAGCGTTTTTTTTAATACCAGTGCCTAGTGTGAATGATCCACCAAACTATCAGTTTGTCACCTGCTCTTAGAGGGCGATACTACATGATGCGATCACTACATTATCCATGGAGACATAAGTCTCAAAATCTTTAGCAAAATACGAGGTGTGTTCAAAAAGTATCGCGAATTTTGTGTTTTTTCAAAAATTATTTATTTATTCATGAATATCTATTTTGTCCCCTTCAAAGTAATCCCCATGAGATATTATACACTTGTGCCAACGGTTTTTCCAATCTTCGAAGCACTTCAAAAAATCATTTTTTTGTATCTTGTTCAGCTCCTCCTCCTCCTTCAGAGTTTAACATCTCATTAGCAATGTTCATGCGATGCTGTTTTTGGTCACAATTGAGCAATTTTGGTACGAATTTCGCGTAAAAATCGAAGACGATCCAAAACACGTGCAAGCAAAGCAGCTGTCAACAATTAACTGAACATTCAAAATGGCCGAGCTTGTCGGCATAAGTGAGAGACATGAGTACCAACATAACGCCACAAAAAATTCGAAATTCGAATATACGTAACCAGCGAAAAATTCAAAATTCGCGATACTTTTTGAACACACCTCGTATACCATTTTTCCCAGAGGAAATCTCAAAATGTGATTAAGGATATCGTTTTTAATAAATCAAAAATTTGATATTTTGATTTATGGCTTCCGTTAAACTTTTGTTAAATAAGTTCGTTACCAATAATGGTGATATTATGTGTACATATTAGTATTAGTATAGGGGTCATTCCCCGGTGGCGGTTGTGACATCTGCAACTGACATTTTTATTTTTGAATTATAAGTTACAAAGGAAAATTCGTGGAAGGATTTTCTTTACGTAGACAGCAATCGTCAAAATGCTCAAAACGAAAATTGCTAAAAATATTGTGAAGGTTTTTTTTGGAACTTTGTCATAAGAGGTGTAATAGGGTGTGATTGCACAAATGTATAAGCAACAGCATAGATCTAATCTGGTTCCCATTATTGCGTCTACGCCTATGCGATGTATATAATGTGAGAAACCATGCGGCACCTTGAGTCAAGGCATAAATATATCGAGTTTCGGTGGGGCTAATTCGGCATGCTCCACATAGGGACTTACTAAGATTCGCAACATCTGTTCGGCAAGTGATGCGGCTGTATTCTGGCATCTATATGAAAATGATTCCGTTACAAAAAAAAAAAACCTCCAACGGAAAATTTTTTCATTATTTTTCTGAAAAAAATTACAAAAACAACATACAACGCGTGGAAAAACCAACACGTTTTCAATGATAAACTGATGATGATCAGTCTTTTTGATAGCATTGACCACCAAGCCCTGACTGATTGTTGTTGTTTCCGACATACAGAACGAACATTTTATTGTAACTCTTCTTTTTTCTTGTCTTAAGTAAGCTAAATTCTTTCGCTGAATCATGCTTGCTTGCTAAGGAATAATCTAAACTATGTAGGTCGACTTAAGCCGTTATTGCTTACGATAAGAGACTTGTTTAAAAATAGTCGGGATCAACTAAAATTTTGGATTTTACAAAGTACAAATTTTACCCTCATGCCAACAAAAATATTTCAACCCACCCTAATGTGTAGTTACTTTCACAGTCAATTATATGGGTAAATGGGAGCAGAGCCATTTCTGTACAGAATGAACAACGCAA
Source organism: Merzomyia westermanni (assembly GCA_949987695.1). NCBI lineage: Eukaryota > Metazoa > Arthropoda > Insecta > Diptera > Tephritidae > Merzomyia > Merzomyia westermanni. The sequence goes on along the minus strand of OX465288.1, from coordinate 159,843,073 downwards.
CAGTGATGTGATGTCCAAAGCGCATGTTGGGAGGTTCTTTACTTCCGGGGTAGAAAATAATCTAGATTTTCCCTACAACAGATGACTCTGCCTTTGGCCTGCCAGGGCTCTGGCATGGAAAGCGAATGTTTGCAAGTGGCTGCATAGCTTTCCCCAGTAATGGCTTGATTGGAAAATCTAGCAGGAGATATAGGGGGCCTGCCTAGTTTTCCACAATTGTTCAATTTGCTTGCAATATGACTTAAAACTTGCTTGGTCCGGCCTAGTTTTTACAATTCTGGTTTTTTCACGAGTACTACAACTAATTCAAGTCGTTCAATTGCCGAAAAGATTTCATTGGTTGTAATAGCTCAAGCGATAGAGAAGACGACTGTTATGTGAAGGTGCCCGGGTTGGATGCTGCCTTCGAGGTAATGCAATCTCTTTTTATTTTGTTTTTAAATTGGCATTGCTTTAGAAAACCTACCAGTCTTAAAAGCATTAGCAAACTGGCTAGGTCCTTCGTATCGTTTCCTTGGAAGTCCCATGATTTTAAAAGGGAAATTTTAGCCTATTTTTGATATTCATCCAAGCCAGAGAAGGCATAACTTACAGAGCATTTGCTAAGCTCGATGGCATGCATTTCATGAACAATGTCACCCTATTCCAGAATAGCCTTTTTAAATTTTTTTTTTAATAATAGGCCATTTGTAAGTTCTGTTCAAGAACAAACTATCTCAATATGACTTCAAAACCATCTTTTAGCTGAGATAGGGCGTTCTTCAAACAAGTTCTAAAATAGGGTTTAAAAAAAATCTGACATAGGCAGTCTTTAAAAATATTTTAAAATAGACTGATCTCCCACTTAGCCGTTGATATATACTATAACTATTTACCCGACAATTTTGCAGCTCGATACGAGTTTCCGTGGAATGAGCCATAGGTAATACCGCTATAACTTTGACTGAAGTTAGGTTGAAATTACATTTCATTTTATTTATCCTGCATACAAATACTACACCGAAAAATCCTTGCGGTTTTTGGGTTAGAAAGGGAGCTATGGATGAAAAGTGGGGCAGTTGAGGTAGAATTTATTTTATAATTGGAACAACTTAGTAATGATTTATAAACTCTGCAACAACGCAAACCAATTAAAAAGTTTCAATTTATTTTTATATTTGAACCGCACGCCAAAACACTGCCGGAAGTGGTAGGATTGGGTGTGAGTACCGAATTACAGAAAAACCGAAAAAACATAAATAAAAACAAGTAAGGAAAGGGCTGTCTTCGACTGTGCCGAAGACTTTATATCTTTCATGAATACGCATCACGGTTTTAAGTGTCCGGTCCTTACTTACAATTAGTAAAAACTCTGCAAAACTGTTAATTTAAAGACACATAGCCCAAACCCCATTTATCGGAACAATCGATTGTATGGGAGCTATGTATTATGCAAGTCCGATCTGGCTGATTTTCACTATACACATTACATATATGATATGTACCAAACCTGCAAAATTTTACGTTGCTAGCTTCTTAATTGCAAAATTTATAGTCCAAAACCCATTTATCGAAACTATCGATTATATGGGAGCTATATGTTATATTGGTCTGATCTGGGTGATTTTCACTACACACATTACATATATAATATGTACCAGACCTGGTAAATTTTACGACGCTAGCTTTTTAATTGCAAAATTTATAGCTCAAACCCCGTTTATCGGAACAATCGATTGTATGGGAGCTATGCGTTGTATTGGTCAGATCGTGCTGGTTCCGACAAATGATTATTGCTTTACAAAATGGCAGCCCCATAGGAAATTTCAGCGAGATATCTCAAAAACTGAAGGACTAGTTGCGTTCAAACAGACGGACAGACGGACGTACATCATCTCGGCATACTTATTGGTGGGTCTATCTTTTCTTCTTCTCATACTTACAAACATCGGACCAAAGTTATAATACCATTTCATGTTCATGAAAGGTATAAAATCTTAAAATACGAAACTGTAAAAACTGCAGATGAAGTAAATGGAACGACAGTGGGCTAAGCACGACGGGGAGCCAACAGGAATAGGATGCGTGTTAGGAACGGGGTTGGGGTCGTGCTAAGCGCTTATTGTTACTCATTGATTGAATTTGTTGTATTTTTTTTCTCATTGTTCTTTTTTGGCTTTTCGTGAACTCCGTGTGTGCTTGTTTGCTGTTCAGTGGGGGGAGGGGGTTGACATGAAAGTGATTGAGCATCGTGCATCGTAATTTCTATTTTTGCGTTATTTTCTTGATTACTATTTTCATTTATTATGGTATAAAATCGGATTTGAGGTTTCTGCATTTTTACAACTCAATTTGTTTGTGTAGTTAATCTGTTTTGGTTGGGTGAGTCGGTATGGGCTTTTGGTTTGTTTCTCCTTATTTTGTGTTTTTTTAGCAAACGTGTTATAATTTCATTGCGTTGGCAATTCTTTAATGATTGTTTATTTGTAGTTTTATTTGTATTTATTTTGATTGTTTGTATCTTTTGTTGCTTTTGTTTTATGTTTACGAGTACATAGTAGATAAATAAATAAAAGTATTAACGTAATAAATTGAGCAGAAAAATAATTTTTATTAGTTTTTATTTTAAAAGTCGGCTTAATAGCTAAGCAAAAATTAAAAAAAAATTACATAAATTTAAAAGCATAAAAACTAATAAGTTAAGCAAATAACTAAATCCAACGTTAATCCTGAAAACTTGCTACTAAGCCAATTTCGGCTTGGTAAACCGCAAACTTACCTGCGATTTGGAACGCATTGTCGGTTGGTATTTACGGCGTATTTTGCGTGGACAACACACGCACAGCAGACGTATAAAGGCCCTAAAAGGAAGAACAGAAAACAATGTTAAAGAGAAGCAAATCAGAGTTATAAGTTCGTTGAAGTTAAGCATTATATACCCAGCAGTGGGTATTAACAAGAGCCCACGCTGTCGATAATGTAATCGCTACTATTGAGGTCAATACTTTATCTGCCAATGACTTATATGGGTAAACATTTCTTTCTCTTAATGTCGTTATTGTTGCGTAGGTCTGAGGCCCTCTTGAAGCCTAATTAGAGCAAAAGCTGTCGCCCAAGAAGGCAACCCGTTATAAGTTAGTGCTCAGCCTATTCAGGAACCAGCTTGAAGAGCGAATCAGTCTTGCAAGCTATCACTGTCTACAAGTCTGCTATAATACCAAGCGTAGCTTGATAAGATGACCTATGGAGACGCTTCCTAGAAAGTTTATACGGCTTCTTGTTGTGCCAACGGCCAGTATCGCAAGTGCATTGGTTCGTTAAGCGGGCTAATGGCTTTTAATATACCCTTTTTGTACGAGGTGTGTTCAAAAAGTATCGCGAATTTTTAATTTTCGCTGGTTACGTATATTCGAATTTCGAATTTTTTGTGGCGTTATGTTGGTACTCATGCCTCTCACTTATGCCGACAAGCTCTGCCATTTTGAATGTTCAGTTAATCGTTGACAGCTGCTTTGCTTGCACGTGTTTTGGATCGTCTTCGATTTTTACGCAAAATTCGTACCAAAATTGCTCAATTGTGACCAAAAACAGCATCGCATGAACATTGCTAATGAGATGTTAAACTCTGTCCGCGACGACCCAAATTTGCTCCAGAGGGTCATAACTGGTGACGAATCGTGGGTTTATGGTTATGACGTGGAAACCAAAGCTCAATCATCTCAATGGAAGCTGCCGCACGAACCAAGACCGAAAAAAGCGCGCCAAGTTCGGTCGAATGTGAAAGTTTTGCTGACAGTTTTCTTCGATTGCAGGGGCGTGGTGCATCATGAGTTCTTGCCACAGGGAAGAACGGTCAATAAGGAATATTACCTGCAAGTAATGCGCAATTTGCGCGAAGCAATCCGCCAGAAACGCCCGGATTTGTGGAAGAACAAAAATTGGCTTTTGCACCACGATAACGCCCCTGCTCCCGCATCGTTGCGTGTGCGCGACTTTTTGGCCAAAAACAACACACTAATGATGCCGCAGCCACCGTATTCCCCAGATCTGCCCCCTGTGACTTTTTCTTGTTCCCTAAACTGAAGAGGCCCATGAAAGGACGACGTTACGCTTCTCTTGACGAGATAAAGACGGCATCGAAGGAGGAGCTGAACAAGATACAAAAAAATGATTTTTTGAAGTGCTTCGAAGATTGGAAAAACCGTTGGCACAAGTGTATAATATCTCATGGGAATTACTTTGAAGGGGACAAAATAGATATTCATGAATAAATAAATAATTTTGAAAAAACACAAAATTCGCGATACTTTTTGAACACACCTCGTATATCCTTATGCTTATATTTATCCTTATAACTTGCCACCGGATCTACAACCCGCACTAGTGACACTACTGTTTATTTTTGGACAAAGCTACAAACACATTTGCGTAGAGTAACAAGCGATGGACCCTACACCCCAAAGAATTTTAAGGAAAATTTTATATAGCCAACGGCTAAGTTTTAAACTTGTCAAAGTTGGATGTTATTAATAAATAAAGTCAGCATATATGCGGTAGGAAGACGCTAACAATGAGGATGACTAAGCAACTTTGTTTAACTTTATTTGAGTAGTAATTCAAGACAAATAAGAATAAAAGTTTAAAACCGACATTGTCAGGGAATTGCTGAACTTTATTCTTTAATTAAATTATGGGCAGTTGAGCGACTCAATAAAGCCACAAAACATTTTCGAATGAGATCTGGATAGTATAAACCACAAACAGATTTTAATTTAGGTAAATAATTATACCTTTCATGAACATGAAATGGTATTATAACTTTGGTCCGATGTTTGTAAGTATGAGAAGAAGAAAAGCTAGACCCACCAATAAGTATACCGAAATGATCAGGGCGATGAGCTGAGTTGATTTAGTCATATCCGTCTGTCCGTCCGTCTGTCTGTTTGAACGCAAACTAGTCCCTTAGTTTTAAAGATATCTCGATGAAATTTGGTAAAAAGCAGCCATTTTGTAAAAACATTAATCAGTTGTCGGAACCAGCATGATCGGACCAATATAACGCATAGCTCGATTGTTCCGATAAACGGGTTTTGGCCTATAACTGTTGTAATTATAAAGCTAGGAACGAAAAATTTTTGCAAGTTTGGTACTTATTATGTATATAATGTATGTAGTGAAAATCACATAGATCGGACCAACATAACATTTAGCTCTCATCAGTGGCGTAGCCATGGGGGGATTGGGGGATAGATCCGCCACTTTCGTCAATAAGCTACAATATTTTTTTTTTTTTTTTTGGTTTGAATAACACAATACCATTACATGCTTCTGATTTATTACTTTTTTATTTTATAAATGACAAAGGGCAGTTTTATGAATATATGAAATTATCGGTTAGTGGATTATGCTTTTGAATATTAAGCATATATACATATAGGCTGCTTTTCAGACCTTCTACAAAATTCACAAGGCTTTCAAGACGATAAAAACGGTTTCGAGGTATTCGTGGACATTGGTTCTGGCAGTAATAAAATTACAGTTCGAAATAATACCGTAATTTTCGAGGTGTGATATTGCTGAGCTAAAACTCTACTCCCTGATCTCTCGCGTCTTTAAAAATACAAATTCAGGCGGTCTGAAAATACCAGTGTGTGCAGGCTCATTGATTTAATCAGAGCACACAATGGCGAAAAAATAGATAGCGACGAGAATTTTTTATAAAAGTATATCCCGCTATCTAACAAAAAAACAACAAAAAACAAATTTCAAACTTTATACAAAACCTAGGAAAATTTAACCAAATTTCAACAAAATTTCACACTTTTTAATCCGAATTTTTATAAAAAAATTTTTTTATGACCTATTAAATTTTCGTATTTATAATAAAGTGCCAGGGTGAAATTGGTAGAAAATAGTGCCAATTATGGGTATTTATTGTTAAGTTTATGGTGTCAGCTTTATTAAAATTTCAACACTTTCTCTATTGCTTAGTATTATAAAATTCTTAGGTCAACATTAAAAACTATTATTTTTTAAATAATAAACGCAGTCTTTTAGCATCTTTGTTAACACAATGCGTTCTGCCTATGTGTAATAAACTTTAACCTATAAAGATAGATTTAGGGCTTGTAGTGGATTTCGCAAAAGACTTAGAAAAATGTTTCAGAACTTGTAACATGGATATTGAAATCAAATAGAACCGATTCAAATTTAGTCAAAGTCTGCAAGCATGTAACCTAGATGTTTATTTCAAGATTACTGTTTTTATGCATTTATGTATTGATCATATAATAATGAAAATAGATAGTGGATTCACTCAACATAAAACGATCTTCAGAAATTTCGCTTCAGTTTTTTAACAAACCACATAGAAAAAATGACAAAAATTTATTTAAGCTTGCTGAATTTCATGAACCACTTGTTCAAAACAATAATATAGAGGCCGAAACCAATTTATGGAGAAGGTTCTTAAAACTGACATAATCTTTCGCCAAAAACTGCGTTTTGCGCACTTCAGAACTGCTCCAAAACGTCATTTCATAACTTATTCAAATAGCTAGAAAATTTTGCAACTCTCCCCGTTTCCACTTCTGCAGTAGAACTCACCTCTTCAACCCTCCTTCTTCTTTAAATTCCGCTCAATCGCCTAAGCGATTTTAGCCCTTTGCCATAGCTGGCCACTCGTTACGTCTTTCTGCCAGTTGGCGCCAATTGGAAACACCACGTGGTCACAAATCGGTCTCCACTTCGTCCTTCGATCGGAGTGGTGGCCTCCCTCTTCCTCTGCTACCATCGGTGTGTGCCGATAAGAATATCTTCTGGGCTGGCACATCTTCATTCATTCGCACAACATGGCATAGCCAATTAAGACGTTGCGTTTTAATTCGTTGGGCTATGTCGAGGTCTGCATATAGCTCATACAGCTCATCATTAAATCTTCTTTGGTACTCGCCGTCGCCAACGCGTAAAGGTCAGTAAATCTTTCGAAGTATTTTTCTCTCGAATACTCCCAGAGACGCGTCATCAGATGTTGCAGGTGATAAGTGACTTATTTATTTTCGTTATTTGAGAGAGGACTTTACTTCTCAATTGCCAAATCAGTCAGAAGTAGCACTTGCTTGCGTGAGTGATTCTTCGTTGAGTTTCTAGGCTGATATTATTATTGGTGTTATAAAAGCAATTTCTTTTAGATGAAAGAAAACACTTTAGCTCTTCGGAAAAAAAAAAATTGCTAAAAATCAGAAAAATGTCTCACGACTTTAAGACTGACACATTGTTGTATTAAAATTTAATGAACTACAAAACTGCATACTCCAAAAAATTCTAAAAACTGTGGAAAAAATTTTTTGAATTTTGATAAAATTTCTTTGAAATTTCGCTAACTTTGTTTACATTTTAAAACAAAAATTATTGTGTGTCTCAAATTTCAGGTTTCGCAAAAAATTCATTATAAATTTTCATCAACAAAAGTTAACATAATTTAAAAATATTTATAATGTAAAGTATATATTAACAAAGTACAAATTCTCAAAGTAAATTAAAGTAAATTAAAGTAAACCCTACAACAGCTTTGCTTTAAAATAATAATTTTATGGTTATTATAGCTTTATGCGCAAAATGAGTGCAGGTGACGATATGCACCAACAATCTTTTACGCTGCCGAGTTATATGATAAATCTTCAACGTGAAGTTGATAATCTACATTCGTGGTGTGTTAAAAAGTGTTGTTTTTGTTTTTGAAATATTAATTTAATTACTTCCTCTATGTTGGTTACCAGGTCGCCATTATATATATTATATATATGCAGGAATTCGTTCCGATCTGGGAACCTCGTCCTCCGGTTTTTTTTGTAACATTCAACATCTGTGGACTATTGCACTCTTGCCTCTCGGGACCCCTTTTTAATGAGCAAATAGAGTATGCACTGTATTTGCCTTTAAGGGGACTTCGTACAGATCAGTATTACTGGACATGCAAAAAGGCTACACATATGAGTTATTTTATCATTGAACTGCAAGGTTAATGGGGTCGCAGGTGGCTTTAGAACATGCGTATAATACTTTAAAAAGTTACAGCTTTGAGGCTCCAAGGAATCATGGGTCCTTGTATAATAATCGGCTTTCATATTAACACGTTAACCGCCATTTCTTGACTGAAATACACTGGGAGGAGTAGCAAACACCGTCGGGGTTCGGCCCCGCGCACCTTTCGGTATACTAGACCAGCACACTATCCATTACAGTGAAGGCTTTTGTTAAAAAGTGCCACACTAGCTAACTAGTTTCTGCTGCTCTATTTTCACCCGTTGAACCCGAAAGATATCCACAATTACCTTCGATTTGTCCTAGAAAAGTAGCCATGTAAAAGGGCTTATCTATTAGCAACTCCATGATAGCCGGAAATGTATGAAAAAATTATTTGTGATCTGAGCTGTGACGAGCTTTTATCGATATACAAAGAGTGTCAGCCCATAGATTTTCGTGCATTGCTTTTTTTGCTCTACAAATAAATTTTTGGAGTTAGCAGTGATAGCGTTCAGTGAAATGAGAATATTTGGAGCATAAACGGTGTCGGATCTGTGGATTGAATATTGAATTGTATGTTATATGTTTACCTCTGAGTGATCCCAATACTACTCTAACCTCGCAAGAAAATTCATGTTTTCTTGAGCTCGAGTTCTGTTCTTATAAAAATGTCATGCATCTAAGTCGGCTGAACAAAACTTGACTACGGTTAAAAGAAACCCTCCATTACGAGTGTAGAGCACACTTTCTAGGACAAGTCATCTCATAACCTTCTTAGGTTAAAAAAAGTTTTCTCACAAAAACCAAAAACAAGCAAATCACTTATATAGCTTTTCATTAGAATAAACTGATTCAATGCTTATTAAGATTTATTTAATAGGTCTACTTTATTTAACGTTCTCATATCCTAATAACAATGCGCAACAATAATAAAAAGGCAAAACTCTCATTTCATATTCCCGCCAATCGATAACGCTGATAAACGGTATCAAACTCGCCTCTTAGATGTTTATTATCTTAAAGATTCACACCCTTAAAGTGTTGACTTCTATTATACGTTTATAAAGCTGTACTGGTAAACAGGAAGAGCATAAGTCGATATTTGCAGAAGAATATACTTTGCGTTATTTCTTAGAAATTAGTTATTTTTATAACGAAATTTTTATGAATGAATATCTTAAGTGCTCTTGAAGTGTGATTATGTATAAGAAAGTGTTTCTTAAGACTTTTACCTAAAGTATCAACTCATTCTTATGTCGACTTATTCTGTTACAGCTTATGGTCGCCTACGCAGCAAGTCATGTAAATCTCTGTATTATCAGACAATATTTGTTTGTTGTGATTTCATCAATTTTATTATTTTTTTGTAGCTTTTGGCCACAATCAACAATATCTTAGCTGGCTTCCGTTTTTTGCTCTCTTTATAATGTATGTACATATATATATAACCAAGAGTGTATACCCAATAAGCCAAAAGAAATCTTATTCTATGTAGCTTCCTACTCATTATGTAGTGGAGGTCACGATTTAGCAGTAACCATATTTTATCAGTTTTATTTTATTATGACCAGCTTTTGTCTTTAAATAAATGAAGATTACTTTGAGGTTGTAAGCTGTGCTGGCACTTTTTGTCCATTTAATCTAATGTAAAATGTCGCCTCGTCAGCTTATTGTAAGCTGAGTTAGTGAAACCTACAATCGAATGTGCTTTCTGGAAAATTTTAGTCTACGTCTCACAACTAATAATGGACTGAATCCGATTTTAATCATTATATCCCATACCAGTTAAGATATGAAACTTAATTACTTTCGTTTGATATCCATATTGTACTAAAACATTTTAGGTCACCTGGGTCCACACATCGGTCGATATCTCCTCAACTGGTCGGGCTATCGATACAAATGATATCCTAAATTTTAAATATCTGCAATGTTATATGTGGAGATAAGCACTTTGAGATCTCTCGAAAAACAGTAATATCGAAATTTTAACAAACTTTCCCAAAATTTTCATGCATGAAGCCGTTACAACAGTTACCTGTTTCGCGCCCCCACGAAGTTAATCAGCTTCTTTCAATCAGAAAAACCAAAGGTTCCTTGCCTACCCAACATGACCTTAAAATCAAAAATCCTTATTTTAGTAAAGAAATCCAAGCGGGGCTTAAAAAGTCTACTCATCCAGTCGAGGGTTTGTCCATAAAAGTGCAAGGCAGAAAAGCGCAAATTCATGTATTCAGTACGACATCAACCTCGCTATGAAATTTGCTTACTAACCGTACGGAACATAGTTGTATGCATTTCAGACTTTTAACACTTCCGTTATGTTAAAAAGGTAGGCTCGTCCGCAACTTTTACCGCCATTTCAATGATAGTCGTTATTAAGTAGTGGGTCCCATGCACAGCCAAGTCTATACCCGGCAGTCAACTGCCAAACTGGTTAGTAAACATTCTAGTTCATGGCCTAGAATCTCGTGAGCTTCCCTGTAGTCGATTCTACTAGTCGTATACTAGTCAAATACTAGTTTGCCAAACCGGCTCAACTAGTTGGAGTTCTGTAATTTTTCCATATTACCAACTGGTATTTTTAACACGACGATGTCCTACCAGATGGCAATCGCCCGCTTCTGCATCAGCACCTTACCAGTTGACATACTACCAGTATCATACCAGCCGTCATACTAGTCAGCCTATGCATCAGTATCAAACCAGTTACTGTGCCACTTCATAGCAGATTAGTTCTTTTTGGTTTGAAAAATACAAGAAAATTGCAAAATTACATTACAAACCACTTTATTGAAAATTCAGTCATAAGATTAAAATATATATCAATATAAATATTACTTCTTCACATTGAACAATGGGTACAAATTTCTATAAAAATATAGTCGCACACATCACAGTCTTACTTCCTTAAATTTTTTTTAAACATTTTGTGGAAAATTTTAAAATTTTATATTAATCTCAGATAGAATCTAATCCATACTTCTAACATATCTTTCAAGGAAACATTAGCTTTTCATGGTGAAAATTATAAGTTTCAGAGTTCTTTGCAAATAACCATGCAGGTAACTCGCTTATTCTAGTACATAATGTTCAAGTTCTTAGTAATTAAATTTTTTAAAAAGTGCTGTTATAGCCACCTTGTTCTCATGTTTTCCTGCTCACCATTTTCGTTGTTGCAGCTTCTAAACCATTCCGTTGGAGATTCTTTGTTATTTTATATATGACTAGCTGACCCGCCGAACTTTGTTCCGCCTTAAAAGCAATAAATGAGCAGATTGATAAATGTAAATAGAAAATTAATGTTTTTTAACATTCCTTTTTGGTCATGTATTTTGGTGCATGGGTTGTACTCTTCAATCAAGAACCTTGTGATAGACGACATTTTTCGTTTTATTATCAGCCGCTAAAACAAATAAAGCAGATGGTCTTCCGACTCGTGAGCATGCCTCATATAATTGACCATGAGAACATGGATTTTCTAGATTCAGACCACAAACTTTCCACAATTGGCCTTGTCATTTGGTGATGGTCATGGCAAAACAACCTCCATTTTCCCAATTTGAACGCTAGAATGTAAGCCGTATTCAGGGCTGCAATCGTATCAAAACGCTGCTCGATTCAAAACTGTACTTGGATAAATTTCTTCCAGTGCGTCGAAAATTATCTAGTTGTTGATTCTGAGATTTGCTCGACGATTTCGCATTGTCAACCGAGCCTTTTTTCGGTCTGCCTCTCTTTGCTCTTGTAATTGAGAAGCACGAAGTCGAACTATACTAACGCGGCGCTCTTCACGCGCAATTTCTTGCTCTTCTTCAGTCCTTTCATTCGCACCGTTTTGAATCCCACTTGTATTACGGTTTTTTCGTCAAAGATTTGATCGTCTTGGTCGCGGAATGATATTGTTATTGATAATATCGGCACAATACCCTAATAGAAACTCGAAACACACACATCAACCGGTCAACTTCAAAATATTAAATTTTTAAAACTTTCAAAGAACTGTCAGTAAAATGGGAATGACGAAAAACTATCTCCAAACGCAAAAAGTAAAATGTTTCCGCTTAACAGGAATAAGTAAATACTTGCAAGCAAAACTCCTTTCTTCTTTAAATGGTCATCTAACCGCGGGATCGCAAATCGGTCTCCACTATCCATCTCTCGAATACTGCCAGAGTCGCCTCATCAGATGTTGTTAGTTTCCATGCTTCTGCTCCATAAAGCAGGACGGGTGCGATGAGTGACTTATATAGTGTTATTTTCGTTCGTCGAGAGAGGAGTAGCATTTGTTTGCAAAAGTAATCTTTCGTCGGATTTCTAGGCTAACAGGTGGTGCCAATGCTGGCATAGGTCGGTCCGTGATCCACTTCCCGGAAAAAACCAATCGTAAATTTTAATAAAAGTAAAAGGCTAGCAATGTAACAAATTTCAAGTAAATCGCAAAATAAAAAAAATAAAATGGAATGGGTCGGTTCTCGGTCCAATTCCCCGAAAAATAGTATGCTTTATCCTTTTCCTGGTTCCAAGTTACTTCCCCACCAATTTTCAGCCAAATCGGTCTAGCCGTTCTTGAGTTCTAAAAAGTGCAACTAACACAACTTTCTTTTTAATTTATATAGATAGTAAGCCCCGCTCGCTTCGCTGCGTCTCAGAGCTAATAAGAAACTGAGTCCGATTTTCATCATTATATCCCATACCAGATAAGATATGGAACTTAAATACATCGCTTATTGCAGCACTCATTGTCACCTTTCGTTTGATACCCATATTGTACCAACAAATTTTGGGTCACCTTGGTCCACAAATCGGTCTATATCTCCGAAACCGGTCTAGCTATCTATATATTTTAAGCTAAGCGTCAAGTAATACAACGGTAAAAGTTCCATTCAATTTCATTAAGTCGTTTTTTAGTGATGCGCGCCCAAACATACAGACAGACAGACGGACAGAAAGACAGACAGACAAAAATTCTAGAAACAGTGGATTTGGCTTCTATTGGCCTAATAATGATCATTGATATCGATTTTTCTTAAATATCTGCAATGTATAAATAATTTATAATTTTATTATATGTAGAGATACGCACAAATCATACAGTCACCCTGGATCCACATTTAGGTCAATAAATTGGGAACCGGGTAAAATATCGAGGTGAAAGATATCTTAAATTTTAGGAAAGACGTCTAGAAAATGATTAATGATTATTCATTTCTATGCAATCGTTTTTGTGTGACGCTGGCGTTATGGTAAATAACCACATTTTTGGTCACATTTTTCCCACATTTTGGTCAATAACTCGGGAACTAAATGAGATATCCAAATGAAAGTTGTCCTAAATTTTAAGTTAGACGTTAAGTGATAGAATGGTGAAAGTTTCATGCAATTCTATTCAGTAGTTTTTGCGTGAAGCGCGCACAATCATACAGACGGACAGACAGACAGACAAAAATTCTAAAAATTGTAGATTTGGGTTCCGCTGGTCCAATAACGACCTCTCCTATAAGTTTTTCTTGAATATCTTCAATGTACAGACATCGACCTGTTACAATTTTATTATATGTAGAGAAAACTGCATTCCACAATCACAATAAGTTAACCCTGAAATAACAACAATTTAATATTTCTTTTATGCATTTGTTGAAAACTTTTTCTTCAGAAACAGGTTACTTTGATTATTCCAAAAATAAATGTTATTTACTCACATAATTGCTTTGACAAATGATCGTTTTGTTTCCACTTTTCTTAGTGGTTTCATTTGAGCACTGCTTACTCGTTGTTAATTCGCTGCTGCGCCTCTATTGCAGTAGCGACATCGCAAAGAATAAGGGTGATTTTGTTGACATGCACGTACGTACATGATCTGCAACCCAAATGTACTATTTGAACACAAAATTCTCAAAAGGATTATGATTTTACTGTCAGAACTATTATTTACTAGAAGGTTTTATATTTAATTTAAATAAATTAATATTTGAAGTCTATGAATATTAGTTAAACAGCAAATTAAAATGTAGGACTGCGTTGTTAACTGAACGATGTCTGCCCGAACACTGAATTGTTTTCTGTATCGCTCGTGTATGCATTTGTTGATAATTTTAGAGAGTTGTTGCTGCTTATGATAGCGGAAACGTTGCAATCGCTCAAACTGGTATGAATAAGCACACTAGATTGTTACAAACTCATCGTAGACAAAATAAAAATCGGCAAAAGTTAATACTTCGACCTACAACTGCTGTGGCGCTGTGAAAAATGTTGAGGGGGGTACCCAGGAGTCTTGGCAAACAAAACGCACGTCGATCGAACGAGACTGCATAGCCATATACAATTGGTGACAAATTTGCACAAAAACTCAATATTCGCATTCGCATTCGCGAATATTCAAAAAGTGGCATTCGTTACATCACTGATACATGTATATATGTCTGTACATGACCAACCCACAACATAAATAAAATGCCAAGTCATTGCTTTATTCTTTGCTTTCGTAAGCTAAATCGTAATAAAATAAACAATCTTGCAAGGCGCAAACAAAAAAGGGAGAATCAACATTAAATTTTCTACTAGATAGATGCAGTAAAGATAGATGATGGTTGTAGCGTTGTGGGTGTTGATAGATTTTCCCCAAAAAGGCATTAAGGTTGTTACTTAGAAAAATTGCATTGTAAGTGTTGGATAATTGCGTTCAATAAATTAGGTTAGTGACATAGATACACACGGCTATGTATGTACAAATATGTGTGTGGGTAGAGATATGTGCTGGATATCGGGACTAGCGAGACTTGCATTTTGATGATGAGATGAGTTGTGAAGCTTGTGTGAAGTTTTGCTGATCAAGAGGATCCAGTTTTGTTGTCAACTTAGCTTATTACTTCCCTTGAGCTCAAGACACACTGAAATGCGAGAACAGCGAAGTGTGCTTGCTTTTCATACCGATGGTACTGGGATCGGGTCCTGAGCTACATAAAATCGCAAATGAGGCTGCTTTAAAGAAGGATTTCTGCAATGAAGAGGCTCTTAACAGAATATCAGCTGCTATGATACTTTTCGTGGTAGGCATGAAAACTGCGGGTCTCGTCAATTACGAGAAAACGTCAAGATCGGGCTAAGGCTACTCCGGTACAGGGTGCAATCGAGAACCAGAAAGGACTTTTACCGCGACGAAATATCATCAAAGTTTGTTCAGGAAAGGCTGCATAGTTACGCACGAGGGAGCAGCAACCGAAACATATACGGTGAACAACCAAATCCGTTGGGAGAGATAAGAGCTAGATTCGTAAAATCAACCGAGTGCCTGCAAAGTATTTCAATTTTTTTGCAAGTCTTACTGCCTAAAATTAATAAAGTTGCTCTTATTAGGGGTGGAAAACTATCGATAGTTGTGACAATCGATGCCTACCGATAATACTAAAGAATATATCAATACTTTCGGCTCTTGAAATTTTTAAAGAAAACCTCGTATAATTGCTAATAAAATATTTACAAGCGTTGTGGTGAACTTAACTTTCAGTTTTTCAAATATTTTTAAAATTTGAAGAAAAATTTCAATTACATTTAGAAAGCTACAACTTGAATCGTGGTTTGGATGAGATGATTCTGATATCGGAATCCCGGGATTGGGAATGAAGAATTTGTTTGGATCCTATCTCAAGACTGTACGTAGCCCATGTATAGTGTGCATGCATACATACATATTTATTAAATTGAGTATATTAAATATTTATGTAGATGAATGCGAAAATATTCTGAATTGGGTTGGAGAAAAGATTAAAAAAAAAAAAATTTAATAAATTTGCGCAATCATTTTATCATCAAAATCCTTAGGAAAGATGACTTCCTGTAAACTGACTTGGCGGTTGAGTTTTGTTGTCGATACAAAGAGTTTTGTCTGTGGCCTACATAAATTTAATATCTTGGTATCAATTAGTATTATAACTTTTTTTTTTTGGTGAAGGTTATAAACTAAAAAAATTGAGTGCGAGCCGAGTACATTTTATATTTGCAGCTGGAGAAGGCTGAGGGGGTTTATTAGTATTGCGCCGACGTTAAGTTATGAGGTAGAGGGCGATGCCATTCACTATGATGAATGTCGTTGTTATTGTTGCTTTTGTCGTAAAATACTCCTCGAAGGTTTAGAGGAGTTTCATTGAAAAGGCCAGTTGGATCCGATGAGCGCAGGTACCGATAAAAATCCTCCCTTCACGCCATCGATTTCTTTGACCTTGTCTGAGAAATTTTACATTGACTCAGTTCAAGAGATATTTGTGTTAGTACGGATCCGAGATGCGTTGTAAACTTAGTACAATTATAATTATAATATAGAAGAGGGACTCTAAATGCATTGGATACCAAAGAATGGAACGAAATAGGGTGATACTTCTGACATAAGATCAAAAAGCCGGGTAGCGCTACAAGGTAAGGGCCTCAGCTCAAAGAGTGTCCGAAGGGTTTGGTGTAGTTCACTTTCCAGTAGAAAAACCAATGCGCATATTGAATGAAATAAGCTTTTATAGCTGCCTAGACGTTTGGCTTTATCAGCCTATGGTCCACTTGAATAAGTTAGTGTACCTCTGACCGTCCGCCGGGATACATTCACCCAAGCAATGCTTTCAACTGATCATTTTTGTATGACGTTTCCCTTTCCGGATACCTAGCTCTGAACTGGTTCCTTTCACAACATTTTTGGATGACAGGTCTGGTTAGTCTACATATTTCAGATCATTAAATAAATATCTACACTCACCTCCTGAAGTCTCTGCTCCAGCACGCATATATCACGGGATTCATACAGGAGTTGATCCAACCCAACCACGTCACTATTGCCGATACGACCTCTTCATGCTCGATGCACTCCGCACAGAAACCGGACAGTAGGTTTACAACAAAAAACGGCAACCAACAAACAATGAACACACCCATTACAATACCCAGTGTCTTGGCTGCTTTTTTTTCCTTCGCAAATTTCGCCAATTTACGCGACAATGAAAAGTTCTTTCCCATATGACGATGACGCGCCAAACCATTATTATGCAATGCGGATAGTGGCTCATCATCAGGCTCTTCAGGCGTCGACGATGTCGTCCCCGTCGCACCGTGATTGTGATGACTCGAATGATGATGCGAATGATGACGATGATGTTGTGAACCATCCACACCACTAGGTGTACCACCTAGCGAACCATGTATGGTCGGATGATGCATCGAACTCGTCGTAGGATCACGTGTTGTACCACCGCGATGTATGCGCAAAGTCAATTGCGATTCACCAGATGCCATTAGCACTTGTTTGGTGCCGATTTTCAGTGAACGCGTTTGTATGACCGCAGCGCGATAAATGCGGCAATACGTGAAGACCATAACTATCAGAGGTAAATAGAATGAGATCGTCGATGAGAAGATCAAATAGCCGAGATGTTCCGTGAATGTACATTTGTATGCAGGCATTTCGCCATCGCGCGCGGCACGCCACCAAATAATTGCCGGAAAGCTGATTGCACTCGAACAAACCCACACCGCACAAATAAGACAAATCGAACGTTTCACTGTCATGCGCATCGGATAAGAGAATGGATCTGTGATGGCCCAATAACGATCCAATGATATCACACATAAGTTTAGTATAGAAGCAGTGCTAAATAGCACATCCAACGAACGCCAGATGTCACACCAATCGGTGCCGAAAAACCAAGTATTCTCGAGTACTTCGTAGAGCGCCGAAAATGGCATTACGACAAGACCCACCAAACAATCGGCCACCGCTAGGCTGCCGATAAAATAATTTGTGGCTGTATGCAGATAACGTTCACGTATAACAGCCAATATCACCAAAGCATTGCCGAATACGGTGGCAAACGAGAACAGGATGAGAAACGATAACAGCGAGAGGCGGTCATTGGGCAGCAAACTAAAATATTCAAGAAATTCTGGATCTTGCGTGCCATTACTGCCGCTGTATGTGTATGACGTTAGCGAGGAATTCGCAATGGCGGCAGAAGTGCTGCTGCTCGTGATTGTTGCGGTCGTGCTTGTGCTTTGTGATAGCTCTTTCTGTTGCTGCTCAACGCTATCGATGAAGCTGTTGAAATAATCGAATATGTCATCAGAGATATTGAAGCTGGTGTAAAATGATGCTGGTGGTGGCAGTGCAGCTTGAGCTGATGGTATGTGATTGTCTGCACTGTTCGCTTGACCTTGTTCATATGTGTATGCTGATGCGGGCTGTTTAGCTGTGGGTAGTTTTTGTATCGTCGCCTCCAAATCAGGTGCAACCAATGAGAAATCGGAGAGCTCGACAGTTGCATCATCCCAAAAATAGGCTGAGCTGTTGGCCGCGTCTGTTCTTCGACCTGACGACGCATTAGCAAGGTTGACGTAGTTCGTGGTAGTCGTATTCGTGCTACCAATGCTGTGCTTGTGACTGTGTTTGTTCGCATTATTCATTATCGTCGTTGGCGCATGCGAACGGTGTTCAGGCAATGGCGAGACCTATGAGGCGAATTGCAGTATGTTACACATAGATATCACAGTTTTTTGATAGCCGTTACAGTTGCCAAATGCACTAAATCCTCCCAAATTTGTCTGAAAAAGAAGAAAATTACTTTCTTTTACTTTTTTGTATAAATATGTTTGACATGAGCAAAAATTTATTAAATTGAAAGGCAAGGGTTAATAGCAACAAGGCGCAACCCTAGTTTATTTTGTTTTATTTTATTTCACTTTAATTTAATTTTATTATGTTTTATTATGTTTTATTTTATTTTATTATTTTCTTACATTTTCATTTTATTTTTATTTTATTTTTTTTTTGTTTTATTATATTTTAATTTATTTTATTTTATTTTACTTTATTTTATTTTATTTTAATTTTTTTATTTTATTTTATTTTATTTAATTTTAACTTATATTATTTTATTTTATTTTATTTTGTTTTATTTTAATTTATTTTATTTTACTTTTTTTACATTATTTTATTAAATTTTTTTTTACTTTTTCTTATCTGATTTTATTTTATATTACTTTATTTTATTATATTTCTTTTTTTTATTTTATTTTATTTTGTTTTATTTTATTTTAATTTATTTTGTTTTATTTTATTTTATTTTTTTTTTTATTTTTTTTATTTTATCTTATTTTTTATTTTATTTTTTTTTAATTTTATTTTATTTGATCTTATTCGATTTTATTTTATTTTATTTTATTTTATTTTATCTTATTTTATTTTATTTTATTTTTTTTTATTTTACTTTTTTTATTTTATTTTAATTTACTTTTCTTCATTTTATTTTGTTTTATTTTATTTCATTTGATTTTATTTTAATTTATATTATTTTATTTTACTTTATTTTGTTTTATTTTATTTTATTTTATAAGTCCATTTTATTTGAGCTAAACCTTACGACAAACTCCTGTGCGGAGTACTCTTGGCTCCCGTAAAATAAATAAATCTATGGCGCGATATACAACAGGTATATCATCATAAGCGAAGCTTCTCTTCCAATTTTTGGTGTGCCGATTTGAATTTTCCTTACAAATTGGTGGGACCTACAGTTTTTTGCCGACTCCGAACGGCATCTACAAAGGAGATGAATTTTTGCTGAGAAGCCTTCCATGGCAAAAATAAACTCGAAGAGTTTGCCCAACCAGTGCCGAGGGGCGACGCCCTTTTTTGAAAAAACTTTTTCAAACCACTTTTGATGTAACCTGTCCCAGGGCTCGAACCTTGGATCTTCGGTGTGGTAGGTAGGCAACACTACCGCCACACCACGGCTGGCTCCCGTAAGCTCACGATTAATCACATATTTCGTTTTTTTAAAAACTTTATTGCTACTTAAATATTTCCAACAAATGACCTTTTCGTGCGCTTACGATTTATTTATTTATAAGCGATCGAATGATACAATAGCATCAACTCAAACCGGGTGTCCTTAACATGTATATATCTCTATAAAAAACGAGAGTACTCCACTCAATTATGACGGGAATACTCCCTTATGAGGATAAGAGTACTCCTCAACTAGTCCTCATTACTTTACAAAATGTTGTCCAATTTTCATTGCCATGTCTTAGAAGAGGATCACTTACTACATCTCGGAGTACTCCATTGCTTTACTTCTGAGTATTCATGAAACACCTGTTGGACAATTCTTTCCAAAAACTTCCAAAAATTTTGTTCACTGAGTACTCACAAGCAAAGCTAGAGATGGAATAGGTGATCCTCATAAGCACAGCAATATGACGAAAAAGATTCACGTGATCCAACAATTTTTGCAGGGTGTGTTTTGACATTTGTTGGTTATGGTATGGGGTGTCCCTTAGGTGACATATTTTTGAAAAAACAAAAGTTATAAAATTATTTCACATAGGGCTCGGAAAGATTCAAGCTTTTATCTATTTTAGACAGTTCTCCGAAGGGCTACTCAGGTTTACGTTAAACGTGCACATTCAAGGGCGATACTCTTTATTGTTGTGGTATTACACCTAATGCGCAAGTCCATCCCAAAATGGCCAATTGCTTTCGTTAATCCTAGGAATATTGCAATTTTAAAAGGATTTAATGACAACGAGTTTGCTTACACTACCGCTTAACTAGAATTCCTACCTAGCGACCAATCAAGCTTAGCTACAAATTTATGACGAAGGATAATGGTTTTAATAAAATCATTCATTGTCGTCTACATTTTTTATTTTGCTGGCAGAGCCACAAATTCTGCTAACCTTCACTTTTGTAATAAGTCTTTTGCAACCACATAAATAAGAAAGCAATGAAATATTCAAATTAAATTTACGCAGAGAAAAAGCTTCGTATGAATTCGGTCAAACGGTTTGTGGCGCAAACAACCGTTATTTATATCACTCATGCCATTTTCTAGAGTGACCTAGCGGTCAGCGCCAACGAAGATAAAAATTTAAATTTTCAGATAGGCATTGCTCTAATGTTGGGTTTCTATTTCAAAAGGCCATTTAAGGTGATTTGTGGGTTTTGTGTGAAAAATCATAAAAATAAAGTTTTGGATTACATTTATAAAACCGTACATACCGATACATTAGAGATCTAGCGAATATTCGCATTTGCAGATACCTAGCTAGGGACTTGTATTAGGTATATACGTCGGGCCTTAGTCTGGATAAGTCAATTTGTGGATCCGAACGTAGATGGCCAGTTATGGATCTTTTCATTTCGCCCTGTTATTGTCATCAATTTCTTCAAAAGCAAGTCCTAGGAGATTGGCTGCTTTAAAAAGGTTGGACCATAGTATGGGCTGACCAAGGAGTTTACCAAGTCTGGAAGTCGAATAACTCTCTTTGCATTTCTTTACTTTTCCCCTATAAATCGATATTACTCTTCTTTAGTAAATGTACCACGCTTGCCCACGCTCACATTTCAGAAATGACAATGGTGGTCATAAACACTTGCAGATGGCTGCATTGACAGAAAGGCTACAGTAAGGGCATTGGTTTTCCCTCTTTAACGCTATCACGGCAATGTTTATAAACTGCGGCTTGATTATGTTACCTAATGTCTCAATTTTTCAACTCCGACCGCCATCGCAGGAGTTCGATGAACTGAGACAGCTAACGACTTTAACATGGTGGGGTCTGAGCAGACATTCTTGCGTCAGGAACTAGCACTCCCTCATTCTTCCATCCAAGCAGCTAACTTTCACTTCATGAATATTCCGCTAGTTCGAAAGCGAAAAGCTTTAAGGGGCTGTAGGTAAGCAAGCTAAAAAGGTGTGGATAGGTGTCTGGTGTCATTAAGCAAACTGTGGTATTACTGTGCATCTGCCCATTTTGTCCATTTTCCCAGCACTCGCTATGTTCAGATATAAAGCTTGCAGAGCATTACATACTTCAATATTTTTCAATCTTTAATGTACAAAGCTCTCACACCTATCTTTGAGAAAATCTTCAGCCCAAATTAGTCTAAATTAACTTAACGTAAGTCCTTTTTATTTTTATTTTCTCAGCATTTGTTTGCATACTAAATTATATTTCTTTCTTTAAAACTGAAATTCTATTTATTTGTGTTGAACAGCTTTGTTAAAAAGATTTTCGCAGACTAAATAAAGATAAAAGACCTAAGTGCTTCCAGGAAATTTCGTAATTTAAAATGTCCCTTTAAAATAATAACATTTTTGCTAAGTGGCCCCTAATATCGTACCGAAATTCAGGTCTGTATAAATAAATAAATGTAAGCCTGTCTGATATTTAAATAGCTTCAACGTGGATTACAATTCAAACTATTCTCGGTAAGTAGGACGAAAGAGCTTACAATCCTTGAACAAACAGCTACTTTACATAAATAAACTTTACACTCTTGTTGAAGAAAAATTTGCGTAGATGAGTTCGTTATCTCGTTTCAGTTTCCTAGAAAAGTTCATTTACAATTACAAATTCTCATACAAACAGCTTTGGCGTCAAGGAGATATTTGTATATCTAGTAGTGTTACGCACACAAGCTATATTGGTTATGTTCGCTTAACGGTAGATAGTATAGGCATAAGCGAATTGAGATAGATATTGACTTTTGTACGTATAATAAAGTGTTCAGTGTTCTACACGAGAGCTTCAGTAAATTTTGTGATATCTTGGCACTCATATCCCATTGCCACTTAAAATTGTCCAAATTGCATGTAAGCCACGCCCACTTTTTATGTAACGAAAATTTATATACAAGCGTGAAATTAAAAATTTTGTAAATGGGAGTGGCCTCGCCTCTTTTATTGTGGATTATTCTCCAAAAATTTTAATCCGCTAACTCGAATGAAATTTAGGAAAATTCTTGGCCGCCGAGGTATAGTTGCCCCGCGGCAGTGTTCGGCTTCTCTCCAAGGGCATTTCTATCATGAAAAAGCTTCCCATTAAAATTTCATTTGACATGGAAAGCGCCTTTTGAAGTCAGCATTAAATATTTAGGTCTCTTCAATCGGAAGGAAAATAGTAGAAGCAGCAGACTACAAAATGGAAGATAAACTCCCAGACCTAATCGTGTACATCTGTCTAACAATCCCACTGTGAACCCCTTAACCTTGAAGTTCAGATACAAAATTATAGGTGTAGGATTATTTGTATGTCCGACAAAAATGCTCTTTACGAGGTACCCTTCACGAAAAATACGACGACTACTCTGTTTTCAAAAAAAAAAAAAAAAATACAGGAAATTCTGAGCCTGAAAGGTAAGAGTGGAAGACTTGTCCCATATTGAATGACAGAGATTCAGAAAATTATCTCTATCAAGAAATCTCGCATGATTACGTTACTTAAGTTACTGTTACCACAAAAAAAAAAAAATCTAACATGCATTGAACCCAATACTCGAATCCCTGATGACGGAAGATACGAAACTACCACCCGACTAAGAAGAAATCTGAATTTTTATGACAACTCAGAAGTAAGGGATTATAGTCTGAAGAGAAGATCGGTCTTGATCATCTCGACCAAATAAACCTACTCAACAAAGTTTCCGCTCTATAATTCTCTCATAATATTTGTTCTAATGTATTATTCGCAATCTTGAGAGCTGTCAAAATCTAATGAGTTGACCCCCGTAGTATTCTATGCAAAGGTGCTCAGGAAGTTTTATCGTGCATTGGACAACCTTTAAAAAAGTGAAGGAAATTCAGTGATGCCCTTTACGAGCTTTACGCAGTGCATCAAAAAAGTGCCCAACGAATCGCTGGCTAGGATAAGATATGCGAATAGATAAAGACGATGCGGTACAGAAGACTTTCCTATCAATACACCACCTTTATAAAAGGAGGTTGAAAAGATGAAAAAATTTTTGATTTTTATTAAATTTCAGTTGATGTGAAAAATTGCCCACTACCACCACAATTGTGAGTGGACTACGCTCAACCATGCCACCACCAAGCATTTAACTACGTCACTCATACGCCTTGTCAGGTCAAACTGAGTGAAAGTAAATTTGTATTTTTAGTACGATGCTATGAAGGCCTTAAACTGGAAAATAACAAATATGGGGAACAGCATTGAAGTACAAAGTGATGTATGTGCTTGTTCTGGTGTTTTTGTAAACATATTTTTGTAGGTTTTGTTGCCGCCTAATGTTATCTCAAACAGCTCTCTGTCATTAAAAGGCCCCTTACTTGTGCCACAGCTTGCGGTTGTATTTGCATTAAGTTAGTTTACAACACTTTCCCATTTCTTCTGCAATTTCTGTAGCATGCTGCATGTATATATAGTTTTCATAGATATATACTAGTATATGTACAACTTTATGTGAATATACATAAAAATATATGCAGTTACTTATGCACTTGCATGCATGAAAAAAGGCCAACATTGTCATTTACATATTAATAGCAGACATGTTAAATAATGATTACTAATCGTAATCATTGCTGGTATGATTGATTATTTTCTTGAGAATCCATTTAATGATTGATTACCAATTACTTTAAATTTTTAATGACGATTTTCTAATCAATTAATAAAATAATCAAAAAAAATCATGATTTTTTACGATTATTAAAGCAAATCAAAAAAAAAGTTGTTTTGATTACTTTTGATTTCGTGTTGATTTTTTGATTATTTTTGATTTTTGCAGTATTGTTGTAGAAGCACATAAATATACATATAAACAATACTAAAAAAAATCCTAAATAATCAAAAGTAATCAAAACAAAAATTTTGGATTATTTTTAATTTTTTTTGTTTTTTTATTTTTCCTAATCGTAATCAATTGATAATTGCCTTTTCTTGAAAAATAATTAAAAGCTTCATTACCAATTACGAAAGCCGTCTAATTAATTGATTACTAATTACTAATCAAATTGAACAGGTCTGATTAATAGGCTTATAGTAGTGATACCAATGATGGGACAGCATGCTTTTTCAGTTACCGAAAATCTATGGATTTCGTTATTGCAGTTTGCCTACCAAATTACTTTTGCTTTGTTATTAATGAAATAACTTCAGTTTTGAATTTAAAAAAATACCTTAAAAACTCAATTACTTAATTACTTGTTTTATATTTTAATGTTACGATTACCACCGTTTCAAACTAATTGTTCATTTTTAATTTCCGCTTTTCAACCTGTTTCGGTTTCTATCGTCATAAGTATTTCGATTTCTATCCGGTTTCAGTTTCTATTTTGCGCTGAGAAGACAAAAAAAAGTCGTTTTATACCTAATCACGGGCTCGATTCGCGTCCCATGAAAACATGAAATTAAATCCTTTTATAAGTTTTCAAACAGGTTTTGATTCACGTTCGCTGAAAAAGTGAAAAAAATTTCTAAATATTTTTATATAAAGAAATAATTATAACTCTGAATTAATGTGTGAAAGTACGAGTAAAAGTCCACTTGCACAATTTTTGGCGGTGTTACCATAATGGCTATTATTCTTGGTAGCGCATTTAAAACAGATTAAACTATATAGTTTGTTTCTTACTATGAACATTTGAATATAATAACTAATTTGGAAAAAATTTCAGAGCAGTTCGCTGCAGCTTTTTTGTCCCCATCGAGCTTATATAAAAGCAGACCCAACATAACTATTAATCATCTCAAACACCGCTGCTGAAGGAAAAAGTCTTTGAATCAGCAACAAATGCTGATTGGTTGGTAACCCGAGAGCCTGAACTGCCGCCTCTCAGAGAAGATTGCTATCCTATAGCCGGTAAACCTTAATAGTTTTTATATGTTGCTCAGTCAAATTGATAAAGTAAGAAGAGGGCCATATTTAAATAAATATTTAAAATCTGTGTCATTCATCATTTGATCAGCTACAAGGTGAATTAAACCAGCTGATATCACGGCGAATTTGTTGCTGTATACCGACACATACTTCATGTGTTTTGTTTTTCCTTTGGCGGCTTCTCCTGTCAGATTGCATAGAATTTTTTTATTTTGACAGAAGAAGCTACTGCTCATATGTTGTTATGAGACCACCTGTAAACGAATTCGCCTTGATCAACTATTTAATTAAATTCAAAATGTTAAGTACACTATTTTTTTATCTTCTTCTTTTTTATAAAGTAAAAATTATACCCCAATGATTAACAATGCTAATTTATTTTAACTAATTAATCTGCTATCTTCATTATAAAGGAGCCTTTAAAGGAGCAGTGTGCGAAAACTCATTTATAGGAGAGGATTTTTTTGCACACCCTAATATATATATACACAGCTGTTTTCAATATAATAGTAGTGAAATTAAATTAGAAATCGTTCGACGAAATAAGAAAAAGCTGTGTTTTTAATAATTTTCATTTAAAATAGAGCGAATTTTGTAACAGAATCCATATTAAAAGAAAATTCAAAGTTCACACAAAAACTTCAATCAATTAATTAAACTTTCAAAAATGGCCATCAAAATCTGCAACATTTTTTGGCAAAATTTCTAGAAAATTTTTGAGTATGCAGTTTTTAGCGCAATCAATTTAAGTATAATAATGTGCAAGTTAGAAATTGTTTAAAAATTTCATTGAATTTCAGAATTTTTTTCTTCGTGGGTGCCGACTGAGTTCGTCCATACAACGCGTGAACAAAACTTAATTTTGTATGAATGCAAATTTTAAACAGTCTGTACAATAAAAACTCCAGGAATGCAGGGAAATTTTTAGGCGAGTTCTGACTTGCACACTCAAGAACTGTTTACTCAAGAATTGTTTAGAATTGTACCAAAAAACTTGCAGATTTTGATGATCATTTTTTAAAGTTTAATTAACTTTCTTTTGTGTAATTTTCCAAATTTCTTTTCATGTGGTTTCTGTTATGGAATTCGCTCTATTTTAAATGAAAATTATAAAAACACAGCTTTTTCTTATTTCATCGAACGATATCCAATTTAATTTCACTACTATTATATTGAACACAACTGTATATATATATATTAATTTTCAAGCAATCGCTGACCCATTATTAATAATCTAAGCACATGTTGCACTTATAGTATGGGCAGGCAGGAACGTATTTGTTTGTACGTGTTTATGTCTGTGCATAAAGTACCAAATTTTGCAAAATAAAGCACATAGTAAGAATATAAGGGCATATGTACTGCTAGTCTAAATATTTATACAATATATTATGTACATACATTAGCACCACACAAATCCAAACAGTTCTGTGCTAAAGTATCTTATGCTTAGGGCCAAAATTGAATTTAAAGCGTTTAATCTTCACACACGGAAACTCACTGACACATACATACATATGAATGCATAAAAGATAATAATTTTCTTGGATTTTTACGATCCCGGGATTTTCGAGATCAGATTCAACGAACGCGACATTTCGGGAATAGTCATGGGATTTGGGTCTTTTTCCATTCTTCAACAGTTTAGTGTGAAACAAATGGAGAAATTGATAGAGAAACTATATAACCTTAACATTAGAATTAATAATTTTATTTAAAAAAAGTTATTCATTAATAACAACTGAGAATTAAAAAGCTGCAATTTATTTTTTTTCTTTTAAGTATAAAATTTTGTAAGAAATTTCTGGAAATTGTTAAGGATTTCTCTTTACGCAATATTTAAAATTAATATCTTGATAAACACAAAAAAAAAAAACAATTATAAATAACTAAATATATAGAAAAATTGGGATAGCAAGTTCTATGTGGAAATCTCATGCTAAGTACTTAAGTTATACAATCAATAGCGAATATTGAAATATTCAGAAATATTGCGCATCAACAAAAAAATGAAAATAATTTTCATAAATGAAACATACATCTTTAGTATTTAGTAAAACATTTCCAATCCCGAAAATCACAGGGTTGCAATAAAGAAATACCAGGATTTGCAGGCCTAGTATGTGTGCTTTCTAGTTTTCTGAGTCTATGCCTTAACTTTTTGCTGCTATCTTTAAGTGTAAATTCGCTAAGATTTTCCTTTTACTTGCACTTTTTGGTCAAAATCCCTAGGCTTAGAAATGTCAGTAATGAAAAATAAAATAAAGCAAATTTAAAATAATAAAGGGAAACTTTTCAACAAATTCCAGAATTTTTATATGGCTCAATTGGCAAAGGATTTTAAGTTTGTTTTGGAAAAATTGTTTGTTATCTTATTTAAAAAGCATGAGCTTGATTTGAAATTTAATTAACAAAATATATTTAAAAAAAACAGCTCGGAATTGTAACAAACTATTTTTGAACTGGTAAACAATATCGAAACAACCGATATCGTCGTGATCGATGTTACATTTGGCAGCAATATGCTAGATGCGGAGCAATCGTGGGGGTCCAATATTGACTTCGTTCAGCGACTTGTGATGTTTACATTATACAAAAATTTCCACTCTAATGCTCACGGCAAAAAGTTAAAGTTGAAGCCGAAGAGACATATACTCGTAAGTACGCAAGTAATTGATATTGGCAGCCAGCTCTTAAATCACAGAAAACTCGCATGCAGTCGCAGAGATAAAATTGGAGTCGTCGCGCCTATGCAATTTATTGTGCTGCGAATTGGGGCAGCCAACAAAGTGTTGAAAAGTCACTTACCGATAAGATTTATAGCTTAAATGACAATTGTTTAATAACAAATAACAAAAGAGTAAACCAAAGCCATAGCGCAACAGGAACAGATTATGTCGACGCAGCGATCGGGCTGAATGTTTGTAGGATTTAGTGTTTGTAGCACGCAAATGAAAATCCTCCAGAGGAATTTAATTCAATTACACTATAAATAATCAACAAACGAATTGAAAAGCACTGAAGTTTTCCGCCCACCAATACAAATTGGAAACAGAAATGCCAGCAGTGTAAGCGAACAAAATCAATTATTTATCAGGAATACACTGTGAGCCCTGGCTACATGCTGTTGGTGCACGTGACAAGAGATTTTGGTTGGAAGCTCAATGTGCAATTGTTGCTTATATTGATGGCTTATGCAAATGGGCGAGATCTGCAGTTTTATGCGGATTCCGATTTGCTTTTTTCGCAGCTCGAACCTGGAAAGTGTGGCATGGTAGGCAAGGCCTGGCACCGCAATCGAAACCTTACCTTAAACCAAAACAAGAACTGGCAGCCAAACTGGACGCGGAATGAAAAATGTATTCGAAACCTCCGCCAAAGCCCAAACTAAATACTATTAGGAATCCAAAACCAAACCATAACTACAAGTGGATATCTGATACAGATAGGTACCAAAGCCCAGATCGAAATCTGAAGAAATTGAAATCTAAAACAAAACTGGAAGCCTGACCTAGAACCCTAACCGGAGTAGTAACTATAACCGATATCGACATCTAAACAAAAAACCAAGACCAGAACTGAAAACCGGAACATATGCCGAAACCAGTACTGAAATTATAATCGAAATCGGAACGGAAACCCGAATCGAAAAACAAATCGAACCCTGAACCATAACCGAATTTGGAAACCTAGTCTTAGTTGGAACCAAAACTAAAGGTAAAACCTGTAACAGTACCGAAAACCGAAACCTTAGCTAGATTCGAAACTGGAAACCGTAAAACAAAACCTGTACTATATACTTCTTCGTAATCGGAAAAATAACTCAAATATAAACTTGAACCAAAACCAAAACAGAAAGCAATGGCGAAACCCGTATTTAAACCCTAATCGGAATCTCAACCGCATCGGAGACAAGAATAAACCGAGATGGGTTGACTAACATGATCTCGGTTCGGCAAACATAAGATAAAACCTTAACCAGAACCGGACCTGAAACCTAAACTTCGGAACCGAAAGCTAACTGAAACTAGAACCAAACCCGAACTTGATAACGAAAGTGACACCATTATCAAGAAGCCGGTATAGCAGAACCTATGATAAATAAAATATAAATGAAAATCAATTTAGCAGCCGAAGACGAAGTTAAGGACATGACCACAATCTGAACAACATGACATCCCTTGTGTGTTTGTACATATGTGGTATGATGAAGTCTACTTAACCTAATGTACATTCGAAACAGATCGATATGCAATTTATTAATATTAAGCATTCATGTATTAGTATTCTAATATTTTATCAACCAAACATCAACCAGACATGTCTTAATACGAGAATGAGGATATAGAATGACAAATTTGAGCATACAATAATATTGAAGCATTAAGCCAACCGTTCATGCCATGTCAACCTTAACTAGCAAGCACATCAATATACATACTAGGATTATATTATCACCACAGCACAAGTCAGACTCTGCAGGCAAATCAATAGCAAGTGACTGAAATTGAACTTGAATGACATGGACAAATGGTAACTAGTTCGATCATAAGCCCGAGGTAGGCATACCGGTCGTAAGAGGCGACTAATATGCACGAAGGTAATGACGTGCAACTCGATGGTTGATCTACGGATATGATGCCTCTCATTACCCATCTCTCCTTCCTTACGGAAGGAGGGGTGACATGACCTAGAAGGTTCCACTGGTCATACAAAATCGCTACCACGACAGTCGGGCAGTACCGCAAGGGAGTACCGGAGCGTACCGGATTCATATCCGGCCAAGGACTGTCAGTTCGACAGCACCCCCCAAAACCTGCGGGGAGTGTTTTTGTCGTTACCACAACAACAACAACAACTAGTTCCAAGAAGGATTGCACAATTAATTATTTCAAGAAGAAACATGATTAAATAATTAATCAGAAAATAATAATTACTTAGCAACTAATCAAAATGTTTAATTTCTCGATTGATAAATCATTATTTAATTAATTAGATTTTTCACAAACTGAACTATTTTTGATTAAGCAGATTAATGATTTTTAGGCAATTTTTTTGATTTTGAAATATGGTACTTCCTCGTATTCAATTCGGCAGTTGACCGCACGCAAAAGAAATGTATGGCGCACGGGAATGACTTTCGAATGTACCAAAAGCGCACCAGTTCTGACCTACACGGTCTCCCTGCAGGTGAGCAACTCTTAGTTAGTACGTGCCCATTTATCGATATATATTTTATTTTAAACGTCCTTCAGGAAGTATCAAATACGAAAAGACAACAATGTTTATTGGCTTACAACATATTGGACATGGACATGTGCTTTACAGCCGCCTGTTTTCCATTGACCCTCATGACAAACAACTCAGCTTAGTTCGTTCGTGACGCTTCGCTAATTCTGCCATTCATACATTATACGCCATGCACCTTCGTACTTATCAGCTCGTTTTAATGCTTCAAAGTGCTTACAGTTTATTTGCCTTTTGTTTGTTTGTTTTGTTGTTCGTTTGTGTTAGTAAATGCTGGTAAATACTCTTGAGTCTAGTTGTAGTTGAGTGAATTGCTGCTGGTACACAAAGCACCAAACGGTGAGATGAGCAAGCAAACAAGTGGCCAGTTTCCGGTGGGACAATGACGTCTGCTTTTTGTGTTAGGAGGATGTATGGTCTGTTGCACCGGACAAACACGCAGGCAGATGTATATAAAACCTAGTATGCTCTTGATTATGCAATTAAGCTTTGAGTGCAAGCTTTTGTTGCGGAACCTTTAAAAATTTGTGTCATTAAAGGTTAAATTAAGCTGGGATATTTGAATGTTTTGAATCAAGGAATATTGAAAATGTGCGACTCTGGCTTTAAATACGAGTTAGTAAAGCAAAGGTAATATTAACAAGTAAGGGAGTCTAAGCTTGGGTGTATCTGAGCGTTACAAACTCAGTTGCGAGCTTTATTAACAAAGGTGGAGCTATTTTTTCCTGGATATAAGCAGGCCGAAAAACTACTACAATAATAAAAACCGATTAATTTCCTTTATTCATGGCACTTAAATAGCGAGCAATGCTTCCACCAATTTTCATAATAATCGCCTTCCATAATATGAGGGAAAATTAGGAATTCAGAGTTAAAATGTGGGCTGTGCCCCGCCCACTTTAAATTGGTTTGTCAACGTTACTATTTCTGCATAATTTCCAAAAATTTTTTTTTTTTTTGTACAGTTATCCCTTCACAATTCTGCTGAGGCACTTGTTTTGATGCTATTTATTATCAAAAGTGGGCATGCTTATCAACCAATTTTGCTAATTTTTAGCAATTTTTTTTTATATAGCTCTTATTATCGCTACCAAGATTCTTTAGTTAGCTGGGCCATAACCTAACCTAATTCCACCTACCAAATTCTAAAACGCGCCAGACATAAACACGAAGAAAGAATTCAAGTTTTCACCTGCGGTGTAGGCATATTCCATTCCTATGAAGCCTTTACTAAACCTACATATGAAATCTAGTTAAGTAGCAACGTGGCCAATATTCAATTCCGCAATAGAAATCCCTTTACATGCATTTCTTTGTCTGTTCGTCCCACATAATAGTGCGATTTCCGCTTTTGTTTTGTCGACATCCGCCTCTCATTTTCCGTGGTTTGCATAATTTGCATCTTCCGTTTGAAAAATGTTACATTCAAAACCATGTAGGACTTTATGTTTGTGGCCAGCTTTGGCTGAATGTATTGCTATTTTTATTACTGCATACTATTGTGGGCGATGCTATTTTGAAAATTATAGTTGTAGCAAATTGGTTACACGCTTCTATCCGGTTGCATGACTGAAATTGTATAACCACATACATACATGCAATAAGTTGAAGTTAAATTGAGAATTTTTCTAAATACTTTAAGCACATGTGAAAAATTTGTATGCAATTAAATTTTTACCTTGAATTGGATGAGTTTCAGGTCAGGCTCTTCAATTAATTGGTTCTGTATCACTTTATACAACTTTCAGTAACATGAGCAAGATGATTTCTTTTTTTGGAAGTTTTGACTTGGCAATGGCAAATAAGAGCAGACAATAGAATAAAATAAAATAAAATAAAAGAGGAAAAATTACAAAGTTATGCACAGCGATGGTATGGGATGACATGTTTCGAAGTGCCCAGCTTCTCATCAGACCCCTTCTCGGACACTGAGATACGAACCCAAGTGTCTGCACCAAAGCCGCTGTTAGAGTACTCTAACAACTAAGCTATAATGCCCTGTAGCGTCACGATGCATTTTTCCTCTAATGTGCCATTTGCTTATTCCTTTTATACATTCTTTGGTACATATATTTTATATGTCAACTCAAGGAAAGTGGAATATTTTTAGGCGCGTTCATAGAACAGTTTTAGATACAGAAGGGCTTTTTTGCATATCAATACTTCCGTGTTATTTGTTATGCACCCGCACTGTACCTGTATCAATTATAGTTATGGTGACTGTTGTTGGAGCAAAGCTCGAATTTTTATGTTTGTTTGTTACTTGATATTAGAGGAAAAATTACAACGTTATGCACAGCGATGGTATGGGATGACATGTTTCGAAGTACCCAGCTTCTCATATTCCACTTCCTTAAAAATATTCCACTTTCCTTGAGTTGACATATAAAATATATGTACCAAAGAATGTATAAAAGGAATAAGCAAATGGCACATTAGAGGAAAAATGCATCGTGACGCTACAGGGCATTATAGCTTAGTTGTTAGAGTACTCTAACAGCGGCTTTGGTGCAGACACTTGGGTTCATATCTCAGTGTCCGAGAAGGGGTCTGATGAGAAGCTGGGCACTTCGAAACATGTCATCCCATACCATCGCTGTGCATAACGTTGTAATTTTTCCTCTAATATCAAGTAACAAACAAACATAAAAATTCGAGCTTTGCTCCAACAACAATCACCACAAAATAAAATTAAATTAAATTAAATAATACAAAATAAAATAAAGAAATAAAATAATAAAAAATAAAACAAAATAAAATAAAACAAAATAAAATAATAAAAATAAAATAAAATAAAATTTAAAAAATAAAATAAATAAAATAAAATAAAATTAAATAAAACAAAATAAAATAAAATAAAATAAAATAAAATAAAATAGAATAAAATAAAGTAAAATAAAATAAAATAAAACAAAACAAAGTAAAATAAAATAAAATAAAATGAAAAAAAATAATAAAAATAAACTAAAATGAAAAAAATAAAATAAAATAATATAAAATAAAATAAAGTAAAATAAAATAATAAAAAGAAAATAAAATAAAGTAAAATAAAATAAAATAACATAAAATAATAAAAAAGAACAAATTAAATATTAAAAAAAATAAAAAAAAATAAATAATAAAAAATAAAACAAAATAAAATAATAAAAATAAAATTAAAAAAATAAATTAAATTAAATTAAATTAAATTAAATAAAACAAAATAAAATAAAATAAAATAAAATTAATTAAAATAAAATAAAATAAAATAATATAAAACAAAATAAAATAAAATTAAAATAATAAAAATAAAATAAAATAAAATAGAATAAAATAAAGTAAAATAAAATAAAATAAAACAAAACAAAACAAAGTAAAATAAATTAAAATAAAATGAAATAAAATAATAAAAATAAAATAAAATGAAAAAAAATAAATAAAATAAAATATAATAAAATAAAATAAAATAGAATAAAATAAAGTAAAATAAAATAAAATAAAACAAAACAAAGTAAAATAAAATAAAATAAAATGAAATAAAAAGAAAATAAAATAAAGTAAAATAAAATAAAATAGAACAAAACAAAACAAAGTAAAATAAAACAAAATAAATTAAAATGAAATAAAATAATGAAAATAAAATAAAATGAAAAAAATAAAATAAAATAAAATAAAGTAAAATAAAATAATAAAAAGAAAATAAAATGAATTAAAATGAAATAAAATAAAAAAAATAAAATAATAAAAAAGAATAAATTAAATATTAAAAAAAAATTTAATAAAATAAAGTAAAATAAGATGAAAGGAAATCATTTAAAACAAAGTAAAATAAACAAACACTTTCTTTCCAATATATAATAAGAACTGCCCCCCTTTGCGTTATATTTGTTTCGACCACATTTTCATTTTATCGTCACGTCACTTCATCACATCACGTCGCATCAATGCATGGAATCATATCACCATCAGGTACACATATAATTTTGTATGTAATCAGATATACTTTTCGGCAGCACCACACCTTCTTTCAACAGCTCGGCTGGTGCTTCGCCATTTCCCCGTCCTCTATTATTTTTGAATTGATATATTAACCGTGATTGGGGATTGGGGCATTGTTTTCATCAAATCCCCAACAATTTAGGAATGAGGATAAACATTACCTTAAGCCTGCCGATTTTTAAAGTGCATTTAATTTCTTTAAGTTTCTTTTTTTGACGGATGCCACACAGATTGAGTAGACCTATCGACACACATATATTTTCTTTCACAATAGCTTCATAGTTGGGTGGTAAAAAAAAGCGAAACTTTTCCAGCTTGGTCGTATATTTTTGAAGCTATTATTGTTCGAAGTGTGGGCGGTTTTAATTAAGTTTAAATGTGTCAAACAGGCCACTGATTTTGATCCTAACGAAACTTGTTGGATGTCGTCAAACTGAATGATGTTTGTTGATTCGGAATATTATTAGTTTCAGCCTTTTTGCGCTACACGCGTATCGAATTAAATTTCATCCCATCTCCCCAATTTTTTGAGTTTGTGTCGACGTTATGCTGATACAAGTTAATATTGTTTTTGAGACTTTGCTAAAACCTTAAGCATGAATACATAGAGTTCACATAAGCTTGTTTTATATTTCTGCTCCTTAGACGTTCTACGGCATCCTAGCATGAAGATAATTGAACTTACACAGCAGCTCTGAATAATTTATTCTAGTCACAATACAAATGTTCAATAACATCAACATGTGTATATGTATGTGTCTATGTATTAGGCAAAGAAAATAATTTTGTTTTTGTAGATTCGACTGATATTATTTTTCAGAATGAAGAAATAAAAATACTGTCAAAGTTGCGGACCTTATTATTAGTTTTTAGACGTCTATCATTGCTCCTTTTTTCTTTAAAACTGTTAAACAATTGAAGTAAAAAAATTTAGCTGCGTATTATTTTGTAGGAAATTATGGTCCTTACCAAAAGATTCGCGTTGAAAACTTTCTTCGCGTGAGTCGAGTAATAAAGCTTTAAACGGTGATAGCTTTTTCGATTTGAAATTTTGGAAATTTGATTTTTCTAACTGAAATGTATGTGTACTTTTTCTTTTCATTCTGAAAGCAAATATCAGTGCAATTTAATATATATTTTTTCTTGCTCAGTCTAGTATATACGCCACATTTTTAACAACAAATAAAATGCCTGAAGGATCATGCCAGAATTACAGCAAAATTATAAATATAGGTTAGTGGAATTAAAAATGTCGTCAGCCTTCGGGCATTTCCCAACGGCTGTTGATGAGGTGCGAAGCATTACTAACTAAATGCCCTTTTGACATGCTTCCACGCTCCTCCACGAGCAGCACCTAGTAGCAATATTTTCTGAAACTGATATTAGTAGAGCGAAATGCCTTTCTATGTGTTGGTAGAAATAAGTTTGTATGTATAAACGAGACATTTAAACTAGAAATACTGTGGGCATTCGCTTTCGATTCTGAATATTCCAGTTATAACTTGGGTGGCAAATGGTTCAAGGTGGAAGTATCGAGATTTTTTACTCTTTACTTTCAATAGTTTCTCATTCAGCTAAGAACTTGTACCTAGAAAAGGGTGTTTCTTTTCAAGTGTATTTCTGCCATTAAAAAAGCTTCTCACCAAAAGTTTATCTGCGATCGCAGATACCGTTCGGAGTAGACATAAAATATATAGGTCTTGCCAATTTGTAGGGAAAAGTAGAAACACCACTAAGCAAATTGAAAGAGAAGATCGGTCTTAATTTCCTCGGAGGTCTATTGCGAAAAATTATTATTTCTATTGATCATTAATAATTACCGTTAAAGGTAGTATAACAAGATTGCCTCTAATGCAAGAATTATTCGAAAGCAAAGTGGACGAAATCGATTGGGGACCTTGCTGACTACTATATACAATATCTTTAAAGGGAACATAAACGATTATAATATCACTTTTGGCCTGACTTCGCCCTTTTGATAGTAAACAATTCCACAAAACTTTTAATGCCAGAACTGGAACAAGATTTGAAATTTGGTCGAAATGTAGTTGTTATAACGGCAACTGTTTATTGTGAAAATATGCGAAATCGGTCGAGAGCTACCCCACTTTTTTGTTTGTAAAATTTAGAACGCGATATTTCTGTAAATATGTAAGTTTTCCATATAAATAAGACTTTTCAAATGTAATAAGCTTTCTAATCAAAACTCAGCAACACATAAAGTTTGTGGAAATATTTACAATATTATAAATGGAATTTGCATTTTTTTTTTTCTTTTTCTCACTTAATTTTTACATATCTATATAATATCATCTCAACAGCTGATAAGATCTTTTTTAAATTTTTATTTAATCTTAAGTTTTAATTTTTTCTAAACTCTCAAACTTGCTTTCAATCTGTTTGTTTATATTTTAACATGTGCTGTTTTGACGTTTTAGAGAAGCAATTTTCAACATGGCCGCCGTGCTGTTACCTGTTTTACTATGCCATGATAACTAGTTATTAAGGTATTTCTGTGATGGTCCTGTCTTATATTATTTTATGAAACGCAAAGGAAATGAGTAGAAATTATTAAGATCTGTGTGTTAGGAGGTTGGAGTATGCCCGAGATAGGTATATTTGTCGTAATAGGCGACTAAAATCCACATTGACTCCTTTTCCGGGGTCAACGAACGGTGCTTGTAACGGAGCTTACCAGATCCATAGCTGGCAAAAGACTGTCAACAACAGTGTAAAACTGTTGGTTCCGTAACGTCCCATTCCATGAATGGATGCGCCGACCAACGAGGCTGAAGTAGTATGTCAATAATTATAATAATAATGCAAACTATTCGAAAAGTAATGCCACTAACTTTGATCGTGTAAAAATGCAGTTCTAGCTCAGAAGTAGAAATTTTCTTACAAAATCGGCATATTTACTTCTCCACAGACAAAAACAAACCAACTTCGTTTGCCATGTTGAGCTTATGTTCACATCCTGCTCAAAAGCTGTGTTTGCTAAGTTCAGGCAGTCACACAACCATGGTTTGAATTGAGATATATTTTTAACTCTAGCATCAAATATAAACAGTTTATAGTTAAATCAATCACCTTATCAATTCAAACATTTATAGATGACTGTACTCTATTAAAAGCTTCTTAATATCTTCATCATTGGCTTACATATTGCCGATATTTCATTTCTTTTAAATAAAAACTATATTCTTACATTTCTTTCAAAATGCTAAACATTCAATGTAATCCCAGCTATAACAAGGCTAGCCCTAGATGGGTTATCTTTAAAGACACATAAAACGACCAAAGTAAAGTACGATAAACATTTAATGACTTTTAGGCTTCATCATTATCACTATCAGGCTGCGAGCAACTACCGAACAGTGGAATAGATTTACGCACACTATCAGTTTGCAATTTTCTACCTTTTAACACGCACACCCATACCTTCACACGTACATCATAACCATAACAATGATATGTAAGCTACCCAGCAGACAATTTCATATAAAACAAACGTTTAGTAAGCGTTCTAATATAAATGAATCGAAACTCTTGTAAAATGATGCAAAAGTCCACAAAGGGAGCTTTAGAATGGCCATTTCAGAACGCGTTTTGCAAATATATGAATTAAAATTGCTATAATCAATTTTTATACGCTTCATATAAGCTTTTTATATGCTGAGACTCTGCTTCGAACAACACTCCCAAAATACTTACAATATAAAATATTTGGTAAATGTATTGCAAAAGCCTTATTTTAAGCTTGATTTTGCAAAGCGCTTACCAAATTGTTTGCTGGGTTACTGTGTCATCTATTATATAAAATGCCTGCCAAGAGACTCCGCTGATGGCATTGGCATTGATAGAAGCCATGTTGCACGCATTGTAAGCTTGGCGTGTGCGAGTAGGCATCGTTAAGTTGTTTGTACGATGCGTGTGTGGGGAGAGAGTTTTATTTTTCGATTTGTTCCGCAAGCTGGTTAATGTTATAGAGAATGCATAAATAAGAGCTTCAACGCGCATAGGAATGAGAGTTTTGCATAGTTTTTCGTTATTGCTAGTTTGCACGTTTGTATGGCCAGCTCACCATATCTAATTGAATGTGATTACCTCCTATTTTTTGCATATCAGTTTCTAGCCGGAAAATGTGGTCTGATACGCATTATTTACGCATAAAAAGGCAAAAATTTGTAGAAAATGTGTTGTGCTTAGAGCAAATACCTTAAAGGGGTCTTCTCACACCCTTGAACTTTGAAACACCAGTAGCTTATAGAGTTCACATGGTTCAACAATAGTTCGAATTACTATAACACTGTTGGATACGGGGTAAGACTGTTATTTACAAGACCCCCAGCGGGTTAATATGCTTGGAACATATCCGCGGTAAATATGCCTGTCATAAGTATTAACTAAATTCTACGACCCGAATCGGTTGTACTCTGCAGAGTGTTTTGTCTAACAAAACTTGTAGTAGAAGCTCGGCCTGAAGAGTAAATTTGCTTCAAAATAGGTATAGACTTCCCTTATAATACAATTTTCCGCATCATAGCCAAGAAACATTTTTTATATAAAACGTTTCGTTAAATGGAAAAATGTGATAATTCAACAGTTTCTATTGTCTTACGGCCCTAAAAACACTCTTATAAACGATTTATCAGTTCGGCACTATTTTAATAAAGCTTTTGAAATTTTTGAAGACGTTTGTGAACTTTTCGAACAAAAATCAACCAATCAATTGATCTTCCTAGGGAAATTCCAGTCACTCAGTCTCAACTTGCGTTAGGAGATGGTAATAGGTTGAACTTCTAAGCGCGGGCATACCAAATGTTTGAATGTTGTTGGTCTCCACCTAATACCAATCATATTTTAAGATAATCAACGGAGCAGAATCTTCTAAAACT
This sequence comes from Merzomyia westermanni, assembly GCA_949987695.1. Lineage (NCBI taxonomy): Eukaryota > Metazoa > Arthropoda > Insecta > Diptera > Tephritidae > Merzomyia > Merzomyia westermanni. The sequence continues at coordinate 159,803,290 of OX465288.1, read as the reverse complement.
GACTATGACCTAACTCCATTAAAAGTGTTTGTTTCCTACGACTTCCTCGCGAAGATATTGAATACATTTTCGGTAGTGAACTTGCCTATAAGACAAGCCGAAGTACTGCTACAAGCTACCTCGTATAAAATAATGGATCTTACTAGTTCACTGTAACTTGTAGCACCATAAAAGAGCACAACCGTGTCTTTCTCTAAATCCAGAATCCCAGTCGAGATTTATCTGCCCACACCAGACGCTACTTGAGCTAAGGTAGATTGAGTACTTCATACTTCTTACTAAATTTCACTAGTTCCACTTTATTTTGGCATAAGGCCACAGCCCGAGGACGATGCACATGAGTTACCCAAGTGCCTCATGCATCAGGTCGCACAACTTCTAAGGAAACTTGCTGCTATACGCGATTGCATTGCAATCCAAATACGCCACGATCTTTCCAAATACCCACTGCGTTGCCATCAGAAGTGAATTTAAACTGACGTGGTAACCCTATTATTGGTTGATTTCGCAGCATGAATAAGTAGCTGTAAATTTGCAGTAAGACACACGAAAAAATTGTATGACGTTATTATCTGCTTACTTAGATATACGATATATACATACAGGGTGTTTTTTTTACAGGTTTGTTTTTCGAATAGAGATAAAACTGGCATTTTGTGGTCAAATCTGGCACCTCTAATGTCATTTATGTTCAGTTTGGTTTGCCATTTCATCATGAACAGGTTGACAAAAGAACAACGCTTGCAAATCGTGCAAATTTATTTCGAAAATAATGGTTCAGTTCGCGAAGTTTACCGTGAGCTCCGTCCATTTTATGGTCGACATAATCGTCCATCAGAGCAATTAATTCGGTTAACCATGGATCGTTTTCGCACTACGTTTACTCTATGTGATAATACGCATCCGCAGAGACGTCGAACAGTGCGCACCGAAGAAACAATTGCCGCTGTAGAGCAAAGTGTTGAAGAGGACCCGAATGAATCGATTCGCCACCGTGCACAGCAATTGGAGCTTTGTCCATCAACTTTATGGAAGATTTTGCGCAAAGATCTTGGCTTGCGACCTTACAAGATCCAGCTTGTGCAAGAATTAAAGCCGCGAGACCATGCAATTCGTCGTGATTTTGGTGTATGGGCCGAAAATGAGATTGATTTCGATGCTGATTTTCATCGCAAAATTTTGTTCAGTGATGAGGCTCATTTTTGGCTGAATGGCTACGTCAACAAGCAAAATTGCCGCATTTGGAGTGAAGAGAATCCACATGAGACCCTTGAAACGCCATTACATCCACAAAAACTGACTGTTTGGTGTGCTCTATGGGCTGGTGGAGTCATTGGGCCATACTTCTTCCGCAATAATGCTGGAGAGGCAGCTACCGGTAATGGAGACCGGTATAGAGCCATGATAACCGACTATTTTGTTCCCGAATTGGATGGCATGAATGTGGATGAGTTGTGGTTCCAACAAGACGGCGCTACATGCCACACAGCGCACGTCACAATCGATTTATTGAAGGAAACATTCGATGAGCGCATAATTTCGCGGAATGGACCTGTCAATTGGCCACCAAGGTCGTGTGATTTGACACCATTGGATTATTTTCTTTGGGGATATGTGAAGTCGCTCGTCTACACCAACAAACCAGAAACGTTAGGGGAATTGGAAGCCAACATTCGTGGCGTTATTGCCGACATACGGCCCCATATGCTCGAAAAAGTGGTTGAAAATTGGACCTGTAGAATTGGCTTTATTCGAGCCAGCCGCGGCGGCCACATGCCCGAAATCATATTTAAACAGTAATGGCATAAAATTATCCTTCCAATAAAGCCAAATTGATGGACCTTAAAACGATTTTCTTGTGTTTTATTTCAATTCGAAGTTCTATACCCCTAAAAAAAACACCCTTTATATATACATACATAAATAATAAGGTGGGCTAAACTTTTTTTCCTAGAAATTGTACTTTAAAAAAAGTTAAATTACAACAAACAAAATTCTCTACACTAGATTATGAAATAAATAAATAATAATGATATTTCAGTTGGGCCAAGTTGTTTATAACACTGCGTTACAAAAACGAGCTTTAGTTCTGTCCTATGAAACAAATATACATTTTCGGAAAGGGGGGAAAAAAAATACACGTGTATCGGCGATTTTCATGTACACGTTATAATTTTTTTTTATTGTTTTGAAAATCGTCGATACACGTGTAGTTTTATTTTTCGACCCTTTCCGAAAATGTATATTTGGTTCATAGGACAGAATGTGTGTAACGCGGTGTAATATTGTTTGCTGGGTTGGAGCTTCTTGGGCTGATAAGGTTGAAATAAAACAAAAGTTGACAGAAGAATGACAATGGATCCATTACCATCATATGGTGCCCGTTATGCCCTCATAAGCATGAAGTCACTGGCGTCCAGGCGTTCTATTCAAACTCTGCTGTTTATATATGACCTAATCTGTGGTTTGGTTAATTGTCCGGAACTCTTAGCTCAAATTAATTTTAATGTCCCGCGCAGAGCTGTCCGCGTGTACTATCCGTTTAATGTCATGATAATCCGAGCCAATTATTTTAATTTTGATCCAATCTCGAGGGCTCTCGCAGAATTCAATAAAATTTTTTGTAGTCTTGATCTGGATTTCGCACTTTCGAGGACATGTTTTGGTTCTAAACTAGCTTCATATTATTCTTAATGTATCTTTCATGTATCTTTTTAGTCTGTAAGATTTGTTTCCCTAGTCTGTAAGCTTTGCATTGATAGTCTGTAAGGTTTACAAAAATCATAGACTTAATAAATTGAATTGAATTGAATTGAATTGAAACTGTCCGCATACAACAGCAGCTGAGCACTGTTATGAATTTCAAAGAAGATGTGGACAATACGAACAGCGCTTACACAGCTGTCATAAATAATTTAAAACATCATTTATTAAATTTATGTGAGTTTTTTTTACAAACTTTTAATTTTATTATTTCAAAGATCAGGGTTGGGCCACTTTGAATAAAAAATTTTTTAAATAAAAAATTGAATTTTATTTCTTATTCAAAAAAATTTGAGTGAAATATTATTGGTTATTCAAAAAGTTTTGAATAAGAATAAAATTTAAATTTTTATTCAAGCTTTTGAAAATGAAAAATAACAAATCGAGATACAGCAAAATTATATCCGTTCGTGCATATAGATATAATGCGTATTTGTAAAGATTTTTTTTTGGTTATTTCACATTTGGTGGATTTTACAAAATAAGGCTACTTAGGGATTACTTGGTGGTTTTAGGGATGATTTCGGAAAAGTTTTAGGGATAATTTTGGGATTTTTTCAACACAATTTCGTAATTGATTGATGGTTTACATTAAAACTTTTTTGCGCCCATATATAAATTATTTAGGGATCTTCATAAGACTTTTTCAGAGAAATTACTTCAAAAAAGGCGATTCCCAAATAGTCCCAAAAACAACACCGAAGTGACCCGGTAAAGCCCACAACACAATTAAGCATGTGCCCCGAAACTACGTTGAAAAAGTCAGAAAATGGTTCCTAAAACTATCCCGAAAACATCGAAGGAATCCCGCCAAAAGCCTTTTTTGTCCAGCAATGGTCCCGAACTTGCATCCAATCAACTCAGTGAATGTCAATTTATACAGAAATAACCAAAAAAAAATCTTTACAAATACGCATTATGTCTATATGCACATAAGGGTACAATTTTGCTGTATCTCGATGTGTTATTTTTCATTTTCAAAAGCTTGAATAAAACTTGAAATAAAATTTTTTATTCAAAATTTTTTTGAATAACTAATAATATTTCACTCATCACTCAAATTTTTTTTGAATAAAAAATATGTTTTTATATGTTATTTTTTCGTCACTGGTCACTAAAATTTTTGAAAACGCCCATTCCTTTTAAAGATACATGTACAATAGGGTGGGTTGAGAAGAAATATTTTTTTCTTAACATTTGTACTTTGTAAAAAAATAATTTTAAAAAAAAAGTTGTTTTTTATAATGAATAAAAAAAATATTTCTAAGAAACTTTTTTAAGTCCAAAAAAGTAAAAAAACCTTCATTGTAACACATAAAAGAGTGCATTTAACTTTTTGGTTTCCGTTGCAACAAACAAATACGAAACCTTTTTACTCACTTCTGACTTTTCATTGACTTTCGAAGGGATTCTATAACACCTAAAAAATTTGTTTTTGCAGTGGAACTACCTTGTTCGATCAATTATTTAATTAAACATAGAGTAGGTCACTCAGGTTATGAGTAAAAAAATTTTATTTCTTTATTGTATAAGGTACAAATGTATACTAAGTGAAAAAAAAAATTTTGTCGATCCACCCTAAGGGACTAATGCATTCCTACGTTCATACAGCATCCGCATAATCTTAAGCACGTACAAATCTTTGCCAATTATATACAGTGATATACTCATATCTTCAACTAGCCACAGAGTAAATAGTCACTCCAATTGCTAATGCACTCAGTCACTCAACACGAATGCCAAGTTAAGTAATGTACAGGGTGGCGCAAAAGTAATCCTCCTATCAGAAAATGCTATAAATTTTGCGATTGGCCCCTAAAGTCAGTTCTGTTTTGACATTTGTGTAGTAAACACATGCGAAATACACGTTAATAAACAATGTTACGCTACACTGCTCCAGAACGCGGAATATTGCTGACTATTTATTTGACCAATAATCGGTCGGTGAAAAACGGTTACTGCGCAAAAGTAATCCTCCTATCAGAAAATGCTATAAATTTTGCGATTGGCCCCTAAAGTCAGTTCTGTTTTGACGTTTGATCTACGAGTTCTTTTTGCCGCAACTTGATGAATTGGGATTGGAAAACATGTGGTTCCAACAAGACGGTGCAACAGCACACACTGCAAGTGCCACAACCGATATGCTGAACATCGGAAGCTTACTTTTGCGCCACCTTGTATTTGTAAGAATACCTGATTAACGTTTTACTATTTGTTAGCACATAAGTCCCTTCCGAAGGGTACAAGGAAGCGATACATTTTTCATGCATGCTTGTGTTCGTCATAGTTGGGCACAGTGCAATAAGTTGTTATTTACTAAATACAAATGAATGTATCTCTTTAAGGTTTCCAGACTACTTAACCGATCTTAGTGAAATTTTCACAGTATATTCTTAGGTTCACTGGTTACAGCATAGGATACCATACCAAATTTCATCGAGACATCTCAAAAAATGAGGCACTAGTATGCGTTCAAACAGACAGATAGACGGACGGAGAGATGGGCATGGCTAAATCGACTCAGCTCATCGTCCTGATCATTTCAGTATACTTATCAATGGGCCTGTCTTCTTCTTCTCATACCTACAAACATTTCATGTTCATAAAAGGTATAAAAATCAAAACAAAAAAAATATATAACTTCTTTATTGCAGTGGAGTATTAACTACTTGGCGGAATATTTTGCTTGTGTGTTATCCGATTTGCCTAATTTTTGGGAGGAGTATGCTACATACTATTAAGAAGCAGCTGAGTAATTTTCATCTAAAAAATATCTTGTTGAAATTACAAGCAATTTGTTTCTTTATGCTGAGAACTGGGCGGCGCCACGCCTACTTCCCCAGAATCCACAACATTTTTCTGTGGTCGAGTTATGCTTAAAAATCGTATTATGTGTGCAAGATCTTATTGATATATCTTGCATCGGGCTTCAAGTTTAAAAAAAAAAATTTCAGAACTTTGTTGAAAAACTGGTCGGGCCCTCAACTGATTTCGGTAATTTTTACAATAAACAGTTACCATTTTACATTCAACATTTGTTTCGACAAATCAATTTTTGCCAAATTATGGCATAAAAAATGTTGTGAAATAATCTACTATAAAAGGGCGGGCCACGTCCATTTTCGAAAATTTATATTTATATTTTTATTATTTTTTATACTTTGAAAGTGAAATAGAAATGATATAAAGGTTTTGTACGCAAAGTTATTGCCTATTAAATATATCTCTGATCCTTTTATTAATCTTTAATATGAAAGTGGGCGTGTACCTAAAACGGTTTCACCCATTTTTTTCGCGGGTGGGCGGTACCACACCCATTTTTTTAAATTTCTTGAAAAATTTATTTTATGCCTTAATCTTAATGTGCACACCAAAATGTTATCCTTATAAGTGTATTATGTACTGAGTAATCCCTTTCTTGTATTTTCGAAAATATTATATATATAAAAAGTAGGCGTGGCTATCATCCGATTTCGCCCAAGATATATCAAAATTTACTCAAGTTATCGTGTTCACAGACGGACGGACAGATGGACATGGCTTTATCAATTTCCCTTTTTCCCCTGAACATTTTGATATGTATAAGTCAATATCTATATCGATCCGTTCATACCGTTACATACTACCGTTAGGCGAATTGAGTTGATATACCTTGTGTGCGTAGCACTACTAAGTATAGTAAATTTAGGAGTGAGAAGAGAGCAATGTTATTAATGATAAATCAAGTAGAATGCCTATTCTACGTCAACTAAAAATTAGGAGAATATTTTTCCTTTGATATAGATAGGTAATTTGTCACGAATTATAGTCCGCTGGAGAAAATGGAAGGATCGAGCTTATTCTCAAAATAAAGCGGCTTGCATTTCCTATTACAAAAACCGGCTCGATTTCACTAAATCCCAGTTAATTCAACAACGAAATTAAGTGCACCATGCCAAACTATGTTGCTCATGCATTCAAATACATTCTTCATACGAATGTAGGCATATTTATTCGTCCATATATTTGTGACAGAAATGCATTCACCCCTTTATACAAACAACCAGGGGTGAGATGCAATTATACGCTTCATCGCTCAGCTGCAATCGGAAATTTACGCATTCATGTTTAAGTGGTAAACATGCGAACAGGCATAAATAGTATGTTAGAGGAAAGATGCACAAGTGGTCAGTTGGGAATAGAAATTTAATCAAACATGTTACATGTTAGGCTACGATAGTGCCGGTTCCAAATGACAGTAAAGCCTTACAACGAAATTGAGGCTCATTGTTGTTTTCCAAATTCAGTGGACCACAAATTTAATAAGTGACAATTGTTGGCTGGGGCACCTGCCATCATGCCTCGACTCTATTTGCTGCATATGTGTGATGGCCTTTTGATTCCTTAACCTCTTCGGGTATAATGTCCACATATGTACATATATGGACAAAGTTTTCATAGTAAAATAATTAGTAATGTTTCATTGTTTCTCTCAAACATTATAACAATTTATGGAGAACATATTCACTCGCTTTTCTACATTTTTAGTTTCTCTCTTTACTTCTACTGTAGCGATCATTTTATATACGATTTTCAAATGCGCTGAAATATGCAAGCTAGGATCATATTTTGTCACAAGTAAGTCAATATTTTTTCGTGGACACATAAACCCTTTTACTTTTTTATATAAATTTATTTCTTTTTTAATAAAAAAGCTATGAACTACCTTTTTTTTATTAATATAGGCATATTTTATTCTATTTTTCAATTATGTATATTAGAAAGTAAACAAAAAACTGTTTTTTTTTAGTATTAAAAAAAAATTTTTTTTTTGTTGAAATAAACTATGTATTTGTACAACAGTTTATAAAAATAAATCATAAAGAACTATTTTTCGAGCGTATTTTCTGTGCGGGATTGAAGAGGTTAAAGACAAACACAGTTTTACTCGTAGTTGATTCATATCATTATTTTTAAAAGAACCACTCTTGGAAAGAACTATGTATTTAGTAAGCTGCACTCTTAGGCTTTGTACTCAGGTCGTAAAGCGGGGATGTATTAAAAAAATTGCAATTTATTAAAAAATTGTTGAAAACAACATATTGCCACACATTTTTTGAAGTGTATTAAAATATTTGCAGGTTCTGTAAACCATTAGGTTATCAGAACGATGGTGTGTCGTCAGCTAAACTTCTATTTCTATTCATTTTTACCGCCCCCATTGCGCATGCCCCGACATCTGTTGGCACTATCATTGCTACAAGGTGGCGCAAAAGTAATCCTCCTATCAGAAAATGCTATAAATTTTGCGATTGGCCCCTAAAGTCAGTTCTGTTTTGACATTTGTGTAGTAAACACATGCGAAATACACGTTAATAAACAATGTTACGCTACACTGCTCCAGAACGCGGAATATTGCTGACTATTTATTTGACCAATAATCGGTCGGGGCCAAACGGTTACTGTGAATGGTGAGCGCTACAGAGCAATGATCAACGAGTTCTTTTTGCCGCAACTTGATGAATTGGGATTGGAAAACATGTGGTTCCAACAAGACGGTGCAACAGCACACACTGCACGTGCCACAACGGATATGCTGAACATCGGAAGCTTACTTTTGCGCCACCTTGTAATAACAGATTTGTTTTCAATGTGTAGACTTTAAAACTCCAATGTGCTCTTCGGTGTTCTTTGGTTTTTTAAATTAATAAATTAAATTCTTTTTCTGGTTAGGGTTACGAACTAGCTAATGCAACACTTCAAGCTGTCTTAGTTTGGCGTTTCCACGTACAATGTGTTTTTTAAATTTTTTTTTTTTGCATCTCCCCTACAAAGATAATGACGTGCAACTTGATGGTGGATCGACGTACAGGGTGGCTGATGAATTTTGCTACATTAAGAAACTCAAATAATTTTTTTTTCAGTGTATGGAATTCATTTTTCTTTTATTCATGTTAAAGCTCATTAAATTTTATTAAATATAGCTTAATTAGTTTTAAAAATGCATGTGCGGCATCTTACCAAAAAGTTGTTCATTACTGCTTGGAGAGTTGAGACAGGAATAGCCGCAATTGTTTCTCGAATGGATTGCCTTAGTTCATTCAAATTTGTTGGTTTTGCTTTGAAGACTTCCTGTTTGCAATAACCCCACAAGAAAAAGTCAGGTGCAGTAAGGTCAGGCGACCTGGGTGGCCAACGGAATGTGGAGTTTCTGGATATCAGCTTATTGGGAAATTTTCGTCGCAATTCTGTCATAACAGGTTGGGCTATATGAGGAGCTGCACCATCTTGCTGAAACCACACAGAGTTGAAAGAAATTCTCATTCGGCGTAATTCTGGATAGAAAAACTCTCTCAACATGCTCAAGTAACGGTCTCCAGTAACCGTAACGGTGTGACCGTTTTCTTCGAAGAAGTAGGGCCCGACAATGCAGCGTGATGAAACTGCACACCACACTGTGACACGAAGTGGATGCAATTCCGTCTCATGGAGTATCTGTGGGTTGGAAGCACTCCATATTCGACAATTTTGTTTGTTTATGTTGCCGTTTAAATCGAAATGGGCCTCGTCAGACATGAAAAGACAGTTCAACATGTTTCCATCCTCTTCCACCATTTGAAGCATCTTCTGGCAAAATTCCAAGCGAATCGGCAAGTCTGTAGCATTCAGTTTGTTGGCCATTTGAATTTTATATGGGAATAAGTCCAAATCTTTGTGCATAATTGACTGTAATGACTGTCTGCTTACACCCATTTGAGCAGATAAGCTTCTTGTCGAAACACGTGGATTGTTTTGTATGGCAGCAGCTACAGCAGCGATTGTTTCCTCCGTTCGAACTGAAGGGTTTCGATGGTAAGGTCTTCTGTTGACTGTCCCATGCTCGGCAAAATTGTTTACAAGTCTTATTATGGTCCATCTGCTCGGAGGATTGCCGCCAAACGTGCGCCTATACTCTCTTTGAACCGAAACTACGGACTCCAGTGCGTGATAGCGGCGGACAATCCAAATTCTTGTTTCGGTGTCCCAGTTATCCATTTTTGTTAAACGTAAAAGTCAATCTGCAAAATAAAAAAAAAATTAACCAGATTCATTAAATAGAAAAAAAGTTATTTAATTTTTTTTTGGTAGCGGCTTTCATCAGCCGCCCTGAATATGAAGCGCCTCACCTTTCCTTACAGATCTTCTCCGTCCTAACAGAGGGGGTGAAATGAATTAGAAGGTTCCACTGGTCATACCCAAAGTACCGAATTATGCCGGGTTTCCAGCAAAAGACGGTCACTTTCGCCAACGCTACCTAAAACCTTCGGGGAGTGTTGTTTTCGCTAAATACATCAAAAGCAACAACGTTTTTTTTTAAATGGTTTCCAGCTTTCACATTTTTTAATCTATAAACGAAAATACTTAATACTTCCATGTCCAATTTTTTTTTTTTGCAGTAAGAGTTCTACATGTTTTTGAAATCTATTTTGATTAGTCGAACTATTTAAAAACGAAGAAAGTATTTAGAAAAATACAAAGCATATCTCGCTCGCCGAAGTACTCTACCGTAATTGACGCTTAACCAATTTTTAAAGAGAAGGGAGGTCAAGTTATGCCCCAGCTGGATTTTCCTTTAACATCTTCTGGGCTGGAGCGTCTTTTTCTATTCTAATTAAATGCCGGCGAGGTTGGGCCTTAAAGCGTTTTACTTTGCACATTTTTGCTAGCAGCTCATGGCTAATTTCCCCTCGATATATAACATTGGCATTATAGGAAGATTTGTAAATATTCCGTAGAGCTTCGCCATCATCGTTTATTGACACTTAACTGCCTCGAATATCATATTGTCTGCGTTACTCACCTTTGTCGACGTGCTCTAGAGTTCACTTATCGAATATTTTAAGCGACATTTTATCTTCTTCCGACATCACACAAGATTCAAAGCCGCAAAATCTGGAAAATTGACGAATTAATGATTTCGTTAACTGCAAAACTCATTGTTTTTCGTTTCTTTATCCAGTACAGAGAAGTCAGAACATATGGCGTGCTTTTTAAGTCGCCTTGTAGTGTGTGTGATGAGTAGAGTTCCGACTAGAAATGTCGAAAGTAATATGTCAAAAAAAATATGCTATTATTTGCCAAGTCTCGAACCGACGTACCCAGTATCAGAATCACAAACACAAAAGTGTTTTAAGAAAAACTTATTGACTTGAAAAACTATCAGAAAAAGTAAAAAGCTACTGCTTTCATCTGCTGTACTTTTAAACATTTTGCTTTTGTCTAAAACCATTTTGAGATTTATGATTTGTATTTTAATGGTATTTCAAGGGTTTGTAATTTACTATGAACGAGTTTAAAAAATTGCTTTTAAATTTATGGTGACACTCGTCGTATCCAAAAACAAGTTAACAGGTGCAAAACTATTATGGAAAGCAGAGCGTAGATATCAGTACCAATATAGAGAATTCAATTTTTAAAGAGCCAGTGCGTCATATAGAGACAAATATTCCTGCTGGGTACATCCCGCATCAAGTCAAAAGTAAGATTTATACGTTCCAATATGTATGCAAACATATGCGACTTGTCAGTTGTTAACATAGCATTTGCAAGCATTATTCGTACTTACTCTGCTGCCATGCATTTGTATGCAAAAAAAAAAAGATTTTCCCTCAAATCACGTCATGTTGTTAAAGTCTTCATAAGCTTTTGAGTTGTTGTGATGCATCAAGCCACTTCATTCCACTTTCATTCAAATTACTCATACTGGACTGGTGTACCAAATCATACGAGTACACAAACAATTACTCATAGGAACAGGTGTGCAGCACAAATCAAATACATACACCACAAACCACCATTCGCTAAAATTAACATAAATCACTCTCAACTTATTCAAGAGCAGAATTTCTCTGCCCCACGCGTGCATGTGGCTATAATTGGGCACGTGCGTACATTTACAGCCATAACTCAACAATACTCAAGTCGTATTCAAGTAATTAAAATGATATACTCCAACACTTCATTAGCACATAATTTCGTTTTTATTTTACTCGTCGTTTTGTTGAATGGATTGATACTTGCGCTCGTGTGAGTGTATGCGGGTTTTCATTTGATTAATAGAAAGAGCGCAACAAACGAAAAATTTGATAAATGAAGCAAATGGCAATCGGAATGAATGAGCGAACAACCCGATTTTATTGGCAATACTTTAACTGAAGCAGCAAGGCAAACGGCCAAACTGGCATATTATGTATTAAAAATTAATTAAAACTTCAAAGGCATGGTGCAATAAAGCCATATGGACCTATTTCTCAACTTATTGAGAAATAAGGCCATATTAGTCAATACGAATCACCAAATATTCATTTGGGTTGTGACTGTTTTCGATTTCGTGTGCGATATTTCAATACGAAAAGTAAACTTGATCGAAAAAAGGGCTTGCGATGAAAATTTGGAATAAAATTACAATTTAAAAAAAAATTGTCATTTTTAAAAAACATTTATTTTATTATTCGTTTTCGCGACCTTTCTGTTTTCTAATTACTTCTTCTTGCCAGCTTGGGGTCGCTGATTTTTCAAAAATTGAAACCAAAAGATATTGATTTTACCAATATATTTCGACTACCAATGGTAATCGTCCTCAGGGTCAACTACATATAACAATAAAACATAAAAATATAATCACAACACGCTTAAAACTAATTGGTAAAAATGGAAAACTTTAAAAACATACATTATTACACGTCTGTCCTGTTTGACGTGGAGTTGTTTACTGTCCGTCTGTTTGTTTTTTATTATAATATGAATTCAAAATATTTAGCCTTGTTTTAAATATATGTCAAATAATTAGCATAGTTTAAATTCTTATAATAATGAAAAGTAAAAATTTGTAACTAAAAATCGCGCGACTTTTTATTCCAAGTTTTAGCCTTCGGCGCCTTTTTTTTAAATAAATGTCAATTTAATAAGACTAAATATTTTAAATTCATATCATATTGAAAAATGAAAATTTTGAATTTAAAATCATGTGTCAGGAAATAGCTGTCTGATTTATACGATATCATTGAGATGTCATGTCATACGTAAACACCACACGTGATATCAGCAAAAGTGCAACTAAAGCTAGAGAGGGAGTAGGTGTACATCGCTATGATAATTGCACCACCTTTTTTATATGAATGAGAACAAGTGTTGAGCAATACGGTCATATGGCGTTATTGCACTCCGACATGCGATGTCATTGAGATGTCATGTGATACATAAACATCACGCGTGATATTACCAAAAGGGTAATAATGCAATAATGGCCTTATTTCACATTCATTGTGGGAAAAAATGCATACTGATTAATATGGCCTTATTTCTCAATATGTTGAGAAATAGGGCCATATGGATTTATTGTCTATGGCTTTATGGAACCCCGCCAATTTTTATTAAGTTTAAGCAACTAACCAAAACTGTACATAAGCACGACGTAAAACAACGAATAGCGAATGTATTATGAACCAATTGGGGATTTCCCTTTTTAGATTTATTTTGCACAAACAAAATTATAGCACGATTGTCGATATCAACAAACAAACAAAATACTCTCAGAAATTTTAGTATTTAGTTCTAATTTCAAAGCTTCTAATTGCTGGAAATTCCAATTCCTTAAGGTTCTAAATTTTGAACTACTACTATATTAATTTTTGCATATACGACAGTTTTCCAAAAAACATGAAACAAAAAAAACCATACCAATGTTTCTAGCTGGAATACCTTAAAAAGGCTCAACGGACGAAAAATTAATTTTTCCCGTGTAGGAGATGCATTCAGCGAAATGTTTCTTATGCAAAAAGTATAGATGATTACCGGATGACTTTCCTTAATCTGGTCTCTCGAATGAGAAGGTGGCAAACGATTTGAGAGAAAGGTATTACCAACAACGTGTGCAATATAAACCCTAGGGCTGATGTTAACTGTCAGAAAATCGCTGGATGCTAGCTTTTGATTGAGAATGTATTCCAGGTATTCGATAGCAAGTATATTCTACCTTCGAAGGGCATTCGATATCCAATAAGTTATCGAAGGAAAATTGGTATAGGAGAGTGAAAATCACACATATTTTCCTTCGAAAATGGATTGGCTATCGAATGTAAAAAACATTTAATGTAAAAAACATTTGATATTCAAGGTTGTATTTGGCTGGATAATGGCTTAGTTTTCGAATAAAATAAAAACCTTTCTAAGCGTTCACTATAGAAGGCTGCCGTTTTCAAATATTTTCGAATTCTTTACCTAGAAAAATGTTTATTAGAGAAATTTCAAGCTTTGTAACAAAAATTTGTGAAGTGGACCACTTTTTTTCGGAAACTTGTTTTTCTAGTTGAAAACAACAATGAAAAAATGCCTTTGGGTCAGTTTTTTTCGGAAATTTGAATAGTTTTGTAAGTTATAGCCATAAAATTATTTTCGAAGTTCCCTCATTTTTGCCTATTTTCTCGCCATTGGTTAAACCGATTTTGCTCACTTTTGAAATACATATACAAGATGGTATCCCTTTCCAAACTGTATTTATTATATTGCTAGATTTATTATACCTTTCATGAGCATGGAATGGTATTATAACTTTAGTCCGATGTTTGTAAGTATGAGAAGAAGAAGAGATAGACCCAACAATAAGTACACCGAAATGATCAGGGCGATGAGCTGAGTCGATTTAGCCATGCCCGTCTGTCTGTCTGTCTGTTTGAACGCAAACTAGTCCCTCAGTTTTTGAGATATCTCACTGAAACTTTGCTGTGGGCCGCCTCTTTGCATTGCTCCCATACAATCGATTGTTCCGATAAATGAGGTTTGGGCTATGTATCTTTAAATTAACCGTTTTGCAAAGTTTATACTAATTTTAAGTAAGGATCGGACACCTAAAACCGTGATGCCTATTCATGAAAGGTATAAAGTCTTCAGCACAGTCGAAGACAGCCCTTTTTTTACTTGTTTTTTTTTGTCATTATTTGCATTCTTTTCAATATTTGTGACTTCTTCATCGCTGTCAGAGCGCGTTTTAGTATAATGTTGTTGGGCAATTCCATTACACACGCTTAGCACAAAAAAAAAATGTTGGCCCTATAATGCGTTGGGTATTCTATATTTCAATTTTTTTATAAACTTGTATTTAACTTTGTATAAAAATCTTTTTGCTAATTCTGAGTTAAAGCATGCATAGCACTTCGAATAATTTTTTTGTTACGTTTTGTAATAAAATGAAGTGTCTAGCCAGAGTTGTCGTTATTATATATTTTGTTCTTCTAATATCCTTTTCTTAACAACACTGTCACATACAGCTCCTGAGTATAAAAAGGTTAATACCTCCCGTTCCATTATAGGGCGCTAATTTTTTTCTGCTATAGTTGTGTAAAGGAATGCCCAACAACATTATCCTTAAAAGCGATCTGACCGCGATGAAGAAGTCACAAATATTTTAAAATTGCAAAAAAAATTTAAATATATTTAATGTACTTTGGAAAAGGTTAATATGGAGAAAAATCGGACTAGTCTATCGCGAAAAATTAAAAACACTTTGAAACTTCGAAAATATACTTTTTGCTTAGCCACTGCTTTCTCATTCCTTCCTAACTATAAATATTTGCTAGAAATTTACCAGTTATTAACTTTTTACATGTTACTAGAGGGCGCGGCAGACTTTGTCCTGCACAGAAACTTACCTGCATGGATCTAGAAATATTGCCTATCCCTATCCCTATCCCTATCCCTGTTCCTATACAACATTCATATTTATTCACCTGCCAAACCTTCTCTGGACTTCCACAAATAATTCAAGACCAAAATTAACTAAATCGTCAAGCCGTTCTTGATTTTAGCGATACTAACGAACAGCAATCTATTTTTATATATATAGATAATTCTTTTCCCTTTACTGTATTTGTTTTTTGATTTATTTATAAGCGTTATTATTCAGAATTTCATTTACTGTTTTCCATAGTGAGCGTATCATTCTACCAACTAACTAATTTATGCCGTGCGCAAGTCATAAATGTACTAATAATAGTTTGTCTAAATTGCAAGGAACAACAAAATTATTTGAGTGTGTGCAGATTATATCATTAGAAAGATTGCTTTGGAAATATTTGCTGTTTAAATTTAGAATCTAGGCAGAAGGATACACATTCGCAGCTATTTTTTTTTTTGTTTGCAAACGTGCGTGATTAGCTGACGCGCGGATTTTGGGCTTCGGAAAATATTTGAATCTATGGTAAATGTGAAGTATACAAAATGATATAATAACTTATAAGTAGGATAACTAAATAATTAAGATAACTAGAACTAATTTTAATAATAATAATAATTCCCAAACGGATTACCCACCATATCCCGCCCGACCGGCGCGAATGTATAGCTGGCAGTTGAATGTAGTAATTGCTGGCAGTAGTGATTTAGTCAAATTAACGAAGTCCTTCAAAGTTTTACACAAATAACAATTATTCGTTGACAGCAAGTGCTCCCTCTTATGCTCAATAATCGAACGATCCACTTCTTCTGCTTCTTAGTCCCAGCGCTAAATAGTACAAGGATCAGAATATTACATAAGCAATAGGTAGGTGGGCTGAAGAGCTGCCATCCAGGTCGCCCAAGTAGTTACTTATGTCAACGATCTCGTCCAACCTACAGCTGCTGCCAAAATTTTTGAAGAAGTGATGGATATTTGGAATCTCTCTTTCAGTAAAACTTTTCAGTTTTTCCAAAAGTTGACTAATACGAGTTCTGATTTTTCAAGAAATTAGGTCTTTAGCCATCTTTCCAGCATGCGCGGGCGTAGGCTGCTTATTATTATTATGGATACAAATTCTGAATCTCTTCAGGAGGGTGGTTGTTCTCTTTCCGCTACAACCTCGCTCTTGATATTGCACAAGAAGTGAGCTTCGTTGAAGTACCTCTAGCTATGGCGCTTTTATTGAGTTTTTTAGAAAAAAATTGTGTTCCCAGATTTCCCTAAGATAAGACAATAATCGTATTTTATTTTGTTTTGTTGTTTTTCCGACAGGGTGAATGATTGATGTATATTGGAACGATTTTTCGTCATCCCTTGTTTCGTTCTCGAAAATCGACACTGATGATGGCACAACGCCGAAACCGGTTTGTCTCAAAACCAAATTTGACAAGGGATGACGAAAAATCGTTCCAATATACAACAATAATCGTAGTCTGCTGTTGGTTTTGTTTCACTTTCTGGTATCAGTCCGACTCGCACAGTAACGATTTGTTTAACACTTCGAAGCATCGAGCCGTGTATTTGAGTATGCTGTTATGGCTGTCACACCTTACTACCGGTAGACCCTCAGCCCAAACCCTTTGGGGAAACATCATCAGTCATCCGGCTCTCTTCCAATCATTCGTCTGTGTGGATAATAATCTATTTCGAAAATAGTGCTCATCGGAAGAATATTCAAGATATTGCTTTGCCCTTTCTGAATTTCCAGTACCCAGATTTCCCAAGTCTCAATGCGGTTTGCACCCATACATAGAGTATTCGGAACTAAATTTCAAGCGACATCATAAATTTTGTCCCGTGTAACCCGGAGTAGAGTAAGAGGGCTAGTGCAGTTTGGCTTTCCCTGTAAACGACTAATACAATGCCGGTTCAACAAAAATTTTTAGAAATTTTCAAATGCCTCTGCTTGGAATACCGGCGCATAATTCCCAATATAAAAGTCAATAACGCTGAGAATAATCAAGAAATGGGAAGAATCACTTCACGCTTCTTGTTGACAAATTTCGAAAGGCTTATCCACAAGGAATTTCTCATGACAAAGCACTCAGAAACACATGTTAGGCCTTGAATTATCACTTGGTAGAGTCTCAATGGGCATTGTTAAACAGGCACACAAGCCGTTAGAATGGGAATCTCATATTCAGCTGAAGAGTCGGAAAGCGTTCAGCATTTGCTAAGCTAAGTAAGTGGAAAACTTTTGCATACTCTTTTGGAGCCGTTTACAAAACTCGAAAATAAGATGATAAATTCATTGATTTTGGCATATCACCTGTGACCGAATAGTTCAGCCAAGCTCTTTCAACCTAACCTAATCTATCAATAATCGGTTACGGTCTCGGTTCCTTTACTAGCGCTACGATCTTATGCTTTTATTTTTGTGTTCTAAGACATGTAGCAAAACATCGTTAAGAAGACAGCTCTTGGTCCACATGTGCTACAAGTTATAGCTAATAATGACTCTTTCTCACAGTCTAGTTTATAAACGCGCATCACTCAGCAGGGGAAACTAGTGTTCCTACAACTGAACGAGTTTTGGCCAATTTCTGAAGTGAAAGGGATAAGTTCTAGCTTTAGCTTCATTGACCATAAACCTCATCGTAATTTAGGACCATGCAACTCGTTATCGCAAAACAGAATTCTAGTTGATTGAAATAAGCTTGATTGCCAAATACTTTTTTATCGTCAGAATTATTTTACTGTGCATGTTTGGCAACCCTTTGTGTAAAAGTGATATGCTATTTCCACAGGTTCTTTCACAATCAAATTTAAACAACAAAGGCATCGTATTGTTGCCAAGAGGTATGACAACAAATCTTTAACTTCTAGAAACCACACGCAGAAAAGTGGGACCTAGGCGCTGGTACCATAGAAAACTCTTAAAAACTGAGAAATATGAAACCGCACTATGAAACAGTACGAAAGTGATCTCGGGTTGGGCAACGGTTCTATATTGCGAGGCAGTTTTTCAGCCACGCCCACCTGCAAAAAAAATATGCTGTATATTAAACCAGAATTTTCAAACCGTTGGCAGCCCTTTTCATGAGTATCATATATTTTAAAACTTCTTATCACTTAAAATAAATCCAAAAACAAAAAAATTATGAAAATTGGTCTTAGATGATAAATTATGTCGCTAACACATTGATAGTAAATTTGTTGAATAGGTGGCAACCCATTTTATTAAAGTTATACAGGGTGGCTGATAAATTTTGCTACATTAAGAAACTCAAATAATTTTTTTTTCAGTGTATGGAATTCATTTTGCTTTTATTCATGTTAAAGCTCATTAAATTTTATTAAATATAGCTTAATTAGTTTTAAAAATAATGGAATTTATAAGCCCCCTCTGCTCGTCGATGCATGTGCGGCATCTTACCAAAAAGTTGTTCATTACTGCTTGGAGAGTTGAGACAGGAATAGCCGCAATTGTTTCTCGAATGGATTGCCTTAGTTCATTCAAATTTGTTGGTTTTGCTTTGAAGACGTCCTGTTTGCAATAACCCCACAAGAAAAAGTCAGGTGCAGTAAGGTCAGGCGACCTGGGTGGCCAACGGAATGTGGAGTTTCTGGATATCAGCTTATTGGGAAATTTTCGTCGCAATTCTGTCATAACAGGTTGGGCTATATGAGGAGCTGCACCATCTTGCTGAAACCACACAGAGTTGAAAGAAATTCTCATTCGGCGTAATTCTGGATAGAAAAGCTCTCTCAACATGCTCAAGTAACGGTCTCCAGTAACCGTAACGGTGTGACCGTTTTCTTCGAAGAAGTAGGGCCCGACAATGCAGCGTGATGAAACTGCACACCACACTGTGACACGAAGTGGATGCAATTCCGTCTCATGGAGTATCTGTGGGTTGGAAGCACTCCATATTCGACAATTTTGTTTGTTTATGTTGCCGTTTAAATCGAAATGGGCCTCGTCAGACATGAAAAGACAGTTCAACATGTTTCCATCCTCTTCCACCATTTGAAGCATCTTCTGGCAAAATTCCAAGCGAATCGGCAAGTCTGCAGCGTTCAGTTTGTTGGCCATTTGAATTTTATATGGGAATAAGTCCAAATCTTTGTGCATAATTGACTGTAATGACTGTCTGCTTACACCCATTTGAGCAGATAAGCTTCTTGTCGAAACACGTGGATTGTTTTGTATGGCAGCAGCTACAGCAGCGATTGTTTCCTCTGTTCGAACTGAAGGGTTTCGGTGGTAAGGTCTTCTGTTGACTGTCCCATGCTCGGAAAAATTGTTTACAAGTCTTATTATGGTCCATCTGCTCGGAGGATTGCCGCCAAACGTGCGCCTATACTCTCTTTGAACCGAAACTACGGACTCCAGTGCGTGATAGCGGCGGACAATCCAAATTCTTGTTTCAGTGTCCCAGTTATCCATTTTTGTTAAACGTAAAAGTCAATCTGCAAAATAAAAAAAAAATTAACCAGATTCATTAAATAGAAAAAAAGTTATTTAATTTTTTTTTGGTAGCGGCTTTCATCAGCCACCCTGTACCTCAAATTCAATAACCAAAGAAGCTAAACACAGACTGGTTAGTTGGCAGTGTAGCAAGCTCAATTATTTTTCACAACCCAAAAAAGACCGCACGTTCCTAAAAAAATTTTCACTTCATTTCGCTCAACTCGTCAACTAAACTTCCTTCCTCTAGAAAACACCGCATACAATAAGAACGCCCACAAGTGCCTTGCAAAACCCTTATTTCATATTCAACAAACATCTAAATTAACCTAACAACTTCTGTTCGCTGTTGTTGCTTTTTGTGTAACGTAATGCTTTACACATAGTTAACGGTCTCGGCGGTGTAAAATAAAATCCCATGATACGTCACATGCGATTAATTTTAGTAAGCAAGCACATTAATTTTTGTGGTAGAATTACGGGTCATAAATTATAATTGTATTACCCAGAATATTTGAATGCCTGTCAACGTTATCAAATAAATAGACACAATACTACTACAATAGACGACATGAGTTTGCGGTATTTCCAGTTTATCTTGATAGAAATCAATTTTGTGAATCGAGTTTTGTTCTGTTTGTTAGAATATTCAAAACGCTGGAAAATCGCTTTACATTGCAGGAATGAAAACATTTTGCACATTTAATTGCGCTGAAAAGTCAAATGTGGAACTTATAAATATCCCACGCCAAATTCTTTTCCACACCCATGAAATCTGGCACTTAATTGTGCGAATAATTTATTTTCAACTGTCCAAATATACAGGGTGGCTTATGAATTTTGCTACATTAAGAAACTCAAATAATTTTTTTTTCAGTGTATGCAATTCATTTTTCTTTTATTTATGTTAAAGCTCATTAAATTTTATTAAATATAGCTTAATTAGTTTTAAAAATAATGGAATTTAAATGCCCCCCCTGCTCGTCGATGCATGTGAGGCATCTTACCAAAAAGTTGTTCATTACTGCTTGGAGAGTTGAGACAGGAATAGCCGCAATTGTTTCTCGAATGGATTGCCTTAGTTCATTCAAATTTGTTGGTTTTGCTTTGAAGACTTCCTGTTTGCAATAACCCCACAAGAAAAAGTCAGGTGCAGTAAGGTCTGGCGACCTGGGTAGCCAACGGAATGTGGAGTTTCTGGATATCAGCTTATTGGGAAATTTTCGTCGCAATTCTGTCATAACAGGTTGGGCTATATGAGGAGCTGCACCATCTTGCTGAAACCACACAGAGTTGAAAGAAATTCTCATTCGGCGTAATTCTGGATAGAAAAACTCTCTCAACATGCTCAAGTAACGGTCTCCAGTAACCGTAACGGTGTGACCGTTTTCTTCGAAGAAGTAGGGCCCGACAACGCAGCGTGATGAAACTGCACACCACACTGTGACACGAAGTGGATGCAATTCCGTCTCATGGAGTATCTGTGGGTTGGAAGCACTCCATATTCGACAATTTTGTTTGTTTATGTTGCCGTTTAAATCGAAATGGGCCTCGTCAGACATGAAAAGACAGTTCAACATGTTTCCATCCTCTTCCACCATTTGAAGCATCTTCTGGCAAAATTCCAAGCGAATCGGCAAGTCTGCAGCGTTCAGTTTGTTGGCCATTTGAATTTTATATGGGAATAAGTCCAAATCTTTGTGCATAATTGACTGTAATGACTGTCTGCTTACACCCATTTGAGCAGATAAGCTTCTTGTCGAAATACGTGGATTGTTTTGTATGGCAGCAGCTACAGCAGCGATTGTTTCCTCCGTTCGAACTGAAGGGTTTCGATGGTAAGGTCTTCTGTTGACTGTCCCATGCTCGGCAAAATTGTTTACAAGTCTTATTATGGTCCATCTGCTCGGAGGATTGCCGCCAAACGTGCGCCTATACTCTCTTTGAACCGAAACTACGGACTCCAGTGCGTGATAGCGGCGGACAATCCAAATTCTTGTTTCAGTGTCCCAGTTATCCATTTTTGTTAAACGTAAAAGTCAATCTGCAAAATAAAAAAAAAATTAACCAGATTCATTAAATAGAAAAAAAGTTATTTAATTTTTTTTTGGTAGCGGCTTTCATTAGCCACCCTGTATTCATTCTCAAATATTCATTTCACACCTTCAAGGTGTCAAATGGGCTGTTTATTAATGTGTTTCGTTTACATACCCTGCAGGAAATAATACCTAGTCACTGTAATTTTTGGTTCAGAACTAGACCTTCAATATTGACGACAATTTGGAATAATTCTAATAAATTGAATACTAATTGAACAACAGCTTTATGGTATTTTCGAGCTATTAAAAACAGCGTCAAAACAACGGCTTTTAGAATTATCGTCTGCATGTTTGTTCTCGCATTAATCAAAAATTTCCGTATGCGGTTTTCACCGATGTGTTGCTTAGTGTCCAGCTTAAAGTTTAGGATCTCTTTGTGTAGTGTAGACAGTAAAAGTTGGTCTTTACGAGGTGGAAAAAACCTACACCCAATGGTTTTTATAGTTTTTGTCTGTCTGTATGAATGTTTGTCCGCGCGTCACTCATAAAATGCTGCTTCGAATTAAATTCCACTTTTAACGATGCTAGATGCACAATTTCAAGTTTAGGATCCCTTTTAGTGCAATAACATATTTCACTCCTACTTATAAAGTAGTGGTAATAAAAGTTGGCGTAACATATTTGTTTACAATTGTCAGAGAAACATTGCAATAACAGGCGAAATAGCGCTCGAATCAATATGTATCAATAAACGAATGGTATTGGAACTTAGGAATGGTTCGGAACTATAGAACTAGTATTGAAAAGCGATCTTGTTTCCTCTCTTTGTCTTGCCCACGATTTAGGCAAAATCGCTAATTCTGTCCGGCTAGACATTTCAAAATTATGTTCCAAGGAAGCCATCAGATCTTACGAGATGGTGGCCATTTTGATAGTCTCTTTGGAGTGCATGTCGGGTGGAACGTACTCTTAATACGGCGAACTTCTCTCGTTGGTATCAGCGGAGTTCTTAAGGCTACATTAACTTTGTTTTGAATGCTATGGTGAATATGAATCTGGTGTTCATTAAGGTCAAAGCCGCTGCTGTTTCGAGCTTTCGTTCCGGCTTCCTTTTTTATCAAGCGTAAAACAGATTACTGCGTGCCGGTGTATGCCCTTGGCTTATTTTAATACGGTCCTTCCATAGAGGGAGAAATATGGTCCTCTTTTATACAATGGACTAGAAAAACTGGTTCAATTTTGAGGGGATTATTGTTGAGTTTCCAGTCGGGAGCTCGAAGGATTTCGCCCATAGCAATATCCCGGCCCATAGCAAAAAAAAAAACAAAAAAAAAAAAAAAAAAACAAAGGAAAACTGTAGGTCCCACCGGCACACCACAAATTGGAAGAGAAGCTTGGCGCAAAAATCTCTTAGCAGGTTTATGATGATATACCTGTTGTATATCGCGCCATAGAGATAGATAGATAGCAATATCGCCGCAATTGTCATGCGGGACCCTTCAAACGATTGAGTACTTGTAAACCGAACGCCGTGGGCGTAGAGAAGTCGGAGTTCCTCAAGCCACTTGTAGTCTATTCTTTAACTGATGGGTCAAGAGCTGGTTAAACGCTGGGCTGATGTTACTTCTTGCATGATGATCTGTACCAGGGTGGATTGCAGGTGATCTGCGAAACTCATCGTATAACCTTCACAAAACATGGCTTTGTTAAATTCGCTAGATGCTTTTAAAATGCGCCGAAGGCTTTTAAGTACAGCACTCGAAATTTTTCCTGCAGGGTCAATACATACACTTTAACATAGCTAATTGATTAATCGACAGATTCCTCCGAGTACATATTTGATGAAACTATCCCTTAGGACCTTCGGTTGCCGGGAAATTTACATAATTAATCAATTAGGTTCAAAGGAGAAGTTGAGATTCCAAATAGCCACAGAACAACAAATTAAAAATGTAATTATATTATTAATTATTTGGTGGGTCAACCACGCTGTTAAGTAAAATCGGATATCTGTGTAGGACTGAGAGTAGCTCTCTTTTGAAGTAAGTAGCTTTTCTTATTTTGAACGCTGAAAACGAATGTAATTTCTGTCAATTTCAACATAAATGTTGCACTAAAATAGAAAAATATCATGAAACCCCGAAACATACAGACAGACGGGCAGCCAGACAGGCATACAAAAGTTCTAAAAACTGTTGATTTGGCTTCTATTGGCTAAATAATGATCCCTCCTATAAATTTTACTGGAATATCTCCAATGTACAGAGATCGTCCTGTTACAATTTTATTATATGTAGAGAAGATATATCTACTCAGGAAATAAAACGCGGTGGTTTTCAACAACATTTTTATCGAATAGAAGCAGCGAAAGCAAAAGAACATAGATAATCAGAGAATCATATGTATAAACTTTTGTTCCATACCTTAATAAATATATTTTAGCGATTTTAAAATTAACTTGAATTTATTTTACACAGAAAATGTGGATTTTGTGTTGTTGGTTTTGTGGATTCTGGTTTCGAGTATTTTGATTTTTGGAATTTTGACTTGTGGATTTTGTGGTACACCCTTTTAAAACATATGGCAACTCAGCTCATTGTCTTATATCGAAACAGCTGATCGAGTTTCGAGGTAATTTTGGCAACATTTTCATAATTTATCATATAATCATATATCGCAAGTTTAGTTATTTACATGCAAAAAAGTGCTTAAATTATGTTTAATATAAATAAAAATATATATATACATAACTACTTTGACTGGTTGAACAGTCAAATAAAGTATAAAGTACTAAGATTCTAAACTAACTAATGCTTTAACTGCATTGAAAACCAACAATTAACTACTTGTGCACTACATACATACCTAAATGACTGTGCTAGGATGTGAGCATTTTGGAACTATTTTCATAACACAATTTTGTACGACTAAATGACTCCGTAGCCATTAAGCTATTTGCATGCATTAATTCAATTATTTTTGTAAATTCTATTTTGTTGCCTTGTTAAAATTTACGTCAGGTCAATTATATGATACATAACCTCAATTCAATACAATAGAACGCAACACCGCCATTATCAACCACTACCGGCCCTTTGCGCGCCAGTCGGGCCAAGTGCCAAACAATTGTTGGTAACCGCAAGACAACAACATCTACAACCTTTCGCAACACTGTTTGGCACATAAAATATTTGAACGCAGCAAAGTGAATGTCGAGTATTCAGTTTATGCGTTGCGCCACATGCCAATTTTCAACGTTCATTTCAGTATTTAACCATTTCAAATGTGTACAACTGTTAAATGCGCTGTATGCTGTCTTGTCCGGCAACAAATTGATGCGGACAATTTGTTGGCAACATGCCATGTCTCACTTCATTTAATGTACGCCGCCATAAATGGTAGTCGCATCTGTTAGAGATGGGGAAGCACTAAATATTCAATCCCGAACCGAGCAGTTCAGGAAAGTTTTGGTTTTTTTGTATTTCTCAACTTTGTGCCGAGGTTCCCTTGGCTTGTAAATGTTTGAAATGCGTTGTGGACTCAAATGGCCATTGAAGGCATACAAGAGAACCATTTCTACGTCAATTTTTGACAGTAAGCTTTGGCTTCCTTGGTTTGATTAACGTGGTGAATAAAGTGCGGCTTCTTATGAACGAGAACGAGAAAAAGTACTTTGGTTCTTAAATTAAAACCTGGTGGCAATCGGTCTAAGTCCTTTTGAACCATTCAAACAAAGCACAGTGTCTCAAGACCTATGTGGAATCTGACTTTCGTTTTTCCTCCAAGATTATCATCATCATTTATTGGTGCTTAACCGCCCAGGCTATTCTGATCGTTGCGTAGCAAAGCACGCCAGTCATCCCTTTTCATCGATAGCTTACGCCAATTCGAAACACCAATGGGGTGTCAAGTCATCCTGCACCTACCTTTTCCAACTCAGTCGACGCCTCCCCCCTTAAAACTTTTAATAACTAACATTTCAAAATTATATTTTTTTCCGTAATTAATTTCTTTTTCAATGTTTCTTCAAAACCAACACTAAAAAAATTTAGAAGCATATCATAGATCAAACAGAAAGAAAAAATACATAGTTTTGTGGAAAATTTGTTCAAAGAGCATGAAAAAACAAATTTTCCAACATTTTGCTTCATAAGCACTACAAAAATTTCATAAATCAATTTTTTTTTTTTAATTTTAATTGTTGCGCAAGTCTTTAGCAATAATTTGGTTTTAACAGATTGAAAAAATATCAATTAGTCGACGAGTTATAGCCAAAAAACCCTACAAACAATATGCTGAAAATCGGCATTAGGCTGCAAAGTTCGAAGGCCGATTAAAAAAAAATTCGAACTAACATAAACAAACGCCGCGATACGGGTCTTCTAATTTAGCCTCTGTTTTCACCCCTCACTCTCAGAATCGACCTAACTTTTGCTAACCTGAATTTGTTGCACAGTGTTATAAAGGTATGACTGACGTGCGCTATTACAAGGAGCATGACCCAATAAATTTCATTAAGATTGGTAGACTATTTTGGACCTTTATAAAGAATACACACACATTTTGCTGTGTACTTGAACAAATTTACCTCAACAACATTTTCGCGCACCACATCCCAAAGGACCTTCCATCAGTAAAAACCACTACATTCGCACAAAAGGTCGCAACTACTTTGAAAACAATGTGTCAACAACCAAGTTTAAACAACATTAAAATAAGTTAAGTGTGTGACCTTTTTTTCTTTTTGCTTTGCCAATTTCAATGATTGACACATTTTGTTGCCTCAAAAATGGCAATTCGAAAAACAAGAATTTATGTGCCTGAGGGTTATTATGTGGGTTAGAGGATTGTTATTGTGGTTACGCCGTTCGTGGTATTTAATTACAAAACTGGCACAATTACCTTAAGGGATATGGCACGAGAAAAACACACAATGTACGAGAAATTTTGATGTTGGCATTTCTAGGTAAAAGATATATTATTCCAGTTATTATTTTGTTTCCTATTGTCAAATTGAAAATGGTAGAATAACGAGGATATTTGATCCTTTGTGAATTTTGATTTGCTCAGTGTTGCACATTTGTGATGTGGCCTTAGTTCCCAGCAAGCAAATTGAACGTAAAGTAAATATTCAAATTGCTTATTGAAATGAACATTACTCTAATCGTACGAAATACGTTACATTGAGCTCGGCTAGCGTTAAGCGGCTTTTATGAAGGCGGTCCTAAGCTTACAAAACACTGAATTTTCATCTACAAAACGTTTGAAGGTAAGTGTTATATAATCGAAACTGCATGCTGATAACAAGTTTGTAAATATAAACCTAGAAAATATCGTAGTAAATAAACAAGTAAGGAGAGGGCTGTGCAGAAGATTTTATACCTTTCATGAATACGCATCACTCTCAACTCTGCAAAACTGTTAATTTAAAGATACATAGCCCAAGCCCCATTTATCGGAAAAATCGATTGTATGGCAGCTATATGTTATGTTGGTCCGATCTGGTTGATTTTCACCAAACACATATATATATATATATTAGACTGCGTCGATTTATTAACCGATATCGCACTATTATTTTTCGATAGGTTTTGGGTTCAAGAAAAAAAATTTACACTATGCAAAAAAATTATTTTCGAGCCTGCGAAATTTCATTTTTTTGACTTTTTTCGACTTTGATTTTAAAATTTTCATGTATACCCTGTCCGACCCAAAAATGTCCGCTAAAAACGTGGGCGATAACAGTTTTTTGAAAAAAAATTGTATTTTCGGGTTTTAGAAAAGTCGATTTTTCGAAATTTTTGCAAAATTTATAGCCCAAAATCCATTTATCGAAACTATCGATTATATGGTAAACATGTTTTACGATATCTTAAAGGAGCACAAGCTTTTACTATCAAATACGAAAAATCTGAAAACGAGCTTTTATATTTTACAGATGCTGATTGGGGTTCAAATCCAATCGATAGGAAGTCATATAGCGGCTTTGTAATATTTATGGCTGATGGTCCTGTGGCATGGGAGGCAAAAAAACAAAACTCAATATCTTTAAGTTCAATGGAAGCTGAATATATTGCAATGTGCCAGGGTACAAGAGAAGTTATATTCATGAGAAATGTATTGCATGAAATCGGTTTGCAGGATTTATGTAAAACACCTACATTGATTAAATGTGATAATCAAGGCGCAGAACTTTTAGTCAAGAATCCAACAACTCATAAGCGAAGCAAGCACATTGATATTAAGTATCACTATATACGGAAGAAATGCGATTCCAACGAGATTTGTATTGTATACGTTCAAACAACGGAAAATGTTGCAGATAAGTTTAACTAAAGAGAAACATAAGAAATACTGTAATATGTTAAATTTAGTAAAATAATTTCCAAATGTATAACCATACAAATATATATTTGAGTTGAGTGGAAGCTTGTTAGAAATCATATTAATTCAACTCAACTACATATATACAAGGTGGCGCAAACGTCATCTTCCTGTCAGAAAATGCTATAAATTTTGCGATTGGCCCCTAAAGTCAGTTCTGTTTTGACATTTGTGTAGTAAACACATGCGAAATACACGTTAATAAACAATGTTACGCTACACAGCTCCAGAACGCGGAATATTGCTGACTATTTATTTGACCAATAATCGGTCGGGGCCAAACGGTTACTGTGAATGGTGAGCGCTACAGAGCAATGATCAACGAGTTCTTTTTGCCGCAACTTGATGAATTGGGATTGGAAAACATGTGGTTCCAACAAGACGGTGCAACAGCACACACTGCACGTGCCACAACCGATATGCTGAACATCGGAAGCTTACTTTTGCGCCCCTTGTACTTTGATTTTTTTGAAATGATCATAGCTCACTTTTGAGTCACTGAAAATTTGTACATCAGAAATTTTCAATTTTATTTTTATTGAATTAAAAACTTCGTATTGTGAACACATTCAAATTATTTTTGCTGAATAAATTGTAAACTAGATGCCTAACAAATCCAATAAGAACAAAGAAAATGAGCAAAAACTATACGAAAATTAATTCCGTTATTATTTCATTATTGGTTAGATAAAGTAATTTATCTACAAAATCGTGTTACTTTAAAATAAAGCAATATCACAAAAAGATATGTTTATACTCGTGAGTTAGATTTTGCAGTGGGTACCATATATTGGACAAGATAATTTGTTTGGTCGCTATTCGATTTGCTTAGTTTTTGTTAGTGAAAGCTAACTTTCCATTAAAATATCTCGATTAAGTTACAAGTAATCGTCTTCGAAAATAACAGAATTTGTCTACGAAAAGGAAAGCGTCCCCACATAATTTATTTGTGGTCGAAGAAGCTTATTACTTGTTTTAAATCTTATAAACGTAACATATGCAATTACATAAATATCGCTTTTAAAATTTTACAAACAGAACTGCATTTAAGAAATGGGCGTTGCCCTTGACCAATTTCTCTAATTTTTTTACCTTTATAAAATTAGCATTTAACCAAATTACCATACCACAAAGCAATTTTTCTTCGAACTATGACATTAAAAATGTTTTGGAATGATCCACTACCATGTTTATAACACCATGCTTGTAATAGTAGTGAAGTTAAAAATTCATTCAAAAAATTGCACATTAGAATGCTAAAATTTAATGAGCTATAAAACTGTTTACTCAAAAAATTCTGCCCAAAAATATTGAACTTTTCATGTAAATTTTTCAAAGTTTAATTAACTTTCCTGAACTTTGTGTAAACTTTGAAATTTCTTTTTATGTGGTTTCTGTTATAGAATTTGCTGTATTTTAAATTATTTTGTCGAACGATATTTGATTTAATTTCACTACTATTATTGGCATTTGTATTTGCATTTCACTTTCATAGCTAAGTGTTTCATAAAACTTTGTTGTTCTAGTTAATACAAGTTCACTATAACCTTCAAATAAATTTAGTGCTGTAAACGCTTTTAAATCAAGTAGGTAGCAAGTTTACTATAATGGGTTTTAAAAACATTTACAAATGCTTCTTGAGTGATTATTTTTGCTTTTGTGGGTTCTGTTTGTTCTTTTTGTAATCAACTGTTAATAACGCTAAATAGCCCGCACTATACGTAGCACAGTGGGGTACTTGGGAAAAAGCACCTTGTACTCCAGTCAAATATATTGGAAATTGATAGAGCCCTGATAGAGCTATTGATATCGCGCAACTTTATTTTGCATTGCCATGTAAGCTTTGCAGGGAATTGGAGCTCAGGCGTAGCAGCTTTAAAAAAGCTTCTCTGCTCTCCGCCCAAAGCCGATTTTAAGCCAACAAAGAGGTCCTGCGTGTACTACTCCAGATTTTTAAAACAGTAACAAATTTTATTACAGCACAACTTACTACAAAATACCCCAGCATCCTTTGCCTTAAGCACTCCTCATTAATTAAAAGCCAAACCTTTTTGTATTTCATCCCTTCTTAATTAGTGGCAAGCTTCAATAAAGATATACATTTTCATTTTTAACAAATGTCGAAAAATTCGATATGAGCTTTGATTTTGGATTTAGCTAAACCCAAAGGTTACATTATAATAAAGGAAAACTGTCAGTCGATAATTACGGCGCTGATAAGAAAATGTTCAAAGGACTATTGTTAAACGTCAATAAGAGGGATTCTCTTTTACACTGAACTGAGTCTTTTCTTTGAGGTTATTAAAAGTATACGTGCTAAACATAACAGCATTCCAATTTCGATTGAGTCTCTTTTGTTGCAGAGAATGAATCTTTAATCACACCGCCTCGTAGATTTGACATTGACAAGTTATTCTTAGTCATAAAAAGTTTAAAGCTGATGGCATCTGTGAAACTCAAAAAGTTCAAAATATAAAATTTCACGTGTTAATTAACAGCCTCATTCCCTTTGGCGAACGACACGCTTTACGAAGGGTACGTGCGGTACCGTGATAAAGTGTGTTTCTGTACACGACATCGGCAAATGAAATGGGGCTGTTAAGTGGGATAAGAATTTCTGAAATGGATCACTTAAAATTTTGAAAATGTATTTTTTGATCCATAAAGGTATTATTTGGTGGCTATTGACAATGCAAACAAATGCATATCTTTTATTTTTGCAGAAACAGAATTAATCCCGTTTTATAGCCAATTAAAAATATTTCTCACTTCTGTTTCAAATTTGAATAATGGCCGATGTACTGAACAAATTTTGATAATTCCAACACAAATGAAACCCTCCGAATGTATTTCTGCCATGAAAAATTTCTCAGAAAAAATTATCTGTATTTGTAGAGGACGTCCGGGTCAGCATAAGTCATTTAGTTCCAACCAATTTGTAGGTGGAGAAGCTCGGCCTTAATTTCTTCTGAAGTATATCGAGCCAAATATTTTTTTTTTATTGTAAAAAAATAAGTGCCAGCACAGTCAAAGACAACCAAAAAAAATTGGCTTGTCATGACCCTTTTCCTGACAGTCACTGAAGGGAGTGCACTCCATTATATAATAGGAGTTTTTCCTTAAACGAACAGACGTGACTCGTTGAGTCGCATTGCGTTTTACATAATGACCCCGTAAAACTCAAATCTCTACATATAATAAAATTGTAACAGGTCGGTGGCTGTACATTACAGATGCTCAAGAAAAAGTTATAGAAGAGATCATTATTAAGCCATTAGAAGCCAAATCAACAGTTTTTAGAATTTTGTCTGACTGTCTGCCTCTCTGTTTTGTTCGCGCATCACTCAAAAACAGCTAAATAGAATTGTATATAATTCACCGTTGATTTATTAAACATTTATTAACCTCAAATTTAAGATATCACTTATTTTGAGAACTTGACCGGTTTCAGACTGATCGACCAATATGTGGACCAAGGTGACCCGAAATGCGTTATTGCAATATGGGTATCAAACGAAAGGTGATAATGAGGGCTGCAATAAGCGTTGTGATTAGTTTCCATATCTCAACTGATTTGGGAAATATTATAATAAATATCTGACTAAGTCTTTTATAAGTTAAGACGCAGCGAAACCTGACCGGTTCAAAATAAATGTTTTTATTAAAGAACTTTGTAAGAATTTTTATTTTTTTAAATAATTCCAACTCCCACCTGATGGATACTCAATGCAAGTTAAGAACTATTAAAAAGAGTAGTAATATCGAACTGCCTATTGATACTTTAGATATTGTTATTAACCAGAAATTTGTCTCACTAGTCGCAGAGTTTCTTGCAGGGCAACGGCTTACTCAATACCACTACCGTCATTGTACGCTCACAGATACACACTCAATTTTGTTTTCGGAGATACTCCATACAGAGCAAAGTTACGAGGAAGAGGACAAATTGGATAAAGCAGAGAAAGTAGAGGAAGCGGGCAAAGGCATTAGAAGTTAGGGATGGGATTGCTATGTAGCTGAATTTTAGGAGCAGAACAACGTCTGCCTTATCTACGGACATTAAACAAAAACTATCATTAATCATAACTTTTGATAACTTTTATTATAGAACATATGTTTCAATTATTGGTGGGAAGCAAAAACATATATAAGCGCACAAAGGAAATTCAATAAACTCATGTTCCACGAAATGACCACTTTCATATCAAATAACATAAATATAAACAAATGTACCAAGAACAAGAAAAAATAACAAAATTTATGGCTTCATTGCGAATTGCCTGCAGTTCTGGTTCATTGTAAATTTCATTTGCTATTCTAAAAATGTAATTAAATATGCGGCAAAGCGATCACGGCAAGTGCAAATACGAATAGCCCACAACCAAACAAAGAACAAATGCAGTAAGAACGAGGGGCATCCGATTCAGTTGTGGTACCGTTCTATAAAGGGGGAAAAATACTCAAATTAGGAAAATGCTTGATCTTTATTATTTTGGAAAACGTGCCTCACTAACTACTGTGATCTGTTCAGTTTAAAAACGTTTGAGCCTTAATAGCCATTTCACAAAAGCGCTTGTCAAAGCTCAACTTAACTTAAGTCGTTTCTTTTAGAATCTAAAAAGCTGGTTAAATATAATTGGTTTCAGGAAGCGTAGAGAATGTAGCTTCACGTAGTATTTTTGGTTTCAGAAGATATGGTTTCGAATCCTCATACCGTCGCTGTGGTAAACCAATAACCTTCCGATCCGCACAAAGTAGATACCTCAAATTACTAAGTTCAAGTATTTCGATGAAAACCTTGGAGTGAGCTCCCATCATTTCATTAGAACTAGTGGAACTAATTTCTTCGACTCACATTACTACACACCACACGCTCCCACTAAACACGCCATTTTCGATCCGTCCGTGAAAACTAAAATATCGAATCTTTTTGTATGTTCGCCATCTTCCCAATTCTTCTTAGTAGGAAAGAAACCCCTATAGTTTGTAGCGAGGACTCTCGTAAAACAGAGGTAGTCCGTTTATGTTTTGATATATATAAGTGTCTACGCTCTTTAATCCCGAAACCTTACAGTATCCAAGGTTGGGTTAAAGAAAACCTACCCATCGTTGGTACATTGCATATAAATATGATAACCTCTGTAGATGGCGCTCTAAACACCACGGTCAATGGTAAACATACAGCTAAAGTGTAACTTAAACCAGCAAATTATTCATGGAGCTCAACTCGACCGCAACACTACTCAGGGTCACCGCACTAGTATCCCGTATGTTAAGCACTGTCTAATGTCTGTCTACATTCTTGTCGTAAGTTTTGGTTGGGAACCTAAATTTCCCAGCCAACACTATCTACATAAGCTTATTTGGCTATTTTCTGCATTTAGCTCAGAGTTCACTTTAGCTGTCCATAGGACTCCTAGGCGTTTTGCATAGGCTGAAATATATAATACCTGGCCCTTAAGAAGTGGTAAGTTGAAGCTTGTTATGTTTGTCGTACCATAAACGAAGAGTATTAGCTCTGTCTTTCAGGAGTATACCAATGAGCCCTGAGGCCTTCTTCCCTCTGTAACACACCAATCTCGTCCTTTCCGAGCTTATCAAGAGTCCCGAGTAGTAATTAATGTTATGCATATAGATATACTAAGGATGAAGGATAGTAGGAAAAAACATACCGGGATTTTCGGGATTTAAAATATTTTACTTAAAACTAAATATTTTGATGTGGAATAATTTTTAATATTTTGATTTTCATTATTAATTGTGTTTCTTAAAGAAAAATAGCCTTTCTAGGGACTAGAAAGAAACTTTCTAATTTGAATGTCATGACGTCCAAAACTAAACTTCACTTAACACTGTTTTTAAGCTCAGTAAAATTGCCATTTTCTCATGTCAATTATTTATTTATTTTTTTTTTTTTTTAAATATAAACGAACATTTTTTTCACAGTTACTGTGGCTATCAAGATTATTCATTTTAAAAGTTGCATCAAAAAATTCATTAACCATCCCATAGAACTTGTTTTAAAATTCAAAATTTTTGAAAAAAATGGGATACCTATTTGAGTTTGCTTTGTTATTAAATAAAATCAGTTGCGGTTTAAGTATTCATGAAACGAGCTCAAGGCCAAGAATATTAATTTAAGTTTAAGTAAAAAAAACCTCTTCAAAATTTAGTTATTTCTTATATATTTTGAGGTTGATTAAAAAAAATGATACACCTTTTTTAACCTTAACTGCTAATGAAATAGAATTTCCAAATCCCGGGTCTAATCCCGATAGTGTAAAAAGTCAAAAAGTTTACATCGCTAATATGCGCATATTTATGAGACTAGTCGAGTTTGCAGTGCTTATTACTAACGAATTGCTACAAGTTGTATGCAACAGCATTAAAATAGCAACAACAATATCAGTACAATGCAGACAGGCCAACAAATTGTTATCCCCATATTTTGCATTGAATTGGAAATTAGAACCAAAACAGACGTTTTATATTTCTTTCATTGTTTTCAAATGCATACAATTTTAAAAGTTAAATTGAAAAACCCAAAAAAACACGAAAAAGAGTACAGTTTATGATGAAACAATTTAAATTGAATTTCGGATATGCGAGAAAGTTTGTTTTTTCTCTGCGTAGGTGAATTGGAATATTTCAAACATGCATGTAGGCTTGCTGACAGAGTTTTCTTTCGCAGTTCCCTGTTGGCTTCTGATGGTATTTCGCTATTTCTTAGGAATTCAAGTTAACTTAATTAAAAATATTTATGATTTTTGTAAAATAATATATTACTGCCATACTAAATTTCAAGTGTAAGGCGATCTCTGTCAGAGTTTGCTAAGGTTTGGTCTATTTAAGTCTTTCATACGCCCACGAGCTCTTTCTGACTGCTGCCAAATATTGATTAAATCAACATAAGGAAGTATGTTCTAGGGATGCCAATTTTTTATATTTTCAAAATCCCGTGATTTTCAGAAATTAATTTTACAATCCCGGGATTAGATCCATTAAGGTTAAAAAGAAGTTGCTTAAAAGCTACCAAAGCTAAAATAAGTGACAAATAATTGGATTTTAAAATTTTTTGACATTTATTTCATTTATAACAAAAGCAAAATCATAGACAAAATAAGAAGTTTTGTTGTTTTCAAGCAGTTCTCCTAATTGTAAAGGAAATTTTTATGCAGTATTTAAAATTGCTCATCTTGAGTAGCACAATATTTGTGAAAACAATTTGTTTACATCAGGCAACGAGTTAAAAATCGACATCAAAAGTCGCCACTTTTTCTTAAAGCTTCAAATTACTGGGGTTTCGTTTTTGTTATAGAAGATGCATGAATAAACAAATATTCGATATTGGTTGCTTTAGATATACAGTTACGTGCTAGTTGCTAGTAAGGCAAAGAAAATTAAAATATTCAAAATTATTGCACATCAACAATAAGTCCAGGGTATTTTTTTCAAAAGTTTCCTTTTTCAATTAATTACTTCTTATGGAATTTCTATTATGACAGCATAGAAGTTATTGTTAGTTTAGCAATCTCTTCGTTCCACACGCTCTCTACCTCCACTGAATTTCAAAGCATTTCCCTTCTTTATATATGAAATACACCTTTGTGCAAAACAAATATGAAATTGTTTCCTATGAAAGCAATTTTTCTAAAAAAAAAAAAGGTACCTAGAATTCCAAACAATATATATGTAATACAAAGTATAAATGTACCCAATTGGAAATATCTGTATGCGGCATAAGTATTTCAAGCATGAATTGGAGCTTTGTATGCATGCCAGTATAAATTCTGGTTCAATTCCATTTTACGCGTGTTGTTTCTCATGGAGCATGCATACCCTATTCCTTTTTGTGTACTTCTTTTGTATGTATGCATATGTTATTAACTCTGAAAGCACACAGTAATACTAGTACATACACATGATTTATAGCTACAAAATCACTTATACTGCATGGATGAAATAGCATGGGGTTTCCATACATCAATAATATTTTTATTCATACATCTAACAAGAGCAAAATGAGGACAAATTACACAACCTTTAACCGTCAATATATGAACAAAACGGCTCTTAAACCCTTTACATATCTTACGCACTTTGTTCCATCTTACCCATACGAGTAAGTCATGTTTGGTTCCAAACGGTTAGCCTTGTATTAAATTATCTATATATTTTTTGGGTCGATGGTTTAAAGTTATGCCATCGTCAGACAATTAGTCACAGTCACGGACTAAAAAGGGAATAAAGGGTTTGTCCAGCGAATCCATCCAAATATGGAATATTCCGTAGACGGTTATATTTTTTTCTCGTAAATTTAATTAAATTTTTAGAGACAATAAAGAAAAAGCAAATAGCATTTAGCTATGTAGCTAGAAAACATTTAGTGAGGTGTATTTTTTCGAATTACTTGACTTTTCACTGCCACAGCATGCATACCTCCAGCATACACATAACTCATTCAGCATGCATACTTTATTTGTAAACAAATACGAGTATGTCCTCAACTTGAAAGTTACGCATTTTACATACTTTTTCATTCATAAAGAATGCATGCTCACTGCATGCATACAACTAATTTCAACTGGGTACTTACAATGCTTTTATGTGTTATTAGTTTACATTCAAACGGGGCACGTGTAAGTGAATTTTCAAACGAAATTGAAACACGGGAATACCATTCAGTTTAGTTGTTTGTTAGCTTTCGCTGATACAAACACTTTTTTTTAGCCAGCAGTCAAGACAACTTATTATAAACTACATCGCTACTGGTATAAATTCTAAGGCAACGAGACAGCCAAAAATGCTTAGATAGTGGATAAGTTTTTGCCGCACAATCATTGTTTCGAGCTTTTATCTTTGAAATAATATAATTTAAATTAAAAACTCTACATGATTTTAACAACTCTGTACATTTTTCAAAACCTAGAATTTTATTAGCACAAGTTTTTGCTTTTTTTGGACTAGTCTGATATTAAGCAAATAGTTTTAGTTTTAAACGAGCTATTTTCTCTGACTAGCTGGATTTTGCGCTGCTGGGTATGTACACCTCTAAATAAATGTAAGTTAGGGGATAAATACACATATAGTTGTAAATGAAATTGCTAATCCTATAAATAGAAATATTGCGAATTCTGCGAATGTGTCAAAGCGTGGAGCTTGAAATTAGTATAAACCAAAGCGGGTTAGGGGTTTAGGATATGCCCGAGGTAGGCATACCGGTGGTAAGAGGGGACTAAAATGCACAAAGGTAATGACGTGCAACTCGA
This sequence comes from Merzomyia westermanni, assembly GCA_949987695.1. Classification (NCBI taxonomy): domain Eukaryota; kingdom Metazoa; phylum Arthropoda; class Insecta; order Diptera; family Tephritidae; genus Merzomyia; species Merzomyia westermanni. Next base: position 159,765,694 of record OX465288.1, on the reverse strand, counting down.
TGGTTGAACTACTTATTAGATGCCTCTCACCTCTCATTACCCATCTTCTCCTTCCTTGCGGGAGGAGGGGTAACATGACTTGGAAGGTTGTACTGGTTATACCAAATCGCTACCACGACAGTCCGCCAGTAACGCAAGAGAGTACCGGAGCGTAGCGTGTCCATCCCCTGCAAAGAACTGTCACTTTCGACAACACTCCCGAAAACCTTCAAGGACTGTTTCTGTCGTTACAAACAACAACAACAACAGTGGAAGGGTTTAATAACACTATACGCCAAAATCAACTTTTTTTCTTGGTATTGGGCCGAAGCAATTCTTTTGAAGAGATTGATCCGTGGGTAAAAAAATAAATTTCCCCGTTTTTCGAAGTTAGCCTTAGTTATGGGCTTTTGAATTTCGAACTTGGACGCTCAATAATTTTAGTTCAAGTTTTTCAAAATGGATTAGAAGAGATTAGAAACATGCGGCACACACTTGTTATATAAACTATCGAAGAAAAAATTGTTACCAGTCGAATTCAAAACAGAATCCTAGGGGTGTGCTTATCATCCGATTTCGCCAATTTTCAAAAGCAAGCTTAACTGTCCCCAAGGTATTATATATTAACCTCAAGTCAAAACAACTGGCACTTGGGACTGTGTAGACAATTTAGAGCACCTCTCTAGTCGCACGAGAACCTTACTCTATAAGTGACTTGTCATAACCATACTGCAAAGTATGTGATGTTAAAGCTGGGAAGATGATATCATCTGATGAGACGTGAATGAGAATTGTGGTAATTAGTTCACTCGTTATATTCTCGTACTCTGCCAAGTAATTCACTGATTTTACAGCGGTCCTCTGAAGTCTTCAAAGTAGTTTCCTACATCCGCACATCGGTTCTTTTTGTAATTTTTTATTTTCATATATTTAGACTTACTCAATGTTTCATATTTGCTTGTATTCTTGAATAGAGTATAGTTTTTACTTTTATGAACTTTAATACGTTTACTAAATTTTGCACTTACATGAAAGTTAAAAATTTTCTTAAATTTAAATTTTACTCCTCGTAGCAGTGTTGCAAATTCGGCTTGAAAACTTGAACTTGAAACCTCCTACGACAGGCATAACTTAACAAGGGTATATTCTAACCCTGCTAAACTACTGTGTGTGATATGCTCGGTCTTAGTCATAAGTACAAAACCGGGATCGACAATGTAATAATCCTCTTTGTAGAAAATTTAACCAATTTGTTTTTCAACCGAGTTCAAATAAGACACCGCAGAACAACAAAAATACATATTTCAAAGAGGTTACGTTTGTTACTTTTATTGGGCATTGGCAAATTGCTGGTATAATTTTTGTATCTTTCTTAAATCTGTAGTTACATACTTGAATTTGGCATATACCTAATACATTTTCTTCTTTGATTTCTGATTGTCCTTTGTCTCTTTTTCAGACTAAATAATTTTGTTTTATTTTACAAAGTGTACTGAATGACCTTGCTTGCGTTTGTTTTTATTTCAACTAAACGTCTGCACTTGTTCAACTGATAAAAAATAAATTCTAGTATAAAATCACTTCCATCCAACGCTGCAGCCATACGCTTAGGGCATTTCACTTTATCCTTGGAGTAACACTTTGAGCATGCCAATTGTGCCACTTTCACATAAAAAGGACTGTCGGTATAGTCATCTGATGCCTAGATCCCCTCACCGCACTACATAAATACACACTATCTACTGTTACTTGTTTGTTGTTCCTTTTTTATTTGTATCTACAAAACATAAAAACCCGCTGCTTGCCACTGATTAGGTTGTAGTTGTTCGCACTTGCCTGCGGGTGATCGGGATTTGTACCCACTTGTTTTCTTATTGTATGTGCAGTACATGCAAACAAGCCAAATATCTGTATGAATGCATGTGATAGAAATAGGTACCCTGCCGGAAAAAGAACAGTAGCATAACCAGACGTGTTACATTTGATTAGTAATTAGTAATCAATTAATTAGACGGTTTTTTTTAAGTGGTAATGATTATTTGGAATTGGTTTTCAAGAAAATGCAATTATTAATTGATTAAGATTCGAAAAAATCTAAAAAAATCAAATAATAATCAAAAAAAGGTGTTTTGATTACTTTTGATTATATTTTATTATATTTTTTTTTTTTTGATTATTTTTGATTTTTTTCAGTATTGTTTATGTGTACATTTATGTGCTTCTACAACAATGCTGAAAAAATCAAAAAAAAAAAAATTTTTAAAAAATCAAAAATTATCAAAAGTAATCAAAACACACTTTTTTAATTATTTTTGGTCATTTTAGATTTTTTTTAATAATCGTAAAAAGCCATGATTTTTTTGGACTAATTTATCATTGGATGGATAAAATGGATTCTCAAGAAAAGAATTAATCAAACCGGTAATCATTACGATTACTAATTATTATTTAACAGATCTGAACATAACTAAGCCAATTTAATAATTATTTGAAGACTAATACTGAGACTTTGTCACTTACTTACTTACTTACTTTGTCAGTTACCTTTGTGACTGAGACTAAGACTAAGTCAGCGACTGAAACTCAGAGTAAAACTTAGTCAGTGACAGAAACGAAGGCTTAACACTAAAATTATAAGAGTCTCAGTCACGACCAAGGTAAAAATTTAAACTTAGACTAATACTTAAATAGTGATACTAAGGCTTAGAATGAGACTAAAAATGAGATTAAAACTGAGAAAGACACTTTCTCATAGCCAGTGACGGAGACTGCTGACACTAAAATTGAAACTGATAGTAAGCCTTCGACAGGGCGAATAAGACTTGAAAATGGCTGAGAATGAGATTAAAATTGAAACACATACTAACACCTAGTCAGCACCTGAGACTTAAATAAAAATCTTAACTGAGTCTAATACATAGTCACTATTTAAATAGAGAATAGAATAGAATAGAATAGAATAGAATAGAATAGAATAGAATAGAATAGAATAGAATAGAATAGAATAGAATAGAATAGAATAGAGGCAGAGAGTATAACTTAGTCAGTGACTGAGACTATGTTGAAATTGAAGAGTAGGCTAAGGCCAATGGCTGATAATTATACTCACACTTAATAATGAGACTGAAATGAGGTTAAAATAAAGGCAGAGATTATCACTCAGTCAGCTACTGAATCAAATATCAGACTAACACTTAGTCGGTGACTGAGGTTTAGTTTAGAATTGAAACTGAGACTAAACTTAGTAAGCTACTTAATTAAAACTGAGACTTTTGCTTAGCCAACGAGTTGCAAAGGGACTCAGACTGAAAAATGGGCTTGAAATAAGATTTAAATTGAAACAAAGACTAACACTTAGTCAGTAACTGAGACTAAATTGAAATTAAAAGTAAAACCCAGTCAAAGATTAAAACTGTGCTCAAATTGAAACTGAGACTTAAACTTAGTCAATAACGGCAAATTGGGCTAAGACACAAAATTAAAATAGAGACAGAGACTAAAACTTAATCAGTGACTGAATTAAAAGTCAGACTAATGCTTACCCGGTGACTGATACAGGCCTCAAAATTGAAACTGATACAAAAAATTTATACAATGACTTACAATGAGACTTAGACTCAATAAATAATCTAAATTTTAAAGTAATACGCAGCCTTCGCCAATGACTGAAAGAGTGACCAAAAACTTAAGATTGAGACTTAGAATAAAAGCCAATTCATTTACTCTAATACGGCGGAATGATTTTGAGAATCAGACCTGTTAAATAACGATTACTAATCGTAATGATTATCGGTTTGATTAATTATTTTCTTGAGAATCCATATGATTGATTACCATTACTTTCAATTTATAATGATTATTTTCCAATTAACTAAAAAATAATTTAAAAAATCATGATTTTTTACGAAAAAAAAAAAATTAAAAAAATCATGATTTTTTACGATTAAAAAAATCAAAAATAATCAAAAAAAATTGTTTTGATTACTTTTGATAATTTCTAAATTTTTTTGATTATTTTTGATTTTTTCAGTATTGTAGTAGAAACACATAAATATATACATCAACAATAGTGAAAAATAGAAGAAATAGAAGAATAGAAAAAATGTATTAAATATAATCAAAAAATTATCAAAACATTTTTTTTTGATTCTTTTTTTTTTTGGATTTTTTAAATTTTTTTTTTTTTTTTGAATTTTTGTAAGCGTAATCAATTAATAGTTGCCTTTGTATAAAAACAATCAAAATAATCATTACCAATTAAAAAGCCATCTAATTAATTTAATACTAATTACTAATCAAATGTAACAGGCCTGCTAAGAATAAATAAATACGAAAATATTGAGTCTGAGTTTAAGACCTAAGGATGAAAATCGAGCCAGTTAGAGGCGAAGAATTGATACATATTGGAACAGAAACTATCGCTATGCAATTAGGTTCCAGTATCTTAGTTTAAACAAATACTATCAGAACAATACAAAACCATTGGACCTCGAAAGTAATTCTGAAGAATCAGTTTTATGCTTTAAGTAATCACATTTGTATGGGAGACTAGGTGATTATTTCGTAAGAACTATTTTTCTCACCAGAGAAAGTAAAACTTCAGCTTTACCTGTCATTGTATTTCCATCAGGGTATCCATAGACGAACTTTTTTATATCTAGACCCAGTCGTGATTGTTTTTCCTATCTTTGGCTTTAGCTTCAACCAAACGGCGTTTTTAATTTTTTTACTGTTTTTTGCATAGCTATCTATTTCTAAGAGCACGAGTGGTATGCGTGAAAAGAGGCGCGTAGAAGTAGAGAAATTTACAAATTGTCATTTAAGACTTTTATTTTTAGATTTGTTTGCATTCTTTTTCAGATTATTTTTCTTTCTTTTTGTTTCCGTTGAATGCAGGTTTTTGCTACGCTTTTGTTATCACTACGGATTCCAATTCAGCTAAATATTTATGTAAATATATATTAAAACTATTGTTTAGGAATTACTGGAAATATTTAAAATAATTTTTTAAGGAGTAATCTTAGTCATGCAACTGACCATAAAACTTTTCAAATCTGGTATGGACAAGTTTGTACGTTTATACGGTACAATGCAGCTCAGTATATTATAAGTATCTACTAATGAAATCATTATAATTAAAACCAACAGCCCTTATTGAAAAATTTAATTTTATTTAGACAGCGGAAAAAACTTAAACACTAATATGTTTGTATTTTGAAAAACTAAGGCTTAGTGTACTCATATATGCTCTTACAAACTGCTCAGAGCTTCGGCTTGAAACTCTTATATGTACTCTTTTTAACTATTTAATAAATAAAGGAAATGCTCATGTATTTGAGTCTTAGCGCATGGTGTGAATTGTAAATGTCACTAAAAATACGCCGGCTACTCCGTCTGCCCTTTATTTGATCCCAGTAAACATATTTCTGATTGAATTTTTTGGATTCTTAAATTTTTTTGCAATTTATTTACTATTTCATAACTTTTAGTCATTTTTACTCATTCTGCGCAGTTCAAGAGCTTTTCATTGCAAATTGGTTTGTGTTCACCTTAACTGGTTTTCATATGGGCCTATTAAACTTGTTTGTTTTATCGAAACTCATAAATCAAAAAAAATGCTTTATTTCATATTATTATTTTAAAGAGTTGTTACGATTTTAGTGATAACTAGAAAACCCGGCCACGCTTCGCTGAGTGTCTGTTTTTCGCTTAAAATTTTTTTGGTTTTAATTAATGTAATTAATTACATTCCACTAGCACCAAAAAAGCATGATCGAATTTGTGTAGAGAGTTAAAAAAAAAACAATATAAAAAATTCTTATTTTTTATACAAAAACAAAAAGCACGCTCTGAAAATTTAGGGATATCCTTAGATATAATGCAAAAAAATTTGAGTCCAAAATTGAAACCTAATTTCTAAAAATTCGGAAATTTTCTAAAATTAAAAATTTTAAATATTTTTTTTTTTTGTTTATTTCTAGGGCCGCTTGCTCAAGTCAAATTTAAAACATTTTTGGCATAGAACATTTTTGTTTACTTGGCAGATAAATTGTAAAGTTTACTTGAAAAAACGGCCCTAAATGCCCCCTTTGAAAGTGCCTAAGTTTATGTTTTTACTACAGTAGTTTCCGAAATATTCAAAATCAACACTAGAAAACAGGAAAAAAGGAAAACGATGAAGTTTTGAGTTTCCTTAACTATCTTTAAATTCCTTCTATGATAAAAGAAACTCTTCACCAAATATTATGGAATATGTATTTATTTTTATCGATACATTTAATACTGTAAGTTTTTTCGATAAATTAACGATTGTTTTTAGTAGTTTTTGTAATACGCACCGAGGTCCTTTAATTTCCTGACAGATTTTATTGGTGAATACCGATCCTTAATCGTTTTCCTGTTGTTAGACAGGATTTTTTGTGACAAAAGTTTAGTTATTTTTATCGATTTATCTTTTAGTATCGATAAAGTCAAGTTGAGTATACTATCGCTTGATTGGACTTACGATAACTTTAACGATTTTGCTGTTCAGGATGCAGTTTTTAACGATTTTATTATTACGAAGCGGTTATTGGCACCATTAGCTGTAATTTCACTTTTTTCATTGTAACGTTATCTTCTCCACTCCCAGGAAAAACCTTTAAGGCTTCATCGAAACAGCTGTCAGTTTTTGCACCCACTACACGTGGTTGTTATTTTTCTCTCAAACATTTTATGAACTTCACAACGTTTGTATGGCAAAACCTTATTTAGTGACTCGCAAGCAATATATCGTTAGTCAATATCTCGAACAACTATGGGGTTTATTGGAATCTCTTTGATTTATGCATTTTCTCAGAAATTGAACGGTTTTCAAATTGCTATCGAAATTGATCGATAGTTATCGTTTTTTTTTATATTCGATAGGTTTTCAACACCTTTGCACAAAAAAGTCATTTGTTTTGCTTTTAAAGATTTTTAAGAAAAGTTTTGAACTTACAATTGCACAAGCTTCAATGTGGACTCCCTGAACCTAACCGTCGCATAGACAACAAATTCAAATTTTCAAAGATTTGTTTAAATGCAAACAAGTTTTGATTTCTCATGTAACAGCTTCATAGGCTTAGTATAAGTTTGCTAGAGCTCTTAAAAACAAGAAAATTTATATTTCCTTATTTATTCATGCGAAAAACGAGTGGACTTAATTCACTTACAGACATACATACATTTCTATGAGGCTGATTGCTCATGCAACTGAGTTTGCTTTTCAAAAACGATTTTTTATTTTATTCAAACAGCAGTTTGCAGCAACTCCAACATGACATAAAAGTTAGAGAGATGTCCTGTCGCCAAACAAATTTGGTTCGAGAGCAGTGAATGATACAAAGTACATAAATCAAAGCGAGAAATAGTTAAAGTGAATTGAAGAGTGAATATGGAAAAGAAAAACAAAAAAGAGTCCTACAGAAATCGGATAGAAAATCAATGACAGCGAAATGCTTTTAAAAAACACTGTCGCACACACGCACTCACTCCAAATGCACAGTGCAAATCCGTCATGCGAATGCAGCTAAAGACTCAAGCTTTATGTGCTCAACACACAACTTTTACACATTGCATATTCGAACTTTGTTTTTACAAATTCGAACTTTATCTCGGTGCAGACTTGTGTGTGCACACTTGTGGCGATAGTCTGCAACAGCAATGGCTGAAGTGTTTATCTCTTTTGCTGTTGTTTTTGCCATTTGCATGTGCCGATTGATAGTCGTTGCCACTTTGTTGTGTTTGGTTTGAAAATGGTTATTTTAGTCCGCTGGCTCTTTTCGTCTGACTTTGAATCATTTTATTAAATGGAACTGGAAATGGTATCTTTAAAATAGATTACAATTCTTCACTTCTTCAGTTCACCAAAGCTCTTATAACTAGATCTTTGCATATTTCTCTTAATAGTTATACTGGTAAGCTGGATAACTAACTACCTACGGTGACCTTTTATTGTGGAGTTATATCGACTCTTTTATTTAGAAAGTAGCAAAGAAGCTGAAAAGGAAACACAAAGAAGGACGTGAATCGTTAGCCCCCAACAGTACTCGAATACAAAACTTGTAATCTCTTTCCTTAGTAGTAGATGCTTAAGTGGATTGAAATCACCTGTAGTTTTTTTTTTTCAACCTGCAGCTTTTGAGATCCCACGTTTACCTGTAAATACCTTCAGTAAGTGCGAGGAAGGCGTGAACGTTCTTACAAACAAATTTTTCCTATATATTCTATCAATTAAGCACGCCAGTCACCCCTTATTGCCGATAAGCGCCTTCAACTATAAACACAATTGTTGGAGAATTTAACTTCCCAACACATTATGTGTCTCCTTGACTAACTTTCCAATACATTATGTGTCTCCCTGACTAAGAGTATGTATTGCTAAAATGCATTTGGCATATCCCCAAAAACAGCCCCTTTTCGCGCTTTCAACAGCTGTGTTATATTCTACAAAAACTTGGGCTTATGATTTCCTTATCAAAAGACTTCAGGATTTAACATTTTGTGGATATATATTGGCCCTTTATTGTTGAACTGGTTATGTTGGATATACGTATCTTGTATTGTCCTGTGGTAACCAATGATTAAGACCTTAATAATATTATGTTTTTGCAAAAGTCGTTTAACCCCCTGTACGAATATAATTTCACGGAACCTTGCTTAATATATCACCTCATCTTTTAAATATTGCTTCAGCTTTATTGCGCACTATTTACAGCATTTCTTCTCTCTCATAACAAAGTTTTCGTTTCCGAAAAAAATCAGTTGGGCAACCGTGCCATATTGAAATGTTTCGATAATGAGTTTGCATTGACTGATGTTACTTATACGCCTCGTACGTACAACTCGGCCAACAAATACCTATGGCACACGCACTCACATTTGTAATTCGGTGATGCACAAGTGCACGCTAATACGTCGGTGTGTATGTATCTGCTTGTCATTTTGCAAATTGTTATTATCAAGCATACTTGACTGTATTTGTGATGTGTGCCCAAGTGCCACCGCGCCTGACGTTTTTGTGAAAAATGCATTCGCAGTACAGTTCAGCTGCCTTTATCCGTGCAACATGTACGATTCGGTGTATCGGCATTTCGGTGCAGCTGTAATCAACTTAAAATGAAGTCTCTTCATATATATTATTGCACTTATACACATATAAGAGTTTTCTCATCAATGACCTTTGCCATTTTGTAGCCGGTTTGTGCTTTTGACGTGGGAATTGATGGGCTATTTGTTTTGCTGTCATTGTTGCTATTGTAAATGTGCCAACATATTCCGCTGCTTTGTGTTCATTCGTTATTCCCAATAGCTAAATTGTTGCTTTTGTTGTTTATTCTTCAGGAAATTAATTCTTTTTGTGACGTGGGCATACGTGGGCCCATAATATTTGCAGACGGCCTGCTTAAAATATTGGTTGCGAGCTACCCTACCACACCAAATACATTAGCTTTAAGTTCCAGTTCATTTTATTTTATTTTGTTTTATTTTATTTAAATATATATATATATATATTTTTTTTCATTTCATTTTACAGGGTGGCGCAAAAGTAATCCTCCTATCAGAAAATGCAATAAATTTTGCGATTGGCCCCTAAAGTCAGTTCTGTTTTGACATTTGTGTAGTAAACACATGCGAAATACAGGTTAATAAACAATGTTACGCTACACTGCTCCAGAACGCGGAATATTGCTGACTATTTATTTGACTAATAATCGGTCGGGGCCAAACGGTTACTGTGAATGGTGAGCGCTACAGAGCAATGATCAACGAGTTCTTTTTGCCGCAACTTGATGAATTGGGATTGGAAAACATGTGGTTCCAACAAGACGGTGCAACAGCACACACTGCACGTGCCACAACCGATATGCTGAACATCGGAAGCTTACTTTTGCGCCACCTTGTATATTACCCAGCTTAATGCTGTTGTTGTTGTTGTTGTAAAGACAAAAACACTACCCGAAGGTTTTGGGGAGTGCTGTTTAACTGACAGTCTATGGGCCGATATGAATCCGGTACGTTCTGGTGCATATTAGTCGCCTCTTACGACCGGTATGCTTACCTCGGGCATATTCTAAACTCCTAACCCGAAAGGGGTATCCCCAGACTTATAGACCAAATCGACTGCTGAGTGCAAAATCAACCTGTTTCAAAATATTTTTCAAAAACGCCCTATATCAGGGTTTGTTTGAATAACACTCTAGAATTTGGTTCAAAACCGCTCTATCTGAGAATTTGATTCAAAAACGCCATATCTCAGCTAAAAATGTATTAAATTTTCGTTCAGCCAGGGCGTTTTTGAAATTCATTCTGAGATAGGGCTTTCTTAAGCCAAATTTTAAAATAGGGCATTACTGAAAACAATTTTGAGGTTTGGCGTTTCTCAAAAAAATTCTGAGATAGGACGTTTTTGAAAAATATTTTGAATTAGGGTAATCTTCCACTTAGCAGTCAAAATGCATTTCAAAAAGTTACAATAAAAATTCATTTTACTCTACGGTACTTATGAATGTATTTCTAGACACGCTACTCTACCGTCTTTTTTAATTCATGTAGACACAATTGTAATATATCTCGAATAATATGAACTTTTAGGAATCGAACCGACACGTCACGGATCAGAGTCCAGTGCTCTACCAAATGAGCTACCGCGCACACATGAATAGTGTGAGAAAAGTATACCCTTGTACTCTGTATACGGGTGTTGTTGTGTATACGTTCTTATACCTTTCATGAACATGAAATGGTATTATAACTTTGGTCCGATGTTTGTAGGTATGAGAAGAAGAAGAGATAGACCCAAAAATAACTATACCTTAATCCGTCTGTCAGTCCGTCCGTCTGTCTGTCTGTTTGAACTCAAACTAGTGCCTCACTTTTAGAGACTTTTCGATGAGGTTTGGTATGGGGCCGCCGTTTTGTAATACATTAATCATTTGTCGGAACCAGCAAGATAGGACCAATACAACGCATAGCTCCCATACAATCGATTGTTCCGATTGTTCTTTCCTTACTTGTTTCGAGTTAAATTTTAAATTTACAATTTACTACGAAAAAGTTTCAAAAATTACGCAAACTAGTGAATGGCTTGAAGTTTAGGCTCAAATTATTAGCCGTGTGTAAATGAAAATCAAGGTAGACTAACACTGGTTCCGAAAACATTATAAATGCAACTATTCAGCACTAGAGATTCGCCCTACAGGCAAGTTGTCAGCGGCTGTCTGATTGTTTCACTTTGATCCAGGTGTACGTATGTTGACGCATCAACTTATCACTAATCATTCAAATTCAAAAAAGATACGTATGTTCAATTTAGGATTTTTACATTATGCAAATATTTAACGGTTTTTGTTTTTCATTCGCTTTGAATTATTTTTCCATTTTTTATTAATTCTCACTTTGACTGCGCTTCGCAACTATGGAAAACTTTTCTTTTGTTATCTTTGCTAGCTTTGTGGTAGCAACATTTGACTTTTCCAAATTCCAAAGTTATTGGTAAGCCAGCCGCTCCACGTGCCAGATTTTATATTTGAAAAGTTTTATGTTTCTCTCACCGCGCCCATGTCACATTTTGATTGCGGTCCAAATGCGCTATGCTCGCTCGTTGCTGATTGCCTCCAGCTATTTCTACTTGTGATTTACAACTATTGTTGGATTTCGATTGTTTTTTTTTTTTTGTTTTAGAATTACTTTTGTGATTTGGTTTTGACTTGCAGGTGTTTGGAAATTATCTTTGGATGTGTGTAGAAATGGTTGTCGTTTGTTTGCGTCGTTCAGCATATTGTCCTCTGTTTGACCTGCGGTGACTTTTACACAAGCAATGCTGATCGAATTATTACAATTTATTAGTCGACCTTTTCAACTTTTTACTATTTCTATGTAAATTCATTTTAACCTTGCATATTTTTACCTTAGATGACTGAGGTTGTGTGAGACTACGTCACGCACTTAATCAAAAAAGCTAATGCAGTGAAAATCAAGCTACTGCAAATTGATTTCTTTATATTAAGTAAGGTTCTTCAGATAGAGTGGACAGACTAATTCTGAAAATATGATACTTAACTTTTTTTAACATCTTTCCGGGTGCAGTTTTATCAGTGTATTCAATTCCAGAGTAATTGTTGTACCTAGGGCCCCACTTATTCCAACCAGAGATATTCGCAGTACGTTTTCTACATTTTTTACTGCGAAAGTGGTTCCAATATAGTATAGGGGAGACTAAGCTCGACCAGCTAAAATCCAGACTTCTACAGTCTATCCTCTACACTAAGCTTCTCTGCCAGTTTTATGTCAAGTCATAGCTCGCTTTCTTCAATACCTTTCGATAATATTAGCTGAGAACTAGTCCACGGGTTTACCTACAAAGCATCCAGCAGGTTAAATGAGAAGTTCCTTCTGCCAAGTTCATCAGCATTGGTCGAGAATTGCTATTCCCAGCATTCAAGTGCATGGACGCGTTCTGACTTCTGAACTTTATTTTACAAAATGCCTAGCTTATCGTGGCTAATGATAGGTGAAAGCTTTTGCAGTCATGTGGAGTGTCTAGAAGTCTGTCGCCCTTCAACACGATGGGAGAAGAAACAAATTCACATTATTTGATTTGCAACTGTAAACTTCCGAGGCCGAATAGACGGTGGAGCTCCCGTTTTTCGATTGTTCAGCGCACTGCCGTAGAAGAATAAAAAAATTTCTAAAAAAAAACTATTGTAAGAAGCAGCTTTGAATTCAAGGTTATAAAGCCTGTGAGCTTCGAAACTTTTTAATTTCAATGGCATTGATATAGTAGGACGATAATCCCACCATGGCTTTTGCGCATTTTTCAGGTTTCTCATTATATATATATTATATCTTTAGTTAATTCACGAGCTGTGGTATCAAAGTGGCTCAGTAGCGCTAATTAGAGGGCAGCCTGATAACCATGAAGTACAGAACGAAACTAGGCATTGAAAATGGCAGAACGCCGAAACCGGTTTGTCACAAAACCAAACTTGACAAGGGATGACGGAAAATCGTTCCAACAAAAATCAGAAAGATTATACCTTTTCTGGCCTTGGCATGAAGATGACTTCAATCACATTTCAAGATACCAGACATAAGACAACTTCAAGAAGTTGGCGCAAAAAGAAGGCAATGGCATTTAATTCTCACAGCAGCTGGAAGACTCGTTAGACAAAACTGCGCCATACTTATCTAAAAATATAAATTGACATCCCTGCTTTTAACATTAAGGCTACGAGAAGAAATCCCTCGGAAATAAGGAGCTGCCTCGTAGGATTTTCAAACTTTACCACTTGCAGGGCTTTCTGATAACTTGCGTTGGCTTTTAGTAGCTCAAGTCGGCGGCTGCGTACAAAATGTTTTTAGTCTCAAGGGAGAGGATTTACTAAGGCAATTCCGTAGAACTTAATAAGTTAAACTTCCACTGAACATTCTATGTCTAAGCAAACACCTTCTGGGAGACCTTTACTTATCAAGACAACCAGAGCAGCAATAACAAAAAGTTGTTTTCGAGCACTTTAGTGGTACTTCAAGGAAAGATCTTGTTTTAAGAGGGTGAGGGTTTTATTGAAGTTACTGTTATTGTTAGATAGGTTTTGTTTAAGCTTCTCACTAAGTGTAGAAAAGTCTTACAATAGGACTTTTGAAAAGGCATCAGTTCTAAACAGCTCCCGGTGTGATCAGCCCCTATGTCTATAGAGCATGTTTCATAAAGTCAAGTAGTACTTTGCGATTACAACAACAACTGCAACCATCCAATGGAAAGCGTTTAATCATTTGTAATGAGAATTAACGATTACATGCCCTTCAGCCTAGTTCTCTACACTCTAAAGTGTATGCTTCATACCAACCACCTCAGTGGTTTTGTATCGAATAGAAAGTTTAGATGAACTCTTGTACCACAACGATTTCGCATTAAATCCTGCTTCACCATACACATACAAGCTAAGCTCTACAACAATTACAAATCTCCTAACCCACTTACATGGTTCATGGTTCTCGGCAAGTCTTCTCCCTCTTTACTCTTCTCTCAATATTAGTTCTACTGCGATATATGAGTATGTGTGCGCAACATTTGTACGTTTTCCGCTAATACAAGGACCCTGGGGGAGTCTGTGTTTGATCTTCTGTATTTATATACTAATTACGATTAAAATTGTGGATAAAGCAAGGAAGCGTGAATGGCTTAAGAGACAGTTAAGTTAGAAATGATTTATAACTAAGTGCGGTCAGCGGATTAAGATACCCGACTTGGCGTGTTGCTCCTCCTTTTACACACCCGAGCTGCTCCTCTTTCTACACACACATACATATATAACATCATTAGACTGTTAGTTGCTTATACGCGTTGGGATATTCATGCTTCTCATTTCGTTAACCTGCAGGGAAACCTTTAGCTCTAAACTCGTGCACTTCTATTGCATTCGGAACCACTTCTAGTCCGTACTCAATCGCTTTCACATGGCCCAAATGGCGAATCTAACATTTCGATGTCCTAGGCCGTGGATATTGTTCCCAACATTCTTTTTCTATAGTTCCGAATTAGCTGAGTATTAGACAGTTTAGAACTTCAGAATATTTAAATATTAGAAAAAAATAAATTGTTAACTCTACCTAGAACAGGGAAGAGGCATCAAACAATGTAACACTCAGGACGGTTATTTTATTTTATTTTATTTTATTTTATTTTGTTTTATTTTACTTTATTTTATTTTGTTTTATTTTATTTTGTTTTATTTCATTTTATTTTATTTTTTTTATTTTATTTTATTTTATTTTATTTTGGTTTGTTTTATTTTATTTTGTTCTATTTTATTTTATTTTATTTTATTTTATTTTATTTTATTTTATTTTATTTTGGTTTATTTTATTTTATTTCCTTTTATTTTATTTCATTTTTATTAATTATATTTTATTTCGTTTTATTCTATTTTATTTTATTTTATTTTATTTTGTTTTATTTTATTTTATTTTATTTTATTTTATTTTATTTTATTTTATTTTACTTTATTTTATTTTACTTTATTTTATTTTATTTTACTTTATTCTAACTTATCTTATTTTATTTTACTTACTTTATTTTTTTCGTTTTATTTCATATTATTTTATTTTTCTTTATTTTATTTTGTTTTATTTTATTTTATTTCCGGTTATTTTATTTAATATTTATTAATTATATTTTATTTCGTTTTATTTTATTTTATTTTAATTTATTTTATTTTATTTTACTTTATTTTATTTTATTTAGTTTCATTTTATTTTATTTTTTTTAACTTATTTTATTTTATTTAATTTTATTTAATTTTTTTTTTAACTTATTTTATTTTATTTTATTTAAAAAATTTATTTTCTTCTTCTTAAGAATATTTATTTTAAATATAAAATAAAATCTTTAAAGAAAAGCCCAATCGAGGGCTGAGTGTAAGATCGCCCCAATTTCAAGATATTTTTGAAAAACACTGAATCTCATAATTTTTTGAAGAGTGGGCTTCATAACTGCCCGGTCTCTATGAAAAATTCAATATATTTTCAGCTTAGATAGAGCATTTTTGAAATATTCTGACATAGAAAAAAAGACTTGAAAAATATTCGGAGATCGTGCGTTCTTCAAAAATACTCTGCCATCTGGTTTGGAACTAGTGAAAGTATATTTGCCATTGACACTACAAATGTAGTTCTGAACCAAAAACTAGTCTCACTAGCTACTCAACTCCCTACAACCCCTGATTGAAATATGTTAATGTGTGTATTGGAGTGAGTTTCTGATTTCATTTCTTGCTACAGACGTTCGCTAGATTTCTATTTCATTCACATTCCTTTAGTGTGATATTGCTATTTTATCGTGAAAGCAAAATTAATTTATGTACGTACGCCCTTTTTACTTCGTCGGGATAGCTCAAATGCCAATTTTTGCTATCTTTTTCTAAGACAATGGCGTTGCGATTAAGTGGTTCGTTTGAATTGTATGAATGAGATAGCATAACAAGTCGTGGAGTAGAGTATAAGTGAAGGATTTGCGGGTCTTAATTTGAAAGTTATTTCATTTTGAATGAATGTAAAGTATGATAATTTCAGTTTTAAACTTTAGAGCTTTGTCTCTTGAATAAATGAACTCACACTTGAGATTCCTTGGTGAAAATGGGACAAAAATGTAAGCAATAAATGGAAATAATTGAAAAGGTCAAAATCGGGTTGAACAAGAAAGTTGTAAAATTCGACTTCGAATCCAACAATTATGAATCCTTGTAAGCACAGCGGAAGCTTTATATTTCATACTCATCCTGAATTTAAACTTAGAAATACAATATAGTTCACGATGTATCAATTCAACAATAAGTGTCACTGAGATGCAAACTTTTATTGGTTTTAATCTTCTACAAATTTTGAATTTTATTTACTACGTTGGAAGATTCGATTCAAATATTGACACTTTGCTGGCCAGATAAGGCATTCCCCTCCTGGATATCGGAATACATTTTTGAATTCATTAGCTAAATTCAAAGAGTTGATATTTTTTATATACACAGGGTCGGTAAACTCTTTTGTCAGCGCTCGGCCAGTGAAAGCCGTCATTCAGGCAGGGCAAAACATCGCTTACACAACAACAACAATGCTTGGAATTTGTTCTTTGTTTTTATAAAATTAAAATGATTCTCAAATATAATTTATAAGCAATTCCGAGTGATTACGATAGTATAAAATTTTTATGGAAAGCTTGGAAAATTCTTCCGCTCATTTTTTCAATAATTTTTTTCAGTAAATATATGGTTTTATAAATGCTCTAAACGTCATATGAAAAGATCCTGCATTGGAAGAGAAAGTCGTTGAGCGGTTGTTTCTGACAACTGTTGTTGGCCGGTGACCAGTGTTTACATCTATATCCATCCCATATTTATATATATAAAATCAAAACCAAATTTTCGTAAGAGAAAAACAGCCAATATTACGTCTGAATTTTTCTAATTCAAATTAAAATGACTTAGATTTATTTTTAAAGTAAATTGTGTGAGGTCAGAGGTTATAAGGGTGATATTACAATTTTTCGTGCAGAATAACGTAGGATACTATTTCCCATGTTAGACGCAATTTCATTATTAAAAGTAACTTATAAAATGTGAAAATGCAAGAAGTTTTGTACATAAATAAGACCTCCTTAGTTCCATTTAACGACTGCCAACTCTACTTATTTCGATAGTAAACTTGCAAAACTAAGAGCTACACACATCCAAGCCAAAAGTTTAAAAATAAAATTTGATGAAAAATGTATGAATGCACTGCAAATTGGCCAAGCCATCGGTTGAATATTTTCATTTAGCATATTTTCAGCATTCTCTTGCAATGTTTATTGAAATTGTGTTGAGACAAAGTAAAAATGCAACAACAACAACAACAAAAAAACAAACAAAACACAATTTTCTAAAAACCAAGTCAAGTCAAAAGCAAAAGATTCACAAATTTTAGCTAAAGCAAAAACATGCCAGCAAAACCCAAAGAAAATTCCCTAAACTAAATTAAATTTCCAAAGCGTACTCGAAATGCAAATGTTTCTCGAATGAAATGTGAGTTGGATAAATTCACTTGATTGCGCAGCGATACCCTAAAGAATAAAAGTTTGCCAAAAGCCAGCCAACGGAGCAGCAAATCCCAACGCCTTCTCGTGCTGGCTCTATTTCCTCGTAACTATTTGCCAATGAGCATTTGGACATTTACCGCAGTTGGTACACAATTTGTTGCTAGCTTTTGGTATGCTTTACATTTTCACGTCTCAACGTCTACCTAATGGCGACAAGCAAAGGCGACACTGACTATTGCAGCCAAGTTAGTTCAAAAAATGTTTGCCAAGAGCACGGCCGCACGTTTGTACGCTCACTTGCATGTCGAGGTGTTGGCAAGTTCAAGGCAAAGGCAATTCAGACTGCCTTCAGTCATTTGTGTACGGCACGTTGTCAAGGCGTGTCTGAATACGCAATGAAGTTGTTTTTGGTGTTGCTTTGGACAATCATTCGTGCGTGTGAGCTATTTGGGTACTTTCTTTCTGTTATTGTAAACCTTGCTTTGCATTAGCGGTCGACTTTTGAGCTTCTTTGTGATTGACGATGCATGACAACCTTTTGACTATTCGCACGAAATCTCGCGACGTCACAGATAATTTAGCTGTTGACATTTGAATAGAATTTGGGGTTAAAAAATTTATTTGGTTCGGTTTGATAGGGCGTATACGCAACATTTTGCGATATTATCGGACGAAGATTTTTATACTCAGCGGGCCATAGCGCACATACTGCACCAATTTTATGCGACTAATAATCTCTTAGTTTGTACATTCGATAACTTTTGCAAATTTTGAGATATTTTACTAAAATTTGCCATGCAGATTAGGGTGGGTCGATTTGTATGAACGAAAGTTAACCGATATCGCGCCATCGATTTTTCGATAGGTTTTGGCCTCAGGAAAGAAAATTTCCACTACGCATACCCAAAAAAATTATTTTCGAGCCTGCGAAATTTAATTTGTTTGACTTTTTTCGACTTTGATTTTTAAGGTTTTTTTCATGACCTATTAAAAAAATTTTCATTTGATTTTAAAATGTTCATGTATACCCTCTCCGACCCAAAAATGTCCGCTAAAAACGTTGGCGATAACGGTTTTTTGAAAAAAAAGTTTATTTTCGGGTTTTGGGACTTGTTTGGGTCAAAAAATCGCCTTTTCCAGATACCTCTGAGTATCCAATAAAGATATATTCCTTACCCTTGGGACGAAACTTGTGCTTTTCAGACTTATTTAGTGCTATTGCGAGCGATCCAAAAACTTTTAAATGAC
Organism: Merzomyia westermanni; assembly: GCA_949987695.1. NCBI lineage: Eukaryota > Metazoa > Arthropoda > Insecta > Diptera > Tephritidae > Merzomyia > Merzomyia westermanni. The sequence goes on along the minus strand of OX465288.1, from coordinate 159,746,877 downwards.
AGACATTAGGTTTTCTACCTGTCCATACCTCAAATGGAGTTTTATCAACTATGCTTTTAGTTGGCGATCTATTTCTTAAGTAAGTTGCTGTCATTATCGCTTCTGCCCAAAATGATTCATCTAGGCCCGCATATACTAGCATGCTTCTAGCCATTTCTACTAAAGTACGGTTAGCTCGTTCGGCTACACCGTTTTGTTGTGGTGTGTATGGTACCGTTAATTGCCTTTGAATTCCGTTTATTTTCAAAGAACTATCAAATTCTATATTAACGTATTCCGTGCCATTATCACTTCTCAAAACTTTCATTTTCTTATTAGTTTTGCGCTCTACCAGCGACTTGAAAACCTTAAATGTTTCAAAAACTTCCGATTTCGATTTAATCATATAAACGTAAATAAATTTTGATTTGTCATCAATAAAAGTGACAAAGTATCTCGAACCATCTAATGATTTTTTACTCATTGGGCCACATACATCTGTATGAATAATGTCTAAAACATCTTCGGATTGATTTACCTCTTTTTTCGTAAAAGGTTTGCTGCAAATTTGACTTGCCATACAAGTTGTGCACTGAAGATCGTTAGAAACCCCTTTTATTTTTAAACCAGTTACCATATCATTCTTTTTAATATGATTTAGACTTGAAAAATTCAAGTGTCCATATCGATTATGCCACATCATAGCATTCTCATTTAAAGCTTGAAGGCCAAAACATTTGTTTGTCTCATCACATACCATAAAAAGATTATTCGTATGCTTACCCCTGATGATTTCTTCGCCAAAAGTGTCTTTAACGATTGCGTAACTATTGGTAAAAACGACTGTGTTGTGGTGCTTTACAGCTTTACTTACAGATATGAAATTGCTTTGCAGATCTGGTACATATAAAACTTTTTGCAACGTCACCTTGAATTTGTTTGCTTTCAATGCTACGTTCCCCCGACCTTTATCCTCAATGAAATTCTCACTAGCTAACACAATCTTCTCGTAATGCTCCTCAAATGTTACGAACATGCTGCGATCACAGCACAAATGCGAAGTTGCACCGCTATCGATACACCAATTAACTTTCCCGAGCGTTGTTTGCGCTGCAGCTAGTATAGAAAACATCTTCTCGTCATTTCGTTTTTCTGTTGACTTCTTTTTTCGTTGATCCTTGCAGCTTGCCGCAAAATGCCCCTTTTTACCACAGTTAAAGTACAGGGTGGCTAATGAAAGCCGCTACCAAAAAAAAATTAAATAACTTTTTTTCTATTTAATGAATCTGGTTAATTTTTTTTTTTATTTTGCAGATTGACTTTTACATTTAACAAAAATGGATAACTGGGACACTGAAACAAGAATTTGGATTGTCCGCCGATATCACGCACTGGAGTCCGTAGTTTCGGTTCAAAGAGAGTATAGGCGCACGTTTGGCGGCAATCCTCCGAGCAGATGGACCATAATAAGACTTGTAAACAATTTTGCCGAGCATGGGACAGTCAACAGAAGACCTTACCATCGAAACCCTTCAGTTCGAACGGAGGAAACAATCGCTGCTGTAGCTGCTGCCATACAAAACAATCCACGTGTTTCGACAAGAAGCTTATCTGCTCAAATGGGTGTAAGCAGACAGTCATTACAGTCAATTATGCACAAAGATTTGGACTTATTCCCATATAAAATTCAAATGGCCAACAAACTGAACGCTGCAGACTTGCCGATTCGCTTGGAATTTTGCCAGAAGATGCTTCAAATGGTGGAAGAGGATGGAAACATGTTGAACTGTCTTTTCATGTCTGACGAGGCCCATTTCGATTTAAACGGCAACATAAACAAACAAAATTGTCGAATATGGAGTGCTTCCAACCCACAGATACTCCATGAGACGGAATTGCATCCACTTCGTGTCACAGTGTGGTGTGCAGTTTCATCACGCTGCATTGTCGGGCCCTACTTCTTCGAAGAAAACGGTCACACCGTTACGGTTACTGGAGACCGTTACTTGAGCATGTTGAGAGAGTTTTTCTATCCAGAATTACGCCGAATGAGAATTTCTTTCAACTCTGTGTGGTTTTAGCAAGATGGTGCAGCTCCTCATATAGCCCAACCTGTTATGACAGAATTGCGACGAAAATTTCCCAATAAGCTGATATCCAGAAACTCCACATTCCGTTGGCCACCCAGGTCGCCTGACCTTACTGCACCTGACTTTTTCTTGCGGGGTTATTGCAAACGGGAAGTCTTCAAAGCAAAACCAACAAATTTGAATGAACTAAGGCAATCCATTCGAGAAACAATTGCGGCTATTCCTGTCTCAACTCTCCAAGCAGTAATGAACAACTTTTTGGTAAGATGCCGCACATGCATCGACGAGCAGGGGGGGCATTTAAATTCCATTATTTTTGAAACTAATTAAGCTATATTTAATAAAATTTAATGAGCTTTAACATGAATAAAAGAAAAATGAATTCCATACACTGAAAAAAAAATTATTTGAGTTTCTTAATGTAGAAAAATTCATCAGCCACCCTGTATTTTGCATTCGAATTCTTTGACATCTTCTTATGTTCTTGCACACTCTTGTCACGTGCTACATAAGCTTGCTCACTGATATCATCTGCACTTCGTTCAAGTGCACTTTTTCGGTTACCTTCTTCCATTAGCTTCACCTTTAGTGTGCTCAATGCTGGCAACAAATCTCGCGTCTCTATAGCAACTATGAACGACTCATCTGACTTCGGCAGGTTTGATAACATCATGATTACCAAAAGATCTTCTGGTAACTCAACATTGATTTCGTTCAGTTTTTCAACAATATCCATGAATGTGTTAACGTACGAAACTATATTTTTATCACTCATAACTTTGTGATTCAATGGATCCTTAAACAGTGCTATTTTCCTATCAGGTCCTCGTGGCTGATGAATTTCTTTCAGAATATTCCAAGCCAAAGAATACAAAGGTTATTTTGTTGATTTCCATCAAAAACGGTAGAGTTTTGGCCCTCGAGGGGATTTTCAACCTTAGGGCACCACTGTGCGCCCTTTTTGGCCAGGGCTATACTAATATTTCGGTATAATTAACTCGAAGAATAGTTAATGTATCATAACAACCTGCTAGACATATCTCACATAAACAGCTTTGGTCCATCTATTCTTCTTCTCACACTTACCGCCAACGCACCAGAGTTATTATACCATTATATGACCACGAAAAATATAATAACTAAAATTTTGTTGGCACAGCTCGCAGCTAGGTATATAATGCAATGGTTACACCCGAACTTAGACTTCCCTTACATGTTGATACTAATAACTTGACAAGCTCTATGTTATGTGCAACTATTTTACTACAGCTTAACCTAAATTTTTATTTCTAGTCATGTGTTTTTTAACCTTTCTAGGAACACCTTTGACCACTCCCTGCCTAAAGTTTTTTATACAAATGGTTCTCACTGAGTTTGGAAAATGACATGTTGAATGTGAATGTGAAGAATACTATCCGCTATGCCAAGACAGTTGATTTATGTTTTTATTTAAAAAAAAATATTTTTAAAAAAGCTTTTACCTTGATTGCTTATATTCCTAAACGCATAAATTTCCCAATCCAAACTTGCATATGCAAAATTTTCTGACTTCATATACCTGACCCCTCTTTATTTACATAGCCGAATAGCCGACAAATATTGGCGTAGAATTGTTTGGTTTTAAGCTTGAGCGCTCCATTCGGCGCACAAATTTATGAAAAATCAAAAAAAAAAAAATATGTGCAAAAGTCGGTTTCAGTTCTCTTGGTTGAGGACAAATTACTCGTTTTAAATTTTTAATGAAATTGTAACACACCAATGTGCAGTCAACAATATAAAACCACATAAGGTAGTACAAGCGTGGGTGAAACTGATTATATAATAAACAGCTACTACGCGTAAACTGCAATCTCTCTGGTCGGTATGAAAAGCTTAAAGAGGGTATAATGATACACGATAAAAACTTAAATTGTTGTATTAAATAGTACCAGAATTTCCCAAAAAATACCCCGATTAACAATATTCTTCTATAGGTTTAGTTTTAATCTTCAGATTATCCTATATTTCACCTAGTAAGCAAAACTATTACTCATTACAGTTTAAAGTTTATACGTTATTTAATTTAATTTTATTTGATTTTATTTATTTATTTATTTTTTTTAAATTTTTTAAATTTTATTTCATTTAATTTTTTTATATTTTTTATTTTTTTGTTTATTTTTTTTCTCTTATTTTTATTTTCTTTTATATTGTTTCATTTTATTTTACTTTTTTTCATTTTATTTTATTTTACTTTTTTCTATTCTATTTTATTCTTTTTATCTTATTTTATTTTATTTTATTTTATGTTTTAATTTTATTTTATTTTTTTTTTTTTATGGCTGAATTGAATCTCTTTCTTATTATGAGCATTTTGTATGTGCAAGTATATATATATTTATATATTTCAATAAGTATTTAAAGCTCGAATCTATCCTTAACCATATCAAATATATTATTCTATATACTCTGTGTTGCCACCGCCAGCTGAGTATAACTAAAAGCTTGCATGCACGACGCACTGAAATAAACACAAATAAACCTTGCCCTTAGAGTTAAGCTGGATATGGATTTATGTGCAAAGCTTTGCTAACCACTCTCTGAACGTAATTTTGCGTTTGCGTTGACAGCTGGCAACAAGCGGAATAATGCGTGGAAAATCCTTCGCTGGCGAATCACACCATAATTGTACGCCAGAAAGCCAGTCGCAGTCATGGTCCAACACCGGACATATAACTACACAACAACAACAAAAACCAAGAGTGAACGTATATACGCGCCTACATATTTTATGGTGCCCCACGGACAGTTTTCAACTCGTCCTGTCTGCCTGCTTTCAATGTTGTGGCATGGTGAGCATTTTTTTGTTATTGTTGCTATAAATTAAAATTAACCACAGACAGAAAATTGACAAACAAGGAGAGTGCACTCGCACAACAAGAACACAGCTCACACCATCGTGCTTTGTAGGGCGCAAGGCGTACAATGATCCACAACAATAACCAACATGACGACAACTACAACAACGAATAAACGAATACAGCACACCTAACCAACCGAGAAATCACAGCTTAAATTCGTAATTGAATTTGTGGTGTGGCATCGAAAAATAGTCAAAAAACCAGATGGTGCTTACATTATGCATAGGGACGGACGGGTGGAAGGGAATAAGATGACAGTCTGCCTCATACCGGATGCTAGTTTTTTGGGTCGACTGGATAACGAGAGGGAGACATGCACATACAAAATTATAAGATAAAAACTGATAACATAGCTGTGATTACACCCAGGTGAGTATTTTATGGAAATGTATGCACACATTAGGGCGGGTTGATTTTTTATTTTTTTTTTGTTTGGCATGTTGAGAATTTGTACTTCATAATAAAAGAAAATAAAAAAAATTTATTTTGTACGCAATATTTTGAAGTGTCCAACTTGATGAAATAATTGATCAAATAGGGTACTAAAAAAAATTGAAGTGAAAGTTTTCCTTTGGCGGTTTTTTTTTTAATTAAGTAAACCACTAAATTTACTTTCTTAACGAAAGGGGGCCCAAAAAGCTACATTGAGCAATTTCTGTATGTTTTTACTATTTTGTACTAAACAAAATTTTCTTCCAACTAAGTATTGTTTATTCATTTAAAAATCCTAGCCTAGAATAAGCTTAAATATAACAACAACAACATACATATGGATTTCTCCAACAAAGTATTTTTTATATTAATTAATTTATATGCTTAAAGTAAGTTTTTATAAACTTTAGAACCAAATTTTTGTAAATAATTTATCTTTAAGAGTGAAAAGCAAATAATAAAAAAAAACTGTTTGCCAAGTCTGTTCCAACATCATATGTTTCCATAAAAGTTCTTGCATGAGGATGGCAATGAAAATGCAAAGGTCAAACCTCCATCTTAACGGCTTTACAATTTGCAACGTTTCGATAATGTAACGCTTGCTCTCGAAAACGAAAAATAAGCGTTTTGTAACCTATTTAAAAATTACTCTGCGTTTCCTTTGCTTGTCGGGTACTAACACACCCTAATACTCTAACATAGCTACGCGTATATGTAGAAGAGAGTATAGGAAGTACTATAATAGCTTTTATGTTGTAGGAGGAATATATAGCTATTACTTTGCCATAGCTTTTAAACGTACTTGAAACGTACTAAAATAAGTTCGCTCAATTCACCAGACCAATAACTACCATTCACCAGCTATCAACTCCTTTCGACACCGTCCATCTTTCCGAGTCGTTCATCAGGGCAGGTATGTCGAGAGACATATGGAGGGTAATATTTCTTCAACGAGAGAGCAGTTTTTTTTTTCAAATTTACACATAGTATACAGCTTCTCTGCAAGCTGTCAAAGCTGTTCTTAAATCCACAAATTATTGTCGATTCTTCTGTCATTTGTCTTCCCAAAGGTGTATAGTGTAGTCAAGATCTATGATATCTAATTGTCTTAACAACAATTTTGCTGCAAAAAGTTCCATCATCCAAGCTATTTGACTCAAGCCTTTCGGTCTTATGTTTGATTTTTTTTTTTAACAAGGCGTCCCTGTTCAACCTTCGCTACTAAACATTAGATGCTTTTATTTATGTGTAAGCCTGTTAAACCCGCATCCATGGTGAACTGGGAAAAGCACTGTCACAACAACATTAGAGTTTCGTATATACCTGGCCTAGTGCTAATCGTTCTTTCGGTCTCGTTAAACACCGGTTGTATGGAGTCAGGGAGAACATGAATTAAATGCTTGGCTAAGAAGATCTCCATATGTCTTCGTCAATTATTACAAGATCAACTTGCTTTCGCCCTTTTCGAATATCCATTTCTTTTCTTCTTTTTTTACTGAAACCGGGCCCTAGAGTTGAAGAAGTTTCGGATCGAAACGAAGTATATCAGCCTCTAATGATTAGGAGATGTTATATTATGGACACCGAGTGTTTGGATAAGACTATTTCCTTTGCCAAATTGTAGTTAAAGTCGGCGATCAAGGGTATTTTCTTGATCACAGAACTAGTCTTTGTTCGTTAATTCTTTCGCGTACAATGGAGCCTAAACAAAGGTAAAGGATTGCTTGAATATACCGCTTTGATGTGGTTCGCAGCTAGAAGCTGGTCTGCAGTCATGAACATCAATTATAGGCGGCCAGTCTGTCTCCTACTACAAATTCAATCAAGACCGCAATCACTTTAAATATTATTTAGCGGAGACTTCTGTGTCACCAACTAATCGAACTCTTGTCAGTACCCCGAAAGTGCATTTATGTAGTAAAAACCATTTTTATAGCTCAGGTTACAACAAAAATTTAAACCATACCATACAAATAAACATGAATTAAGTTTTTAAGGATTTCATAGTTCTTTCCTGCAGCTGAGATGGAAGAATTTTACCTTCATAAATATGTGTGGGTGTAAAGTTTATAATTTAGATGAATTTCAGCTTACGATGTGGTCATCTAATAAGGATTAAAGTTCGGTTGCTCTTAAGTACAGCTCAATTCATAGTATGATATACTTAACTAGTCAGAATCCGATTTTTATTCGAAAGATATGAGCAATACATAAATAAAATAACAATGCGATTTTTTTTCTGTTTTGCTGATCCTTTGAAAACCGATTTTTAACTTGTCGCTTTTGATTTAGATATTAACTACACCTTTTGAGAAAGCATAAAATGTTCCTCAAAAAGCGTGAAATATATTTCATAGAAGATTATTATTTTAATTTATGGAAATTTGAATGGGCGAAGTAGCCGTACTGGCCTGAAGTACTACTGCTTAACTGCTTGCCCCTGCGGGTTAGGGGTTTAGAATATGCCTGAGGTAGGCATACCGGTCGTAAGAGGCGACTAATATGCCCAAAGGTAATGACGTGCAATTCGATGGTTGATTTACGGTTATGATGCCTCTCACCTCCCATTACCTATCTTATCCATCCTTACGGAAGGAGGGGTGACATGACCTAGAAGGTTTCACTGGTCATAAATCGCTACCACGATAGTCGGGCAGTACCGCAGGGGAGCACCGGAGCGTAACGGGTTCAAATCCGGCCAAGGACTGTTAATTCGACAACACTCCCCAAAACCTTCGGGGAGTGTTTTTGTCTTTACGACAACAACAACTCTGAAGTACATCTGACTTTTCTGAATGCATTTTATACACTCTGAATTTTAATTATATATTCTGTAATTAATTTTACGATTTCTGAATATTACTTGATTATCCTGAAGCACATTTGATGGGTTTGGAAGTACATCGGGAAAAGGTGCATTTGGTCCGAATATTTAGTAGCCACGTCAGCCCTGCTAGATACAAATTTGAAAGTACAAGAGCAGTTTGAACAATCGATAATTTTTTGAGTTTGGGGGCAGTAGTTTTAAGTTCAACTGTGTCCCCTTTAACTGCCATGTCTTAAGGGACTACTGTAAAAGCCCTGTAACTTATTCAGGCTGAATTTGTTAGTGTCGGTTCGGGACCTACTTAAGATACCCTTTTTACTCCTTTCGCTATAGTCTGGCTAAGTGGATTTTGATATTTCACAGGGGGTTGTTTATTCGGATGTTTTTCGTGGCTACGGCTAAGAGTACACCCATTTCTAAGCTAATTATTCCGTCTTCTCAAATTCGCCGATCCACGTGTATTTTTATTTTTTCTCCCCTTTCTGAAAAAGTATATTTGGTTCATAGGACAGAACTAAAGCTTGTTTTTGTAACGCATTGTAATACGAACTAAAAAGTACTAAAATAGACCTGCATAAATTGGGATGTCATAATAGATCACTACTAGGTATATAATTTTCGGTTTCCTTACTTTTTTTTTTGTCCCAGTACTTCCTCCTGCCGAATCGCTCTGCTCATTACCTAGATTGTTAGCAATCTCTTCTGACGGAAGTCTTACAAAACTTATGGTTTCAATCGGATTGGGTCATACCGGGTTTCCTGTTACAGAGTTTGATCCGTTGATAAGGTATGCATTGGTATGTCGCAGCTTAGTCTGTATAGGTTGTAGCCCGAGCAGAATTTTGATATACGATGATGACGTGGTCGTCATTTTGGGAGTCAGGAGACTAAGCGTTTTCCACCCTCAGAAGAAATGTTGAGAGTCAGTCAGGCTTTTTGTATGGAAAGCTGAGCGGAAATTCACCCTACTTCAAAAAATATTTGAGGATGCCTTATTTCAGAATCTTTTTTTTTTCAAAAAGGACTTAAATATTTGTGCTGGAAATGTACTGAATTTTCCTCTTGTTTTAAAGAATAATTTAAAATAGCTTAATCTTCTATCCATCCATTTAAATGCAAAAACTAGTAACCATATTTTGGGGTAACGTTTATGAAGTTCCAAAGAGATTTTTTTTTTTTGTGAATTTGCCAATTCTAACAGGAATTCATTTGCAATTAGTTTTTAAGATCCATTCTTCTATTTCGAAAGGCAGTTACCCTATGATTATTTCCACAAGAAAATATTTGAACATTTTTGATTGCTGCCTCTTAACCATATGGGTGTTGAAGTATTAAAACTTAAAGCTACACGCCAGCAACATTCCCGCAACATTGCCGTCGTAATGAGAAATATAAAATCCTATTATAAAAGCAGTTTACTTCGCACAGACGTGTGTAGGTGTTATAATGGAGTAATAAGAAGACGAACGTGTATTGGCTGGTCATTGTGCAAGAATAAAGCTCGTTTTAGGTATCCTCATCTCATGCCGCTATTTACATATATACAGTGGCGGACATAAGTGTACATACAGTCGTTTTCTGCGATTTTCACAAATGTTGGCCTTAATAAAATTATTTTAACAAAGCTTGAGTAAAAACATGTGTCAAGATCTAATACAACAACTATAAATTTTGTTTTAAAAATGTACACAAAACTAGTGGAAATTCAAAGAAATTTTTTCTAAAATTTTGAATTTTTTTTCCTGAATTTTTTGTAGTATGCACTTTTGTAGCCCATTAACTTAAGATTAAAACTTTGGTATACTAAAATTTAATGTGCTACAAAAGTGCATACTCCAAAAAATTCTGAAAATTCTGGAAAAAAAATCAAAATTTTAACAAGCAAGGAAGTCTAAGTTCGGGTGGGCGATTGCCTTTGAAAATAGCAGAAATTTTATGCTGAAAAGTGGGCGGCGCCACTCCTACTTCTTCAAAATTGACATTTGCGGCCGAGTTTTTCTTAAAAAGCTTATTATGTGTGCAAAATTTAATTGATATAACGTGCTTGGTTTTAGAAATATCGCTTTTTAAATTAAAAAAAAAAAATCAGAACTATGTTAAAAAACTGGGCGTGGACATTAACCGATTTCGCCCAATTTTACAACAAATAGTTACTTTTATATATAGAACATTATCACCAAATTTCGTTTCCACAAATCAATTTTTGCTAGAGTTATGGCATAAAAAGCTTTGTGGAATAGTCCACTATAAAAGGGGCGGGGCCACGCCCATTTTCGAAAATTTACAGTTTTTGGATTTCTTTGTTTACGGAAACTTTAAAACTGAAATATAAATGATGTAAAGCTATTTTACGCAAAGTTATTGCCTATTTAATATATCTACGATCCTCTTCAAAATTTTTGATATAAAAGTGGGCGTAGACCTTAACCGATCCCGCCTGGAATATTCCTTGCATACCTGGAAACCTGCGTGCTGAATTTCGTTTCGATATCTTGAACGGTTTTTGATTTATGATTAATATTATTTCTAAATTCGACTTAATCAAAAGTGGGCGTTGCCACGCCCATTTTCAAAAATTTCTTGAAAATTTTATTTTATGCCTTAATCTCAATGTATTCACCAAATTTTATCCTTATAGGTGTATTATGTACTGAGTAATCACTTTTTTTGTGTTTTCAAAAATATTATATATATAAAAAGTGGGCGTGGCTATCTTCCGATTTCGCCCATTTTAAATAGCGCTCGGAGATGAGTGCCAAGAAACCCGCATACAAAATTTCATTTCAGACGGACGGACGGACGGACGGACGGACATTGCTTAATCAATTTCTCTTTTCGTCCTGAACATTTTGATATATATAAGGCAATATCTATCTCGATCCGTTTGTGCCGTTACGTACTGCCGTTATGCGACTAAAGTTAATATACCTTGTGTGCGTAGCACTACTAGGTATAATAAAATTTCTTTGAATTTCCACTAATTTTGTGTAGATTTTTAAAACAAAATGTATAGTTGTTGTATTAGATATTGACACATGTTTTTATCCAAGCTTTGGTAAAATAATTTTGGTAAGGCCAAAATTTGTGAAAATCGCAGAAAACGACTGAATGTACACTTATGTCCGCCCCTGTATGTTTATTCTTTTATTTTGCCTTTATTATTCGCTTTATTGTTTGTATGAGCTGTTTGTACTTTTTAACCGCTGGCAAATTTAATTTCCAGAAATTGCTTATGTTATTGTTATGTCATTTTACACATACTTACAAATGTATTTACAGAGATATGTATTCATCCTTACATCCTTCCTTTTGTATTTTCTTATACCGTAGCGGTGATATAGTATGTGTGTTCATTGTTACCAGTACAGGTAACATCAAAATACTCCAACATTTTTATTGTCATCTGAGCATACGAAGCACGATACATACAGACTTTTAAATAACAAAGGGCTAAGGAGCACATTTTAAGATATATTTGGTAGATTGTGTGGGAGAAAAATTAACGACACATGTTGCGGACCACGCCCACTTTTATATGTACTATCTTTTAAATGATCATAGACCAATATAATTCTTACTGAACTGCCAACTGTCTGTTAACACGATAACTTGAGTAAATTTTGAAATCGAAATCGGTTAAGGTCCACGCCCACTTTTATACGAAAGATTTTGAAAAGGATCATAAATATATTTAATAGGCAATAACTTTGCGTACAAACGCTTTATATCATTTCCATTTCGATTTCAAAGTGTTCGTGAACGTAGAAAGTAGAAAAATAAACATTTTTTTAAATGGGCGTGGCCCCGCCTATTGTGGATTATTCCACAAAACTTTTTATGACATAATTCCAGCCAAAATTGATTGATCGAAACAATATTTGGTAAAAATTTTTAATATATAAAGGTAACCGTTTCTTGTAAAAGGCCGAAATCTGATAAGGGTTACGCCCAGTTTTTTACCATAGTTCTGAAAAATTTGTTTGTAAAATTTCAAAGGCGATATTTCTATAACTATGTAAGCTATATCAAAAAGATCCTGCACACATAATAAGCTTTTTAAGCGAAACTCGACCACAGAATGTTGTAGATTTTGGGGAAGAAGCCGTGGCGTCGCCCACTTTTCAGCATATAAATTCTGATTTTCAAAGGCGATTGCTTGTAGTTTGAACTAGATATTTCAATCAAAATTGGTCACCTGCTTCTCAATAGTATCTACTATACTCGTGCCAACAATTAGGCAAATCGGATAACACACAAGCAAAATATCCAGGCAAGTATTTAATACCCCACTGCAATAGGGAAGTTTTTTGTGTTCATAACTCTAATGAACATGAAATGTTTGTAAGTATGAGAAGAAGAAGAAATGGGCCAATTAATAAGTAAACTTAAATAATTAGGACGATGAACTGGGTCGATTTAGCAATGTCCGTCTCTCCGTCCGTCTGTCTATTTTAACGAAAATGTTTCAAACATAAAATGTGCATGTATTGGTATTTTGACAAAATGTCGTTAGCAGTTGTTGAAGTAATTTATATACAAATAAGTTAATGGCGGCCGCAGTGGTGTGGCGGTAGTATTGCCGGCCTACCACACCGAAGCTCCAAGGTTCGAGTCCTGGGACAGGTAACATTAAAAGTGGTTTGAAAAAGTTTTTCAAAACGAGGTCGCCCCTCGGCAGTGGTTTGGCAAACTCTCCGAATGTCTTTCTGCTATGAAAGGCTTCTCAGCCAAAAGTCGAAGTCGGCAAAAATCTATAGGTCCCGCCAATTTGGCACACCACAATTTGGAAGGGAAGCTCGGCACAGAAATCTCTTAGAAGGTTTATGTTTATATACCTGGTAAATATCGCACCATACATTTATACTTTTTTTAAAATTAATTTACCCCTCAAAATAACATAACACAAAATATGCATGTATTGTTATGCCATAATAGATCACTACTAGGTATATAAGGTGCGGTTCCACCCGAACTTAGACTTTCTTACTTGTTTTTTTTTTCGATATTTCCGACGAGTTCTTCGATTTTGTTTATGTTGTATACCAACGATTCAATTGAGTTGTTTTTCTAGCGTCTCTACATTTTAAAGCATTCATGACTATAAATAAACTCTAGGCACAAAATATAAGTTTTAAGAAAATTATTCTTTATTTTTTTTTTTAATAATTTCAATTAATCATCAAAAATTTTTTTTTATTGAATATTGAAACTGTATTTTTTACTTTTATTTATTTCATTATTCATCTGTTCAATCAATTTTTATTTTAAAATCTGAAATCAGCCATATGGTTTTTTATAAAAAAATGTATTTACTATAAAAATCAGTTCTACACAAATCTACTTATCTCTGATCAAAATATATCGATTACACCGTGCTACAAAAAAAAAAAAAACTGAATATACTTTTAAACCGACCTAGTAGAGATTGTTTATCTGGTCAAATAATACACGCAAGCATGTTCAACAAATTTTTAATACCCAAAAAACCTTTTTTTAAAGTCAAAAGACCGTTTTTCATTAAAAAAAAACAAAGTCTCAATAGATTTCAAAATTCTCAGCATTTTTGAACAGCTGAATGTTGACACTTTAGAAATGTATATGGTGTTTTGTTAATTTAAAAAGAGTAAGAGTGGTTTTTTACGCGAGAAGTTGAATTTTTTGGAAATGTTCCCATTTTCCGAGTTTTTGGCACTAATTGGCAATGAATGATAATTTTTGGATATATATCATCGGCAGGCTATCACTACCTAAAGATTCCAATTCCTATGCAGCATGATCCAAAATCTAACATCTTGGTCTGAAGCGCCCTGTGTTTGTTAGTAAAAAAATAGGCTAACTGTAAGGACATTATATGAAATTTTAAATAACAAATAATCGTTTTTGACGATAGTTTGATTCATAATATCTACAAGGTGGCGCAAAAGTAAGCTTCCGATGTTCAGCATATCGGTTGTGGCACGTGCAGTGTGTGCTGTTGCACCGTCTTGTTGTAACCACATGTTTTCCAATCCCAATTCATCAAGTTGCGGCAAAAAGAACTCGTTGATCATTGCTCTGTAGCGCTCACCATTCACAGTAACCGTTTGGCCCCGACCGATTATTGGTCAAATAAATAGTCAGCAATATTCCGCGTTCTGGAGCAGTGTAGCGTAACGTTGTTTATTAACGTGTATTTCGCATGTGTTTACTACACAAATGTTAAAACAGAACTGACTTTAGGGGCCAACCGCAAAATTTATAGCATTTTCTGATAGGAGGATTACTTTTGCGCAGTAACCGTTTTTCACCGACTGATTATTGGTCAAATAAATAGTCAGCAATATTCCGCGTTCTGGAGCAGTGTAGCGTAACGTTGTTTATTAACGTGTATTTCGCATGTGTTTACTACACAAATGTCAAAACAGAACTGACTTTTGGGGCCAATCGCAAAATTTATAGCATTTTCTGATAGGAGGATTACTTTTGCGCCACCCTGCAAAATGTAAAATGTTACACTCATTTTTTTTAGATGAGATACATTTTAGACAAAACATCGAATTTTTACTTAGAACTATGCTGCATAACTTGAAAACTGAAAGTCCTTTTCAAAAATAAGGAATAAGCATCTTTAATTAGTAATAGCCGGTCGATTATATATGTCCAAAATTTATCATTCATTGCCAGTTAGTGCCAAAAAAATTACGTCAAATTCGGAAGAACGGGAAAATTTCCACAAAACTCAACTTATCGCGTAAAAAACAACTCTTACTCTATTAAAACGAACAAAACACTATATACGTTTCGAAAGTGTCAACATTCAGCTATTCAAAAATGCTGAGAATTTTCAAAACCAATGAAAAACAGTTTTTTGACTTTAAAAAAAGATTTAAGGGTTGTTAAAAATTTGTTGAACATATTTTCGTGTATTTATCGACCAGATGAACAACCTCTACTAGGTCGCTTTAAAAGTACAAAATCACTGTAGCACAGTGTTAATAACTAATCCCTATTTGTGATTGATATATTGCTCTCGGAAATCTGCGAATTGACGTCGAAGTAGCACACTGTCATGTTCAAAATACAAATTGCTCACATGGAAAAGAGTCAGTTGGCTGACTAGTTGTCCGTCTTACTAGTTTTAAAGTAGTTTGACTGCAGGAAAGATACCTACATGCACATTCATAAGTAGGTTTTCTATTGGCACCGCGGTGATATGAATATGTATTCGAGTGAGTGAGTGTTTAAGCGAGCGAGTAAAATGAACAAGTGGCTATCATGCGGTGCTTTTAAGTTCTCTGTTGCGGTTTCAGTTGACACCAAAGAAAGTGTCCGACTCAGCAATTGCGGCTGCAAATGAAAAGCAAGTAACTAAGTAATTGTTGAAGGACTAGAAAAATAAGTCAGTAAACTAATCTCGTTGATTGCAATAAAAACTATACTGCATTAAATATTTATAAGTGGCAACGCTCCTGCGCTGCCATGAATCGTTTCATTGTGGTAAGTTAATCACCCATCAGAAAATAGAAAAACACAAAAAACTGGCAGAGCAATTGAAGGGAAGAACTTGCAAGTCGGCAGCAATGCAACATAGTCGGTTTGCGTGTGGCACTTAAAAAGTGTGGGTGTGCGTGAGTAAGAGCTTTGCTGTGTGTGTGAGTGCAGTTTTTGCCTTGAAAACAAGCAGCTTAAGCCAGGAAAAAAAGGGGGGCGTAACAAATGCAATGGAAGCCGAGAGTGAAGATGTTGAAACTGAAGGAGAGCGCCGAGACGGCTGGAGGGGAAAGAAATGCAGCTGTTGTAAGTGTTGAGTTGGTTACAAATCATTACATATGAAAGCAGAAAATACCAGCAACAATGCAAGTAACACAAATACCACACCAAAATCATAAAGTTTAACACTTCAGCTTGCTCCTGGCATGCCAACTACATCGCAATGTTTTAAATGTGTGCGTGAGTGTGTGACTGTGGCAGTTTACTGTTTTTATGATTGTTGACTTCCTCAAGGAGCACATAAAGTTTTCACACATGCACACACCCACAACCACATACACCCACCATACATATGCTCAGTTGAGCTATCATTCAAGTGTGAGAAAAAGTAAAAAAAGTGAGTATTTCCGCGCATTTTAGTTGTGAACGTGCAACGAATATAAAATGCATTTTTAACTTGAATTCGCACTTGCAACAAATAATCTTCATAAATGTTTATGTTTGTAATATTTAAGTAAGTCCATAAAAATGTAACTGATTAAGTAGTATTAAAAACAAATTGTGGAGTAGCGAATAACGGCAATGAAAGCGTATGGCTCTTGCAGAAATTTTTTAAAAGGTCTGGCAAAAGTTGTTTTGAAACTTTTTCATTATTTACAGTGGAACCTGGAAAATATTTACATTAAAATGGGAAATTCCATGCTCAATTATTATTATTATGACCTGGCAGTGGTAGGAAAATAGAGCGTCTCATAACTACAGCACACTCAGCATTCTCATATTTTAACCATTTAAGTAACTTTATTTGATTTGACATATTTTGTCATCGAACTCTTACTTAAAAGTCACATAAAACTATTGTATAAGCTTTGTAAAAATTTGGGTAAAAAATTGTGAAGTGGGCCACTTTTTTCCGAAGTTTAACTTTCCTTCTGAAACTTGTTTGTATAGTTCACAACAACAATAAAAAAATGGGTTTGGGGCAGTTTGTCGAAATTCTAATTATTTTCAAAGTTACTAGTTTCCTAACTATGCATTTCGATTCTACTCATTTTTCAAATACATATACAAGACGGCGGCCTCTTCCAAAAAGCATTTCTTTTTTTGGTAGACATATTAATTTTTTTGCAAAAATTATTCGCAAATTTCGGATCGCGTTTCAGTATAATTTTGTTAGTCATTCCATTATACACCTTAAAAAAAAAATACAACAACATGCTTCTGCTTATCAAATAAGCTTATTACATAATTATTTTCGGAAATATAATTCACAGTTTTATGTTTTTAGTTAAAGATGCTTTGCGAATTAGGACCGTTTTTTATCTAGCCTCGAATTTTAAAGGTCACTTCAAATTTATCGGCCAACCCATGTTCTCTTTCTCAGCACACAAAGTCTCAAACGTTAAAGAACTATTGCAGTTTTAACCTAGAATTCTAATGTGGTTCCCTAATGCATCTCGAATCGAAAACCAGGTTAGACAACTGGGCTAGAAGTTGTTTAGACATCGATTGGAAAAACAATAGAAAAAAGTCACAATAGAAGCCAATTAGAATTTCACGATAGAACTCGATTAGATAAGTAACCTTTTTCTCAATATCGAGAACAAACTTCCCTTTTTTTAGAGAATGCTATGATTCTCGACAGTTTCTCAAACCGTTCTCTAATCTTCTACCTTAACCAAATACATTCGAATTCGAATCCTTTTTTAATCGTCCTCTAACCTAAATGTTTGCTGGATTATTACTAGGTTTTATGCTTTTATTTTTGTTATATTACGCTGGAGTGTTGAAAAAACATCGATTTTTTAAAAAGCTAATTTTGTAAGCTTTTTCTGACTTCACATACGCAGAAAACCAAATCATCAATCAATTTACACTTTGACCTTTAAAACGATTAAAATATTCATTACTGTGTTTATTTGTGTGTTGTTTTCTTTAAACATCTGTATTTTTTTCAGTCATAATAATCGAGAAACTAACAATAATCGAGAAACTAGCCTTTTGTAAGTTGTCTGCCAGAATATTAAGGGTAAATAACTTGATTTAATAAGTTGGATCGGCTTTTAATTAATTAGACTGCTTTTTAAATTGGTAATGATTATTTTGATGGTTTTTTAAGAAGAGGCAGTTATTAATTGATTAATTACACTGGTTTACAGCCAAAATGCACCAGAGACGCCATAGTGAAATTCCTATGTAAAATCACCTCCTGATTCCGAAAACCAAGGTTATTTTTACTTGAATGGTACCGTTTTTGAGATATTTACGATTTACCGTTATTTCAAAAAACAAAAAAGATGGCTCCACTTAATCGTGTATATCTCAAGAACAAACTGAGCTCTTCCAAAACGGTTTGAAAAATTTTAAAGCTTATAAAATTTACTATAATCAGTACATACAACACTTTTTGCTAGGTCCTGCAGATTCAAACATATTGAACAATCATTACGGATTTTTTAAATTTTTTTTGTAAAAATATAAAAAAATTTGTACTTTGCGAGGAAGCATCTCGAAAACTTTTTGTTTTTTTGCAGAAATTTTTTCCCCCCTCTAAGCTCTGTTTTATTACAAAAAAAATAAGCTATCAGTGAACAAAATCGATGAACTAATACAAAAGTTATAAGCATTCAAGTAAATATATCCATTTAATGCTTAAGTACCCTACTGGTACATATGTGTTAGTATTCGTATATCAGTTAGTTAGCAGGTAGATTTTCGAAAAGTTATTAGATACAAAAAGCTGTTAGTGTCGTTTTCTCAAACCTAGGTACATTTTAAACAAGAGCATGCTTTTGAGGCAGGTAGTGTTTTCTTTGTAGAACTAGGGAACCTTTTTGTTTAGGTAGGCTTGAATTTTTACTGGATCTAAGTATAAATAAGAGTACATGCGCCTTGTTCCTTCATAATATCTGCAAGGCTCGCCGGATACTGTTCAGTTTATAATTGCAGTTTATAACCCGTCATTTACTTAAAATAAAAAATGAATAAAAGGGCGCGAGAGTTTGAGTGTACAAATGATCCAGATATGTTCTGTTTCATCTGCGGTCAATTTATTGTTAAAAGTATGAGACGTGTGTTTTCAAATCCTTTGAAAGTTACATACTATAAGTGTTTTGGAATTGAGCCTAAAAACAATGAAAAACCATGGACACCGAACACTGTGTGCACCACATGCCGAGTCGAATTGATTTCTTCGGAAACCGGAACAAAAAGGTACGTTGTAAAAATTAGGAATTTGTTCCCTTTTAATGCATAGCTGACTAATTCCTGAAACTATCTATTTAGGCGACGTGTGAAATTTATTACACCAATGAAGTGGAGGGAACCAACTTGCCATTCAACGGACTGCTATATTTGTACTACAAAAGTACTTGGGGTTGGAAAGTCCAGAAAAGTAACCTATGCGAGCGTATCTACAGTGTCATTACCAGAACTAATTTCAACAGAAGCGACATTGCCAGAATCAAATTTAACTTTAGTTCCGGCTCCAGTTTCATTGTCAACAGTAGTATCTGATTACGCGGCATCATGTTGTACTGAATTTCAAACGGAAAACGAAAGAAATTCTTTGTCACAAGCACAACTCAATGATTGGATAAGGGATTTGGAATTGTCAAAGGAAAAGGCCGAACTACACGCCTCTCGAATGCAACAATTTAAATTTGTTTCATCCGATGTTAAGGTAACATATTATAGAACTCGTCACGAAGAATTTTCCAAGTACTATACGAAGGAGGACAGTGTTTGTTACTGCAAAGACATTGCTGGTCTATTCAAACAATTTGGTGAACCATATGATTCAAAAGAGTGGCGATTGTTCATAGACGGCAATAAATTAAGTTTAAAGGCCGTATTATTGCATATTGGCAACCAAAAGCCATCTATCCCGATCGCGCATGCAGTAAATACGAAGGAAACATATGAGATAATGCAAAACTTGCTCAAGTTAATCAAATACGAAGAACATGATTGGAAAATATGTGCCGATCTTAAAGTCGTTGGAATGCTATGTGGTCTACAAAGTGGATACACAAAATACTGTTGCTTTCTATGCAAATGGGATAGCCGAGCTCGTCAAGACCACTACATCATAAAGGATTGGCCAGAACGAATCGAGTTTCAAGTTGGGGTAGATAACATAAAATACTCTCCACTTATAAAGAAGGAAAAAATAATTCTACCTCCGCTCCACATCAAGCTCGGCCTTATCAAAAACTTTGTGAAGGCTTTGGACAAAGAAGGCGAAGCTTTTCATCATTTGAAGACAATCTTCCCAGAGATTTCAGAAGCAACAATAAAGGAAGGGATTTTTGTGGGACCGCAAATAAGGAAAATGATGACCAATAACCATTTCAAAGAACTATTGTCACCAGTGGAGGCAGCAGCGTGGGATTCTTTTGAAAAGGTCGTTACTTCTTTTTTAGGCAAACACAAAAGTCCTAACTACGAGATGATATTGAACGACTTAATCAAAAACTATGCGGAAATGGGTAAATAAAAAAACATATTATAATAAATTATATATTACATAAATTTACATGAGAATATATAGCCATAAATCTGAATTCATCGTCCAGTTCCGAACAAACAAGAACGGGAAAAATATAAACAAAAAATTTGTTCTGAATTGAAAGATAAATCCAGCCTAAGAAAATTATATACTAATGTGTCACTTATGTATTTATCTAATTTACTTTTTTATTTTCTTTCAGGAGTAAATATGTCTTTAAAAATTCATTTCTTACACTCCCACTTAAATTTTTTCCCGCAAAATCTTGGCGACGAAAGTGACGAGCATGGCGAAAGGTTTCACCAGCAAATGAAAGTGATTGAAAGTCGGTATCAAGGATTCTGGGATGTCGCTATGATGGGCGACTACTGTTGGTTTCTCATAAGAGAAACCGATCCTAATCTAAATAAGCGTCAAAACAAGACACATAACTTTTTCAATTATAAAATAAGATCATAGAGTTAAGACAGAACCATATGTACATATGCTATTATTTGTAGGGTACTTAAGTATTAAATGGATATATTTACTTGAATGCTTATAACTTTTGTATTAGTTCATCGATTTTGTTCACTGATAGCTTATTTTTTTTGTAATAAAACAGAGCTTAGAGGGGGGAAAAAATATCTGCAAAAAAACAAAAAGTTTTCGAGATGCTTCCTCGCAAAGTACAAATTTTGTTATATTTTTACAAAAAAAATTTTAAAAATCCGTAATGATTGTTCAATATGTTTGAATCTGCAGGACCTAGCAAAAAGTGTTGTATGTACTGAATATAGTAAATTTTATAAGCTTTCAAATTTTTCAAACCGTCTTGGAAGAGCTCAGTTTGTTCTTGAGATATAAACGATTAAGTGGAGCCATCTTTTTTGTTTTTTGAAATAACGGTAAATCGTAAATATCTCAAAAACGGTACCATTCAAGTAAAAATAACCTTGATTTTCGGAATTAGGAGGTGATTTTACATAGGAATTTCACTATGGCGTCTCTGGTGCAGAAAAAAAGTTGGAATTTGTGATCCAGTGTTATTAGGAATCAAAAAAGTGGTTTTGATTACTGTAGATTTTTTTTTTATTTTTTTGGATTCTTTTTAGGTTATTTATATTTTTGATTTTGTTCAGTATTGTACACAGTTGATGTGTATGTTTATAAGCTTCTACAACAATACTGAAAAAAATCAAAAATTATCAAAAAAAAAATCAAAAATAATCAAAAGTAATCACAACAACTTTTTTTTACAAAATCATAATTTTTTTGGATTATTTTTTTAATTAATTGGAAAATAATTATTAAAAATTTAAAGAAGTGGTAATCAATCATGATTTTTTTTTGATTATTTTTTTAATTAATAGGAAAATAATCATTAAAAATTGAAAATAATGGTAATCAATCATTAAATGGATTCTCAACAAAAGATCTGCTTGAAAGTATTCCGTTTGGGAATTTTTTTTTGTATAGTAGAACCTCAGTCAATATAGTGTAGTTTTGTACATTTTTCGAGGACTCGAAAACCGATCTGAAGAGATGTTTGTTAACTTCTAAAGATGTAATAGCATACACCGTGTTTATCTCTAATACTAGTAAGGAAAATTCGAAACTAAAATTTGTATATATTTAGAATATATTTAGTACCTGCAATAACTGAGTTAGTGTTTCCAGATTACCGAGTTGCTGATAGTAAAATTGCACTGCATATTATAACAACACACATATAGTATATATATATATGTATGTAGTTCAAATGTATACAGCAATCAGGAAATTAATTCTCTGCTTCTTCAGTTCACTCCTTCAATATTAACTGGAAACTTGTTTCACTTTAAAATTTATCAATGCATTGCATGCTTAAGCAATTCAGATGAATTTTTAATTATTGCAATTAGGCTTTAAGGTATTTTTAATATTTATATGAAGCTTGTTCATATGTTTGAGCTATTTGGTATTTTATTAATTGGAAATTTCTGAAAGCGCTATTTGTCACTTTTTCACTGAATGTTAAATTTTTTACTGAGAATCATTTATTTTGCCAACACCAACTTTAAAAAATATATTATTCAATTATCAATGCAATTCAGGTTATATATGCAAAAAAGTTGCGCCTAAAATTATGCACTTATTAAAAGATATATAGATATTGGCGTATATAGAATTTTCCTATAAATAGTTGGTACTACAGGGGATGATGCTTATATTCCATTCTATATTCCACACCTACCTAGCTCATCTTGATAGTTTGTTTTATTACAAAAAATTCTGCTTTTAAAAACTTTAAAGTTAAAAGTAGCGCGAAAATATTTAGTAAATTCTTTACTTTCGTTTACGTTCAAATTATTCCAGAATGGTTTTCTTATGATGGAGCTAGAGTATTTGGTATAACAGGTTTCTTCATTTAAATCCTATCCACGGATATTTTCAAATAAGTAAATGTCTTTAGTTATATATTGCTATTACATAATTTTAGGCGCACTTTGTATAAAATCCGAAGCCTAGTGATCAATACACTTCAGGTTTGTAAAAAAGTTACGCCTAATATTATACACTGTTTTCCTTTGGCTTAAAGCCCCTTGTTGATATGTTGGGTTTTCTCTTAGTCTGCTAAAGTTTAAATGACGTAGTTCTCGGTACGCGGAATTTAACTTTTTATATGAGTATTGTAGCACTAAGAGTTGATCTGAAAATAATTTTACAATAAAAATTAGCTAGCAGGGTAGAAAAGAAGAACATGCGAGGTCGCTACGCTTCGATTGGAAGCATTTGAATTTATACCGATTACTTTTAGCTAATTGGATATGTGGGTAGAATTCTCTATTGGCTCAAATATCTAAGTCCAAAATAATAGGACATTTTATCAAGATTGCTGGCTGTTGAATTTGCAAGTCAAGTTTCTTCCTAATGAATTGTAGGAAAATATGACCAGAACGACATTGGATCGAAATGTCAACTTCCTAAAATGGGAAGATACAACTTCTTTAATTGGCGTTCTTACACACTACCATACTGCTTTGAGAAAAAAGGCTGCCTGAGTTTCAAGTATGTATTGCGGAACCCACAGAGGCGATTGTAAGGAGAAAATAATTACAGATATGATCTGGCCATGCACGATTTTGAATGTTACCGCACTCAACAACCTACACATTCAGAAAGATCTTCTCCGAACAATTTCACTTTTTTGTTGGAAAGATCTACCTGTACCAAGTGCTTGCTCATTTGACCTAAGGCCCACCCACTAAGCGAATAACATGGCCGTAGTAACCTTTTGTATTTAACAGAATTAACAGATCAATCAATTTCCGGTCGCTTAAAATAAATAGCTAAAGAAGTTCAAAAAACCATAAATTTTGAACGAAATCTCCTACCGGTCCTTCAACTACCGTCAAATACACCCAACTGGCTTCAAGATTAGGTTTCTAATATAGCTTAGTAATAATAGTTCGGGGCGATATACCGCCTATTGTGTAAAGTCAAGCTTCTCCTCAAATTTGTGTTGTGTAGCCTCTAAAATTTGGCGGAACGCACTGGTTTCATACTGACTTCGAAGGGTATTTGTAAGAAAGATTAATTTTTCTATGGAAAGCTTTTTTATAGTGTAAAGTTGCCGATCATAGAGTCGAAGTCAGCGAATTTTGAAAACAACCTTAGCCAAACCATTTTGTTTCGGCACTTGAACCAGGGAGCATCAGTATTGTAGTCTAGTACACTAACACCAAGGCATGAATTGCTTTCTTGTATTATCGAAGTATACTTAGATCAGGAGCGGAATTACGACATACGTTCCGTGATCGTAAGCCGTTTATTTAGTCACAATAACTTTGAAACTTTCCAACTTTTTAAACGAGTAATTACGAATAGTCCATTGCTCACGTATGGCGTCATTCCGAACTACGGGTTTAGAGCTATTGTGAATTAAGAATTCGCTTTCGATCACGGAACGTATAACGTAATTCGACCCCTGATCTGCATATCCTAGTAAATAAATAGTTCAAATAACTTTTCTTTTTCTAAATTTTTATTTTATTAAAAATCCAAAAATGAAGCAAATCCACGGCTAAACTCCTTGAAGAAAACATTATAGCCAGCTCCAACTCTTTTACTCCAAGCCACCTAAATAATATCCTTTATCCACCATTGGCTTGCTCTTTTTGCATGAAATTCCGATTATAATTAACGAAAAGTTCACAAAAAGCAAAAGTCTATTTATCACAACCAACAAACCCCGATTTGCATACAAACACGTCACAAAACGTCAACAAAATGATTTGCACTTTTGTAACATATTTTTAGGCGAGCACACCTTTGTTTACACAATCGATTTTAAACACCCTTTTTGTTATTTTTTATGATTTTTTTGCCAATTAAATTCAACTCCAACATGGCACAAAGAAACACAAATATTATTTTTTTATTTTATTGTGTGCTCTGCTTTGTCAAAAAAATCCTCTTTAATTCGTATCTTTACTTTGGTTTTGTATTTTTTTTTTTTTCTTTTCTTACTTTTTTATTTGCCTTAATTTGTTTGTTTATTTGTTTTTTTTTTTTTTATTTGCGCTTTGTTTTTATTTTTTTCCTGTTTTCTTTTTTCACTTCCTTTATGTTTATTATTTGCTTTACACCACGCACATCCGTTCAGACGCCCGCACACAAACGATTTATTTGCGTGAATATGAGCACTTCGAATATGTGCTCAAGCATCATATATGATTATTTTTGTTGGTTTGAACAAGCGAACCGAAATTGGAGAAATCACGCAATCTGAATGAACTAAAGTCTTTCGCGGCTTGAATTGCACTGAAATGCGCCACTACAATGGCAAAGGACTTGTGCTGTGTGATGCGATGCGATGCGACGCACAGTGATGGCAATACAACGATGACAACGACGACCAATACAACGAAAAGTTAAGCGCCGGCAGGACATTTGTATATGCTCCTAAAGCGCGCGAGGTTTGGTATACGCACGAACAATTCGTTAACAAACGACGATGATTATAACGATAACAATGAGGATGATGATGATGATGATAATGATGGTCTGCAAAAAGCCAAGTGTCAAAGTCAATTTGCTATTTACTAGGCATGAAAGCAACAGCAGCGTCAACACCAGCGCTGGCTACGACGTCGACATCAACAAGGAGAGCGTTGAGAACTCTCTCAATAGAAAGAAAGGATACAGAAATCATTGAAAAATTTAGTTAACTAAAGGAATTTCTGTGTGGAATTTATTTTTGAACAAAGCAGAGCAACAAGCAGCGCACAAAGAGAGTGATAGAAGGCTAAAATAAGATTCTAGAGCTTTTAATTATTGAGTGCAGTGTGACCAGGTGTTAGAAAAAAAAGAGGCTAAAAAAAGTCAGAAGGTTTTTTACGAAATGATTATCAATAAATAAAAAACAATAATAATTTTCATAAAAATTCAAAAAGTGAAAAAATTATTATTCTTGGCCTTGAGCTCGTTTCATGAAAACTTGAAGATGTACAGGCCGTAAATCAACAAAATTGTTGGTATAAAAAATCAATAACGAAAGTCATTTAAAATTTTTTATTTTAGCTTAAACTATCTGGCCCATAATCATAGTTGTTGCTTAACACGCTTTTTAACTTAAATCTTTACTTAACTTAACGAGGCATTTAAAATTTTGGTTAATCATAGTAATATTAAACAAAGATTTCAGCTAAAATTAAAAGTAACAGGATCCCCTTATGAAAAAAATTAATTTGGTTGGTGGTATGAAGAAATTTTTTATGTTTTGCAAGGTCATCCTGTGGCAGCTATTTAATTCACAAGCCATAGCATATCTGTGCAACAAGCGAAAGAAGGCAAAACTCAAGTTTGGAGTTAGTGAGATCGCAAGCACAACCGTAGACACAAACCGTGTTTTTAAAATGTTAAAATGACATTTTTGTCATTTTAAAATTAAAACTCTGTCTTAGACATAAAATGTATTTTAAAATGACTATGACAGACATGAAATGATGTTTATTATAGAATCATGTTTAAGTTGATAAAACTCTATTTTAATTTGACTATGATTATGGGCCTTTGTATATAAGGCTGTAGACATAACTTAAAAGAACTATTCTTGTTTCAGCACATATCAGCCACATTTTCCTGGATTAGGAATTTTTTCAGAGAAACACATACCATAGAAAAATCACTACAAACTAATTTATTTTATAATATTTCGTCTGATGAATCAGAAAAGCTCACCTGGCACTAAAAATTCTTTCAACCTCCCCCTTACTGAAAGGTAATACCAAAAAGTTAAATGCGAGTTTGACCAGTTCTAAAAACGTGGGTTCGTTTAATGAATTTTTATGTCATCGGACTTCCGCCAAAAATTCAATAGTAGAGGCCACACTTGTCCACTGTACAGTTATTAGCTTTCGCCACTGCAGCTCAATCAATGCTACTTTACTTGGAAAATACCTAGACTTTTTGAAAGTGAGAAAATACATCCAGCTTTGAAATTTCAAAGAATTATAAACTGAAAAAAATGTATCTTTTGCAAAGAGTTCATATTATCAGGAACATTGTGTACCATGTCAAATGTGATATCTAAGGCAGAGACGTCAAAATTTTTAGAAATTTCGTCACCTGTTTTTTTATATTCTATATTGGTCTCATCCTGCATCTGTTTCTATCATTCGTTGGAAAATAGGAATTCGATTTGTACCGGATGCGTCGCCATATTGAAGTGCCTTAGATGTAAACAATGACTCCATGTTGAAGTGCCTTTGACAGATAAGATATCACACTTGTTTTGATACACAACGGTCAAGTAGGCGATGTCGCCATTGGGTTATCAACTCCATTAAAAATAGGTGCCAATTTTTACGAATAATTTTCTGTATTTCGTCATCAATACCACCTTTATTCAACTTTAGTTTTATATATTTCTCGTATTTGTATGAAAAATACAGTGTTGGGACCAGAAAATGTTTGGACTAAAAAAAGGCTAAAAAAAATCCACGAAGCTAAAAGCAAAATTATGAGGCTAGAGGACAAAAAAAAAGGCTAAATCTATCCTCAAAAAGGCTAACCTGGTCACACTGATTGAGTGTGCTGTAGAAATTATAGTGAGTGTCAGTTAAAAACAGCTGTTCCGATTTCTGAGAACGACAACAACAGCGGAAAAATGGCGCCAAAAAGGTTGCGGTTACAAAGCGCATGCGCGAAATTTTTAGAACCTACCTAAAATCCCAGTATTTGTTTAAGGATATGTTTTACTCTCAGCAAGCAAATCAGCAAACAAATCCAACAAAAATCTCTCTCTACAAATAAAAAAAATGTCTCACTCCAACACCTGCCTTAGCTATATAAGGCATTGGGGCAGTTGGCCGTACTTTAAACACGCACAGGATAATTAAAAGCGCCCACAAACACATATGGTATATTGCCTGCAGTGAAACGAACAAGTAAGGAAATACGCTAGTTTACAACTAGAAAATCACTTCCAGCTCGTTCGGAAAATACCAAAACTGACCTCTGTAATTATCTCTGTAATAATCTGGATAAAGCTGAAGTTATTGGTGCGTTTGTCGTATCGCTATAGTCGTATCATTAACGTAAGAGAAAAACCAACATGCAATTGGTCGGTAAGGTTACTTTACGGATAAGGAATTACGATGTAGCACCAATAACACTGGTCAACAACATTTTTGTACATGGGTCGTGCGTATATTTTTTGTATTGCTTTTGCACCCAGAAATAAGAATATGGACATAAAAAAGTTTTTGATTTGGTTTTGTTCGAAAAAACTGAGAAAAACGAAAAACATGAAAATTCATCAAAATTTGACATAGATTTGATTTATTCTAGTATAGTAAAAATCAATTTAAGATTTATTCTTATAAAATTAGTTTTAGAATACAGTTTAAATGTTTAAAAATGCTTTTTCCTGCCATATTCGGTAACATTTTCTCTTATTAACGTCCAAATATAGTCCCCCATCATGCTTTCCGTATACTGGCCTTGGTAGCGTTTCTCAAACTCCATTATATCTTGATGGAATCGCTCCCCGTGTTCTTCTGAATAAGCTCCCATATTATCTTTGAATTTATCCGGATGTGAATGTAACATGTGCATCTTTAGCGACATTCTACATCCGATGGCGGAAAAATTCGTAACCATGCCAGTTATCAGCTCTTCATAATTTTCATCCCTTTGATTTCCAAGAAAGCCATGAACTACTGCCTTAAAACTGTTCCACGCTAGTTTCTCCTCATTGCTAAGTAGGTCCGGGAAAATATCGCAGTTCATAATTTTTTTTATTTCAGGGCCAACAAAGACTTTGAAAAAAAGTCTGCAAATATTTGAAAGCTTTAGACTCAATATTAAGAGCCTTCACAAATTGTTTAATAAGGCCCAATTTAACAGGTAGACTGAAGTAGGCTAAGTAGGTCTCGCAAATCCTTGTGTTTTTATCAAATCAAACTTTTTTTGTCTTCTTTTAATACATTCGCCACATATATAGCAAAACGAATTACAACTACAACTTCTCGAAGACATCATTCCTCTGTGATATGCAAAAACATAGTGTCGCCCACAACGAGTGACCCAAGAAACTACAGCTTCTTAAAAAAAGTTTACTTACAAAAACGCTATCAGGTAGCTGGCATGCTCTATTGCTAGGCCTGCTAATCCGTCAGTAAAAGTTTCGATGAGTTTCTTAATATGTACTTAACGAATTGCCAAATCTACCTAAAATCATGTGTATCTGGGACCTTTTATCTCCTTTTTACTGTTTCTCAGCCACATTTTTTTGGCTTTTTTTCTTTATCTTTTCTCGATGCATCGCTGCATCAGGTAGCTACCCGCCGCCCTCTATCGACCGAAATAGCGCGAAAGAACCTACATTAGCCTGGGGCAAAAATGAAAAATTTTCAAATCGCTATAACTTCTACAAAACCAAATATTTTTGATTCGAAATTGCATTTTTTTTTTATAGAATTGAACATAGAATCCGAATATATAGGGCAAAACCCATGTACAGAAAAAAAATTGTTTTTGTTGACCTGTGTCTTCGATTGCATGGTTTCTCAGAAGGTTGGTCGAATCAGCTGTTTTATAAGGTTACCGAACGCACCAATAACTTGATCTTTAGTAAGAAAATATTAAAATTTAGGCTGAAATTTTTAACAGTGAGACTTAGTGCTGGAGTTCCACTTTTTCCATACAGTTACGGCTATGATTACGGTAGCATGTGCAATGCACATTTGTACAATTAAGTCATTGTGCTGTGTTATTAATAAAGTTGAGATAATATACACTATAAAACGCCTAAAATTATGCACTCCGCTATTTATAAATAAAGTCATTGGCGAGTTAACGAGTAGGATGTTTTCGGGTCTCTTTACGGATTTCACTTATGTGATTCGTTTCGAGTTTAAATTTAACACTGAAACTGATGATAATGAATAGTCGCAAAATTTTTTTCTGAAAGTACAAAAATCATAATAAAACTGAACAAACACTTTTCATAAGAATACATTTTTCTAAAATTTTTTGCATTTGAAAATATTGAAACACTACCGATATTTTAATTTTGCCTATAGCTATAGAAAAAGTACGCAAGCAGCGACAATTTCGCTTCTTAGGTATGGCTATGTAAAACTTTTTGAAACTTTGGCAAAGATTTAAACAAGTTCTAGTCATATTGAAAACGAGGAATCCTGGTCACGCTTTGCTGTGGCTCAGAATTTTTAAGAGACTGAGTCCGATTATAATCAATATATTTGTGAAATCAATTGAGATATGAAACTTAATCTTATTGCAGCACTCATTAGTACCTTCTGTTTGATACTCATACTATCGTAACGCATTTCGGATCACACCGATCCATTATTGGTCGATAACTCCGAAACCGGTCAAGCTATCGAAATAAGTGATATCTGAAATTTTAAATTAGACGTCTAATAATGCAATAGTGAAAGTTGTATTCAATTTTGTGCTGCAGTTTCTGAGCTTTTGTTCAACATTCAAATCAGCCCACTCAAAAACACAAGAACTATCTTCAAGGAATACAAATAAATTTTACAAAACTCACCTACCATGGCTTAAATCAGACCGGTTTAATAATGATTACAAATCCTAATGATTACCGGTTAATTTAATTACTTTCTTGAGAATCTATTTCATGACTGATTACCAATCATTTTCAATTCTTAACGATTATTCTCCAATTAAATAAAAAATAATCAAAATACCTCATGATTTTTTACGGTTATTGACAAAAATCAAAAATAATTAAAAGAAAAGTTGTTTGAACTACTTTTGATAATTTTGGATTTTTATACCAACTTTGGTCCGATGTTTGTAAGTATGAGAAGAAGAAGAGATAGACCCACCAATAAGCATACGGAAATGATAAGGGCGATGAGCTATGTTGATTTAGCCATGTCCGTCTGTCTGTCCGTCCGTCCGTTTGTTTATTCGAACGCCAATTAGTCCCTCAGTTTTAAACAATCGATTGCTCCGTTAAACGGGTTTTGGCCTCTAACTGTAATGTGTGTAGTGAAAATCACCTCCCCAATAAATGGGGTTTGGGATATGTATCTTTAAATAAACAGTTTTACCAACAAAAACCAAACATTTTTTTTTATTTTTTTATTTTTGATTTTTGTAATTTTTTTTATTGTTTTGATTTTTGTTTATTTTATTTTTTTTTATTATATTTGATTGTTTTTTTTTTTCTAATCTTAATCAAGTAATAGTTGGCTTTTTAAAAAAAAAAACAATTAAAATAATCGTTAATTGATATTAGAGGAAAAATTACAACGATATGCACAGCGATGGTATGGGATGACATGTTTCGAAGTGCCCAACTTTTCATCAGACCCCTTCTGCACCAAAGCCGCTGTTAGACTACTCTAACAACTAAGCTGTGATGCCCTGTAGCGGATGCAATAATCATTACCAATTAAAAAAGCCGTCTAATTACTAATCAAATTTAACAGGTCTGGTTTGGAGAAACTATTTGATTTCTGCCAGAATCGACACGGGTCCCATTGGAACTGTGCCAAACATTAACACTTCCTAAAATACTCAGAACCGTGCACAACTTAAAAGTGTTGATTGCATGTAAGTTGTTTCATAAATCCGTTACTCGACAGCTGATTGTAATATGCAAATGATGAGTAGCCATTGCCTTGTTGCTGGAATGGAAATAGTTCTTGGAGTAACTAAATGCGGAATTTGCTTCATAAAATATATTGTTGTGACATGGCACACGTGATACGCAAATAAATATTATCGTTTTTCAAATGAAATCTCAAAACTGCGTGCAGCATGCAACTAAATGTCAAAGTATGAAGAGTTTAGGTTCGTGGAATAACTAAGTAAATATTTTCTCATGTATACTCAGGTGTGTGTATGGACAAGAAAATTGTTAGACGTCCATATTAAACATTAAAACGGCAGCCAACTTTTTCATTGTGAGCAAACAGACTTTATTTGATTAACTTCAAGAAACTAAGCTAGTTCTACCGAATAAATCAAATTCGTCTGGTTCGAAAGGCATGCTTTGATATGTCAAACGGTTTAGAAGAGACGCTGATGTAGCGACATAAAAGAAGGAAGTGGTTGGAATATATAAGAACATATAAGCTCTCCTTGAGTCCTGGAAAGTCATGGATAACTGTCTAAGCCTACAAATTACTGGTGACTACTACATTCGAACTGTATTGTGACCACAACACCCGGTTCTATCGTACCTGGAATTACTCGGGTTTTACCCTACCAAGCGCTGTTATTTCCATGCAACCCTGCCTAACTCGTCGACTGCGTTGTGGAGCCCTCCCCCCCCTCCCCGAAATGACTAAATTAGTGACATTTTTTTATATGTCTACATAATAACAGTTAAAATAAAGGAATTTTAGGTCATGAAATTATATGGATTTTGAGTAAGGGATGGATAAGGGGGGGTCCAAACTCCCTGAAGTGTCAAATAAGAAAAAAAATAACATTAATAAGTGTTAAAATAAAGGCATGATGGACATTGCGTCAGGTATGGATAAGGGAGGGTCCAAACTTTCTGGACTGTCAGAGTAAAAAAATCAACATAATAAAATTAAAAAAAAGAAATAAGTGGCACGAATCATTTTTTGGTCCAATCAGACTAAAGTGGCAACCGTGGTTACGTTATGCAGCGCCAATGCTTGTAATTGAAACAGTACATTTGTTTTTAGTTGAAAAAAAATGCGGCGTCCTGCGTTTGCGTTTTGAAAACAAAACTTTGTCTTTGCAAACTTCAAGTCATAGTAACTATAGTGTGCTTGTCTTTTTCGTGCTGCAAAGTATTCTCATAATTGTGTTCCATATACGCATTTAAAGAAGTGATAAAAAGTGTATTAATATAAAAAAAAATGAAGCCTGCAAAAATAACATCTTTTTTCAAACCGAAAACTTCGGTAGTGCCAGCTGAAAAGAATATAGAGTCACCGCCATCAAAAAGAACAAAGGATGATCAAACAGATGATGCTGAGCCGAACGTAAGTACCTATTTACATGAAAGTAGATCTCAAGAATTGTTTTCTTCCTCCTCTTAATCTGTTTTAAATTTACTCGGTTTAAGCTAGGTATTGTCTTCATAATATTCCTTTTCCAATATCCAGAATAAATTTTTTTTTAATCTAAGGATCCCCATCGCTTTTTACCTGAAATTTGAAATAATATTTGAAATAAATGTGCAAAGGAAAATCCTCTTATGTATATAATATTAAACTGTAACTTTGTCATTTCCATTTTATGCTTGGTATTGTGTTTTTCAGGTGAAAATGTCTCAAGTCGCCTAGAAACTATTTGAGACGACACTTTAACCCTCTTATAAATCAAAAATAAAATAGGTTTATTAAGCTCTTATAATTGAAAATTTGTATGGAAATCTCATTTAAAAAAGCTTTATAAACCTTTAATATTTTTTATAAATAACGGGGTAAATGTTTTGAACATAGAATATCAGTTAGATTCAGATCTTTTCATGCCTTGAACATGTTTTTAAACGACGATTTTCACTGCAAAATGTTGCCAGCGTCCATGACTGAATCTAATGGGAAACGATGCCAGGCACACTTCAAAACATTTAAATTTTCAAGTGAACAGCACAATACCTAGCTTTACTCTCAAAATCGTTTTTATGACAAAAAAAAGTTGGAGCCCTCCCCCCCCCCCGAAATTATTTTCTGGATCCGCGGATGAATTCAAGTGTACATCTTTCCTACGCGAGCTGTTGCAAACATGAATGTATACGTAGACGGGGCTATGCCGACTCAAAGTTTCTTACGTAAGAAGCGGGTGGTGGACGTAAATTGTCTTTGAAGGTTCAACTGTTGTGACAATCAGGCTATCACTTGAGTGGTGTAATTTCGGAAACACTACCGAAAATACTTGGTTCATATTCTTGTCATGAAAGCTAACTGTAAGAAATCCTACCAGTTGCCTACAATAGCTGAGACCTAGCCACTCCTTCTCAAATTGCTGGCGAAGTGAGTAGTAGTTACCTGGAGCACCAAGTGTCGACTTAACGAAATATTCGTGACTTCTATGGAAGAAACTACTTAGGGCCCGAAGCTGCCTGATAAGAGACAACCGTAGAAAAATGGTCCGACGCCTCACTACTAGAGACTCCCGTGTGATCCTGTAACCATATTAAAGTAAGCAGCTGGTGCTTGGTAACATAACATTGAAAATTGCGTATACGCCAACTTAGGAGACCAAGGCATGTCCAAATAGAGATCCATTAAGTCCAAATGAGATATATTAAGTGTGCCCACACGTGGCCTAATCAAAAACCAAAGTCAGGTTTGTAACCATCTATAAAGATTTTGGAATTTGTGAGCCTGGTCTCAGTACTGCGGTCAATGGTGGGCTGCAGGAATCTCAACCTTAAAAATTCTCGTCATAAAAGACAATGGTGTCAAGGAATCGTTCGAAATTGAAACTCCTTAGGTGTCTATCTTGAGCATCCAGCAATACTCACGGCAACTCGGTGTTCGATGTGCTATCATACGTTACTTTTAACCCTTCAGCTGGCAATTTGGAAATGGATGAAATTTCTAAGATGATGTCCTACAAAGTTTTTTGATCGATGTGAGACTTCCATATTAGTTTGTTATCCAAGATGTTTAACTTCAGAAGACATCTAAACGTTTGAGTGTAGGGGAAAGGAGCTCACCCAACCTTAAGCAACTAGTGACAATAACAAATTGTGTGTTGGTTCGGTTAGCGTATACCCAATTCTCATTACGCCAAGTGTCAATCACATTCAGAGCAGCTTACGGTTTCTCGAAAATTGCTGAAATATAATTGCTTCTCATCTAATTGACCTGAAGAAACTTTAACGTGAAAAAGCTGAAAGATCCATGAAGTAGTTTTTGTCTCAAATCCTGCATATAAAGCTATCCACTACAACTGGGTATAAAACATGAAAAAGGGGAACCGAATCAACGTACGAAATTCCAGTTAAAACCCTATTGAAAAAAATCTTAAACAAAGTAGCCTTCTAATGGGCGCTAAAAATAAGCGTAGCAACAAGCGGAAATTAAAGCATTTCCTATGCACTGCTGACTGATAGCGCTAAGACGTTCCCACCACAAACACCACCACAACAATTCATTAGTAACCGCTATTTAGTATTAATTTTGAGTCTAGCACGACATTATTTTGCACACTAAAGACATGCAAATCACTAGAAAAGTCTTACCTCTGGGCATTGGTCAGTGCCGTCAGTTAGAACTGTGTGTAGGGCTGCATAATTGAAGTTAATTTGATTACTTTTTATTGCTATTATTTGTGGGTGGTTAGCAAGAAAAAATAGGAAACATTTTTGTAACGTTTTAGAATGCAAAATCACTTCCATTAAGTTTTTCCGCCTCGTTTGAATTAGGGATGTAGCGAATGTGGAATTTTTAGACAACAACCGAATATGCGGATGTGAAGGCGGATGTACTCGTAGAGTATTTTTGAGCAATAATTTAGTATGGGGTGAGCACGTCATGCTTTTCTTTCGGATTTTGTCTTGTCGGTTTGAGATAAGAATGAAAACTCCTAGCTTATAATTTTCCTGTTACGGGTTAAAAATATCAGATAAAAATAAAACTGTAATTTATTTCTTCATTAATAATTATTTTTGTTTACATACATATATAGGTCAGCAGCTCTTAATAGCTAATTCTTTAACCGTCTAAACGATTTTGACCTTCCAAAACAGCGCGCCACCTGACTCTATCTTTTTGGCAGTTGACGCCGACTCGAAACGCCAAGGAATCGCAGATCGTTCTCCACTTGGTCTTTCCAACGGAGTGGGTTCCGACAGTAATACCTTCCAGAACGAAGTATCTTCTTCCATTCGCATAAAATGGCCCAGCCAACATAGCCGCTGGGTTTTAATTCGTTGGACCATGTCGATGTCTGCGTGGAGCCCATACAACTCATCATTACATCTTCTTCGTTAAATACCGTCGGCATCGTCTAGAGGCCTATAAATTTTTTCTTTTGACTAGTCAGCGGCTGTCATCGACCATGCTTCTGCTCCATATTGCGGGACGAGTGTTCTGAGCAAAGTATGGAGCGTGGGTTTTGCTCGTCGAGAGAGGACTTTGATTCTTAATTGTCTACTGAGTCCAAAGTAACATTTATTGGAAATTGTAATAATTCGCTATCTACTAAGCTGACATTATAATTGGTATTCAAAGGCAAACGAAGTCCTTTACTATTTCAAACTTATGGCTGCCAACAGTGACGTGAGATCTAAAGCGCGAATGGGATGACTCTTTGTATGTTGACTGAAGTTACTTCTTTTTGCCCTCGTTCACCTCCAAACCACCTTTTTTAGCTTCTTTCTCCAACTTGAAGTAAGCAGAACATGAGCCAATGATGCGTACTATCGAAATCGGCCTAGAAATCAACAAAGAGGTGATACGTTTCGATTCTTTTCTCGCGGGTTTTTTCCAAGATTTGGCGTATTATAAAAACCTGGTCGATCGTAGACTTACTAGATCTGAAGCCGCACTGATAAGGTCCAATCAGTGTGTTCACGTCAGGCTTCAGTCGTTCGCACAATAAGCTTGATAGGACCTCATATACGATATTAGGGAGGCTGATCCCACGATAGTGGGAATTGGGCCCCTGCGGGTTAGGGGTTTAGAATATACCCGAGGTAGGCATACCGATCGTAAGAGTCGAATAATATGCACAAAGGTAATGACGTGCAACTCTATGGTTGATCTACGGATATGATGCCTCTCACCTCTCATTACCCATCTTATCTTTCCTTACGGAAGGAGGGGTGACATGACCTAGAAGATTTCACTGGCCATAAATCGCTACCACGACAGTCGGGCAGTACCGCAAGGGAGTACCGGAGCGTACCGGGTTCAAATCCGTCCAAGGACTGTTAATTCGACAACACTCCCCAAAGCCTTCTTATGGATTGGGCAGAGGACACTTAGATTCCAATCGCCAGGCATGCATTCCTCCTTCCGATTATATTCTGCTGGTGCATGCACTTTACCAACTCCTCGCCTCCCTACATGAATTGTTTTTACTCGCGGTATTGCTATTCGTATCTCGTTATAGTCGGTTGGGGAACACTAATTCTATCATCTTCGATTGTGGGGTCGGGAGAAGAGTGTAGTTGCTCGGTTTCTCCATCTATTAGGGTACAGAAGTTCTCCCTCCATAATCTAAGCACTCTCTGTACTTTGCTTACTAGGTCGGCATTTTGGTCCTTACAATTATTATTATTTTTGTTTAATATATTTTTGTAAGTTTAATGAGCTCAAGACCAGTTGATAACAATTCTTAGTTAATTATTATAATTTTTTATTAGAGGAAAAATTGAAAGCAACAAACATATACAGGCTATAGTTATAGTACTATTTCGAAAACAGCCACGATTTCTCGTCAGACTAATTCGTATAGTTTTGCTATTTCAGAGGATCTTGTGGAGTGGGCTCGATTTTCCTATACGAATTAGTCTGACGAGAAATCATGGCGGAAGGATAATATTTAAAAATCGTCGTCACAGTAATAAGCTAAAAAATCAAACACAATAGCTCGCTTCCCTCCTCATATTGGAGAACATTCCTATTCGC
Organism: Merzomyia westermanni; assembly: GCA_949987695.1. Lineage (NCBI taxonomy): Eukaryota > Metazoa > Arthropoda > Insecta > Diptera > Tephritidae > Merzomyia > Merzomyia westermanni. The sequence continues at coordinate 159,709,363 of OX465288.1, read as the reverse complement.
CAAGATTTACATTGCAAATATTCGTCACATCTTTACTCTGCATGAAGGCGAATGTAAGCTGCGAATGACTATGAATAAAACACGAAATAAGTGAAGCAACAAACGAAAAGGAAAATATGACGACCAACTCAGTGCCGGCGAGACCGTTTATGCGATATTTAACAATGACCCCTGGGGCGTATGAAAGCTCTGCTTTGACGAGCTGTGGCGATGAAACATTAAAGCGCTGTGGTGCTGCGTTGGTAATTGAAGGTGTAAAGAAGAATTTTTATGTGTCGCAACTGCGCTGAGGACAACACAGCTGTGTACGGAAATGAATTGAAGCCACAAATGCAAATCAGCATGGAGCTTCTATTTTCCTGCTCTTTCCTTTTGTTGTTTTTATCTTGATACAAGAATAACTTTTTTGTTTAAAATGTAAGTATTTTGCTTCAAGAAAGTTATTTGCTTTTTGCCGTCTTGAAGATTTAGTAGACCGATATACATAGAGCCTTAATAGTTCGAGACTCGAAATATACAGTCTTAATAACGAGGCTTTTGGCGAAGGCGGTTGTAAGCCCTATGGTATACTATCCGGAAGTCCACCCGCTTCATGACATAGGTAATAGCGGCGCGATACCTGTATTCATCCATGCTTCTGCAGATCGCAAAGGTGTGGATTCCGCTGTAGATGCGAAATCCTTTGTCTTTTGCGTGGCTTCGTTCCGCTTATGTTTGTCATTAAAAGGCTCGAGTTAGAGACTGTATGGAAAGTGCTCCGATGAGGTGTGCTATTTCTCTAGCCTGTCATAATTGTTATGCTAGGGATTTTCCTCTGAGTGACACCGAATATATCGGTTTTGTTGATAGTTTTGGGAAGTGTTGTCGAAAGTGACAGTCCTTTTCCGGATATGAACCCCGTACGCTCCGGTACTCCCTTGCGGCACATTCCTGACTGTCGTGGGAGCGTTTTGGTGTGACCAGTGAACCTTTTAAGTCATCTCACCCCTCCTTCCTCCCATCAAGTTGCACTTCATTACCTTTGTGCATTGTAGACGCCTCTTACGACAGACATGCCTACCTCGGACATATTCTATCCCCCTAACAGTAGAGGCTAGCTCGAAGTTCACCAAGTTCAAATAGCATTTCACCGCATCGACAATATCATTCTACGTTCGACACACCCAGTAGGATAACCTTTCAAGCTTAGACAAGACTCTTTTTACTGCGTCCATAAATCTCATTTGGGGTACTCTCACACCATCCTTCCAATAAATCAGTCAGTATGTTTTGAAGGACGGCGGACCTTCAAAAGATAATAGACCTTTTGGCAAACACTTTATATAACAACCCTTTCTTTTCTATGTCAGCCTCCGACTTTTCCCATTCCACTATCCTTTCGTAAACTCTTATAATGATCAGCTTACCTGTTAGGTCTCACAGGTAGATGTAAACAAATGAAGCATGTCGACCAATGCAGTTCGTTATTTTGTCGTTAGCATACTCCATTAAGATTTTATTATACGCACACAAGGTACATTAACTTTAGTCCCATAACGGTGGTATGTAACGGCATAAACGGATCGCGATAGATATTGACTTTTGTATATCAATATGCTCAGGACGAAAAAAGAAATTGATTAAGAAATGGTCGAAAGCGGAAGATAGCCACGCCCACTTTTTATATATATAATATTTTCGAAAATACAAAAAAAGTGATTATTCAGTACATAATGCACTTATAAGGATTAAACTTTGTGTGTATATTAATATTAAGGCAGAAAAAAAATGTTTGAAGAAATTTTTGAAAAAAGGGTGTGGCACCGCCCACTTTTTATTAAGTCTAATTTAGAAATAACATTAATCATAAATCAAAAACCGTTCAAGATATCGAAATTTATCACACATGTATTAATATAAATAAATATATATTAATACAAGGTATGTTCCGGAAAAAATGGGCGAAATCGGTTTAGAACCACGCCCACTTTTATATGAAAGATTTTGAAAAGGATCATAAATATATTTAAAAGGCAATAACATTGCGTACAAAAACTTTATATCATTTATATTTCACTTTCACAGTGTCCGTGAATGTAGAAAGTCGAAAAATAGAAATTTTTGAAAATAGGCATGGCCCCGCCCGTCTTATACTGGATTATTCTACAAAAGTTTTCATGCCATAACTCCGGAAAAAATTGATTTATGGAAACAATATTTGGCGAAAATGTTGTACAGATAAAGCTAAATGTTTGTTGTAAAAATGGGTGAAATCGGTCAAAGGCCACGCCCAGTTTTTTAACATAGTTCTGAGCATTTTGTTTGTAAAATGTAGAACGCGATATTTTTAAAACCATGCAAGCTATGTCAATAAGCTTTTTAAGCAAAACTCAACCGCAATTTTGTGAATTTTGTGGAAGTAGGCGTGACACCGCCCACTTTTCAGCATAAAAATTCTGCTATTTTCAATGGCGATTGCTTGTAGTTTGAACTAGATATTTCAATCAAAATTGGTCAGCTGCTTCTCAATAGCATCTACTTTACTCCTGCTAAAAATTAGGCAAATCGGAAAACACACAAGTAAAATATCCGGGCAAGTTGTTAATACCCACTGCAAGAAAGTTATATACCTTTTTTGATTTTCATACCTTTCATAAACATGAAATGTTCATAAGTATGAGAAGAAGAAGAGATAGGCCTATCAATTAGTATACTAAAATAATAAGGACGATGAGCTGAGTCGAATTAGCCATGTTCGACTCCCCGTCCATCTGTCTGTCTGTCCCTCTGTATATTTGAACGCAATTTTTTCAAACATGAAACGTGCATGTATTGGTATTTTGTAAAAATGTGGTTAGCAGTTGTTGGTAGCAAATCTATTTATATACAAATAAATTAATGGCGGCCGCCGTGGTGTGGCGGTAGTGTTGCCGGCCTACCACACCCAAGGTCGAAGGTTCGAGTCCTGAAAAGGTAACATCAAAAGTGGTTTAAAAAAGTTTTTGAAAACGGGGTCGCCCCGCAGTGGTTTGGCAAACTCTCCGAGTGGAAGGGTTTCCAGCAAAAATGCATCTCCTTCATAGATGCCGTTTGAAGTCGGCAAGAACCTGTAGGTCCCGCCAATTTCTAGGAAAAAATTAAAAACGGCACACCACAAATTGGAAGGGAAGCTCGGCGCAAAAATCTCTTAGGAGGTTTATGATGATATATCGCGCCATTTATTAATATTTTTTTAAAATTAATTTACATCTTAAAACTCATAACAGAAGTTTTTTTATTGAAAACAAGCATTATAATACGAGCTGAAAAGTATTAAAATATACCTGTGTAAATTGGTATGCCATAATAGATCACTAATAGGTTCCACCCGAACTTAGACTTCCTTACTTGTTATTTTAGGTTTTAATGTTATGTTATACTATGCTGTTACTTTATGTTACTATATGCTTTGTTATGGTATCATATAATGTCATGGTAGGATGTCATATGTTATATTTAGTTATGTTATGCTTTGTAATGTTATTCTATGTTATCGCAAGCTATGTGATGTTATTTTGTGTTATGTCAAGCACTGCTATGCTATATTATGAGTTTTTCTTTGTTATCTGGCGTCATAATCTGTTATGGTATTTCGTGTTAAGTCATGCTATGCTATGATGTGTGTTGTTTACGTATGTTAGAATATTATTTTATGTTAAGTTAGTTTATGTATTTTACGCAAGCTATGCTATATTATTCTGTGTTATTTAAAGCTACCCTGTGCTATCTTATGCTATCTTGGTTTATTCTATGTTGTGTTTTGAATTATTAAGTATTTTCGAGTACTCTATACTAAATTTTGCTGCTTTAGGTATCATTAATTGATTATAAACATAAACATAGTCCGCATGTTTATTCTACGTAAACCTTATGTACATTATAGGTATGTCTGTCCCGGCTATCCTTAGATCAGGTGCTTTGTTTGGTATTTTCGTGAAGGGAAATACGTTACAAGTATTCATGAAACGAGCTCAAGGCCAAGAATAATAATTTTTCACTTTTGGAATTTTTATGAAAATTATTATTGTTTTTATTTATTAATAATCATTTTAATTAATTATTAAAAGTTTTTTGGATTGAATAGAGTAGGTATAAAAAAGCAATAACAAAAAACCGAGAGCACACGGAAAGGCAGTTCTGATGATAAAACAGATCTGTCAAAAATCCATTATGATCACACTACTAACTGTCAAATGGCGGAAGTGGTTCATGCATATGGTAAAAATAAGAATAGAACTAGGAGTTTAGATGACATCAAAACCAGCGTATTGTTAGCTTAATGGTTAGCAATGCGTGCCAAAATTTCTCTAATGAGTGAAGTCTAGCAGCTTCCGAAATGGATCTATAAGAAAAGCTATGGCAGTTGTCTCTAAACATTTTTCCTACTCTATTCAATCCAAAAAACTTTTAATAATTAATTAAAATGATTATTAATAAATAAAAACAATAATAATTTTCATAAAAATTCCAAAAGTGAAAAATTATTATTCTTGGCCTTGAGCTCGTTTCATGAATACTTGAAAATGTACAGGCCGTAAATCAACAAAAATTGTTGGTATAAAAAAGCAATAGGAAATACGTTACTTAAAAGTAATTTGTAATATACATTTATGAAAACTATTTTATCATACAAAACTAAAAAAAAAAATTCGTTACCTATTTTATTTGTTATTAATGAAAGAACATACGTTTTAAATAAAAAATCATACTAAAAATTTAATTATTAGTTATTCACATATTTTAAGGCAATCAAACAATTGATTCACTTTTTTCAGCCTAAACCGACACTAATCCCGGGATCCCGCGATTGTAAAACCAGATCACAAAAATTTCGGGATTGTTAAAGCAAGTACATACTCGTACATATGCATTACTCAATCCCAAATAAATTTGTTTATTTTTTGGTATTTTCTTTAACCAATTTTTATGCTTCACCAATGCGAAATGCACAGAAAATTCTCAAAAAGCTTGAACAAACTCTGAACGTTATCCAAACACATTTGTGTGAAAGTAGTAAAGTGTTTTCAAGTTACCAAAAATATGCATTTGTGTTTCAGTGGTATGTAATATGCAGTTTATGTGCTCTTTAAAGTGTTCTTATGGATGTATATATGTGCGTCACCGACTCGCCTGGTCTGAATGATGATGCAAATTGCACATTGCATGTTGATAAACTTAAATAAATTGAAGTAATTGCAGATTTCATATGTAAATGGAATGCTACACGCACACACGCATCATCCGCATAACTGTTGCTATTCCATTTTGCTGCTTATATTACCTCCAATGTATGTAGTGAATATGCAGCTATGGAAGGAGAGGGAGAAATACAAAACAAAAACTAGTAAGAAAGTCTAAGTGCGGGTGGAACCGAACATTAAATACCTAGTAGTGATCTATTATGTCATCCCAATTTACGCAGGTCTATTTTAATACTTTCAGTTCGTATTTGCGTTCAAACAGACAGACAGACAGATAGATAGACGTATCGAGAGACGGACATGCCTACATCGACTCAGCTCATCGTGCTGAATCAAATGATATACAACTTCGCTTTTGCAGTGGAGTATTAACTACTTGCCCGTATATTTTACTTTTCTTCCTGAACGTTTTGATATACATTAATAAATATATATCTCGATTCGTTTGTGCCGAATAAAGTAATATACCTTGTGTGCGTAACAAAAATAGATATAAAAAAGGGTGTCTTTTATAGGCGCCAAAGAACTCAAGCGATCTTTATGAAATTTTCACAATATATACTTGGGTTCACTGGGTACAGCATGGACAGTATATAGTTTTTGAAAAGTAGGCGGAGCCACGCCCCCAGGCTATATAAACTTTCAATTCGTCATAACTCCGAACTTTTTCGGTCAAAATTAATGAAATTTGGATATACTCGTATGTGTCACTTAGTCAATATCTACATAATTGACATGACATTTTATATATAGATGTGTTATACAGGGTGGCGCAAAAGTAATCCTCCTATCAGAAAATGCTATAAATTTTGCGATTGGCCCCTAAAGTCAGTTCTGTTTTGACATTTGTGTAGTAAACACATGCGAAATACACGTTAATAAACAATGTTACGCTACATTGCTCCAGAACGCGGAATATTGCTGACAATTTATTTGACCAATAATCGGTCGGGGCCAAACGGTTACTGTGAATGGTGAGCGCTACAGAGCAATGATCAACGAGTTCTTTTGCCGCAACTTGATGAATTGGGATTGGAAAACATGTAGTTCCAACAAGACGGTGCAACAGCACACACTGCACGTGCCACAACCGATATGCTGAACATCGGAAGCTTACTTTTGCGCCACCTTGTATGAATCAAAACGTCAAAACAACGTATATCGGGTTTGCTAGTATATTATAAAACGGCCAAAGCAAACCACGAATTTCAGCATTCTTTTGTAAAACTGAGAGACTAGTTTGCGTTCAAATAGACAGACGGAAAGACAGACAGACGGACGGAGCGACGGGCATGGCTAAATCGACTCCGCTCATCGTGCTGATGATTTTAGTGAACTTTCCTCTTCTTGTTCTCATACTTACATACATTTAATGTTTATGAAAGGTATAAAAATCAAAAAAGATATATAAGTTCGCTATTGCAGTGGGCTATTAAAAACTTTCCCGAATATTTCGCTTGCGTGTTTCGCGATTTGGCTGAGTTTTGGCAGGAGTATAATACATACTACTTAGACGGAGCTGACCAATTTTCATTGAAATATCAAAATCGAATTACAAGCGATTGCCTTTGAAAATAGCAGAAATTTTATGATGAAAAGTGAGCGACGCCACGCCTACTTCTTCGAAATTGGAAACAATTTTTTGCGGCCGAGTTTTTCTTAAAAAGCTTATTATGTGTGCAAAATCTAATTGATGTAACTTGCTTAGTTGTAGAAATATCGCTGTTTAAATTTTACAAAAAAAATTTTCAGAACTATGTTAAAAAAGTGGGCGTGGACATTAACCGATTTCGCCCAATTTTACAGCAAACAGTAACCTTTATATATAGAACATTATCACCAAATTTCGTTTCCGTAAATCAATTTTTGGCGGAGTTATGGCGAAAAAAGTTTTGTGGAATAGTCCACTATAAAAAGGGCGGGGCCACGCCCATTTTCGAAAATTTTAAGTTTTTGGATTTCTTTGTTTACGCGAACTTTAAAACTGAAATATAAATGATGTAAAGCTATTTTACGCAAAGTTATTGCCTATTTAATATATCTACGATCCTTTTCAAAATCTTTCATATAAAAGTGGGCGTAGACCTTAACCGATCCCGTCGATTTTTTCCTCCAACATTCCTTGCATATCTGAAAACCTGCATGCTGAATTTCGTTCCGATGTCTTGAACGATTTCTGATTTATGATTAATATTATTTCTAAATTTTACTTAATCAAAAGTGGGCGTTGCCACGCCCATTTTCAAAAATTTCTTGAAAATTTTATTTTATGCCTCAATCTCATTGTATTCACCAAATTTTATTCTTATAGGTGTATTATGTACTGAGTAATCACTTTTTTGTGTTTTCGAAAATATTATATATATAAAAAGTGGGCGTGGTTATCATCCGATTTCGCCCATTTTAAATAGCGCTCGGAGATGAGTGCCAAGGAACCCGCATACCAAATTTCATTAAGATATCTCAAAATTTACTCAAGTTATCGTGTTCACAGACGGACGGACGGACGGACGGACGGACATGGCTTAATCAATTTCTCTTTTCGTCCTGAACATTTTGATATGTATAAGTCAATATCTATCTCGATCCGTTAATGCCGTTACGCACTGCCGTTACGCGACTAAAGTTAATATACCTTGTGTGCGAAGCACTACTAGGTATAATAAAAGTTGGTAAATACCTACTTGCAGACAATAAATTTGCATAGATTACATACAGACATACCAACATACAAATATATATGTGTATATGTAGTTCATAAATATAAATAGTTGGATGTATTTGTTCTTATGCTACTTTCCTTTCTTTTCTTTTCTTTTCTTTTCTTTTCTTTTCTTTTCTTTTCTTTTCTTTTCTTTTCTTTTCTTTTCTTTTCTTTTCTTTCCTTTCCTTTTCTTTTTTACAAATTTTAAAATAGTTTATATATGAAAGGCACATCTGTATGTCTTTGTTTAAATTCAATAGTTGCGTTCCAATCAACTATCCAGAACAGTAACCCGATCAAGATCTCACGAGAACGATACGGATCAGTTGTATGAGAGTTGTTTGTGCATATATGTGTGTTTACATACGTGTGTCTGTGCTACTAAGCAAATAAGGGTTGGTGGTCAAAAAATCTACTACAAAAACCTAAACGAACACAGCTTCCATACTGATCACAACGTTGCTGTTGCATTTGCATGCAAAATTTCTATCTGGATCTGGATCCCTCCTGATTAGAACACGCCTAATATTTCCATATGTGTAATTTCATACTTATGTATATGCACCAACTATCTACCAAAAGTGCCACTTCTCTTCTATGATAACAACTCCATGGTACAACAAAAAGCGAATACAAGGTCTACAGGATTGTCGTGTGGCATATGAAATCTGAAGAGAAACAGTAAAGTTGATTAAAATCATGAAAACAAAGTAAACGAGCTTTTATTCAGGAAGTTTTATTTATATGTATTTTTATTTATTAAGTATGTACATTAAAGTCAGTACATTAAAGTGTTCCACGCTTAATCCGAAAATAAATCGATAATTCGAACTGATGTGAATAAATGAAATATATAATAGCTACTTTTATTCACGAAACTTCAGTTTTAAACCGATTTTAAGGACTGCTCAGAATCTAATGATATTTCCATAAAATAGTGACGGAGATCTTAAAAGATGTTGAATTTTATGATTTGCATAAAATGACTTGGCACATAAATATTTGAGTTTACGAAATTCAAAAAACTTTTTATGTACAGTCGTGTGAGTAATGTACAGAAAAAGCTGCGACCAAAATCTTTTTAGTTCGCATACGCATGCAGGTATACAGCGCCAAATATTATGTAAAAATATAATTATATGTTATATGGAAATTATTATATTATATAAAAATTGTATTTTATTTAATTTTTTGTGTTTTAATTTTATTTCATTTTTTCTATTTTACTTTGTTCTATTCAATTTTATTTTACTTAATTTTATTTTATTTTATTTTTATATTTTCCTTTTTTTATTTCTTTATATTATTTAATTAAATTATATTAAGTTTTATTTTATTTTGTTTAATTAAATTGTATTAAATTTTATTTTATTATATTTAATTTCATTTTATTTTATTTTATTTTTTTTATTTCATTCAATTTAATTTTATTTTATTTTACTTTACTTTGTTTTATTTTATATTTTTATTTTCCTTATTTTGTTTTATTTTTATTTCTTTATTTTATTTAATTAAATTATACTAAATTTTATTTTATTTTATTTTATTTTATTTTATTAAATTGTATTAACTTTTATTTTAATATATTTTATTTCATTTTATTTTATATTTTTATTTCCTTTATTTTATTAAATTTTAATTTATTTCATTTTTTCTTATTTTATTTTCTTTTATTTTATTGCATTTTAATTTATTTTATTTTATTTTACTTTATTTTATTTTATTTTATTTTATTTTATTTTTTTTATTTTACTTTATTTTTATATATATATATTTTTTTAATCTATGTTTTTGTTTTCCGTATTTTATTTTATTTTTGTTTCTTTATTTTATTTAATTAAATTATATTAAATTTTCTTTTATTTAATTAAATTGTATTTTATTATATCTTATTTTGTTTTTTTTACTTTATTTTATTTCATTTCATTTCATTTTATTTCAGTTTATTTTATTTTCTTTTATCTTATTTTATTTTATTTTATTTTTTTAAATTCATTTTATTAAATTTCATAAAATTTTATTTTATTTTCTTTTATTTTCTTTTATTTCATTTTATTTTATTCTATTTTATTTTAAATCATTCATGAAACGAGCTCAAGGCCAAGGATGATAATTTTTCACTTTTTGAATTTTTAAGTATTCATGAAACGAGCTCAAGGCCAAGAATAATAATTTTTTTTTCACTTTTTGAATTTTTATGAAAATTGTTATTGTTATTTTTTAATAATCGTTTTTAATTAATTGTTAAAAGTTTTTTAATTGAATAGAGTAGGAAAAATGTTTAGAGACAATCGCCATAGCTTTTCTTATAGATCCATTTCGGAAGCTGTCAAGCTTCTTCATCAGAGAAATTTTTGCACGCATTGCTTACCATTGAGCTAACAATACGCTGATTTTAATGTCATCTAAACTCCTAGTTCTATTCTTCTTTTTACCATATGCATGAACCGCTTCCGCCATTTGACGGTTAGTAGTGTGATCATGATGGATTTTTTGACAGATCTGTTTTTTTTGCTTTACCGCGTGCTCTAGCTTTGTTATTGCTTTTTTATACCAAGAAAAATTCAAAAAGTGAGCTCGTTTCATGAATGATTGAAAATACACAAAAATCTACAAAAATTGTTGGTGTAAAAAAGCAATTATTCTATTTTATTGATTTTTTTTTTAATTTTTTTTTTAATTCATTTTATTAAATTTTGCTTTATTTTATTGTATTTTAATTTATTTTATTTTGTTTCATTTAATTCATTTTGTTTTATTTTATTTTATTTTATTTTATTTTATTTTTTTATTTTATTTTTTTTTTTCTTTTATTTTATTTTATTTTATTTTGTTTTCTTTTATTTTATTTTATTTTATTAAATTGTATTAACTTTTATTTTAATGTATTTTATTTCATTTTATTTTATATTTTTATTTCCTTTATTTTATTAAATTTTAATTTATTTCTTTTTTTCTTATTTTATTTTCTTTTATTTTATTGTATTTTAATTTATTTTATTGTATATTAATTTATTTTATTTTGCTTTATTTTCTTTTACTTTATTTTATTTTATTTAATTTTTTTTAGTTTACTTTTTTTTTTTATATTTTTTTTAATCTATGTTTTTGTTTTCCGTATTTAATTTTTTTTTATTTCTTTATTTTATTTAATTAAATTTTATTAAATTTTCTTTTATTTAATAAATTGTATTTTATTATATCTTATTTTGTTTTTTTTACTTTATTTTATTTCATTTCATTTCATTTTATTTTATTTTATTTTATTTTCTTTTATCTTATATTATTTGATTTTATTTTCTTTAATTCATTTTATTAAATTTCATAAAATTTTATTTTATTTTATTTTATTTTATTCTATTTTATTTTAAATCATTCATGAAACGAGCTCAAGGCCAAGGATGATAATTTTTCACTTTTTGAATTTTTAGGTATTCATGAAACGAGCTCAAGGCCAAGAATAATAATTTTTTTCACTTTTTGAATTTTTGTGAAAATTATTATTGTTTTTATTTTTTAATAATCATTTTTAATTAATTGTTAAAAGTTTTTTAATTGAATAGAGTAGGAAAAATGTTTAGAGACAATCGCCATAGCTTTTCTTATAGATCCATTTCGGAAGCTGTCAAGCTTCTTCATCAGAGAAATTTTTGCACGCATTGCTAACCATTGAGCTAACAATACGCTGATTTTAATGTCATCTAAACTCCTAGTTCTATTCTTCTTTACCATATGCGTGAACCACTTCCGCCATTTGACGGTTAGTAGTGTGATCATGATGGATTTTTTGACAGATCTGTTTTTTTTTTGCCAAGAAAAATTCAAAAAGTGAGCTCGGTTCATGAATGATTGAAAATACACAAAAATCTACAAAAATTGTTGGTATAAAAAAGCAATTATTCTATTTTATAATTTTTTTTTTTTAATTTTTTTTTTAATTCATTTTATTAAATTTTGTTTTATTTTATTGTATTTTATTTTATTTTATCTTGTTTCATTTAATTCATTTTGTTTTATTTTTTTTTTCTTTTATTTTTTTTATTTTATTTTATTTTATTTTATTTTATTTTATTTCATTTTGTTTTATTTCATCTTGTTATATTTTTGTTTGTTTAGTTTTTTTATTTCATTTCCAATAAGAATACTGGAAAATACCAGAAATTTTTAAAAATAGTTTATAAATATGAAATATCCTTGTTTAAGAATTCAATAATTTCATATGTGTAATTGCATACGCAAACGGGTTTACATATAGTATGCACTAACTACCTACCAAAAGCGCCCTCCTGTTGTCTTTCATGCTAACCCCAATTGTCGTGTGACTTTGAAAATCTGAAGAGAAACCGTAAAGTTGATTAAAATCATGAAAACGAAGTAGACGAGGTTTCACTCAAACAGTTTTATGTATGTTTGTACAAGCCCAGTTAAAATCAGGTGTACGAATGCAAGAAGCATGCATAAAAAAATCTAAAAATGTGGCGAGTCATCAAGTGGAAAGTTTCCCAATCGGTTAAATCGTTTACAAAATAGAAGCGTACATAAAGATTTAAAGATATATAAAGTTGACGTCAAGGTGTCAACCCTGCTAAAAATATTTGTCCTACATATGGGCTTTTTTCCTATGAATTTTAAATAATTTTAAAAATGTGGCAACCTTGTAAAAATATGATCTGTGACTACACTTATGAATCCGTAGTAGAAAGGGATAGAACATAGAATATAGGTGGCAACACCATCCAAAAATATTTGTATTGAAAAACTACTTGAAAGAACTTTCGTCTGATACTCATGCTTACATATTTCATTTTAATAGGTGGCGACCTTGTTGAACATCCTCAGCGCGAGCTATTATGTAAAGAGTCCTTAATGTAATTATTATCATACAATAAGTTAGAAGACAAAAACACTTCTAGTTAAGATAATACGGCAGCGCTTATCCAAAAAAAAAAATTTATATATACCTTCCTTTCGTTGTAAAGTAGTTTCAAAGGGCTGGCCATCCTCAGCCTGAACAGTTATATTGATGAAAGAGCGTAAATATATCATATTATCGAGCTACCGAAATTCATGGAAATCGGTTGTGCCGCTAACGAAAAAGTGGCGGATATAAAAATATATAGTCCGTTCGGGATGGCAGCGCTACTCAAAAAAAAGTTTATTTAAAACTTTTTGAAAGGCTTTTCATTTGTTGCCCATGTATATTTTCTTTCGTTTTAACAACACTCAAACAAGAGGCATCCTTGTAAAAACCTCGACAGTGGCAACAACCAAGCTTAGAATGAAGTACATTATCTATTAATAAATAGTAGATACACTTTATTTAAGTTTTTGACAATCCCAAGCAGCGCTGTAACGGATATAAAGGACGCTGCCTATAAGGCTACGTTCAGGACAAATGAAACGCAATTAGTATGCGAAAGCTACTAGAAGTTGAAGAAGGAAGTGAAATGCCTTTTTCGTAAAAAGAAAAGATAGGCAGGAAGGCGTGTGTGCGCAGAACTTGAGGTACTAGCCGGTAGGAACAACGCCCGAAAATTCTAAAAGTCTAAGACGGGGCGAACACATGTAAGGTCGAAAACGGCGACCTAGTAAGCAAAGTAAAGAGAGTGCTTCGATTATGGGGGAGCACTACTATACCCTCCTAAATGAAAAATCGAGGCACTGCACAGAGAAATACCTGACCCCACAATAGAATATGATGGAATTAGTGTTCCCCCACCCAACTGAAATAAGATTCGAGTAGCAGTATCGCGATTAAAAAACAATCGAGCCGGTGGTGCTGACGGATTGCCGGCTGAGCTATTCAGGCTGCGAGGAGGTGGTAAAGTGAATGCACCAGCAGAATATGGTCCGAAGAGTACATGCCGCCGATTGGAATCTAAGTTTCCTCTTCCCAATCCACAATCGTGGGATCAGCCTCCATAATATCGTATATAAGGTCCTTTCAAGTGTATTGTGCGAAATAAAACAAACTGATTCGACCTTATGAGTGCAGTTTTAGACCTGGTAAATCTACCATCTACCGTGGGACAAGAATTGACACACTTCACCTCTTTGTTGATTTTAAAACCGACTTCGAGTGCGCGAAAAGGATCTGCATATATGCTGCTATATCTGACGGCTGTGCATAATGACTTCGAGCAACACCACGAGCTCAGTCAGAATCGGGAGAAACCTCTCCGAGCCGTTTTAAACTAAACGAGGTTTGGGACAAGGTGACCCCCCAACAATAAAACTACCAAAAAAAATAAATAGTATAGCGAAGTATTACTGATAAGATTTATTGATAAGTTGTATAAGCTTTACGCAGACATCGACATGGTTCAACGAATTAAAGCCCAGTGGCTACGTTGGTGTGGTCATGTAATACGAATCGAAGAAGATGAACAAGCCCGGCAGGTATTCTTGTCGGAACCCACCTATAGAAGCAGAGGAAGAAGGAGGCTCCCACTCCTTTGGAAAGACCCAGTGGAGAACGATCTGCTATCCCTTGGCGTTTCTAATCAACTGTCAAAGAATAGTCAGGTAGCGCGCTTTGTTAGAACGTCAAAATTGTTTAGACATTTAAGCAAGCAGCTGTTAAGGGCTGTTGACTTATAGATGTTTGTATGTATCTTTTGGCAATACATACCTATGGAGCAAAAGTGATCACAAAATTACTAGTCAGCTGTATTATAATCAATTTCAGTGCTATGCATGCTTTTTTATTAAAACTGGTACAACCTTTTTTGGAATTAGTGTGTTACAAAATACTAGGAAACAAAAACAACAATTATAGCATAACAGATGAATTTGCAAGCAGCGAGCATTTAAGAGCAACATGTAATCACTTTTGCTCTCACTCTATTTCCCCTTATGATTTGGAAGTTAACCGTTATTTTCCAATAACAAGTTTATTTATTTCGATAGTATTCGTTACTCCCGTATTTTTCTGTTCCGTTGTGGTTTTCATTCCTTCAGGTTCATTTTGTGAATAAAATTAATATTTTGTGAAAAATGCGAAAAATTAATAATGAAAAAGTGGTAAAAGCTGGAGAATTAATTTTAGAAGGCAAATCAACGAGACAAATCGCTTCTGAGCTACGGATATCTCAAGCTATGGTGATGAAAATTAAAAAAAAAAAATGTGAAAGGGCCAAGTGTAAAAAATGGCGGGCCCCCGTATCCTATCTGACCAATATGCAAGGCACATGGCCAGAAGTTTAAAAGCTGGAAAAACCAAAACACCAAAAAAAGCTGCTGGAAGCATAGGAAGTAAGGCTATTGCTTGGACCGCGCGTCGAGCACTTAAAAAAGTTGGATGTTTTGCCGCAAAAAAGCCCAAAAAGCCAAAACTGTCAAAAATAGAAAGGCTCGAATGTCATTTGGATTAGCTCATCAGCATTGGACTATAGAAGACTGGAAACGAGTGATATGGTCTGATAAATGGAAAATTAATCGGATTAACTCAGATGGCATACGATATTTTTGGTCTGACACAGGAAGAGCCACCCAGTGTCATCAGGTAATAGAAACGGTTAAACATGGTGGCGGATCACTGATGGTCTGGGGATGTTTTTCCTATTTCGGAGTAGGACCGTTAGAGCTTATTAGAGGAATCATGACGAAAGTGGTGTATCATCAAATTCTGTACGAAAATATGCCGGTAGCTTTGGGTCAAATGGAATTTCCAGAGAATGGAGTAATTTTCCAACAGGACAATGACCCCAAGCATTCCTCAAAACTCGTCCGAAATTTTCTTAAACCCCAGAATTACGAGACCATTGAGTGGCCATCTCAAAACCCCTAACCGCAATCCTATAGAAAACCTGTGGTCTATAGTGAAACGACAGTTAGGTAACTTTGATGAGGCCCCAAATAGCATTCATGAACTGTGGGAAAGAGTTCAAATAAGTTGGGAAGAAATACCGTTATAAACGTGTCAAAATCTAATAGCAAGCATGCCGAAACGTGTGAGTGCAACAATAAAGGCAAAAGGAGGAATAACGAGTTATTTAAATTTTAACTACGTATATTTAAATTTGAATTTCGAAGCGAGTGCAAAACTGAACACATGCCCTTTTTTGGTTTTTGTTAATTAATAATATGGAATATAATTTTAAGTTTATATGTTTAATGATATCAAGTTCCTACATCTTAGTATAGTAATACAAAAAATAAATAAAGCTAAAAACTTAATAGCCGTATTAAAATTTCTGCTGAATCTTTTTAAATATGTTTTTTGTGCTCACTTTTGCTTCATAGTTTATTCTTGCTCTAGAAATAAGAAAGAGAACGCGAATTCCGAGTTTATAATTTTGTGGGCATTCTTCCAGCTTATGTGGCGTATTTCTGCCATCAGAAAACTTATTATAAATTCGGCATAAAACATCTAAATCCCACCGATTTGTAGAAAAAATTTGAATCAAATCACTACTTAATTTAAAGCAAACCCCCGGCCAAATTATTTTTATTTGTCCTTTCTCGCAGCATCTTGGGCTCTCATTTCATGCCGTTTCTTTATTCTCTCACGTCTCCGCTGTAGCCACATACACATTGTGTTCAAATTAATTTACCATTCGCTATTTTGTTTCCCTTGACCTACACTAAACTTTGACAATTCAATTTCCAATGTCACAAAACTTAGTAATCTTTTATGCTATTTACTCGTATTTCTGCTGCTCATTCGTATGTTGCACGCACGCACGTTGGACTTTAATCTTTGAAACACATTTATCATAAGCAAACAGCAGCAAGTTCGAAATATAGTTTCATGAAAATAGCAGCAACAACAATATACACGCTAAGTTGATGAAAGTTTTGTGTAATGGGCTGTGAATTTGTTTTCAACTAATTTTCTTAATTTTCTTCCTTCAACTACATTTCGCCTTGTCTTCATTTGAACCTTGATTATCTGAATCATTTTGCTGCATTTGCATTGTCCGTACTCGGTAGTTCACATTTTTAATTGCTTTATTCAGTGTCACGTAGTCTAGGTTGGTCTAGTTGACCAAATGTCGTTTGCTTTGTAATCACGAATGTATGTTTGTAACTGTGTTATTGTGTCAATTTGGCAAAGTGTACAAAGATTTTAGCACAGTTTTGTCGCTCTTTGCAATGGCATTGTCCATGATTCGTGCTCGCATTTGCAGGCTTGGTCGTTGCATGCTTAATTGAATATTAATCATGTGCAATGGTGTTGAAGGGAACTTTAAAATGCATACTTTTCTATTGGAGGCACAAGAATTTCGGCTGAGGTTGGTGTGAGTGACTGCTGTGATGCGTAAAGGGACACCTCTACGATTTATAAAATTGCGCCATACAATGATCGCGGCATCTGTAGATAAGTCTATCGCAAGCTCAAGTTAGATTGCCTGAAAGTAAGGCAAGTATCGTTTTTCATGCCGCCGTCCCATGGACGCCATAACTGGACCGAAGTAGTCCACTGTGTACGAAAAGTGTATCACAAAGGGGGTGAGTCTTTCTTTGGGCAGTTGACGCATTAGTGGCGTTTGCGGTTAGGTTAGGTTAGGTTGAGGTGGCTGCCGCAGGGGCGCACTTAGGCCAGTATCAGAAGGTCCGTTGTGATACCACATAAAGACACCGTTACACCTACTCTTCCAACCAATTTGAAGACTTTGAAGGCCATCAGGTCTTTGATATCATGCTCCGCAATTTGGATGTTATTTAGGAAGGGAACTCCTACGCAAATCTGTCTGACGCTGCTAAGTGCTAGGCTATTGCAGATGAGGTGTTCCACAGTTTCTTCCTCTTTGTCGTCTTTTCAGCTTTTATAGCAACGACGATAGGGAACACATAGCCTCTCCGCGTGCCTCCCAATAAGGCAATGCACCTTTGGTATTCCTATTAACTACGAAATATCAGCCCTTTTTGGGGTGTAAACTTGTCTAGCTTTCTTTAGATTCCTTTTTGACCAGGTTTGTTTGGATATCCGACACCCTGGGGTTTGTTGTGATCTTTCGTTAGCTTGTAGGTAGTTATATTCGTTTAGCAGTACCCTGCATGTGGCAAAGGGTATACCTAAGCGTTCTTTGGCAGGAAGAACCTGCCTAGCAAGCTCATCTGCATTCCGCTAAGAGAATGCGCCCATCCAAACGTATAGCAGCTTCTTCGTCTAAAGTCGGGCACAGGTTGTACAGTGAACCGTTTTTATTCAAGCTATGTTTTTTGAACCAGACGACGTATTAGAATTTCTGTTAGAACTAAGTTTGGGGCAGTGAAATCTTGCTTACTTACCAGCGAACCAAATTTCAATATAACCACTCGAACCCATGTCATTATTCTAAATTTTTTTTTAAATTTGTAAACTTAGCATAAGGAGTTGTTATTTTATTTATCTGTATGATATACAATGTCTTGGACGACATTTTATTCCTCGCGAAAATCATTTGGAACTAAAGGCCACCTATCTTCATTCCACTTCAAAAAAATGTGGAGCAGTCACCCACTTACAGTTCGAACGAAATACTTTCGGAAGCGTAGCATCAACTGCTCTGTTGTCACCATCTCCATTGGACTACCTCTAATGACTGCTGCACTTCTGATATGTGATGAGCCACGAACTGCATATAACATTTGGGATCAGATCTCAACCACTGAATTACTCTCTTAGGGTCCGTCTAGAATACTATTCTACTAGGCTTGATGCTAGTTGCAATAGTTTCCTCCAAACGAACCCCAAAAACGGCGGACTGAAGTTCAAGTCGTACTATTGACAAAAGTTTAAGCGGACTACACATTGACCCCCCATCAATAAATGTTACAGAAGTTTCGTTGTTGAAACGGCGAGCTCATTTGCATCTACAAATACGTGCAACCGAATATCGGCTTTGTCGTTAAGAAATTGTGGATAAAAGCAACGCTGTACTCTTAGCTCTTCAATATTTTCCAACCCTTTGTATTCCTATTATAACTTAAACTCGCCAGAAACTTCTATGAGGTTCATCGCTAGTACCTCTAAAAAAACACACCGACGGACAGACGGGCTGTTTGACATATGTAAGCTCATCGTCCTCACAATTTTGGTAAACTTATTGGTGGGTCCCTTATTCTTCTCATACTTACAAACATCGGACCAAAGTTATATTACCATTTCGTGTTCATAAAGGCTATAAAAAATAGTATTATTGAGAAACAAGTAAGTAAGTCTAATTTCAGGTGGAGCCGAACGTTATATACCTAGTAGTGATCTATTTAGACATCCCAATTTACGTAGACAAACGTACAGGCGGACAGACGGACAGACGGACGGAGAGACGGGCATGGCTAAAGCGACTCAGCTCATAGTCCTAATTATTCCAGTATACTTATTGATGGGCCCATCTCTTCTTCTTCTCATACTTACAAACATTTTATGGTTATGAAAGGTATAAAAATCAAAAAAGATATATAATTCCCCTATTGCAGTGGGGTATCAACTACTTTCCCGAATATTTTGCTTGCGTGTTATACGATTTACCTAATTTTTGACAGGAGTATACTACATACCATTGTGAAGCAGCCGACCAATTTGCATTGAAATACCTAGTTAAAATTACAAGCAATCGCCGTTGAAAAAAGCGAAACTTTTATACTGAAAAGTAGGCGGTGCCACGCCTACTTCTCCAAAATCCAAAAATTGTCATGCGGTCGAGTTTTGCTTAAAAAGTTTAGAATAGTTATAAATCCAACTCTGATTTCTGCCGGTTTCAGGTCAAAATTTCATATTTTAAAATAAAAACAACAAAAGTTTTTATTCTGTTTTCCGATATATTTCGGTTACACGTCGGTAACCATCTTCAAGGAAATGTATCTTTACACGTCCGTTCTATTTGACGCGGAGCTTTCTAGTTATAAAAATATCAAATCAATTTTTGGCGGAGTTATGGCATAAAAAGCTTTGTGGAATAATTTACTATAAAAGAGGTGGGGCCATGCCCATTTTCGAAAATTTATATTTTTCGAATTTCTTCGTTCACGGACACTGTGAAAGTGAAATAGAAATTATATAAAGCTATTTTACGCAAAGTTATTGCCTATTAAATATATCTTTAATCCTTTTCAAAATCTTTTCATATAAAAGTGGGAGGGGACCATAACCGATTTTCCCATTTTTCCTGTAACATGCTTTGTATTTGTATTGTATTTGTCGGTGTGCCGAATTTCGTTTCGATATCTGGGAAGGTTTTTGATTTATGATTAATAAAATTTCGGGCGGTGCCACTCCCATTTTTAAAAATTTCTTGAAAATTTTATTTTCTGCCTTAATGTTAATGTGCACCCCAAATTTTATCCTTATTATTATGTACTGAATAATCACTTTTTTTGTATTTTCGAAAATATGCCATACATGAAAAGTGGGCCTGACTATTATCCGATTTCGCGTTCGAAGATACTATTGGGAAGCAGCTGACCAATTTTGATTGAAATATCTAGTTCAAACTACAAGGAATCGCCTTTGAAAATAGCAGAATTTGTATGCTGAAAAGTGGGCGGCGCTACGCCTACTTCCCCAAAATCTACAACATTTTTCTGTGGTCCAGTTTCGCGTGAAAAGATTATTATGTGTGTTCGATCTTATTAATATAGCTTGCATGGTTATAAAAATATCGCGTTTTACATTTTACAAGCCAATTTTTCAGAACTATGTTAAAAAACAGGGCGTGGCCCTATATATATTAAATATTTTCGCCAAATATCGTTTTGATAAAAATATTTTTGCAGGAGTTATGGCATAAAAAGTTTTGTGGAATAATACTATAAAAGGGGCGGGGCCACGACAATTTTCAAAAATTTTTATTTTTCGACTTTCTTCGTTCACGGGCACTTTGAAAGCGAAATGGAAATGATATAAAGCTTTTGTACGCAAAGTTATTGCCTATTAAATATATCTATGATCCTTTTCAAAATCTTTCATATAAAAGTGGGCGTAGTTCTAAACCGATTTCGCTTAATTTTTCCGCAATATACCTTGTATTAATATAAATATGTTTCGTTTCGATATCTTATACGGTTTTTGATGTATGATTAATATTATTTCTAAATTTGACATTTTCAAAAGTGGGCGGTGCCACACCCAAAAATTTCTTGAAAAATTAAATTTCTGTCTTAACATCGTTCGCCCATTTTAAATAGCGCTCGGAGATGAGTGCCAAGGAATCTGCATACCAAATTTCATTAAGATATCTCATAATTTACTTAAGTTATCGTGTTAACAGATGGACAAACGGACATGGCTTTATCAATTTCTCTTTTCCTTCTGAACATTTTGATATACATAAGTCAATATCTATCTCGATTCGTTTATGCCGTTACATACTACCATTAGGCGAATGAAGTTAACATACCTGGTGTGCATGGCACTAGTAGGTATAAAAAAGCGTGGCTAGCTCTACATACGTAGATGTCAGTCCTTAAAAACCATCCCACACTTGTTTCCCAAAAATACTTAGTATACCGTGCAATAAATGCGATTAATCTAGAATGAATCACAAAGGAGGATGCGTCTAATGACTTTTTATTTAATTTATCTATGAAGGTTTTTTTAATTTTTTAGATGGATTTACTGCTGATAAAATTTGTTACTCTTTTTGTCACAATAGCACCTTGGATATATGTAAAAAACCAAAATATAGAATTTTTTTATAGAAAAGGAGATACAGTGAACCCAATTATCAATCAACTTCAAAAAATGAAACTACTGTAAACTGTCACTTTATTTCAAAACCATTTGCTGCTCTCTGCTACATTTCTCTAAAAAGCTGTAAAACAAACTTTTGGTATATTATTATTTTTCAAGGAACTCGCGTAGAACGCAAATTTTCTACTGTATTTGCACATCTTGCTACCACATCCCACTATTGAAATTCTGCATGGAGAGCAAAAAGCGCGTTCCCACTTGTTTGAAATATGGGTAATTACGAAACCTACTTGCAGCACAAAAAATAAATTAGACTGATTAGTTGTTGTTTTCATGGAGTGGTCATAAACGTGATTGAGATTGGCTAATAAAAAATTTGAGCTGGACATCATGTGAAAAAGTAAACTGTAGCAAACGTTGAAAAACAGAAGAACGGCAGACTTTTCCATTTAACTCGTCACATACAAACTCGCCAAAAAGCCAGTGATTAATGACAACCAAATGAAGCAAATTGCCTGTCACTTTGTGTTCAGTGTGAGGCGAAATGTTTACAATGTGCCAAAATGAGCTTGTTAAATCAATTGCAGCCAAATGGGCAAATTGATGAACAGACAAATTTGACGAACAATTTAAATGGCTAAGCAATTTTTAATCTCTGCATAGAGATAGCTGAGGGCGATTGAAAACGCCAAGGGAAATCAAGTGATCCCACACCTGTTTTTTCCTGATCCGTTGGGCTTTAATTCGCTGCTCTTTGCCACTTTTCCTTCGATACTCACCGTTGGTTTCACTAAAAAGGCCATAAGTCATCTCGAGAGCTTTTCTGTTAAATACTCCAACCACCATATCATATTTTTTCGAGATTGCCCATGATTCCGAGTCTTACATCAGGGCATATGGGATGTGAAATTTATGTAGCATGATATTTTCTCGCAGCTCTTTGATTGATCACAGCAAATACGTCGTCTTGTCATCGTTCAACACAAGACCCACTTTATTTTCCTCGTTATCGGGCTAGAGATAGCTGTGCTACTAACGGGACTTTTTTAAGTCCAATGTAATCTCGTAATGGATTGACCGTGTTAAGTTTGCTTGAATCATCTCATCCGAACTAGGGTAAAGAAGTCGCAAGAAGTGAGTAGCGTTGTTTGGTCTCGAGTGACTCGTAGAGGCCCTTCCCCATCCTCACTTGGCTTTTAGTATTGTATTAGAAAACGTACATGCTTGACGGCGATGGACTTTCGTTAGCACATAAACCTCAAAAGGAACCTGGTTTATATAAATAAAATTTAAAAAAAAAAAATTTAAAAAAATGTATATAACTAAATATGGGATCCTTTAAATTCCTTGATAATAAAACTAACTGAGCTCTACAGTATGAAGAATATCTCCTAAAAATTTCAGAGTGGTGCGTTGAGTACTTTCTGTTCCACAGCTAATTGTTTATAGCCTTCTCAGCTCTCAGCTCATATAAATTGTACCTTAGACCAATGGCATTCACTTTCTTTGTGTTTTTTGTGAAATATTTTGAATGAGTTAATTTTTTTTTTAACATATTAAAATTGAACATCCCAAAATCTAAAAAAAATATAAGTTTTAAGTAAAAACACGTTTGACTAGGCCTCGAAAAAAAAAACCAAGAAATTATAATTTTCAAAATCGCTTTCAATACTTCAATTTAGAACTTTTATTTAGATAACACTTTTCTGATATCGGCAACTGAGCTTTTACAGACAAACATAATACATGTAAAATAAAAAAATAAATCATGAAATTATTATATTAATTTGGTGTGATGTATGTTTAAGGAAGTTTACTATTTTCAAATTTTTCACAGGTGGAGTATGTTTTAACTTTCAATTGGTAGTTGGGTTCTGCTGCAATAATATTGTTTCTCGAGGCTTAGTTAAAAAAAATCAAAACGTGTTTTTACTTAAAACTTATCTTTTTTGTATAGATTCTGGTATGTTTTATTTTAATATGTTAAAAAAAAAATTAACTCATTCAAAATATTTCACAAAAAACACAAAGAAAGTAAATGCCGTTGGTCTTAGGTATAATTTATATGAACTGAGAGCTGAGATGGCTATAAACAATTAGCTGTGGACCAGAAACTGCTCAACGTACCACTCTGAAATTTTTAGGAAATATTCTTCAAACTGTAGAGCGCACTTGGTTTTAGTATCAAGGAATTTAAATTTTGTTTACAATTTTTTTTTTTTCTAATTTTATTATTCTAAAAAACTAAAACAAAAAAAAAATGTTTTCTACCTGTGAGTTTCGTTTTTTTTCTATGAATTCGTTGAGAAACTATAATGCTTTAAAATATCTCTAAATTTCCATATTCTTTCGTATATCAAAAGTTTGAAAAATTATTACTTGCGAATTTCGCATATTATGCGAAAATAAAAAAATAAGTGTCTATTCATATTGGACTCAGTATATAAAAAAAAATTGTTTCAGGCCAATCTAAATTTTTGTTGTAAAAATGATATGGAACGACCCATATATATCTGCGATTTTAGGGAGACTGATTCCAAGCTGCTTTTTGCGATTTCAAGGTAGGGTACACTAAAGTTCCCATTTAGAGGCATGCACTAATCCGATAGCAGACGATACTTGCTTTTACACAACTCTTTGGCTCTGTGTTTGAATAGCTAGGCACATAGTACGACCTTTCCAAGCACTTTATTATTCATAGCCTGACTTTATCATAGTGTAGTGTTATCTCCGTAACTTAAGTATGATCTACACGTCGGTTTCCAGGTGGTCATTATTTCCCTAGCATTGACCCGAGTCAACTTAGCCAAAATCCAAACAGTAGCAAGATTCTTAGCAAAATTTTTCAAAAGTTTATCGGTGTGGCTTTCAGTCTGTTAATGCTAAAGATAAAAGCAGTTGCTAAAAATAAAAACAACTGCTTCGATTGTTTCTAGTTTTGCATGAAACTGTTTTATTTAGTTTACTTTTATAACACAAAAGAAAATTTAATGTAGATGCATCTTTAGATTGCGGTGGGTTAGGCATTCGAATTTTTTTTTTTTATTCAACAGGCGTTAACATCGGTTCTCCAGCAAGTCCGCGCAACATGTTTTGAGCCGCCAACATAGCCATATCATTGCGGGCACGCTGTGTGGTTGCTCCTATATGCGGAAGAATAACTAAAACGAGAGAGATACCAAAGAAAAATAGTTATGCAATTAGAAGTTTTCAAATTACAATCGGAAAATTATAGTAAAATCAGTGATACTTATACACTAGGATGGGTCGGTTTGTATGGACGAAAGTTAACCGATATCGCGCCATCGATTTTTCGATAGGTTTTGGGCTCAGGAAAAAAAGTTCCACTACGCATACCCAAAAAAATTATTTTCGAGCCTGCGAAATTTATTTTTTTTGACTTTTTTCGACTTTGATTTTTAAGGTTTTTTTCATGACCTACTAAAAAAATTTCCGTTTGATTTTAAAATTTTCGTATAAGGTATACATGGGGACTTGTTTTGGTCGAAAAATCGACTTCTCCAAAACCCGAAAATACAATTTTTTTTCAAAAAACTGTTATTGCCAATGTTTTTGGTCGGATTAAATTAAAACTTTTTTAGTAGGTCATGAAACCCCCCTTAAAAATCAAAGTCGAAAAAAGTCAAAAAAATTAAATTTCGCAGGCTCGAACATTATTTTTTATGGGTATGCGTACTGGAACCTTTTTTCCTGAGCCCAAAACCTATCGAAAAATCGATGGCGCCATATCGGTTAATAAATCGACGCAGTCTGTTATACACATTCAATAAATTTTAATTAGACCTTGAAGCTTACAGAGGCTCCCCCTATGTAAGGGCAAGCACCCAGTTTACCGGGCCGTCGACTTTTTTAGGTGACGCTAATCCCGGAATTTCTTTCTTACGCCACTGGGATTTTCGGGATTGGAAATACCTTATTAAAACCCAAATATTTGTGATTTTTTAATGCAAATTATAGCAATTTTCATGTTTATATAAATTTAACATTTTCTAAAGCAAATATTTTATTAGCACGGGTTTTAAACTTCGCCTTTTTCCTATTCGAAATTCGAAACTTCTGAAGCCAGAACTTGGATATATACTTAATTTTGCGATGTTATCATTAAATAAAGTAGCATAACATTACAAAAATAAAGTAAAGGCAATTATGATATACTAAAGTAACATTTTTCCTTTAAAATTGCTCATATTTGTAAACTAAAAACCTTCTCCTGTAAAATTTTATTTTTGTTGCTTACGTCAAAATGGCTGTTAGGGCCCGATATTTTAAAGTTATATAGTTTCTCAAACAATTTTTTAACTTTTTCAAGTTCCATTACTGTAGAATAACGAGGTCAAAAATCCAGGGACTAATTAAATCTGATCCCGAAAAATTTTTGAATTCAAAAAATTTCGGGTTCCAAAAAATTGCCATCCCTACTCCCAATTAATGTTTGCATAACACTACATGTAGCGCATTCTTATCTGAGCGACCTCTTAAATAATCGATTTGGGCTATTGACAGTCCCTTAGTATTCGACCTTGTCCTCTTCTTGTTGGTCATTGATATAAAAACCCCTCTCTTTTTGCTCGATGCGTTTAACCTAGCGTTTTTCCAATGTGAGAAATAATTCAATTTTCCAAGCATTTTTTGCAGTGATGTCCAGTGCCCTATGCGATATTAACTGCAGTCATATCGACGCTATCAATATTGTCTATGTATTCCCGCAGTAAAGGTCCAAAAAAATCAAAAATGTTCAATCTCATCTTTTTCGTTGATTATTATTATAAGAAACTTGTGACGCCTCTTACAAAATGTCTCGCGAGTATAGAGCTGGCCACGTTCACTTTTAACTTACCCAAATTTGGTAAACTTAGCAAGGGATTATCTAGTGGTAATGGTTCGGGCTTCGTTACATCTAATCCCGCGGCAAATATTTGTTTAGTTTTTAGAGCCACATAAAGATCCTGATGATTCACAAGACCTACATCAAATATATAAACGACTCATATATAAACCGGTACTAACTTGTATGAATATACTCACCCCCACGCGCAATATTCACCAGCACAGCAGACTTCTTCATCTTACTGAAAGCGGCAGCATTGAAAACACCGTCAGTTTCTGTGGTCAAAGGCGCTGCTATGATCACAAAATCACTCTGTGCCAACAAAGTGTCGAAATCAACTTGCTTTGCTGAGTATTTCTTTTCAACATTTTCAGCTATACGCCGACGCGAAGTATATAGAACACAACCAATATCGAAGCCTGCCAGACGCTTGGCGATGGCTTGAGCAATACTACCGAAACCGAAGAAACCCACCACGGAGTGGTATAAATCCTGACCCAACATCCACTCGAGACGAAAATTCTCCCAAATTTGTCTACATTAAATGAGAATAGAAATAACTTTTTTTTTTTAGAATTAATTACTTACGCCTCAACCATTAGACGTGCTTCGTGAAAACGTCTAGCTGCCGCCAACAATAAGCCCACTGCAATATCTGCCACCGCATCGTTGCACACAGTGGGTGTGTTGCCTAACGTTATGTTACGTCTTTTAACCTCAGCCACATCTATATAGTCGATGCCAACCGACATTGCAGAAATCGTTTTCAACTGTGGGCCAGCTATATCCAACACTTCTGCATTGAGTGGCTCTTTGCAACGCCAGTAGAAAGCATCTACGCCTTTAGCATTTGCCAAAATTTCCGAACGTTTAGTAGGCACAGATGGGCAGATGACTAACTCACAGTCACGTGCCATAATATCCAGTACGTGTTGGGGAATCTCTGGAGTTGTGACTAGAATTTTGTATTTTTTCTTCTTACCGTCGGACATAATAACCGCGGTTGTTGCTCGAATTTTTTGAAAAAGACCACAGGGTTTACAGTGCGAGTCAGTTTGATGTGGTAGCGGTAGTTCACAAGTTTGCGAAGTTTATCTCAACTTTTAAAATACTCTCATATTACTCAAATAACGCTCTCAATATCTTTATGTATGCGTCGATTTAAGCGAAATCACTAACTAATGCAGAACGCCCTAACCATAACCATAACACAAGTATAACGATACATGTTGTCATTGATATAACTGTTATTGTTACTGAGCAACTCTGTGTTTGACTAGAATTTAAGTTGAATAATCCATGATTCAATAACTACAAGGTTAGCTCTCTAGTGACATATTTTGACAATTTCCGCCATCTTGCTGCCTGAAAAATTGTCATTTACATTCTGGGTTGCCTTTTATCGAAATTATGTAAAAATAGTAGTTAAAAATGTAATATTATACAAAATTTTAAATATGTTGGTTTCAGAAAATAGATTAATTTGCACTGTTATTTAGATCGACTTATGGGAGTGTAGTGTAGTCGTGGGCGGTTAAAACTTGGGACATTTCGGCAATGGCTGTCTTAAAATGTTGTCCCTGCATACTTATATACTTACTTAGGTCAATCGTGACTTCAAAACTGTTCCTTATGTGATTCGAAGTCTTGTTTTTAACAAAACTTAACTACTATTCTCTGGGTTTGAAAATCAGTTCTGGCTTAACTTAAGTATAAAGCAACAGTTTTAAGTCAAGTTTTGTTTTAGGTGTGCATGAATAATAGGAACCAATCCTATATTATTGAAACTTGTCAGTTTACTATCCACTTGGTAGACCATGCCCTGAAAGGTTTCCAACAAATATGCATCTTGTTAATTTGTCATTATAATTAAAAAAAAAACATAGCCCTACAGTCAAAAGCACGAATGTGCAATTATTTTCAGTTTGAGTTGATAAGCTTACTGTATTAGCCATTGAATGTTCTAAGTTTGACGAAAATCTCTGGTATCATGCTTACACCGAAATCACAATATTTTGATGTCCATGTACACCGAAATCAAACTTTTAATCTTGTTTTACCAACATTTTAATTTTAGCACATACTCGTATATGATTCTGGCAAGAAGGCAAAGTGCGTACGTGACCGTTTTTATTGTTTTTTAATTGATTATGGAGAAAATTTACAATGATTAAAACAGTGATAGTATGGGATGACATGTTTCGATGTTGTATTTAGTTGACTTTACAAAATGTATTACTACTAATTTCCTACTTTTTTGATTTTTCTACTACCATTTCCTATACAATGGAAAAAAATACTCCTACTTTTTTTCGTTCGCAATAGAAACCCAGAAACTGGAAGTGTCAAAAGTGAACGTCAGCTAGAGAGCTAACCTTCTTGTAATTGAATCATGGAATAATCGAGATTTTTTTTTCACTAGGTGCCAAATTTTAAAAACACGAAATATTTCAATGTTTATGGCATTCAAATTATAAAGAAGAAGAAGAAAAATCCAAAAAAAAATCTCAGAGTGATCAACTCAATTATTAACTTGTTATGAGGAACAAAATTAAAATATTTTAATAGAGAATACAATTTTCAATAAACACTTCAAGTTTTAATCTCATTAACATATATAGTTTGCTTATGGTATGGTTACGACCACGTCATTATGGTCATGGCTCCACTAATTATTACTTTAAGTTAACTGATAAAGCTGCTATTAGTCTTACAAAGCATAGACTTGACTTGTCCTTACTTAGAATAGCCGAAAATTAAAATTTTTTTCATACGTTGTATGGCAGAAAATAAACAACATATTTGGCACGAAAAATTCTGGAAATTCCGGGAAAGTTTTTAAATAATTCTAACTGGCACATTATTGTATTTAAGTTGAAAGAGCTAGAAAACTGCATACTCAAAAATCTTTAAAAATTCTGCCTAAAAAGATTGAAATATTGATAGCAATTTTGCAAAGTTTTATTAACTTTCCTGAACTTTGTGTAAAAATGTAAAAATACATTTGGAAAATTCGAATGAGTCATTTCAAACTCATTTACATTAGCTCATTTGCATTTTGTTTGACATTTTCTTCATGCGAAACTTCAAATGCTATGCGTTCGAAGAAAATGTCATGTTATAGCCGCACAAATGCGATGAAATCAGTAATTTGCGATTTGTATGGGGAAATGAGACGCATTTGGTTTTTTTCGCCCAAAATGACTCATTTGGTGCAGTGTAAATGTAGTATAAACTTGAAAACTTTTATTGCTTTTTTGTACCAACAATTTTTTTTGATTTTCCGCCTGTACATTTTGAAATATTCATGAAACGAGCTCAAGGCCAAAAATAATAGTTTTTCACTTTTTATTTTTTATTATTATCGTTTTTAATTTTTTTTTTTTAATTAATTATTAAGAGTTGTTTTAATTGAATAGAGTAGGAAAACTTTTTAGAGACAACCCACATAGCTTTTCTTATAGAAAAATTTCTGAAGCTGCTAGGCTTCTTCATTTCAAATTTTGGCACGCATTGCTAACCATTAAGCTAACAATACGCTGGTTTTGATGTCATCTAAACTCCTAATTCTATTTCTCTTCTTTACCATATGCATGAACCACTTCCGCCATCTGACAGTTAGAAGTGTGATCATGTTGGATTTTTTGACATACCTACTTTATCATCATCAGCAGAACTGTCTCACCGCGTGCTCTCGGTTTTGTTATTGCTTTTTTGTACCAACAATTTCTGTTGATTTTCGGCCTGTACATTTTCAAGTATCATGAAACGAGCTCAAGGCCAAGAATAATAATTTTTCACTCTAGTGAAAACTTTTATTTGTGAATTAATATTAGAGCAAAATTACAACGATATGCACAGCGATAGTATGGGATGACATGTTTCTAAGTCACCAACTTCTCATCAGACGCCTTCTTGGACAAAACTTTTATTTATGTTGTTTCTATTATAGATTTTGTTATATTTTAAAATAAAATTATTGAAATTACATTCAATTATATCATGTATAATATTATTATTTATAGCCATAAATACTTTATAAATAAATATATTTTACGAATAAAACCATTTTCAATTTTAGCTCTATTTCTTCGCAAATTAGCGTAAGTATAACAGCAGCTTAAGTTTCCCTCTTTTTATAGTGCACACTCATTCTCATTGACAACGCTATCGCTATTTTATAATTCACTTTTAGTACGACAGTTTTTCTCTCTATTCACACAACTACTTTAATATCCTACCATTCACCTAGCCGACACGCTTTCTACTAATTTATGTCACTTAAATGCTTTGTGTTTTGAACTCATATTCATATGAATATATTTGATTAATTACATAGCTTATTTATTCTTTATATTTGAGGTGTTTTTTAGTAAATGTCTCTTTTAGACTAGAATACTATTATCAACTATAGATAAAATGTTAATACTCAAGCACAAACAAAATCATTGTATGTACATTGGAGTGCTGCAAAATTAATAAAACTTTACGAGTTGATTGCTTGGACAGCATATCATCGCTACCACGACGTTCTGATAATGATGGAAAACGAAGCGATTTATATGCATGGCGGCGAAATAAAATTTTTGCTTTTACTGTTCAGGATCGTTTAAACTTACTATAGAGAAAATCCACTAACTCCAAGAAATGTATAAAAAGCTGCTACTCCTGCGGTGGCGACGATATTTCTGTTACTTCAAGCAAGCATTATAAGTCCTCCAAAAATACAAGGAAGCCTAGAAGAAGGTACTTTCGCCTAATTTTTTTTTTTTTTTTCAAAAAAACGTTATCACCAAGATTTTTAGCGCATAATTCTAAGTGGGACAGGAAATATGGGACAAATTCGTTTTCATCGAAAACATTTGTGCATGTATGCTGAAAAAACTGTTATCGCCAACGTTTTTAGCGGACATTTTTGGGTCGGACAGGGTATACATGAAACTTTTAAAATCAAATGAACACTTTTTAGTAACCTTAAAAATCAAAGTCTAAAAAAGTAAAAAAAAAAAAAATAAATTTCTCGTAGTGGAACTTGTTTTTGGCGCGATATCGGTTAAATTTCGTCCATACAAATCGACCCACACTAATGCACAGCCAACAATGACAATCGGAAAGCTTTTTTAGTTCACCATACAAAAAGTGAAAAGCTTTCAAAGAAAAAAAGTGGCAAACAAATTCAAAATTTTTTAATTTTTTAATTTATAAAATTTGTTCGATGCAATTATGCATATGGAAACTTATCCACGATCCTGTGGAGGAGTTATGACATACGTAAAATGTTTTTTGAGTCACAATAACTTTGAAACTGCTCAACTTTTCAAAAGAGTCATTCCGATTTATGAGCTTAGAGCTATTGTGATTTAAAAATTAGCTTTCGATCACGGCACGTGTAACGTAATGCGACCGCAGTTCTTGTTACAAATATTGGTTTTATGGTTGGTTAGTGTGGCTAGTCCCCGTGACCCAAAAGTTCTTGTTTTTGCTACTGCATCTTGTAAGTGGGGCAATGAAACTTATAAAAAACCACTGCCAGATTCTCAAAGGCGAGGGTTGCACTCTTATTCCGGTATTTCCATGTCGCTAAATTTAGATATTTGAGGTGCCTCCCGAGTTAATTAGAACAGTGTTCCGAAAGGCTCCCGAAGAAGGGTTTTGCCATAAACTGATTTTCCTGCTCTGCCGTTTAGTCCACTCCCGGAAGATTGCAGCTGCAGCAGGGCAGATACTATGACGATTCAACGTCCTTAATTGTAGGAGAGCCACGGGCACACTATACAGGACTGCAAACACCTATTATAAGGCTAGCTAACCCAGTGCTGTAGGTCCCACCAATTTGTAGGGAAAATTCAAATCGGCACACCACAAATTGGAAGAGAAGCTTGGCGCAAAAATCTCTTAGGAGGTTTATGATGATATACCGAACGTTCCATAGCACATTCACCAAATACTTCACCGCGATTGTCTTCCCTCACACCTGCCGTTCGACTTAGGTTCTATAAAGACTCATTGTATATATTTTTAAGCGGTTTTGAGCTATTTAGTCGAAATGTTGAGCTAAATCTGGGTTCGTGAATGCGTTCGATTTCAGCCAGCCTGCCTAAACACTACTAAGAGCGCATCGCTTCAACTGTCTAGGAGTTTCCAATGTACTCTACGAGGTGTGTTCAAAAAGTATCGCGAATTTTGTGTTTTTTCAAAAATTATTTATTTATTCATGAATATCTATTTTGTCCCCTTCAAAGTAATCCCCATGAGATATTATACACTTGTGCCAACGGTTTTTCCAATCTTCGAAGCACTTCAAAAAATCATTTTTTTGTATCTTGTTCAGCTCCTCCTTCGATGCCGTCTTTATCTCGTCAAGAGAAGCGTAACGTCGTCCTTTCATGGGCCTCTTCAGTTTAGGGAACAAGAAAAAGTCACAGGGGGCCAGGGGCGTTATCGTGGTGCAAAAGCCAATTTTTGTTCTTCCACAAATCCGGGCGTTTCTGGCGGATTGCTTCGCGCAAATTGCGCATAACTTGCAGGTAATATTCCTTATTGACCGTTCTTCCCTGTGGCAAGAACTCATGATGCACCACGCCCCTGCAATCGAAGAAAACTGTCAGCAAAACTTTCACATTCGACCGAACTTGGCGCGCTTTTTTCGGTCTTGGTTCGTGCGGCAGCTTCCATTGAGATGATTGAGCTTTGGTTTCCACGTCATAACCATAAACCCACGATTCGTCATCAGTTATGACCCTCTGGAGCAAATTTGGGTCGTCTCGGACAGAGTTTAACATCTCATTAGCAATGTTCATGCGATGCTGTTTTTGATCACAATTGAGGAATTTTGGTACGAATTTCGCGTAAAAATCGAAGACGGTCCAAAACACGTGCAAGCAAAGCAGCTGTCAACAATTAACTGAACATTCAAAATGGCCGAGCTTGTCGGCGTAAGTGAGAGACATGAGTACCAACATAACGCCACAAAAAATTCGAAATTCGAATATACGTAACCAGCGAAAATTCCAAATTCGCGATACTTTTTGAACACACCTCGTATAAACAGCCAAGCGACAATCGAAGCTCTGACCTCTGCTACCATGCGATTGACGGAAAGTGTCTGATCTAAAACGCTTCAGACTTCTTCAAAATAATCAAAACATTTTTTATGGGAAAGTTAATATTTTGCTGGCTTCGGTAGACCGCATGTTTTTTCTGGTGATCGATGACAAAGAAAATGATCGTAGAAATAGTGTATTTCTGCCATGAAAGACTTCTCAGAAAAAATTCATCTCCTCTGTGGGTGCCGTTAGGAGTCGGCAATAAATTGTAGGTCCCGCCAATTTGTAGGAAAAAATGCAACGGCACACCACAAATTGGAAGAGAAGCTCGGCGCAAAAATCTCTTATGAGGTTCATAATGATATACCTGTGGTATGTCGCGCCATACAGTTATTTTATAATTTTGTATTTGCTAACAAACATAGGAAATAGTTGAGAGAAGCTGTCACTTATTCAAAAACTGAATTTACTTTTTCATTTATTCTGGGGAGCACCTAGGGACACATTTTCGACGGGGAATTTTGTGACAAACGGTAAAATAACATTTTTCTATAGATGTTAAGCTTACCGAAATAATTTCCAAAAATTGTAAAAAATGTGTAGAAGAATTCGATAAGCAAAACAACGGTTGGTCCGCAAAACTTTCTCATCCCATTGATTTTTCGTCTATCTCGACTAGACTAAAGTACAAATTTTGACTTTTAAAAATCGATCTGAATTTTTAGTATTGTTTTCTTAAGTCATTTCCCGTTTTCTTCCACATAAAAATAAATGTTATTCATATTATAATTATAAGAATTCAGGGCGATTTTTTTTAATTTGAAATTTTTAGTATTTTACTAGAATTTGATGCTAAAGACAGCTGGGTACACAAATAGCTACACTCTCTGGACATGAAAACCAATTTTCTACAGTGCATCACACTTCCGTGTCGATTTAAGTTCACTTTCTTCAACGTACATAAAACTATCGCACATTGCGGAAACTTTATACGAGTACTCGTGTCAAGTAATATTAAAGCAAGTTAACTTCATAACTACGCTGTTACGTGAACAATTCTTGTTGTTGACTTTATGACCAAGTTGCTCATACACACACAAATACATGCGTATGCTTACCTTCTTATCCTGTCAGCAAAAGATTATAAAACACGACAGTCTTAACAGCGTACATACAAATAATTCTCGCAAGTTTTGCAACAGCAAAAAAAACAAAAGAAAGGGAAACCATGCTTAAAACTAAAACTTTTATTTCACTTTTATTTCTTTTTCGCAATATCAAATCGCTGTTACGCGACAGTTAGAGCTATGCAAGGAAGCGAATTTCAGGTCGCAAAAGATTTCATTACCTTTATATTAGCTTGATTTATGATTTCCCAGCTATTTTCAGTGCAAAAGTGGTATATCCTAAGGTTCATTTTTCTGTTCATTTCCGTTGAGAAAAGACTTGAAATTTATATTATAAATAGGTCCAATCCTCTTGACAAGGCATTTTTGGAAGATTGTAGTGTGACCGAGATATCAAGGAAATTCTAAAATTGACAACAATTGCCTTCGATTTTTATGTAACTTTGCTGTAAGTAAACAAATTCCAGTTATACCAACAACAGTAAATATATAAAGGGCTTAGTAGGAAATTGAATAACGTCTAGTATAGTAGAGTGATTGACATGCGGCAGCAAAATTCGTGATTTGATTACGTTAAATAATTAAGCGAATGATTTAAGAAATATACAGTCCCGGACATAAGTATTGGCACAGTCGTTTTCAGCTATTTTCACAAATTCTGGCCTTAAGAAAATTATTTTAACAAAGACTATATAAAAGCATGTGTGAATTTCTAACACAAGAAATATAAATTTTGTTTTAAAAATGTACGCAAAATTCGAGAAAAATTCCAAGAAATTTATTAAAATTTTAAATTTTTTTTTCACAGAATTTTTAGAATTTTTCGGAGTATGCAGTTTTGTAGGCCATTAAATTTTAGTATAATAAGGTGTTAATCTTAAGTTTGTGAGACATTTCGCTGACTTTTGGCATTTTTTTCTGACGAGCTAAAGTGTTTTCTTTCATATAAAATAAATTGCGTTCATAAATTTATATGGCGGAAAATATAGAAGTCTCCAAAAAAAAATATATTTCTACCTAAAATAAAATAAAATTATTTTATCAAAAAAAAAATTCTTGAACTGAAAAAATAATGTTGAGACCATTTCGGGCTATTATTTTTCGTTGTCCTACCGAAATAGTAAAAAAATGATCCCCATGAAGCCTAGTAAACAATCAAAAAATGGCGCCAAAAAAGTCCCAATTCCAAATGTTGCCGAAAACGTAACAACACTCTCGAGTTGAACCAGAAAAAGACCAAGAAATGGTCCCATAAAAAGTGCCGGAGACAAACCGGAAATGATTTTGAAATATTTCGAAAACGATGAAAAAAAAGTACCGAAAGCAATCCCGCAATGAGCCTCAAATGATGCGACAACAATCCCGAAATTACGCAAAAACTGTTCCAAATGATACCAAAAAAAGCACGAAACGATCCTGAAAATGTACCAAAAAAATCAAGCAAACAATCCCGAAATTATCCCGAAAACAATCCAGAAAGAGTTTAGAAATAATACCCAAGAAATCCCTAAAACCATACCGAAAGGATTGAACGTTAACTTCAAAAATTCAGCTAGGTGGCCCATGCATTGAAATGTTTATAAATTCGTTTGAAATTTGTAACTTTGCAGTGAACGAAACTTGTAAAATAGTTTAGACACCAATGGTGTTGCGAACATTTTCATATTCAAACATTCAGACTTGATCAAAAGTGTAAGGAATTTCTTGTATTACTGAATTTTTCCTTTTATAAGATTTGTGTTATTCGGACAAGGGCAAGAGTTATGGAATTTCAAGGCTGTGTTAACTAAGCATTCCTCGCAGTTCGTTTCGTCAGAAAACAGAACATTAGACCGGTATCCAAACGATTTTCTCTTTTCGAAAGCCACGGCTTTATTGCATCCTTTCTTTTAAATCTGAATCCTGAAGCCTTCTTCTAGCTGTTCTAGCTTTAACGGGTTTCCCAATTTCTTCTAAAAGAGCCGCCAAGGATTTTTATGATTCTTGGGAATCTTGTGATCGGGTTCTAAGTAAATGGGCGCTCAACTAGCAGCTTTAAGCTTATAACATAGTTAAGAAACCAATGGCAAGGCTACATAAATTTTTTTTTAATTTTCCGCTAGATGGCGCATTGATTTAGAACATGCTTGCATAGTCCGATTTAGCTAATATACATATTTTACATACGCCATAGGAAAAGTATATAGAAAACGAGTTACTCTTAATGCATTTATTTTAGTTTTAAAATTAATATTTTGCTACAATTTATCAAGACTACCTCTGCTTAAAGGCTTTTTGGTCCATTTATATAAAGGTAGCCTTATAAAATTTTCTCCATATCTTCAATTTTTTGCTTGTTGCTTGTTGCTTTTGTGCCTTGTGACTGCGCTAAATGCCAACTGTCAGGTGGTATAGTGACATACTGACATTACGCTTAGTTTAATAGCATACTCGTATACTTACAAAAACAAAAAAAGTTTGACTTATGAAAAAACTATGTGACAGCAGTAGCGTTGAACTTTAAATTGGTTGCAATTTTGTTGCTTTTAAGCCAATTCTTCATCACATCAAAATTAGTTGTACGCAATTTTTTCTTATTAAAGTTAAATGGCGCTTTATTTTGAGATATTGAATAATTGAAAGCGTGCTGCAATATTCTGAAAAGTTGTCCAAGTTTATATTTAGTTCTAAATTTTACGTATTCATAAAACGAGCTCAAGGCAAAGAATACTAATTTTTCACATTTTAATTGTTATGAAAATTATTATTGTTTTTAAATTATTATTGTTTTAATTGTTCTAAATTTTAGTTGCAATTGTTGTTGTATATATAAGTGTTTGTTGAAAAAGTTAAGTTTCGGTTCAGTTTTTTTAATTTTTACTTTAATATGAAATAATATCAAGAACTTATTTTCAACTTCTGAGGTTCAATTTGATTTTGAGGAAACACCTTACAGATTCTAGAAAACCATTTAATACATTTTTTTAGCTACCCTCAAAATGTAGAATAGATATTTTTTACTCAATTAATTAGAATGTGGCGATCTCTTTATGGAGACATTTAAGGAAACTGTTTGGCAATTGAACTTGCTAATCAGAGCCCGACAAAGCAAGTTTTTCCTGACAAGTTAACGAAAGATGTATACAAACCCCAGAGTGTCGGGTATCCAAGTAAACCTGACCAAAATGAGATTTCCAGAGATCTCGTCATGTCTGCAACCTAAGAAGAAAGCTAGGTGTGCCCCATTGTCGATGCTGTAAAGATGGCGGAGAGGAGAAAACTGGAGAACACCTCATTCGCAACTGAACGGCGTTAAATCATGACTACTCGGAACTCATATAATCTTGCATTCGATTTCTTAAATTCATCTAGTTGCTATAAAATCCTCCAGATTTCTTGCCAGCTTGAATTCTATCCCTGTCGGACAGGCTACTGCGGCGCGGAAACTGTACCTTAGGTACTATCATACAAGGATACAACAGGTGGGCTGCTATGCAGGGCTACCATGATTTAAGAATTCTTTGTTAACTAGGAAGGCCGAACATCTGTTAAGGTTTCAAGCTCAACATTAACACGGGGAACGGTCTTCATCTGTCAACTGTCTAGAGGAGTACAGCTTGCTTTCTGTAGTCTGTTCTTGGGCAGATGGGCCTAAAGTGAGCAAGGGCTGGGCTGACGTTACCTCTTTGCAGGATAGTGATATCACGTTGCATAGAGGTTAAGGTGATCTGTATTCTTATTGGATTCAGAAGGGCGAAGTTATCCCTAATCCTTTATAGGCGGTCCAAAGGCGTTATGTCCAAATTAATTATGTGCTTGAAGGGATTGGACACAACTTCCCACTGCAGTTTCCCGGAAGATTACTCAGTAAAAACAGGCGTAGGTACTTCTGATTTAGCTTACTCCATTCTGCGCGGGACTTGTCAAACAGCCTTATTCGGAATGGACTTCTATATTTTCCAAGTGAATTTCTCCTACTACCCTATGCTAACACCCAACTTTACCTAAATCTAAAAAAAAACGTTAAGCCTAAATTTTTGTAACAGCAAAATGACCAATCTTATGGGTTGATTTCTCTAATTCAAGGTTTAGAATGGTGCAACGCAGGAATATAGGAGTATTTTTGAAGAAAGAGGTTGAGGGGTAAAAGAGAAATAGGAAGAAGTAAAAGACAGAAAAGAAATTAATGAGGAAGGATGGAAGGAAAAAAAGGTAATGGAAAAAGGAACGAGACAGTTCAAAGAAGAAGGAATAAAGGAAGAGAGAGGAGAAGCAACTGAGGGATGGGAATGGAAGAGAATACAATTTTTCGGTCAGGACAATATCTGGCAGTTCCAACTAAGCGAAAATTCAATGGAAAATGTGTGGAATGTATTCTTACAACTTTAGCAGCTGCCCTACACAATGGTTTTTCTTCCCACTAGCAAAGAGTGATGTTATTTATGGACTTTCATAAGATAAAAAATGCCTAAAAATTTAAATCGATCAATACAGCTACTTACTACACCCAAACATACTCATACATTCCCAATTATTAATGGGCCTACATACTTTTACCTGCTTGCATCGATCAACTTGTTTTATAAATAAAAAATAAAAATTGCACCTACAAACGTGTTAACATTTGACACACGAGTTTTTCACATCTGTCAGCATCAATCACCCAATCTCCTGCCAAGGTTTAGCAATAACGATTTTTTTATATACTCAATAAGATGAATTTCATGGCAGAATGACGTGTTGTCTCTTATCAATGATGCCAAGCACGATTGCCGTTTCATCAACAGCCGATGTAGAAATGCCACAAGTGAAATTGGCTGGTATTTCGGAGTGTTTATTTGAACGCTTTTTTAGGTCTTTAAGGTAGCTGCAGGTATTTATGTAGCTTAGGGTATTTTTGATGTCTCGTTATACCCAGCTGTTTTAGTTTACAAAGTAAAATTTTGCTACTTGAAATATAGTTTTAATCAAAATATGTTTGGTCAGATGTAGTTGTAGATTCTGTTTATAAATTTAACATGCATTGCGGATCCTGATACGTTTTGATAAGCGTAGTCTACTCTTAGAGCTGCAGAAGTTATGAGTTTGCAATGATTCTTCAACTTAAGCGTGTCTGGCATTAGAGTTGATAGTTTGATATCCAGCCACAGTTTCCTTTTGCTAGCTGGGTGTATGGGTGAAAATTGCATTCAATTCTATGCTACAGTTCTTGAGTGATGCGCTAACAAACATATAGACAAACAGAGAAAAATTTAACAAGCTGTTGTTCAATGTCAAATTTCTCTAATATAGAAACATAGTAGAATTTTGTAGGACTTCAACAAAAGAAAACGAGTTTATGTAAAGATATTTAGTAACAAAAAGCCGGGATAAACTACCGCCGAACTTATTTTTACTAAAAATAATTACAAAACTGCTAAGAACTTCAAAATACACAACTGGGTATACAATCTTAGGTTTTACTTGAACTGCTTTTTTTCAATCGTTTGGCTCTAGTTGCATTTGCCCGTTATTTAGGATTACAGACGTGTGAACTTATATCCTTAATACTCTCATTTATCCCGCTATCTCACAAAAAACCAATAAAAGTGACAAAGCAACAAAACAGTAGATGCGAGCCCCACGGCGTATACGCAATTTTTCAAAGCTTCACATATGTTTGCTCCAAAGTTTTAGCGGCTTTAAAGTATTTATTAACTCTGTCACTCCGGTAGCTTATTTACATATGTATGCATGTATATATGTATGTGCATATATTAGTCTGACATGTAAATGGATGTACAGATTTGGTAAATGATCCTATTGACTTTGGTATAAGTATTTATGTATGTGTGAGTTTTAATGCTGTTCGTAATCTCTGAGTATTCATTGTTCACATTTATGCATGCAAATATCTCCTGGTGGTATATTGAAAAGCGTTCAATGCTCTTTGTTATCATATCAACAATTTAAAATGATTCCTTTGACATCGCTTAAGTATCTCTATGATTGATTTTCACAACAATGGCGTTAAGAAAGTTTTCAAAATTAATTTAATTTCTCGAGTTTAAGAAATAAATTGAAAATCTGTCAAATAATTAGAAAACCTACTTTTGATCGCATTTACAGAACAGTAAACTGACCAGTAATATGACCAGAACAGCGAAATGAGTTATAATAATCTTGTTTTAAAGAGAACTTTAAGAAAGTATGCAATATAGCTTTTCAGGCTTAGAGATTTAGAGTGCAGAATTTAAAATATAATGATCAATTGCTATATGGGGCATAGTTTTTGGTGGATAAATTTATCGTCACAAATTATCTTAATTTATTTTACTTAATTTTTATACCTAGTAGTGCTACGCACACAAGGTATATTAACTTTAGTCGCCTAATCGCCGTACGTAGCGGCATAAACGGATCGAGATAGATATTGACTTATATATATCAAAATGTTCAGGACGAAAAGAGAAATTGATTAAGCAATGTCCGTCCGTCCGTCCGTCTGTGAACACGATAACTTGAGTAAATTTTTAGATATCTTAATGAAATTTTGTATGCGGGTTTCTTGGCACTCATCTCCGAGCGCTATTTAAAATGGGCGAAATCGGAAGATAGCCACGCCCGCTGTTTTATATATAGAATATTTTCGTAAAAAAAAAAAAAGTGATTACTCAGTACATAATACACCTCTCTCTCTCTCTATGGCGCGATATACAACAGGTATATCATCATAAACCTCCTAAGAGATTTTTGCGCCAAGCTTCTCTTCCAATTTGTGGTGTGCCGATTTGAATTTTCCCTACAAATTGGTGGGACCTACAGTTTTTTGCCGACTCCGAACGGCATCTACAAAGGAGACGAATTTTTGTTGAGAAGCCTGTCATGGCAGAAATACACTCGGAGAGTTTGCCAAACCACTGCCGAGGGGCGACCCCGTTTTGAAAAACTTTTTTCAAATCACTTTTGGTGTTACCTGTACCAGGGCTCGAACCATGGACCTTCGGTGTGGTAGGCCGGCTACACTACCTTCACACCACGGCGGCCGCCTATAAGGATAAAATTTGGTGAATACATTGAGATTGAGGCATACAATAAATTTTTCAAGAAATTTTTTTAAATGGGCGTAGCACCGCCAACTTTTAATTAAGTCAAATTTAGAAATAATATTAATCATGAATCAAAAACCGTTAAGGATATCGAAACGAAATTCAGCACACAGGTTTCCAGGATGCAAGGAATATTCCAGGAAAAAATGGGCGGGATCGGTTAAGGTCTACGCCCACTTTTATATAAAATATTTTGAAGAGGATTGTAGATATATTAAATAGGCAATAACTTTGCGTAAAATAGCTTTACATCATTTACATTTCACTTTTAAAGTTTCCGTAAAAAAAGAAAGCCAAAAACTTAAAATTTTTTGAAAATGGGCGTGGCCCCGCCCCTTTTATAGTGGACTATTCCACAAAACTTTTTATGCCATAACTCCGCCAAAACTTGATTTGTCGAAACAAAATTTGGTGATAATGTTCTATATATGTATAAAGGTAACTGTTTGCTGTAAAAATGGGCGAAATCGGTTAATTGTTCACGCCCAGTTTTTTAACATAGTTCTGAAAAATTTTTTTTTTTAATTTAAACAGCGATATTTCTACAACTAAGCAAGTTATATCAATCAGATATTGCACACATAATAAGCTTTTTAAGAAAAACTCGGCCGCAAATTGTGAAGAAGTAGGCGTCGCGCCGTCCACTTTTCAGCATAAAATTTCTGCTATTTTCAAAGGCAATCGCTTATAATTCAATACTGATATTACAATGAAAATTGGTCAGCTCCGTCTAAGTAGTATGTATTATACTCCTGCCAAAAATTAGCCAAATCGGGAAACACACAAGCAAAATATTCGGGCACGTATTAATAGCCCACTGCAATAGCGAAGTTATATATCTTTTTTGATTTTCATACCTTCCATAGACATTAAATGTATGTAAGTATGAGAAGAAGAAGAGAAATGTTCACTAAAATTATCAGCACGATGAGCGGGGTCGATTTAGCCATGTCCGTCTCTCCGTCCGTTTGTCTGTCTGTCCGTCTGCCTATTTGAACGCAAACTAGTCTTTCAGTTTTACAAAAGAATGCTGAAATTCGTTGTTTGCTTTCGCCATTTTATAATATGCTAGCAAACCCGCTAGACGTTGTTTTGACGTTTTGATACATACAAGGTGGCGCAAAAGTAAGCTTCCGATGTTCAGCATATCGGTTGTGGCACGTGCGGTGTGTGCTGTTGCACCGTCATGTTTTCCAATCCCAATTCATCAAGTTGCGGCAAAAAGAACTCGTTGATCATTGCTCTGTAGCGCTCACCATTCACAGTAACCGTTTG
Source organism: Merzomyia westermanni (assembly GCA_949987695.1). Lineage (NCBI taxonomy): Eukaryota > Metazoa > Arthropoda > Insecta > Diptera > Tephritidae > Merzomyia > Merzomyia westermanni. The sequence continues at coordinate 159,666,458 of OX465288.1, read as the reverse complement.
GCCCCGACCGATTATTGGTCAAATAAATAGTCAGCAATATTCCGCGTTCTGGAGCAGTGTAGCGTAACATTGTTTATTAACGTGTATTTCGCATGTGTTTACTACACAAATGTCAAAACAGAACTGACTTTAGGGGCCAATCGCAAAATTTATAGCATTTTCTGATAGGAGGATTACTTTTGCGCCACCCTGTATAACACATCTATATATAAAATGTCATGTCAATTATGTAGATATTGACTAAGTGACACATACGAGGTGTGTTCAAAAAGTATCGCGAATTTTGTGTTTTTTCAAAAATTATTTATTTATTCATGAATATCTATTTTGTCCCCTTCAAAGTAATCCCCATGAGTTATTATACACTTGTGCCAACGGTTTTTCCAATCTTCGAAGCACTTCAAAAAATCATTTTTTTGTATCTTGTTCAGCTCCTCCTTCGATGCCGGCGTTATCTCGTCAAGAGAAGCGTAACGTCGTCCTTTCATGGGCCTCTTCAGTTTAGGGAACAAGAAAAAGTCACAGGGGGCCAGATCTGGGGAATACGGTGGCTGCGGCATCATTAGTGTGTTGTTTTTGGCCAAAAAGTCGCGCACAAGCAACGATGCGTGACCAGGGGCGTTATCGTGGTGCAAAAGCCAATTTTTGTTCTTCCAAAAATCCGGGCGTTTCTGGCGGATTGCTTCGCGCAAATTGCGCATAACTTGCAGGTAATATTCCTTATTGACCGTTCTTCCCTGTGGCAAGAACTCATGATGCACCACGCCCCTGCAATCGAAGAAAACTGTCAGCAAAACTTTCACATTCGACCGAACTTGGCGCGCTTTTTTCGGTCTTGGTTCGTGCGACAGCTTCCATTGAGATGATTGAGCTTTGGTTTCCACGTCATAACCATAAACCCACGATTCGTCACCAGTTATGACCCTCTGGAGCAAATTTGGATCGTCGCGGACAGAGTTTAACATCTCATTAGCAATGTTCATGCGATGCTGTTTTTGGTCACAATTGAGCAATTTTGGTAAAAAAAATAGGTAAAAATCGAAGACGATCCAAAACACGTGCAAGCAAAGCAGCTGTCAACAATTAACTGAACATTCAAAATGGCCGAGCTTGTCGGCATAAGTGAGAGACATGAGTACCAACATAACGCCACAAAAAATTCGAAATTCGAATATACGTAACCAGCGAAAATTCAAAATTCGCGATACTTTTTGAACACACCTCGTATATTGTGAAAATTTCATAAAGATCGGTTGAGTTCTTTGGCGCCTATAAAAGACACACATTTTTATATCTATTTTTGTTACGCACACAAGGTATATTACTTTATTCGGCATAAACGAATCGAGACATATATTTATTAATGCATTTCAAAACGTTCAGGATGAAAAGTAAAATATCCGGGCAAGTAGTTAATACCTCACTGCAAAAGCGAAGTTGTATATCTTTTTTGATTTTCATGAACATGAAATGTTTGTGCGTATGAGAAGAAAAAGAGATAGTCCCATCAAAAAGTATACTGAAATGATCAGGAGGATGAGCTGACTCGATGTAGCCATGTCCGTCTCTCGATACGTCTATCTGTCTGTCCGTCTGTCTATTTGAACGCAAATACGAACTGAAAGTATTCGAATAAACCTGCGTACTAGATATATAATGTTCGGTTTCACCCGAACTTAGACTTCTTTACTTGTTTTATTTTATTTTATTTCATTTTATTTCATTTTACTTTATTTTATTTTATTTTATTTTGCTTTATTTTATTTTACTTTATTTTATTTTATTTTATTTTATTGCATTTTATTTTGCTTTATTTTATTTTATTTTATTGTATTCAACTAACAAATGTACATGATTCAATGATAACGATACCATATTCTATTTCAAAGCGATAGCTTAATCGACGAATTGGACATAAGTAGCCCGCTATTTCAATTGACTCCTAGTTTGATTGACAACCATTGATATATGTCTTCATTTAACGACATACCAATGTGAAGGTTTAGTTGTTAAAACCGGAATGAGTGTGCAAATAAATTTGTACAACATCATTAAAGATTAAACGAAATTGTTTCTTACAGAGTGAATATATAGATATGTATATGCTTTATATGAAATTTGTTTATGGTAGTCAACCGATTGGCTTCCTTTTGGACAATTCAATGGCGACAAGTGCTTTGATCATTTTATGACAGTGACTGTATAACTAAAGGAGTTATCACGTCTGATAAGCAGGTCGAAATAGTAATCGCGAGTTCAAACATGTGTGGTACCGCGCCCACTTTAAATATATTTTAACAGGGTGAAATTAGTGTAAGTATTAGACGAAGGATTGATTAATTTTGAGATACTTAGAGCTTTTTTGGCGGCCGCCGTGGTGTGGAGGTAGTGTTGCCGGCCTACCACACCGAAGGTCCATGGTTCGAGCCCTGGTACAGGTAACATCAAAAGTGATTTGAAAAAAGTTTTTCAAAACGGGGTCGCCCCTCGGCAGTGGTTTGACAAACTCTCCGAGTGTATTTCTGCCATGACAGGCTTCTCAGCAAAAATTCGTCTCCTTTGTAGATGCCGTTCGGAGTCGGCAAAAAACTGTAGGTCCCACCAACGATGTCTGCAACTATAGACCCATAGTTAAACAGGGAACTCTGGCAAAGATATTTGATGACATAATCCAACGCAAATTATTCGATCACATAGGTAAGGCCATTGTTGACTGCCAGCATGGTTTTTCCCCTGGGAGATCCACTTCTACCAACTTAGCTTTATTGACCAACAGAATTATCGATGCATTTGAGACATATGCGCAACTTGATGTCATTTACACTGACTTCTCGAAAGCATTTGATAAAGTTGATCACAGGATACTACTGCGTAAGCTGGAGATGTATGGAATCGAAGGTAACTTATTGAGGTTTGTCTCTAGTTTCTTATCGAATAGGAGGCTATTTGTTTCAATTGGAGACGTAAAGTCATCCTTATATATCGACGCTTGGTCGGGAATTCCGCAGGGAACCCATAGCGGCCCTTTATTATTCCTGATTTTTATTAATGATTTGCCTAATTGTTTCAACTTCGCCAAATGCCTAATGTTTGCAGATGATGTCAAATTGTTCTTAACAGTCCGTAATATTTCCGACTGTGCCAATTTACAATCAGACCTTGATTCTTTTGCTGAATGGTGTATTGACAATAATTTGTTTTTGAATGTAAATAAGTGCTGCGTTGTTTCATATTCGAAAAAGTCAACTACAACTTATTTCAATTACAATTTAAATGCCGAACCTTTAAGTCGTTCATATGAGATTAAAGACCTGGGTGTCATTTTCAACACCAAACTCTCATTCTCTCGTCACATTGACTTTATAGCTTCGAAGGGATTTGCAATGGTTGGATTTATAAGACGTAATTCTGGAGACTTTAAGGATCCAATGACGCTGAAAGCACTTTTTACATCTTTGGTACGAACTCGTCTGGAATATTGCTCGATAATATGGAACCCATTTTATGAAGAAAGTTCATATAAAATTGAAAGAATTCAGAAATTATTTAGTAGAATCGCTCTACATATGCTTAATTGGCCCAATGGCCTTCCATCCTATGACAGCAGGCGTAAACTACTCGGCCTCCAGGCTTTGTGTGAAAGGAGAACTTGTATCTCACTCATGTTAGCTTATAATGTAATTAATGGTTTTGTCAACTGTGCTGAACTGTCAAATCTATTCATCTACTATATCCCTTCGCGCGAGTTACGACATAATAGGTTGTTTATCGAGGTTACTCATAGAACCAATTATGCAATGAATGGACCAGTAGCCAGAGCTGTACAGCTAGCAAATCGATACAGCAACGTTCTTAATTTTAAAAACAGTTTATATAAATTTAAACTGGAATTGTTTTCTATTTTTAATTAGTCTGTATAAAAGCTTGTACTTTTTAGACCGTAATAAATAAATAAATAAATAAATAAATAAATTTGTAGGGAAAATTCAAATCGGCGCACCACAAATTGGAAGAGAATCTCTTAGGAGGTTTATGATGATATACCTGTTGTATATCGCGCCATAAAGAGAGAAAGAGAGAGCTTTTTTGGTATACGAGGTGTGTTCAAAAAGTATCGCGAATTTTGTGTTTTTTCAAAAATTATTTATTTATTCATGAATATCTATTTTGTCCCCTTCAAAGTAATCCCCATGAGATATTATACACTTGTGCCAACGGTATATGGTTGTGCCAAAATTATTGACAAATTGTTTTACTAATTATGTTTTGTTGTTCAAATAAAAAAAATAGGAGAACCTCCTAAGAAGATACAATAATGTTCGAAATACGTCGGAGGCGGAAAAGAAACTACCAAAAAAGCTCTAAGTATCACAAAATGGTTAAGTTTAGTTTACCCAGATTATACCTTTTGAAAAATGTCTATCCTTCATTTCAGAGAATCGCTTTTCCAAAACTACTGAAGTCCTCTTTTGCATCAATATCAAAAGTGGGCTTGGTTACTAACCGATTTCACGTATTTTTAGCAAAAACTTTTCTAGTTTTACGTGCTTATTTTGTTGTGATACGTTAACTACTCTTCCAAATATATCTACCGAAACGTTAAAATAGGTTTGGTCCAAACAAGGGCGAAGCCACACGCATTTTCAAAAGTTTATATTTTTCCGCATTTTTATACAACGAACCTTTGGAAGTAAACTCGAATTTATATAAAATTATTTTTCGCAGAGATCTTACCTTTTATATTAGCCTATGACGTTTTTCAAATCATTTTAAGTACAAGTGTATGTGGGTGGTACTTAAGTGATTTTTCTCTGGCATATTCGTTGTAATAAGGGTAATCTGTGGGCCGAATTTAGGTTTTTGGTTTTGGTTAATCTCTTTTTATTTTCCGGCTTGAACTCAGAGCTCTTTATTTTTCAAAATGGAAACCAAAATATTTTGAAGCAATATACCCGCAATTGAAATCTTTAAATATCGATGTAGCAGTAATTCCCATTGCCTCAGCTGCCAGTCCCTTTCGTCAAGCTGTTCTTACTGGCAATCTAAATTCATTTATTTTTCTTCATAAAATCACAAAATTAATGACTTATTTGGTTATTCAGATCTGTATTCAAAGGCTTCTGTTTACCAGTTTTATTATTAATGAACATGTATTAAAAGGAATAAAGAAAGTAAAAATACTTATTTATGTGTACAGGGTGGCTAATGAAAGCCGCTACCAAAAAAAAATTAAATAACTTGTTTTCTATTTAATGAATCTGGTTAATTTTTTTTTTATTTTGCAGATTGACTTTTACGTTTAACAAAAATGGATAACTGGGACACTGAAACAAGAATTTGGATTGTCCGCCGATATCACGCACTGGAGTCCGTAGTTTCGGTTCAAAGAGAGTATAGGCGCACGTTTGGCGGCAATCCTCCGAGCAGATGGACCATAATAAGACTTGTAAACAATTTTGCCGAGCATGGGACAGTCAACAGAAGACCTTACCATCGAAACTCTTCAGTTCGAACGGAGGAAACAATCGCTGCTGTAGCTGCTGCCATACAAAACAATCCACGTGTTTCGACAAGAAGCTTATCTGCTCAAATGGGTGTAAGCAGACAGTCATTACAGTCAATTATGCACAAAGATTTGGACTTATTCCCATATAAAATTCAAATGGCCAACAAACTGAACGCTGCAGACTTGCCGATTCGCTTGTAATTTTGCCAGAAGATGCTTCAAATGGTGGAAGAGGATGGAAACATGTTGAACTGTCTTTTCATGTCTGACAAGGCCCATTTCGATTTAAACGGCAACATAAACAAACAAAATTGTCGAATATGGAGTGCTTCTAACCCACAGATACTCCATGAGACGGAATTGCATCCACTTCGTGTCACAGTGTGGTGTGCAGTTTCATCACGCTGCATTGTCGGGCCCTACTTCTTCGAAGAAAACGGTCACACCGTTACGGTTATTGGAGACCGTTACTTGAGCATGTTGAGAGAGTTTTTCTATCCAGAATTACGCCGAATGAGAATTTCTTTCAACTCTGTGTGGTTTCAGCAAGATGGTGCAGCTCCTCATATAGCTCAACCTGTTATGGCAGAATTGCGACGAAAATTTCCCAATAAGCTGATATCCAGAAACTCCACATTCCGTTGGCCACCCAGGTCGCCTGACCTTACTGCACCTGACTTTTTCTTGTGGGGTTATTGCAAACAGGAAGTCTTCAAAGCAAAACCAACAAATTTGAATGAACTAAGGCAATCCATTCGAGAAACAATTGCGGCTATTCCTGTCTCAACTCTCCAAGCAGTAATGAACAACTTTTTGGTAAGATGCCGCACATGCATTTAAATTCCATTATTTTTAAAACTAATTAAGCTATATTTAATAAAATTTAATGAGCTTTAACATGAATAAAAGAAAAATTAATTCCATACACTGAAAAAAAAATTATTTGAGTTTCTTAATGTAGCAAAATTCATCAGCCACCCTGTATGTGTTTGTATGAATTACAAAACACGTTTAGTGAAGTATGAACTCGGAATGAGTCGCAAAAGGAGTATGTGACTAATGCCAGTTTTGATCACTTTATCTGAGTTGCACTGTTTGCTTTCGTTAAAGCATGTTCAATGAAGGTACTAATTGTAGCCGTAAAGGAGTGAACGGTAAAAAATAAATTAGAATGGACTTAAAAAAATAGTATGGCCATAAGTGCCTAGTTGGTATCAATTGCAGACCACTGTAGACGAAAGGGACTAATCGCGGCCACTCTCTTTAGAGATAAGTAGTACAACTTTTTGCGGGGTAAATAACAAACTGTTGTACAAGGTGGCGCAAAAGTAATCCTCCTATCAGAAAATGCTATAAATTTTGCGATTGGCCCCTAAAGTCAGTTCTGTTTTGACATTTGTGTAGTAAACACATGCGAAATACACGTTAATAAACAATGTTACGCTACACTGCTCCAGAACGCGGAATATTGCTGACTATTTATTTGACCAATAATCGGTCGGGGCCAAACGGTTACTGTGAATGGTGAGCGCTACAGAGCAATGATCAACGAGTTCTTTTTGCCGCAACTTGATGAATTGGGATTGGAAAACATGTGGTTCCAACAGCACACACTGCACGTGCCACAACCGATATGCTGAACATCGGAAGCTTACTTTTGTGCCACCTTGTATCATTTCGAAGATTGCTGCTCATAGCTCTAACTTCTATTTGCCCTGTGATAGTACACATACGAGAGCAGTTTGAGAGTTCGGTGACTTTTTGAATGAAAAATAATTTTTTTCGCCAAAAAACTGGAAATATTTAATCCAGAATTTTTCAGATATTTATATGCTTTGCAAATAATTGGTTTTTTAAGACTCTGTTTTAGTGATTATCTCTTGATGTGACTCGAATCACTTACAACACGACAATTGCTTCAGGTTTGGAAACAGAAAGGAGTCGGATGGGTCTAAATCTGGAGCTGTAACAGTTCGTTTCAAAAAATCCAAATCACCAAATTCAAAAAAGCATGTACTTATCAAACAACCCTCATGCATGTTTATGTATGTTATGTCTCACATCTCTAATATTTGCACAAGGTAAGCAGCACCGTATACCAACAACTTGACTTGCTCAATGTAATTACTTTTTATTCAAAGCTTATTTAAACCACAAATTCCTTTTAAGCGCCATATAGTTTCGATATAATCCTCGCAGCGTGAACAGTTAAGCAGCTCAAATAGCACGATGGTACAAACCTATTTCAACGAAACTACCTATCCTAAGACACAAAGACAGCTACGAAATCAATTTTTGCTGGCCAGTGCAAGAGCAACAAAACGCACGTTTAAAAGTCCAAATTTATGTCAGAAGATCGCGGAGTATGGCAAAGGCTATTTTCAGATTTCCAATGTTCATTGCGTCCATAACATCACCAGTACCGAGCGTCGTTACTATGAACGGTGAGCTGAGCTCTGTCGCTTACTTTCAGCACTCCATTATTATCTTATCTTGTCATCTCTCTTTGTTTCGCTTTGCTGGTTTTAGTGTCATCTGGTTCCTGCTACTCATCGGCACTACTGGCAGCTGCCTTTATGTCTACCAACAATTCACCAATTTATATTATACAGAACGTTTGGTCACGTTTGTGGATGACTCACTGACGCCCGTTTACATTGTGCCATTTCCATCAATTGGCATTTGTCCACGTAACCGCATCAATTGGCCTAAACTCATGATTGCTCATCAATTGTTCTTACCACCAAATGCCACCGCTGAGGCTATTCAAACTTTTCGTCGATTCTTTGGCATTTTGAGTGATTTTCGTTTTGGCAAATTCAATGAATTACAAGCATTAATGGATCCCGAACTGAATCTTTCGTTGCTGGCTGATGTGGACATAAAGGCAGTAATGGCTCATGTGAGTTTCACGTGTGAAGAGCTATTTCAACAGCCTTGCTTTTGGCGTGAAAAGTCATATAATTGTTGTGAACTTTTTGTATTGGAGCTTACGGAATATGGATTTTGTTGGGTCTTCAATTCGTTGATTTCTGAGAAAAGTCGGGAAAAACAAGTAACTTGAGTTTCAGGTTTCTTAAATATTTGATTTTGTAAAAACTGCGTTTCTCCTACTTTTAGCGGAAAAGTCGTTTTTATCCGTATCACAACTCGTTTATTGGTGAAGGTACTGGGCTTAGTATTTTTCTAAATCTCGATGAAAGCAAACAGCAACCGAATTTTACTGGGCAAAACGGTGGTTATGTAAGTAGCTAGTCTATTTATGTTTAAGTCAATGCTAACTAGGCCTTAAGTACATTTGCACAGTGTGGGACAAAGCGGCTACAAAACACATATCCGAAATCATGCGCTAATATGAGGAAAACCAGTTAGCCACGGCCCGCCAAAGCAAAGTACGCTCTTTATTTGAAACTGTCTGGGCTAATTTTTCATTTTGAAAGGGGTGTGACAATACTTCATAGCATGTAGCTACACTTGTGGCCCACATCCAAGCTCGATTCATTCGTTGTGATCAACTCATTTATGAAATGCGTTAACGTATCGTGTCAGTGATTCGCGTCAGAGAGTGAGAGAGGTGAAGCTTCCGTTTAAGGGTTTCTGGAAGTTGAAAGAGTCTGTTCACCAAGCAATATCGCTCCTCACATCCCGCCACGTAAAACCATATCCACTGAAAATATCGCCAAGAAACTCATACCTCTAAAATGTAATAGCTGTTAGTGCGGTGTTGTTGTGGAAACCGCAAAAAATACTCCCGACGGTGTGGGGAGTGTCACAGATATGGGCAGTCCTTTGGCGAAATGAGCCCGGTTGGTTGACCCCTCCGAACCGCTTCGAGTAGTATATCCCACTAACTCTCTGGGGATATGAAATATGTTTGTTGTTGTTGTTGGTATAGTAACCGTACTTTGTCCTTAATAATTGGACCACTCATACTCAAGACTCACTCCGATACGGAGACACAACTGTAATGGGAATATGTTCGTCTATGCTACCATAATCCACCTTAGAAATGTAAGCTACCCCGTCACCTTCTCTCGTGTTAAGAAGATTTAGTTATAAGCGAATACTTCTCACTAGTTAATGGCATTGGGAATGATGAACCTAATATAGCCATAGTCCTTAAGGGGCCTTAATAAGGCTTAAAAGGAAAAACAAAAGTGTTTGTATCGGAGAATATAGTATTCATTCCGGCAAAAGGACTGCACTTACCTGCAACTCTTCCCAAACCTTGGGGAGTTTTCGCGATTACAACAAAAACACCATTAACTTATTTTCCAAAAGATGAGAAGTCAATATATGTTCCATCATGGGACTATGCCGAAGTCAAATAAAACCACCGTAAAAGGATTATCGCCTCCCGGAAAATACTTGGTGGTTAGGCTCCACTGTTCGAAAAAACTGCTCCAAGCATCATTTTATTCTATAACAACCTTCCAACCAACCCTGATAAAGTCATGTGGGTTGATCAACATTAATTGCTTTTCGATATATCAAATAGCTGCACTGGCTCCACTTAACCTATCCGTCTGACGTTGTCTTAACATGAATACGCATTAGTTATCGCATCGCGCATATTGATATCGTTGTGTAGAGCTTCCGAGCGAGGATGGAAACCAGTATAACTACACCGCCGTTACACTCCCAGTTCTAGCATCCGACAAAAGGCTTGCTTAGACCTTAACGTCATTACTTCTTTTAGATTTTATTAAAGCGCCCCGAGAAATACGCTGGCTCTTCAAGCTTCATCGAATATAATACAAGCACAAAACTTCTAGTGAGCCCACAATTAAGTACAACAGATGAAAGCACACGTGTGTTAGATCCAGAAGAAAGAAAATGCTTTTTAGATGCAGTAAGTCCCGTGCACTACTGTTTTATAACTTTATTTACTGCTTATTTAATTACTTTTACAGTCAGAAAGTGATCATTCGCTATATAAGACACTGCCAGGACTCGAGTATGGGGCTGCCAATTGTTACGTACGTTGCCGTCAAGAGTACGTTTACAAGAAATGCAACTGCAATTTGAGCTTGTGTTTTCCGCAGTATGTTAGTGGTAAGTTGTTGTTGTTGTTGCATTCTCTCATGAACTTTATTGTTTTGTTATACCCAGCTGCAGTATTATGCTTGCCATGGTATAATCTGTAATGTACTTTCATAAAAATCCGAAAGTCGGTGGTATAGGTTTCGGGGCAGAAGAAGGTGATCAAAGGTTGCCTAGTTGACGATAAATACAATCACATTACGGCTACGTGGAGAGAAACAAGAATGGGTTTCATCACATAAGCAATCAGAAGAGAGCTCGAGATTTCCGAACAATAAGTCTCAAGTTCTTTTTTCCTAAAAACCTTCCGGGTGGTCACTAGATTTCTGCATAGACGAAGTTTCGTGTGAATTTTCTTTTCTGATAGGAGAGCTCTTATTTCTCTTACGTAAATATTATATCATGAAAAACTTTATGACTCTTTTGAAAGCAATATGTGGTCTTATGCTTTATTTGGGAAAGTCCAATTCCCTATTCCTCACGAAAAAGTAGAAGCCAGCTACTGCCTTCTTGCCTTGTACTAGGTATCCTTGACTAACAATAAGCTGCAAATTAAATTTGAAGGACAAAACCAAGGCATAAAAAGCGATCAGCTCTCAACTTCAAGAGAGGAAGTGCATTTTGGGTTATCCTGATCACAGTCATGCGTCTCTAACGTCTGCCCACATGTTGGCTGCAGTCTCGTCTGTTCAATGAGAGAAGACTCCTATCCAGACATACTGAAATTTACAGCATCATGACCAACCTGTTAAATAATGATTTCTAATCGTAATGATTACCGGTTTTGTTAATTGCTTTATTGAGAATCCATTTAATGGTTGATGACCAATTACTTTCAATTTTAAAGATTATTTTTCAATTACAAAAATTATCAAAAAAAATCAAGGTTTTTACGATTATTTTAAAAATCAGAAAAAAATCAAATAAAAGTTGTTTTAATTACGTTAGGTTTTTTTTTATTTTTATACCTTTCATGAACATGAAATGGTATATTAACTTTGGTCCGATGTTTGTAACGTTTAGAAATACATATAAGAGATAGACCCACCATTAAGTATACCAAATTGATCAGGACGATGAACTGAGTTGATACAGCCATGTCCTTCAATTTTTGAGATATCTCGATGAAATTTGGCACACGGATGTATTTTTGTATTATATTAGACATTTGTCGGATCCGGTATAATCGGGTCACTATAGCATATATCTCCCATACAACCGATCGTTCAAATAAGAGGATTATGACCATTTCTCCCTCATTTTTAAAGATTAAAACTTGAAACTTGGTGAGATATTTGCTTATAGATGTTAAAAAATTTGGTAAAAAAATCGCTAAGATCGGAGCTATATATAGTATATATCCCATACAACCGATCGTTCAGATAAGAGGATTATGGCCATTTCTCCCTCATTTTAAAAGATTAAAACTTGAAACTTGGTGAGATATTTTCTTATGGATAGTGAAAAATGTCGTAAAAGTCAGCAAGATCGAATATATATAGTATATATCCCATACAACCGATCGTTTAGATAAGAGGATTATGGTCATTTCTCCCTCATTTTAAAAGATTAAAACTTGAAACTTGGAGAGATATTTGCTAACAGATAATAAAAAATTTGGTAAAAAAATCGCTAAGATCGGAGCTTTATATAGTATATATCCCATACAACCGATCGTTCAGATAAGAGGATTATGGCCATTTATCCCTCATTTTGAAATATTAAAACTTGAAACTTGGTGAGATATTTGCTTATAGATGGTAAAAGAAAATTAAATGTATTGCTGAGAAAGTTTTAGAGAACTTTAAACAATGCGTATTTAATTAAGTTTGCACGTATTCATGAAAGGTATAAATCCTTTGGCACAGCCGAAGACAGCGGCGTCCTTACTTGTTTTTATATTTTATTTGATTATTTTTTCAGTAAATATACAAATCAATAATACTGAAAAAGATCAAAAATAATCAAAAGAAATTAAAAAAAAAAAAAAATAATCAAAAGTAATCAAACAATTTTTTTTTTTGATTGTTTTTGATTATTTCTGATTTTTTTTAAATATATTAAAGTGGGTCGATTTGTATGGACGAAAGTTTATTGAACGTCTGAGCGACTGAACGAAGTTTACGACTTAGTTCACTTTTGGAAAAAGAACTAGTTCGTTCAATCTTTAAATTGAACAAAATTGCCCAACTCTACAGGAGAAGATCGCAAAGTTCTTACTTTTAACGAACAAATTTTATGCAGGCGTAGCTTATATCAAGAAATATGTGTCTCCAACTTCGTTACTATAGCTCACAGCTGAGTATTTAACGTTCGGCTTTACCCGAACTTAGACTGTACCACTTGTTTTTAATTCTCTACATTCCTTGGACCAATTTTTAGATAATATGACAGCGTGCAAAGCCAAAGATTACAAATGCCTCTATGAAAACTGGGGTAATATTAATTTGTTCATTGTCGCTTGCTATGTTTAACAAGTTTTGAACTGCCATTTGTCTTTCAGAATTCTTTAGCTTTCAATATCAAGTCACAGAGCATGCTAGGAACTATCTTGAGATTGGGAACAGCAGCAACATGGCATGTACCTGTTTGTCGGACTGCAAGACGATTATCTACGAAAAAATTCTGATAAGTATGCCACTCCAAAGGCAAGTTAGCTTATTATGCGAAGGTTTGAAACTTAGTTCGTAATAGCGTAAACTAATAGGTCCCAACATTAGCTGACCACTATTTTGTGGCAGCGAAGACCCATACGGGCCACTAAAATTAGACGCAAAGAAAGTTTGTAGTATAGGCGCTGCTCATGAAAAAGACAGTTAACGAGCTCTTACGCCAGTTCTGTGAAGTCAATTTAATACGAAGCGAGTTCCCGTAAACCTTGCCGATTTTCCTTAATCTTGTCAGTACAGTATGAGAGATTCCATCTAGTGTATTATGTTAAAGACCCAAGTCCCACTTCAACGAGCTAATTGGATCTTAACAGGTGACTTGAGACCTGATATGTCTACTACCAGTCCGATCTTAACATAGACAAGATCTTCCTGTGAAATTTCAACCAGGTTAGACCACGTAGGTACGTCTGGGTTTAGTGCTGACTCAAAACGAATTTCATTCAGATTGATTTGAGTCGCCCTAAGTATGTAGCGCTCTCTTTCAGTACTCTCCAAGGGTGAGTGAACAAAAGAAGTGACCGACTGTTTATGGATGTCGTTGAAAGCTCGCTGGTAAAAAATCGGGTCAAACAGAAGGCAGATGAGATTGAGCAACACCAACAGTTCTGTTAGTATTCAGGACGTTCTAAATGTTCGGTGTTCAAAAAGTGTACAACGTATTACTTGTCTCCGTATAATGCCCGTAAGAGCGCGCCTCAGATGGTTGATTGTGATTCGGTCACGTTAACATCGAGCCTTCTTCGGCAGGGTATAGAGTGAGCCATGAATCTCTCTAGTCGATAGATAAGACAACGACGTAGCCGATGGACTAGCTAGCCTTTGGGTGTAGCATGAGTCTTGCGAGTTTCGGCAAGCCTTTTGTCGGCATACAATATTTTTCCTTCTTACAGTGTTCTTGGCCTTCATACAAATATAAGGACAAGGGTGTGGTACACAATGAACACTAAACCATTCGGGCCCTTGCATCGCTGATGCAATATTATAACGCCTATCGTAACTGCATTCTTCCGGGAGCGGAAGACACGGATGAGCACTTGCTGTTTGATTGTCCAGCGCACAGTCGTAAATAGTATAATTAAATTCTTTTCAAACCCCTTTTTCGAAAGCCTACCGGAGGTCTCTTTTTTTTTTTTTTTTTTTTATGGCGCGATATACAACAGGTATATCATCATAAACCTCCTAAGAGATTTTTGCGCCAAGCTTCTCTTCCAATTTGTGGTGTGCCGATTTGAATTTTCCCTACAAATTGGTGGGACCTACAGTTTTTTGCCGACTCCGAACGGCATCTACAAAGGAGACGAATTTTTGCTGAGAAGCCTGTCATGGCAGAAATACACTCGGAGAGTTTGCCAAACCACTGCCGAGGGGCGACCGCGTTTTGAAAAACTTTTTTCAAAACACTTTTTGATGTTACCTGTACCAGGGCTCGAACCATGGACCTTCGGTGTGGAAGGCCGGCAACACTACCTTCACACCACGGCGGCCGCCTACCGGAGGTCAAGGATATTAAATCTGCAGAGCATCTGAAATATTTAAACTCGAAAGGTTTTGTTGCAGTGAGACGATATTCCGTTGGTCTTCTTTTATATCTAACCCCAGTTACACCTAAGAAGAAACGATTCACAACTTCAACGCACTCGCCCAGATTCAATGACATTCTCGACGTTTAGACGTCGAATCAAAAAAAATAAGAAACCTTCATACTTTTATGAAATGTTTAACTATTCCAAAAATATTTGTGTTTCTCTCTTTAGCTCTATCTCCACAAAGAGTGATGTAAAACAAATCCATCTTGATGTGCACTACTCTTCCATCTATATGAGATCCTATTGTACTTCTATAAACTACACTTTCGTGGAGCTTTTAGGTAAGTGAGCTTCTAAGATGTGCTTATTATTAATATACATTCTGCTTATCCTATTTTTCGATATTTTTTATTTCTCAAGTGAAGGTTTCTTGTCTAAAAACGGTAGTACTGAACACATGTTACTGAAGTTGTTTTTAATATTTTATTTCTAGGTAGCTTAGGTGGCATTTTTGGACTATTTTTGGGCGCTTCCTTGATGAGTGGTGTTGAGCTCTTTTACTATTTTACAATTGGTCTGCTGACGCATTTGTACGACTGTGGCTACCGTTTCAATGGCTTATTTGCTGCATGTAAACGCAAAGCTAAGTTAACGAAATGGAGAAGGCAGAGTCTTTTAAGGCAGCGCAGTATGTTTTATGAAAATACTAAGCTATTTCCGGTTTATTATTTAAGGCGCTGAATAACTAATATTTTGGTAATAAAATTAAACCGGAATATGGAAAGGAGGAAGAAATCACTGTTTTTAATACTTTAAATTATCATTCTGTACGTTTGTTTTTTTATAAACCAAGTTTCCAAAAACAAACCCCCAGTAAACCCAAAAATTCAAGAGTTGGTGTTCAAAGACCGCTTTTCCATAGGTAAATTCACATATTTGTCCTTAACTTTTTTATGTTTATTCTATTAACACGATTTTAATATCGTTAAAAATACTATATTTGAGGAATACGATTAATTTGTTGAACAGTGTATATGTAAAAATAGTTGTGTTCGGTGAGGATACAATTTTTACTGGGAAGTGTTCGGTGACACGAAACATTTGCAGCGAGAGAGCGCATTTTGACATTTCATTGAGAGAGAGAGTTGCAAGTTTCTGCTGCGGGAGTTTTACTCAGTAAAACTTGTGAGTGAAAAACAGGTGATCGTGTCAAAGGAAAGCAACAACAAAAATTAAAAAATTTGAACTATTAACCAATCAAAAAAGCAACATCTGTTTTGCTTGCAAGCTTTTACTGAAAGAGGGCAAACTTTTCTTGCGCGCCTGCGCATAATCGGGCAGAATATTGTTGTTCGATATGGGAACCTCGGATTATGTGTACGTCTATATCGCTTGTGCTCAATATGCAGTTGTGTTTTAGGATTAAGAAACAGCCAGGTATTTATGATGGCATCTTAAAGCATTTTTGAGAAAAATCTGAAATAAGGTGGTCTACGAAAGTATTTACAGATAGCGTTTTTGAACAGATAACCGGGGCAGCGCGATATTTAACTCAGCCAGTGAAATCCTGCAATTAATTGCACTCTAAACTGTAGGACTAATAGTCCGTATAGCTAAAAAAAAAGAATGTGTGGTAGAGCCTAGTAACCAAGATCTTTGACCGAAATCTGTTTGTAGAATGCCTTTTATTCAAATTTTTCCAAGCACTTTACCAGAGAATCCGTTTGAGTTTCAGCTAAAAATGTTTTGAACTTACTTTGAATGTTTTGAAGCAAACTCTGAGATTAAATGATCAGTACAAGTGTTCTGAGATATAGCGTTTTTGAACCAACCGCTAAAAATAGAGTGATTTTCATGATTCACAATTTCAAAGTTTTTCACATCAACAAAGATCTGTTTTGATGACAGCAATCTTCGAATTTGGTGGAAAGAGACAACGCAATACGTTTCAAATTAAAACCTAATCACTTTTGTTTGAGGCAGGCACACATACTATATGTGCTAATGTAACATGTGAGATACCCCCAACTAACGGTGTAGTAATTAATGGTGATGGTAGCAAACAAAGAAAAGCAAATAAACAAATGCCAACGAAGTTATCTTCGAACAGATTAAAAGTAAACTCTTTTGTCATAACTATAAAGCAATTAAATTTTTGGGTTTTTTTTTGTGAGTATTTAAACCACTAGATACGCTTATGGGCTCACCAAATTCATTTAAGCTACCACGGTGTAATCACTTCGCTTTCTACTTACCTGGTCATGGTGCAAATATATTGGAACGAACTTACTTATCCAACTAGACAAAGAAAGCTACGCAGTCAACTTGTGCGCCCCAGAACGTCAAAGCCCGCAACCAAGAAACCAAATTTATGTCGGGACATCTTATCATATGCCAAAGGCTATTTTGACATTTCATGTCTTCATGGCTTCAGCTATGTCACCAATCCGAAACGTCGTTACTTTGAACGGTAAGTTGTTATTGATTTCATAGAGAGATAATATAGTGAGTTTCATAACTAGAGCACTCTCGAAATTCAAATTTTTAAAGATGTACACAAAGTTGAGAATGCAGATATATTAGAATCCTAGGAGAAATACAGGGTGGTGCAAAAGTAATCCTCCTATCAGAAAATGCTATGAATTTTGCGATTGGCCCCTAAAGTCAGTTCTGTTTTGACATTTGTGTAGTAAACACATGCGACATACACGTTAATAAACAATGTTACGCTACACTGCTCCAGAACGCGGAATATTGCTGACTATTTATTTGACCAATAATCGGTCGGGGCCAAACGGTTACTGTGAATGGTGAGCGCTACAGAGCAATGATCAACGAGTTCTTTTTGCCGCAACTTGATGAATTGGGATTGGAAAACATGTGGTTCCAACAAGACGGTGCAACAGCACACACTGCACGTGCCACAACCGATATGCTGAGCATCGGAAGCTTACTTTTGCGCCACCTGTTATATTGTGATTCACATCATGTTAGAGTAATAATTGAAACATCTCTTTGTATGAATGCACTACACTCCGAAACTACTAAAAGGATTTTAATGAGACAATTAGAATCTCGAACACAAGATAGGGTATATTTTATCAAAATCAAATGTATGTTAAACAAATTTGGAAAGCTTTTAACTTTGTCTTGTTTCTACACAAAATCAAGACAGTTCATAAAATCAGTAGCGTACAAAAATTATATCGCAATTTTCTCTAATCTCGGTATATCTTTGGTCATCCGAATATTATAACTAAATTAAGGGAAAAGAGAAGAAAAAGAAGAAGATGACAAAAAAAGTGTGCTGTAAGGGAAAGGATAAAAATAGCGTCTTATAAGAAGACGGAGAAGTAGTAAGAATAATAGGAATAGGGGAATAATACTACGGCGAAGATGAAGAGGACGCTTGCGGAATAGGCTTATAGCCATAACTTGAAGTGTTACTCGAATTTTATGCAAAATATTGTCCACCAAGAGCTTAAGTTCTTGTGGCCAACTGGGTATCAAACGGTATTAAATTTTTTGCGGATTTCAATATTTGTGTATATGAAATAAGACAGAGCCGATGGCAGATCCTACTTTAGAAAATTTTGTATACCCTTCTTAAATATGAAATGGTATTATAACTTTGGTTGATGTTAGTAAGTATGATGGAAAAACCAATAAGTATGGGAAGAAGAAGAGATGGAACCACCAATAAGTATACTGAAACTATATGGGCTATGAGCTGAAGCAAACTAGGCCCTCGGTTTTATTTTTGGGTTCTTCTTTGTGCATATTTAAGCCCCTAGAATCGCTTAAGAACTACCCAAAATTTGCTAGGGGGCCGTCATTTTGTGATATGTTAATCATTTGTCGGAACCAACAAGATCGGCCCAACACGCAACATAGAACACATACAATAGATTGTTCCGATAAACAGGTTTTGTGGCATAACTCCAACAATTAAATAGCTAGGAACGTGAAGTTTTGTCCCCTTTGTACTTGTTGAGATCGGACTACTATAACAAATAGCCCCATAACATAATTTAAATAATTTAATTAATCTTTTTTGTTTTAAATATTCCTGATTTTTTAAAATTGGGTAGTTCTTAAAATTTAACTCCATATTTGAAAGCTAAAAGTTATACTAGAATTCGATAGGCTACAAAACTGGACTGATACAATTCTAAATAACTTTTCATTGATCACTTTATTTTAAAATATTTTTTAAAAATTTAGAATATCCTTTCAACAAAGTCTTATCTCTGTATTTTACCTCAAAATGCCCTATCTCAGATGAATAAGTATTGAATTCCCGTTCAGATAGTGCGTTTTTGAAATTTATTCTAAGAGTGAGAAAAAACTTACTATGTTTCTAATTAAAACTATTTTAAAATTGTTTGAAAAACAAATAAATAATTAAAACAAATGAACTCCTAGTGCTATAGTTATGAAACGCACTATACGTAATCTCTACACATAACAAAATTGTAACAGGTCGATGTCTGTACATTGCAGATATTTAAAAAAAAAATCGATAGCACCGATCATTATTAAGCCAATAAGAGCCAAATCAGCAGTTTTTAGAATTGTTGTGTATCTGTCTCTCTGTCTGTCTATATGTTTGTTCGCGCATCACTCAAAAACTACTGAATGGAATTAAATGGAACTTTTACTGTTGCATTAATAAACGTTAATCTTAAAATTTAAGATATCATTTGTTCCGATATTTCTACCATTTTTGGAGATATAGACCGATATATGGACCAAGGTGAAAAAAAATGTGCTTAGAACAATATGTTCATCAAACGAGAGGTGATAGTGAGGGCTGCAAAAAGCGATGTGATTAAGCTCCACACCTTATCTAGTATGGGATATAAAGATTAAAATCGGACTCAGTATATTATTAGTTCTGAGACGCAGCGAAGCGAGCCGGGTTTACTAGTCATATATATATATCGTAATCGTCATCTGTACCCTAATTTCTCTTCCATTTTAGCGTCATCTGGTTGCTGATTCTCATCGTCAATACCTGTACTGGCATTTATGTGTACAATGAAATAAACGAGTTATATTATACAAAACGTTTAGTAACGGTAGTTCAAGACTCACTCGCGCCCATTTACATTGTACCATTTCCATCAATTGGCATTTGTCCACGTAACCGCATCAATTGGTTGAAAGTATTGGAGGCACACAAAGTGTTCCTGCCGCTGAATGCTAGTGCCGTGGCTATCGAGACTTTTCGTAAATTCTTTGCGAACATGGGTAATATTCGGTTTGGCAAATTCGAGAAATTGAAACCGGTGATGGAAGCTGATTTGGATTTATCTCTGTTGGATGATGTGGATGTAAGCGATGTTCTAGAGTATGCGAGCTTTACATGTGATGAATTCTTCCAACACCCCTGCTTTTGGCGTGAAAAAAGCTATCAGTGTTGTGAACTCTTCTCGCTGCAACGTACGGGGAGTGGTTTCTGTTTTATCTTCAATTCACTAGTTACCGATAAGGAACGAGAACGAGCGGTATGTATGTAGTAAGGGGAATATTGGTCTGAGTGTGGTATTGGACTAGAAAATTTTATATTCAAATTTATTTTTTTACATGACTTTATTAGCGTAATGATCGCTATTATCCATATCGCAACGATAAAACCATTGAAGGATCTGGTCTGGATGTTACCGTGACACTTGACGAGAGCAAAAACGCACCCAATTTTAGTGAGCCAAATGGAGTTTATGTGAGTTTAATAAAGTTTGATTTGATTTTATGTTTGCCTGACTGAAAGAGTTTTGGGGTTAACAAAGCCACTGAGTGGCTTCAAGAACACCCAATCTCAGAAATAGGTAGTCAGGCATCGTGATATTTGTATTACAGCATTCTTGGTGATTATCCCCATGCTACCGTTATTTCCTCGAGAGAGAGAGGCTCATTTCGAACAATGGACATGTGAACTGGTTCCCGAAAAGATCGAAGTTGGGAAAGAAGGTTGGAGGGGAGGTTTTCTGTAATAAGCTTGATGTAAGCAAGTTCAACCTGCCCAAACATTTAGTATCTCGGAATTTTTACTTAACAGTGGTTCGGTCAAGAGAGGCCTGGAAATGCCTGGCTCGATAGGTAACCGAATGTGGCTTGCTGTAGGCGCTTCAGAGCCCCACCTGGTAATCTGAAGGGCCACTTGCCTAAGTAGTTCCATTGAGGATGATTTTTTGAACGCATTGAGTCTCTGTACCCTTAGCGGTTCAGCTTTTTCCAGAACTACAATGAGTTACTGCGCCTTTTCCTACCGACTAAGCCGGAGTCGAGGATTTTCGACGTAATTAAAGACATTACCATTATTTCATGTAATTTCACAACCTTTACTACTACTCAATTAGGGCTAAGATTTTTAAACGAGTGGAGACACAGTGATTAGTTGCTGCGAGAGTTGGTTTTACTTGGTAATAAAGATTTGGTCGTAATCTTACTGGGAACATACGGAATATATATTGTATGTAATTATTACAGTGTGTCACAGTAACTCGAGTCACACTGCCAGGAAGCCTTTAGAACGAGTTAAGAGATTGTTTTCGTATGTTCTTAAAGGCATGCTGGTAAAAAGCTGGATGAAACTGCTATTTTATAGGAAACAAAATCCAATGATTATGCTCACTAAGATATTTCCGTATTCTCGGGTTCGGGTGTCCTTTAAGGTGTCTGTGCAAGTGCATCTGTCTACCTTTTGCGGATGCTGCCCATTGGTGTAATAATTTTTTTCTATTGTGGGTAAATTTGTATAATAATATTCTTATTTTCAGGTTATGATAAAGCAGCCGCAAGTATGGAGTGGCGCCGTACGCTTTATTAGCTATAATACATATTCAAAACTTCCAGTAATCCCGCAGTCAACATTAACGGCGGATGAAACTCGCGCTGTTACCCCAGTAGAACGGAAATGCCTTTTTGAGGTATGTTACAATAGCGACATGAATACGTAAGAAAATACGAATTCTAATCCAAATACGAAAACGGTTCGAATATTAATTAACTGTGAAATTCTATTACAGGACGAAACTTGGCATCCGCTGTACAAAAAGTTGCCAAATGTTGAGTATAGACGTTACAATTGCTATTCACGCTGTCGTCAAGAGTATGTTTTCAATAATTGTAATTGCAACTTGGACCCATTCTTTCCGAAGTATGAAACTGGTAAGTTCTATTTAAAAGTGGAATACATTCTTTTATTTGCACTTCAAAACTAATGGTCAAAAGAGCCTAAATCCAAAATAAAAAAAAAAAATAAAAATTTTGATTTTACTTTATTTGCTGCTTCTTTTCTCCACCATCATTTCAGCAGCTCTCTTTATCGGTAATTTTCTTTACTCTCCTTTCTTTTTCATTCCTTTCCCATACTTTATTGTGCTCTTCTTGCTTTTGTTATGCCTCTTCTTCTTTTCTTTCCGTTTATTTCTTTGCCAATTAATAATAAAGTCTGTTTTTTTTTTAATTAATTCAATTGTATCTTTTTTATTTCATTTTATTTTATTTTATTCTATTTTATTTTATTTTATTCTATTTTATTTTATTCTATTCTATTCTATTCTATTTTATTTTATTTTATTTTATTTTATTTTATTTTATTTTATTTTATTTTATTTTATTTTATTTTATTTTATTTAATTTTATTTTATTCTATTTTATTTTATTTTATTTTATTTTATTTTATTTTATTTTATTTTATTTTATTTTATTTTATTTTACTTTATCTTATCTTATCTTATCTTATCTTATCTTATCTTATCTTATCTTATCTTATCTTATCTTATCTTGTCTTATCTTATCTTATCTTATCTTATCTTATCTTATCTTATCTTATCTTATCTTATCTTATCTTATCTTATCTTATCTTATATTATCTTATCTTATCTTATCTTATCTTATCTTATCTTGTCTTATTTTGTCTTTTCTTATATTATCTGATCTTATCTTATCTTATTTCATTTCAATTCATTTCATTTTATTTTTTGTTTATTCTATTTCACTTCATTTCATTTTACTTTATTTTATTTTATTTCAGTTTATTCTTTAATGTTATTTTATTTTACTTTTTTTTTAGTTTTATTTTATTCTATTTTATTTCATTTCATTTCATTTTATTTTTTGTTTCATTTTATTTTATTTTATGTTACTTTATTTTATGTCAGTTTATTTTTAATTTTGTTTTGTTTTATTATATTTTGAAATATTTTATTTTATTTCTGTTTAGTTTTTAATTTTATTTTATTTCAATTTATTTTATTGTATTTTATTGTATTTCATTTTTTTTGTTTTTTCTTTTTTTTTTCTTTTTTTTATTTTATTTTATTTTGTTTTACTTTATTTTCTTTTATTTTATTTTATTTTATTTTATTTTATTTTACTTTATTTTATTTTATGTCAGTTTATTTTTAATTTTATCTTACTTTATTTTATTTTAGAATATTTTATTTTATTTCAGTTTATTTTTTAATTTTAATTTATTTTATTTTATTTCAGTTAATTTTGTTTTATTTTACTTTATTTTATTTCATTTCATTTAATTTTGTAATATTTTTTTTCAATTTTTTTTATTTGTTTTTATTCTATTTCGTTTTATTTTATTTTATTTTTTTGTTTTATTTTATTTTATTTCATTTTATTTTATTTTTTGTTTCATTTTATTTTATTTTATGTTACTTTATTTTATTTTATGTCAGTTTATTTTTAATTTTGTTTTGAAATATTTTATTTTATTTCTGTTTATTTTTTAATTTTATTTTATTTCAATTTATTTTTTAATTTAATTTTATTTTATTTTAATTTATTTTATTTTATTTCAGTTTATTTTACTTTATTTTATTTTATAATGTTTTAATTTATTTTTTAGTTTTATCTTATTTTTTTATTTTATTTTATTTTATATTGTTATATTTTTTTTTTTTTGCATTTTTTTTCGATTCCATTGAGTTGTTGTTTATGCGGCCTGTATATTTTTAAGGTATTCATGACTTTAACTGAGCACAAGGTTATTAAAAATAAAAAGAATAATAATTTTTATAAAAATGTATTTTATTTCCTATGTTTTATATATAAATGACTCTAACAATGTACATTTGTTTTTATTCCTCGGATTGTAAAGACAACATGCAGGTGTGTAAGGCGAAGGATTATAAATGTCTCTATAAGTTCAGAGGTGAGTTAGCACTTTCCCCTAAGGACGCTTACACTAGTGAAAATAATCTAATTTCAATTAAATAGAACTCTTTGGTTCCGAATATCACATTGCTAACAAGGAAGATCAATACATCGAAACAACAACAATTACCAATGAAAGTATGATCTGCAATTGTTTGAGTAGTTGCACTCATTTGATATACGACACAACCTACATCAGTGAAGCACTTCAAATGTATGGATGTTTTAATATATTTAAATATAAATATGAAGCCCTATTAATCGGTATACATTTTCACTACTCAGGCTAAACAACTCAAGCCCCATAAAACTAGTGCGCCTGGATGTACATTACACATCTCCGTTCATAAGGCAATACAGCACAATGATGCGTTTTGCTTTCGTCGAGCTTCTTGGTAAGAACATACTTGCTGGTTTCTTCTCTCTTCACTTTTTCTGATGAAATTATTTACTGTTAAACTCCTATGCACTCCTATAGCAAACTTTGGTGGTATTTTTGGCCTCTTTTTGGGCGGTTCACTGATGAGCATCGTTGAGCTGATCTACTATTTCACCATTGGTCTGCATACCTATTTGCATGAGCGTGGCTACATGTTTAATGGATGGTTTGATTTACCGAAATTCAAAGATAGAGTGGGTATTTGGAAAAAAAGAAATCAAAAGCCGCAAATAATATTTTCGAAGAAGTCAAACAGTCCGCATGTCTTCATTTAGGGTTAAGTTGTATTGGATATTTTAAATATAAATAAACACTTCTGTTGTGGTTAATAAAATAGAAAAGTAGTCGTTCTTAGTGGATTTAACGCCATGGTGGACAAATATAGTATTTGGTCCAAAAGTCGGAAATTTTAATATTCACGATATAGCATTCCCTAAAGGGGCTAGTTATTGTAACTTAGGTTCCAGCACAAAAAGATACAAAAGATATGCGGACAGATATCGATACTATAAAAGAATTTATGTACGAGTATATCCCTTTGCCACCAAATCAAATTGAGTTTTAATAATATGATTGTGCAAAGCAAAGGTACTTACATATATTCCTTTGCTTCTCATCTTCTTCCAAACAAAAAGGATTCAACATTATAGATTTCTCGAACATTTTATATTAATGACTCTATACCACAAGGAAAAACACCTAATTATTAAAGGCACCAATGTACAAATCTAAACTATGCACAAACACATCAACTACACTTAATTGAATACTTTTTTAATGTAAAGATACTTACCTAAATGTGATATGGGTACTACCTTTTTCACCAACCTCAGCTTTCTAATCGCCTTCTCCCAAGGTTCGGCCAACAACACCAAATTACCGTTTGACGTCGCACAGTGGCGCCTCTGCCGTTAAAGCATGGCAAAAATCAAAAAAATCATGAAAGCGTTCGCTAAATCTAATACATGTTTCTAATAGAGAATTTTCCAGGGATCAAGAATATACAACTGTTTTTTCACAGAAAATTACAGTTTACCAGGTAGAGTCGCTCAAAGTTAACCAATTTTCAACATTGGGAAAAATTTGAAATTTTTCTTCTTTTTCGTTGTGTTTAAAATGGGTTTGTGAGTAAATAACTCGGCCGGTTGACGTTTTCTTGTATAGCAATTAAAGATAATTTAATTTAGGATTGAAACAAAAAAAAATTTTTTGTTTTTTTGTTAAAAGTTGACGGATATACCTGTTTTTCGAAATACCTATTTTTAGGCCCTTCTTAAAACTTTGATGGAAAATAAAAAAAAATGTTAAAATATGTGCTCCGTCAAATTAACAGTAGTTATTTGTGAAATATTCAGTTACCTAAATTCATAAAGTCTACCTGCGTCCAGCTGCAACTTCACTTTTTACATCAAATAAAGTTAAACAACCTTGGGCATAAATACACGCCTGAGCAGGTATATATAATTCAGTACGGCAGTAAGGTCGTTTTTGTTATTGGAACTTGTTAACAACATACATTTTTTTAGTTACGAATTGTATACCTGAAATTCATTTTAATAATTTGAGTAGGTAGATGACCATTTAAAGAAAGAAGAAAGGTATATAAAACTATCCATCATACAATGCACATTATCATTCATCTTTTGGAGATTAAGGAACTTAGTATTCTGTTTACTTAAATAAAGTGAATAGTATTTTTAAATATAGTTCACAGTTTAATATTTAGTCAGATACACTCGAAGCCAATTCTAATATGTATCTAGAAAACTCGAAACTATTTGCGGTGTTTAAATCTACAAAGTCAAGACGGGACTTCGTTGAGGCTATTATGAGAGAATTAGCGAGTGAAACAAGCATTAAAGAAAAGGAAGGCCTGGAAAAAAAAATTGGTTTACAATACATTATGATAGAAAAAAATGGAAGGGCGTCTATCATAAAAATTTTAAATTTCTAAGCAAGCATGAAAAGTGGCTAGCTGACAAAACTTTTTTGGACGAAGAAACGTCTAGCACGTCAACCAATCCAACTAGAGGCAGACCAACAAAACCCATATAAGAGTGTTCTACCTACACAAGGAAAAGGAAGCTGTCTGATACCACAAAAGCTATGGCTACGACTCATCTTTCAGAAGCACTGGCTATTAAATATAAAAAGGACGAAGAAAACGTGAAGTCTCATATAACAGAAGCAGTTGCGGTAGCAAGTCCAGTGCGACTGATGAGGATCAAAAACAGCATTCCCACACCTCCAAATGCGCTACCTAGGAAATACACTCCCGAAGAAGCTTTGGCGCTGTTTATAGATCTCGGTTTAACGAATAAAAAATATATTATATTGCGTAAGTCATTATTGCAACGTAATGCCGATATTTTACCTGGATACAAAAAAATTACTCAAACCAAGAAAGAAGCAGTTCCTCTAAGTCCCAAAATAACCGAAGTATCAGCTGAAATTGAGCTACAAAACCTAATGGATCATACGTCTACACGACTCCTTCAAAGTTTTACTGAAGAAAAGTTGAAATCACTGCCAAAGGAGCTAGCATTGATAACTAAGTGGGGATGTGATGGATCATCAGGACAAAGCGCATATAAACAAAGAATAAATTTAGACGATGAAACAATTACAGATAGTAATATGTTTATGGCTTCTATTGTTCCATTACGACTAAAAGATGAAGCTTCAGAATATTGGAAAAATCCACGTCCGTCATCAACTATATTCTCCTCAAGAAGATTTTTTGAAAACGATGAAGTGACTGCTCGCATAACAGGACTTGATAGAGATATTGTGAAAAGATTGGGAGTAATTTTAAATATTTTAAACTGCCATGAACCAGTTAAGGGACCCAAATTTGAAGAATATGCATCTAAAACTACAGAGTTGCTGCATCAAAAGTATCCTGAGAAGAAACTTACACCAACGGTACATAAAATTTTAGCACATGGAAAAGATTTAATAGAGAACCAGTGCTTACCATTAGGAGAATTGTCTGATGAAGCTCAAGAATCTAAGAACAAGGACTACAAAAGATATAGATGTATGAACACCTGCAAAGTATCACGAGTTAGACAAAACGAAGACCTTTTCAACATGTTAGCTATCTCTTCTGATCCAGTCATATCATCTATGAGGTATGTAAGAACACAAAAAGATCTTACAGATGCGTATAGCTCAGAAATCGTTGCTTTGTTAGATATATGTTCTAGTACCGATGACGATGTTAAGATAAAATAAGTTTCTCACTTCTTATCACAACAATGAAAAAGAGATTTACTAATCAATTTTGTTGCTTTATTGGAAAATAAGATATCTATGTACAAATTAATTTTTTATTTCAAATAAAAGAATTAATTAATTTAGTAATTTATAAATACATACTTTTCGTTATTGCATTTCTCTAAAGTTTATCAATTTTATTTTAAAGCTTAGGCATTTCGCCTTCAAACGAGTATTAAATTTTTATAGAAATCAATACGTCTATCGAGTTTGGTACAAATTGGTAAATCGGTTACTAAGATCAAACTTTTTAGCATAAATGGGCAGTGCCACTACCCTTTTCCAAAATTCGTTGGCTGTTTAATCTTTAGCTCAAATAAAATTTCGTTGAACCACTTTCAATAACTTTTAGTTATTAATAAAATACATATTTGGTTTGTAAATTAAAAAAAAAAAACACGTAAAATTTTGCGATGAATTTTGAAGCATCTTGTTATTGTGGCACCAAAAACGGACATTTGAGTTTTATAAGAGTATTGCCATTTAAAAGAAACAATACGTCTATCGATTTTGGTAGTTATTGATTACGTGACTACTTAGATACAACTTTTTGTCATAAGTGGGCAGTGCCACGCTATCTTATCGAAATCATTAGTTTATCTTATTTAATGCTTAAATACGTCATTATAAGACATATCTCATTTTATATTTTTTATTTTTACTAAAAACATTTTGTTTTTGCATTTTTCTAAAAATTTTCGACTTTGACGAATTTTTGAGAAGCACCCTGTATCTGTGACATTCTGAGCTTTCATACAATAAAACTTCAAATAATTATCTTTCATTTGCATTTTAAATTTTTAAAATATCTTCATTGGTTCAAAAGTTATGATTTTTGCAAAGAAAAAACTCAAAAGGCGCCACTGTGCGTCGTTTAAACCTTATGTCAAAATGCACTTGTGTAAGGGAACGCGCAATAACGATCCGCCTATTTTCTAAGCTTTCCACCTATAACACACACACATAAATCACAAAATTTCTTAAAATGTTATCACAAAGCATTCGTTACTTATCAATTCACAGCGAATTTGTATTAAAAATAAATAAAACACGAAGCGAACTCAATAGCTTTTCCATGAAATCTAAACAAAGAATGTAAACAGAAAACAAAGATATGACAGTTTGACATAAGGTGTAGATGAGGAAGAAGAAGACGCTATGTCATCTGCGCCAAACATATAAATCATTCAACCACGGCCTTCTCCTTAAAGTGCACACTGCAAATGGTCACATTTTTCAAATTACCCGCTTCCATGCGCTGTTTGTCCATCCATTTCGACAGGAGCTCAGGATCCTATTGAAACTTGAAAAGTTTAAGTGTAGAGGTGGAAGGATTTGTACATCCATATCCCAACATAGTACATTTCTTGTCAAATGGCATAATTATTTTCATTAATCGATTATAAAATGCTATGAAAAATTTCGCGTTCGCACTCTTACAATTTCTTTTCAGAATAACTGATTTCCAAATAACTGGACAGGCCGTGAGAACTTTTGGCATTGTGGGGCAATTTTATCTTATCCTCCCTTTAATTGTGGAAGGTCCAAGTCTAATTGGGAACTATTCGTGTGGGTGAATGCTACTTAGACCAAAGAAGAAAACAAAATCTAGCACATGCATACATATATCTTATATATAAATAGACAAGATGAATGCAATGTAGAACCGTTTTCTGCTAAACTATAATTCTAAGGTATACAAATTATATATGTATAGATAGGAAATTTTGAGGTGTACTTTTATCCGTAAATAAAAAAAATTTTTTAAATCATTTTAATATAAAAAATTTAACATTAAAGTCACACCACTACACTTTCACTTATTCACACTATAGACACGCTGTGTGTGTGTGTACTTGCTTTTTGTGTACTATGCTGAATCGTGAGCATGGTCGAGGAGCTGCTTTGTAGGAAAAAATTAAGAGCCGTAGTAGTGTGAGTAGACTTGCCATGCATGTTTTTGTGTTATTCGTGTGGTCGGCTCTCACTGTGAGTGCGAAGAGTTGGTAGTGGACCAATGAAAAATAAGTATTCGCACTATAGATACTCTGTTGTGTCATGCATTTTTGCTTTAGTTGTTGTTATTGTATTGATTACTGGCTACGATGCCCAGTGTCAGCTGCTCTCCTGAGAGCACGAAAAGTTGCTTTGTTGGATACATTAAGCAAGCAATGTAAAATATAAGCAAATATGTAAAATTCATTGCTGATACCTACAAACAGGGTTTACAAAAATAAAATAAATGATTACTTATAAAGAGTATTAAACACCGAAGAAAATTAAAGGAAAATAGAGGAAAGGAAAAGAATTGAAAGGAAGGAAAATTAAAGGAAAAAAAGGAAAGAAAAGGAAAAGGAAAGGAAGTAAAGGGAAGGGAATGGAAAGGATAGGAAAGGAAGGAAAATTAAAGGAAAGAAAGGAATGGTAAGGAAATGAAAGGAAGGGAAGGAAAACGGAATTAAAGGAAAGGTAAGAAAACGAAGGGGAAAGAAAGAAAATAAAAGAAAGGGAAGGGAAAGGAAAAGAAGTTTGAGGAAAGGAAAAAATAAAATAAGAGAGTAAAAAAAGAAATCAAGGAAAATAAAAATATGTTAGAGGAAAGGAACGACATAGAAAGGAAGAAAAAAATGCGGATAAAAGATACAGCAAAAAAATAAAATAAAATAAAGTTTACTGGTGGAATTTCAACCACTGGGCGAACTCTAGTATAGTTAAATCTTCTCTGATAATAACCATAAATTCTTTAAAATATATGATGTATGATATATATATTATATTATAATTATGTTAAAAATTCTTCTAAATTTTCTTGCGTAGTAAAATGTCTCTAGTCAAAGAAATGTGTAAACAGGAGCTCAATTCTGGTTGGGCGTTATCGTGAAGTGGATCACTCGACGTTTTCTGGTTTGCAGAAGAACATTTTGAAATGCGTTGACACATGTTTTTCTTGCTTATTATAGAATTGTAAGAATAGAAGTAATTCTCATCACTTAACACGTTTAAATCTGTAAAAAATTCGATTTTTAAATTTTTTAAATTTTTACCTTAACACCAAATTTATATTGGCGTTAACTTTTTTCACTTCACTTCAAATCGAAAATTTAAACTAAAACAAGAATCAACAATCGTGGTGAATTGACGCATTTATTTTTCACTTCACGTTAATGCAAACCCAGATTTGACTCCTAGGTAAATTACTGATCTTGCAAAATATGATAAATTATAAAAATTTGAAAAGTTACCGCGAAATTCAATCAGCTGTTTCGATGTATGACAACGAAGTGAGTTGCCATACGTTTTAAAATAACTCACTCCTGCAAAGTTGCCAAAGAAAAGTTTAGTTCACCATATTAAGAGAACTTGGTTCAATTAAAAGACTACCCAGCAAAACATGTCTACCCAATGCACCAAACCATAGAAAGAAAATGTGTTTACATCACCACATACGAGTATGCATCGCAAATGTATTGGGGTAAGTGGCTAAGCAACAGTAGAAGAGAGACAAAAGTTCACACGTATGCATGATTTTAGGGTAGGATTGTCAATTCGCCTTTAAGAAACTCATAGAAACTTTCATTGACACCTGGAGTAGGCCTAGTAGCTATATGACAGTCTACTTGCAGTGTATGTTCATTGGTGCAAAAACTACCAAAGCCTAGAAAATGTGAGAAATGTGGAACAGCGTTGTCATTCCATTTTTATTTTCCTCATTATTAAAGTTTTCGTGCCTAATAAGAGCACTAGTAAAAAGTAAAATGGAATGGTAATATGTGAGATTTGACGTTTTTTAAAGTTTTGTGAATTCGAAATTGTTGCTAATTTCTGTAAATAAGAAAATTTTTATGAAAAACAATGTAATATTACACATTAAAAAAAGTCGAAATATTTTGCTAGTGGACAATAAAAACTATGCATTGACGGTGAACTTGCCGATAAAAAGAAAAATTTCTCTAATATGTTTTGCGAAAATCACTTTGAAACTTTTTAAAATATTGGTCTGCCGAACGTGGATGAATCCTGGAACCAAACTGGATATCCATATCGATATGCCTTGTTCCGTTTGACAAGTTAACCGTCAAAATAAAGTATTACCCAATTGAATCACAAATATTGTAATAAACTAGCTGGTTTTAAGAGTTAAACCAGTTTTAAGAAGAAATTTAAAACTCGAATAAAAAAAAAATTTTTCATTAAAATTGCTTTCTATTTTGTTAATGGTTTTTTACAGACAATTTTATATATTTTGCAAGCTTTACGAGCTCAAGATCAGTATGATAGTAATTATTATCAGGGCTGCGTAATCCCTATAAACTTGAAGCACTTTTGTTTTTGTTTTGCCCTCAAATATAGGCACAGATACAAATTTACACTTTGAATACAAAAAAAAAAATTTCAAAGCACTCCAATATACCCTCACATATAAATACAATTCATATGAAAGGCTGGGAGTAAAAAGTAAACTTATTTTTAATGTAAGTAAAAAGGAAATTAAAAAAATGTTTAATAAAAAGGGGTACAAAAAAAATTGTTCAGTAAAAGGTAGACAAATCGTTTTTTCCATTAAAAAGTAGGAATACCTTGCTAAAAAATAAAATATATTCTACCTTTTAATGGAAAAAGCGATTTGTCTACCAATTTTTTTTTGTACCCCTTTTTATTAAACATTTTATAAGTTTTCCTTTTACTTACATGAAAAATAAGCCTTTCATATACAAGTGCCTGAGTTTCTTTTGAAAGTGCAAAACAAAAATTATTTGGTTGAAGATCAGGCACTTCCATATGAAATAGAAACTTACACTAACAAATTTACAATGAAAAATGTTTAAAAATTATGAGGCAATGAAACAAATTTATATTCAGAATTGAATGTACTCGAATTTAATTGAATAAAAAAGTAAAACATCGGAGAGCGGAATTTTAAAGAGTTTTGATGCATACAACCATTTTCCCAGACTTATAAGAAACACAAAAAGGTCTAAATGAACATAAACTTGGTTCAAAAAACAATTGAAATGAAGCTAAGGTTGGTTAAATACGGTCCGAAACATAGATGATTGCAACCGTAACTATGTAGTGCAGCTGGGTATAACAATAGACTTCTAGTCTCAGCAAAGTCAAAAGAGATCCTTGATATACAAAAAAAAGTACCAGCTTATTTCAGTAGAATACAATTTGGTATACTAATTTCAGTTGACATGGGAAATTTTGTTACCGCAAATGTGTGGAATCGAGAGGTAAACACCCCTAACTTTTATATCTGTAAGTGAAATATTTTATCAAAATCTCTGATAGTTCTGAATTTAACTTGCAAATAGTCCTTTCAACAGCTTTAACTGAAACCTTTAAGGGTATAAATTTGTTTTGGATTTATTTTGTTAACGATACTATCTTCACGAGAATCCCCGCACACCCACTTTTGCTATAAATGTTGAAATTGTGCTGCTTAAGTTACACACATATATAGGTCAACAGCTCTTAATAGCTGTTTATTTAACCGTCTAAACGATTTTGGCCTTTCAACAAAGCGCGCCACCTGACTCTATCCTTTGCCAGTTGACGCCAATTAGAAACGCCAAGGGATCGCAGGTTGTTCTCCACTTGGTCTTTCCAACGTAGTGAGGGCTCCCTCTTCCTCTGCTTCCATAGGTGGGTTCCGACAAGAATACCTTCCGGATCGTAGCATCTTCTTCCATTCGCATTACATGGCCAAGCCAACGTAGCTGCTGGGTTTTGATTCGTTGAACAATGTCGATGTCTGCGTGAAGCTCATACAAGTCGTCATTAAATCTTTTTCGGTAAACACCGTGGGTATCGCGTAGGGGCCCATAAATCCTTCGTAGAACCTTTCTCTCGAATACTCCAAGGGCCGACTCATCTGCGGCTGTCAACGTCGATGCTTCTGCTCTATATTGCAGCACGGGTACCATGAGCGACTGTAGAGCGTAGTTTTTGTTCGTCGAGAGAGGACTTTGCTTATGAATTGCCTACTCGGTCCAAAGTAACATTTATTGGCAAGG
The DNA here is from genome assembly GCA_949987695.1 of Merzomyia westermanni. Lineage (NCBI taxonomy): Eukaryota > Metazoa > Arthropoda > Insecta > Diptera > Tephritidae > Merzomyia > Merzomyia westermanni. The sequence goes on along the minus strand of OX465288.1, from coordinate 159,632,799 downwards.
GTAAATCTTCACTGGATTTCGAAGCTGACATTATTGTTGGTGTTAATGCTGGTTCCCAGGTAAACGAAGTCCTTTATTATTTCAAACTTATGGCTGCCAACAGTGGTGTGGGTGCCAAGGCGCGAATGAGCTGACTCTTTGCATGATGACAGAGGGCCTCGTTCACCTCCAAACCCACTTTTTTCGCTTCTTTTTGCAATTTGGAATAGGCAGAACTCACGGGGCGGTTATTTAAACCAATGATGTCAATGTCATCGGCATACGCCAGCAATTGCACACTCTTGTAATAGATGGTTCCTGAGCATTGTAGTTCTGCGGCTTGTATTATTTTCTCCAGCATCAAATTAAAGAAATCGCACGAAAGGGGGTTACGCTGTCTGAGACCTAGTTTAGTTTCGAACGGCTCGGAGAAGTCCTTCCCGATGCTGACTGAGCTGGTGGTGTTGCTCAAAGTCATTTTACACAGCCGTATAAGTTTTGCTGGGAAACCAAATTCAGACATAGCGGCTAAAATTAGCAGGAAGAATCTCCGTAATTAAAAAAACAAGTAAATTCTTTATTAGTGGCAGCGATTAGCTTTATGTAACCTATCACGGCCTGAAGTGATCCTGCTTGAAACCGGACTCGTTATATAAAAAAAATTTTCTCGATAAATTTTTAATATCGAATTAATGCAAACAACTCACAGGATTTGCTGTACCTAAGTAACAATGGGATCTAGGGATTGGCATACCTAATACATACATACATGTGTACATACATATGTATTCAGCTAGTTGCATAGTCCCTTTGCATGCCAATGACGGTTTTTGTCGATATTTAGATGTAATCATCTTTGAGCATTTTTTCATCCAATTCACACCCATGATGAGGTGTCTGTTTGTCAGTGATAAGTGAAAGGCACACAGTTGGTGGCAAAAACCTAAAATCAATGACATCAACCTTTTTCTTGAAATTTTCATTTTTGTTTTTTAACTTTTTTTATTTTGCTAGTTTTCCCTGTAGGAAAATTAGTAACCAGTGACTGTAAACTCCAATGCCAAATGCTAACTGGTTGGATTGTAACCCGATGTTTACCACTTCAAAAGCTAATCTTTTGAATTATCAATACCCGATATGTTATATGTCAGAGGATAATTTGTAATTTATATTGAAATACAAATCGAAATACCAAACTAAAACTTGGCTTGTTCCACAAAGAATTAATTGTTTTTTCGATCGAACAAATTGAACCAAAAAACAAGTAAGGAAGTCTTAGTTCGGGTGGAACCGAACATTTAATACCCAGCTGTGTGAAAGTGGTAGTAGTGGTGAATTGGGAAGGAGATACATATGTCATGTTCTGGTTTCCTCTCTTTTAGACAACTTTAGTAAAAAAGTGGGCATGGTCGTCCACCGATTTTGTGTTTTTCCTTGGGCGTACTTTATACGACTATAGTATACCTGGTATCAATTTTCGTAATTCTATCTTACACGATTATAAATTTATTAACAGTTGAATTTGAAAATTGCTTGACTCATAAATGGGCGGTGCCAAGGCCACTTTCCAAAGTCGTATAAAGAATAGAAATATTGATGTAAGTGACAAATTATATCATTCTATCCGTATCAGTCAATGAAATATGGCTAGGTAAGTATTTCTACCAACTTTGCAGATAACTTTTATAAAAAAGTAGGCGTGGTCGAATAGCGATTTCGCATATTTTCTATGGGTGTATGTATTAAAACAATAGTATACCTCCTACCAAGTTTCCTTATTCTAGCATAAACGGTTCTAAAGTTATTAACAATCGAAGTTGGAAAATTTGTTCACTCATATGTGGGTGGTGCCACTCCCCTTTTACAAAGATTGGGTAAAATCGTCAATGGAATGATCAATCCAATAAAGTTCTCAAATTTTATTTTTGTATCTGCCTTTATGATTGAATTTTTTTGATTTTATACGTTTTTCTAAATTTTTCGATATTGCAAAAATAGGCGTGGTTATGGTTCGATTTCGCCTATTTTAAATAGCAACTTGTCTTGACCGGAAAGTAGCCTGTGTGCCAAATTTCATTCATATATCTTAATTTTTACTCCAGTAATCGTGCCCACCGACGGACGGACGGATGAACGCAACTCTATATCTATCTCCATTACTTTATACCGTTACAAACCACCGTTATATGGGCAAAATTATTATACCCTGGGTATAATTATGATTACACTGTGTGGTTTTTCTGGAGTGCATCTATATGAAAAACTGGAACTCATATAGTAGAACAACCTGAAAAATTGTCGGCATTCTTAAGTCGTTTTTTCCTAAAGCCCATTCGAAATTTTTAAATTTTTTTGCAAAAATGTTTATGTGTTGCATACTTCAAGGCGGGCAATTTAATTTCTATTTCTCCGAGAACTTTCGCGACTATACGGGCTCAAAGAAAACGTTTAGTGTAATCGTACAAAACAATAATAAAAAGTCTGACAGCTCTCTTTTGATTAAAGAATTTTAGTCTTGTTCAAAACGAAAGAAGTCTCACCAGACTATGCAGTAAGACAGCGTTGAAAAACGTCGGATTAATGCAAACAAGATATTTTCCCTACATGGTGTTTGAATGTGTACGTATACTGTGTTGCATGGTTTATACCTGATTACACTATCACCTATGTACGCAGTTCAATGCCTTCAGATGTCGATTTTAACAGAGATGTTAAGACATTTTGCGGTCGCTGACTCAATTACCAGGAGCAGGCGAGAGGTTGTTGTACTCACACATCATTTTTAAATCTTGAAGCTTTTCCTAAGTTAGTTACAAAAGGAAACGAAATCTAATTTCCGTTAAAAGGGAATATTATATACCCAGTTGTGAGTTTAAGTGTGACATTCATAAACTAAGCCGAAGGAGACCCAAGGTTCCAAGAGGTAGCTATCGACGATATATTTGTGACCATCATCTGTGACTGAATGGGCAAATTGCCTGCAGTTCCGTTTGTGTGATAAAAGCAGTTACCGAAAAATAAGCTTGTTGCTTTGGTTGTCGACAGCTTATCCACTGGATTCAATGTGTTGTAAAATGCAATAGCCAGCTTCATGTTTACATACATACTTTCTCAAACCCAATCTTGTTACAGATATGTATTAAGGGATTATTTTACTTCTACTTCTTTAATCCATCTAACTTCGTTAAGGATCTTAGTTCGATTAGCATTTTTCAACCAACTGAACTAATTCAACCGTTCATTTTGACAAATACATCACTCTCTATAGCTTACTTGATAAAAAGCAGAATTTAAGCACTTACTTGCATGTAAATTACTAATCTTGCAATATTTGATAAATTATAAAATTTTGCAAAATAACCGCGAAATTCGATCAGCTGTTGCGATATATGGCAATGAAGTGAGTTGCCATCCTTTGTGAAATAACATATTTTGATTTTTCGCTTGCAAACTTGACACAGAAAGTATAGTTCGCTTTACTCAAGAAACTAGTTTAAACAAGTAAGGAAGTCTAAGTTCGGGTGGAACCGAACATTATATACCTAGTAGTGATCTATTATGGAATACTAATTTACGCAAGTCTATTTTAATACTTTTCACTTTTTGTTATAAAGCCAGCTGATTGTTTTCAATAAAAACACTTCTGTTATGAGTTTTGAGGGGTAACTTTTTCAACCCACCTTTGATGTTACCAGTCCCAGGACTCGAGCCTTGGGCCTTCGGTATAGTAGGCCGGCAACACTACCGCCACACCACGGCGGCCGCCAATAATTTATTTGTATATAAATAGCTTCCCTACCAACAACTACTAACCATATTTTTTCAAAATACCAATACATGCACATTTTATGTTTGAAAAATTTTGCGTTCAAATAGGCAGACGGGCAAACAGAAAGACGAACGAAGAGACGGACATTGCTAAATCGACTCAGCTCATCGTCCTTATTATTTCCGTATACTTATTTATGGGCCCGTCTCTTCTTCTTCTCATACTTACATATTGCGAAGTAGCTGACCAATTTTGATTTAAATATCTAGTTCAAGCTACAATCAATCGCCTTTGAAAGTAGCAGAATTTTTATGCTGAAAAGTGGGCGCCTCCACTCCTACTTCCCCAAGATTTTATTGATATAGCTTGTATGGATATAAAAATATCGTGTTTTACATTTTACATTTTTCAGAACTATGTTAAAAAACTGGGCTTGGCCGTCGACCGATTTCGCCCATTTTTACAACAAACAGTTACCTTTATATATTCAACCAAATATCGTTTCGATAAATCAATTTTTGCCGGAGTTATGGCATAAAAAGTTTTGTGGAATAATCCACTATAACAGGGGTGGGACCACGACCAAAAAATTATATTTTTCGACTTTCTTCCTTCACGAGCACTTTGAAAGTGAAATAGAAATTATATAAAGCTATTTTATGCAAAATTATTTCCTATTAAATATATCTATGATCCTTTTCAAAATCTTTCGTATAAAAGTGGGGGTGGACCTTAACCGATTTCGCCTTTTTTTCGGAACATTCCATGTATTAATATAAATATGTGTGCTAAACTTCGTTTCGATATCTTGAACGGTTTTTTATTTATGCTTAATATTATTTCTAAATTTGACTTAATCAAAAGTGGGCAGTGCCACGGCCATTTTCAAAAATTTATGAAAATTTTATTTTCTGCCTTAACGTTAAGGTACACACCAAATTTTATCCTTATAAGTGTATTATGTACTGAATAATCACTTTTTTTGTATTTTCGAAAATATTCTATACATAAAAAGTGGGCGTGGCTATCATCCGAATTCGCCAAGGAACCTGCATACCAAATTTCATTAAGATATCTCAAAATTTACTCAAGTTATCGTGTTCACAGAAGGACGATCGATTCAGTCTACGAATTTGTTTTCGTAAGAGGATGTATCAGTCTCCCAAAGAACTTTATGGGCCCATAGAAAAAAGTTTGTTTTTTATTTATTTGCTTTATTTACAATGCTTGATTGCGATAAGAAATATGAGGATTTGGGTGTGGTTGTGTGTGTTTAGTGTACTGTATCTGTGCATCTACTGCTTAATGCAACTTCAACTTTATTTAAAATTTTACATCAACTTTTGCCCCTAATCTGTATTCTAATGTGTTGGATGCAACTGGCAACATGCAACGCATGGTAATGGTGCTGCCACCCACAAACATACCATACATATATATTTACAAACATTTAAATATAAACACATATGCAACTTGAAGCAAAACTTTCATAAAGTAAACGTGCAACATAAAACAATTTACGTAAAAGAAGGAGAAAAACTGCAAATCTTTAAAAAAAATTTGCGTCAAAGGAACGAATCTTGTCGAACTTTCACTGACAGTTTTTTATGCGCTTCTGCTTCAGCGAGCCTAATACACATTTGACGTAAGTAGGAAAGGCGTCATAAAATACGACATAACATCTGTGGAACGAAAATCTTAAAAGCACAAAAATAAATTGCAATGCAATTTTAAACTCTAAAGTGGTTGCCACTTAAGCCCATGTGGATTAAAAATAGTGCGTTTTACGGGTCAATTCTGCGCGTAACCGGTAATCTAACAGAAAATCGTAACCGTTGGCAATGCAGTTCATGTAACCGTGATTCTAGCGTATATGGCAACGCTGTCAAAAACAAACAATGTGCAATAGAGAATAAAATGCAAACTCGAGCGAAATTTCGTGTAAAAAAGTGCTTATATTGTTTATGGATTCTTGTGAACTAGTATGTGTACAAAATTGGTGGTATTTTGTGTCCACAAAAATATTTACAAAACACGTGCAATTTTTCGCGGTTACGTGAGGTAACTACCTATTTTGGTGGTTACGAAATTGAGCTATGTACAACTTAAGCCGCCAGAATACCAAGAAGGTGTGAAAGTTTCCAAATTATTTATTTGCCGGTAAAACGAATGTTGTTACCACACTAGAATTTATGCGTTATTGTTTCAAAATTTCTCCTTTTAAGAGAAGTGTTTCAGATTATGATAGGAATTGTTTTGTTGAAAGTTAGCTTCTGTAAAACCGATTGATAAGAGAGACGGGATTCAGGCTATATATATATATTTCAACAAAATAAGTTAGCCTACCATACGGATTTGGCGTGGTTCAAATATTTTGAAAATCGGGTCGAGTTTTCACGTTGCAAACAGTGAACAAGGGTCTACAACTACAACCAATCGTATAATAGACGAATAAGCGAAACGTGGCTAAAATATGTGAAAGCTGCAAGAGGCGTACATGCAAACAGCAGAAAATGGAACCATGGTTTGAATTGAAATTAGAAAGTATTAAAGAAAATCCTTTTATCTTTTTTAATGTTAATACCGTCGATAAGAGCAATTGAGCTTTGCTAATTTATTACACCGCTAAAAATTACACGGGAAATCTTTCTTGACTTTAACCCGTTAGTCGAAGTTCAGTTCGGCTTCGAGCTGCCAAATGTTTACAAAGCAAGACTATTTTAAACCAAAAATTTGCATAAGCTTGCTCTATCACTAATTATTTGAATCATTTCTTAAAATTTACAAAATGTTGGTCCTTTTTCTAACAAACTTTGTCCATCAAAAAATTAAGTCTGGCAACCGTGCATTTGTGCGCTATACGCATTTTAAAACGTAAAAGTTTGGCTGTTGCTTATACAAACATATATGCCAGAATGACTTCGTGAGAAGAGTTCAAAAATAAAAGTTGTACACCTACGCCGTAAACTTACATGCTCGCTAAATAAAAATTGTGTTAGTGATGAGATTAGGTAAGTACGACATAGACATTGTTTACTCCTACTAGTTTTACATCTTCTTTAGCAAATCGGAGTGGAAAGTAGTAAATGAAGCACTCCAGAGATTTGGAAGCCAGCGATTGTGGTTCCCATACTAAAACCAGGGAAGCCGGCGAACCAAGTAGAATTATATCGTCCGATATCTCTCCTGTCGCCAGTTGCGAAGTTATTGGAGACCATTATGTTCCCGTAGTATACTGCAAACCTGCGCTCGGCCGAACACCAACATGGTTTCCGGAAGCCGCACAGCACAACATCCACTTCGAACATCATAACGTCGCAGATAAACTATGGTTTGAATCAACAGTCTCCAAACCATAGGATGGTGATCGTGGCACTTGACCACACTCCTAAGAGACCTGGAAGAGACATCGCTTCCTGCCGGCCTAAAAGGTGGACCGCTAACTACCTCATCAACGGTCGGCAGGCGACAGTCAAATTTAGGAACAAGAAATCTAATCGAATTTCGTGAAGGTCGTCCAAAAACGGTGGTTGTGCCAGAAACAGTCGATGCTGTGCGTAAATTGATAATACAAGATCGTCATGTGACATATCGCGAGATAGAGGCATCCTTTGCCATTAGTGGGATCAGCATACATTCAATATTGCATGAACATTTGGTCTTAAAGAAGATTTGTTCTCGTTGGATACCGCATAATTTGACAATTGCCCAAAAAAGGACTCGTGTCGGTTGGTGTAGAGAAATGTTGAAAAAATTTACCCGCGGTGGATCATAGCACGTGTATGACATCGTAACAGGTGAAGAATCTTGGATCTATGCATATGAGCCGGAAACATAGCAGGAATCGACTGTATGGGTGTTCCAAGGCGAGCCTAATCCAACAAAAGTTGTTCGCGCAAGAAGCACCTCAAAGCAAATGGTCGCCTGTTTTTTCGGAAAATCTAGTCATGTCGCAACTGTTCTACTAGATAAACTTAAAACGGTCAATTCTGAGTGGTATACAACCACTTGTTTGCCAAAAGTTTTTGGAGAATTAAGGAAAACCAACCGCCGAAGACAAATCATTATTCACCAAGACAATGCGAGCTCTCACGTCTCTATTAACACAAGAGAGTTTTTGAGGACTCCAAAGGTCGAATTGATGGGTCATCCGCCTTACAGCCCTGGTTTGGCACCTAATGATTTCTTTTTATTCCCGAACATCAAAAAAAAATGCGAGGTCAACGTTTTTCAACGCCTGAAAGAGCTGTAGAAGCCTTCAAACAGCTCGTTTTGGAGGTATCTTCTTCTGAGTGGCAAAAGTGCTTTGAAAATTGGTTTAAGCGAATGCAGAAGTGTATTGACTTGAATGGAGAATATTTTGAAAAACAATAAAACTATTTTCCTTAATATTTGACTGAGTTTTCATTACTAGGCGCAAAATATAAAAGGCAGCGTACATGCAAAATTTTTAGCTGGATTTGGATCGCTCCTGATTAGAACACGCCTATTATTAACTATATTATTTTTCAATTCAAATTTACGGGTAAATTCTGTGCGTAACCGGTAATTTTGTACTTGGAAGATTATCTAACCGAAAATCGGAACCGTTGGCAGTGCAGCTCATGTAACCGCGATTCTAGCGTATATGGCAACGCTGTCAAAAACAAACAATGCGCAATAGAGAATAAAATGCAAACGCGAACGAAACTTCGTGTAAGAAAGTGCTTATATTGTTTATTAATTCTTGTGAATTAGTATGTGCACAAAATGTGTGGTATTTTCTATCCACCACCTATTTTGGCAGTGACGAAATTGAACTGCAACTTGAGCCGGCAGAGTACCAAAAGGGTGTAAAAGTTTCCAAATTATTTATTTGCCGGTAAAACGAATGTTATTACCACACTAGAATTAGGCCGTTAGTCAATCAAATTTATAAGCAATAAATAAACTTAACCCCAACCAAAGTTGCTAGTTATAATTATAATTATATATTTAAAATGATGTGTAAAGAAGCAACTAATGCCTGCAGCAAAATATAATAAATAGCCAAAGTCGAGTTAGATTTTGCGTAATTCTTGTATGCATCACATATTCAGCGCTGCCACACCATACACCCATGCCTGACATTTTTCCCGTAATCACATGCGAATCACAAAATTCGTCACATGATTACCGAAATCACAAACATTTCATTTTGCACCAGGCGAACAGAAACACATAGGAAGCTTTCACGACCAAGCAAAAGTGTGTCACAAACTAAGTAAGTATAGGTACGTGTGTATGTAAACTGTGAATTCCAACATGCAGCATACCTTCAGGCGCTATATGAAATGGTCAACAAAATGAACTATAGATGTGCGTCTCTGCTGTTAGTACAGGGTGTTATTTTGAAGTGTTTGACACGGGCGTCATCTAACGGTAAGTAGCAGCGTCAAACTCAAACGGAATTAACGTTGCTGTTTCGTCACAAATTTGTTTGCATCTTTTTATTCACATATTCCTAATTTTTATACATATTCATACGAGCCACCATAGTAAGAAATTTAGAAGAATAAAAACTCAACACGTTTATTTAACTCAAAAATATAATTTTTATTTATTATTATTTAAATGTAATGGCACTTAAAATATCTTATATATTTTCATGTTATTTGTTAATTTTATTTTAAAATCTATAATATGCTTGTAAATAGTATTTATGATATTTATTGCAAAACTGCATAGGTTTTACAATTCTTTTCCCAATCTCTGGGCTGCATTTAAAAATTGTTAAAATATATTGCAAGGTGCATACAGATATTTATAGTGATATACTCGTATGGGTATAAGTTTATGTGGTATAACCATGACACAAATGCTTATCTCAAGGTGTGATAAGTTTGTTTGAAAAGCACAGGCTGACAAAATTTGAAGAAACTGCAGACTCATACCAGTCTAAGGGTTTTCGACTTCGCGCTTAATAAGAATCTAGTGGCTGGCATTTCAAATTGTTTTTATTTTCGAGATATTTGTGGCTGAAAAATTGTCGGCTATTCAAAATATTCTTGAGTAGCGCCCTATTTTCAGAATGAGTTTCAAAAATGTACTGTCTCCATGGAAATTTAATACATTTTCAGTTGAGATAGGCCGTCTTTAAGCAAAATGTTTAGATAAGGCGTTCTTCAAAGTAATTTTGAAATAGGGTCCCACTCAACCGTCAAAATTTATATGACGGTTACCGGTTCAGTCTATCAAAACCCTTTAGAAAAGTATAGCCTGATTTTTAGGTCTAAAAATTGTCGGGCTGTGGCATCATCTAATAGCTATTACTGCAAAACAGAGTTATATTATACAGCCCTTATAGAGTATAAACGGATATATAAACTTTGGTCTGAAGAAGCAAAAGAAGAAGAGATAGATGAATCAATATGTATAAGTATAATCGGCAAGACGACCTGATTCGTTTTAATATCTCAATTTCTGAGATATCTTGAATTAATTCGGCAAGCATACACATTTTGGAATTCTGTTCATCTGACGGAGCTGGAAGGATCGGACCCGCAGCTTCGCTTTCATTGAAGCCATTAAATAAATATCATAATCCCTGTCCCGGCTTAACCGTAGTTGTGGACGGTTCTTTAACCTTTTTTTTTATTTTGATATCTTCGAGTTGACAGTGATGCCACCCTTCTAAAACAGAGTGAGTAAATATCTCAAGCGATAGTATATCAGCAAAAACTCGTTCAAATTTTGTGAATTTCAGTACTGTTTACCAAATTTTAGGTCGTAGCCACGCTATATACCATGTTCATATTTATAAAATCTATACATACATATATTAATAAATTTATAATAAAATATTATTTTTAGGATATTATTAAATATTCATACATAAGGCTATATATACTGACCCTAAGAAATGCCAATAAATCAATATTACTCCTAAAATATTAAATAATTAGTAAATAACAAACTACAAGACGTCATAAGAATTAGTTGTTCTTTAGTTCTATAAGTACCAGGGACCGAATATAAAAGTTGTTTTCGAAAAAATATACATTTGATATTTGAATACAGCAAAGTAATCCCTTACCTGAGGAATACTAAATTGAAACAGATTAAATGAAGATTATTGGTTAACGTCTTGATTGTTTATTCTTTGGGAAGTGTTTAAACGGTTAATGTTCATTAGTTTTCATTTTTAATATTTATTTTTTCAAATTTCCAAAAATTATCATAACTTTCGATTTTTTTAATGGAAATCAAGAAATTATCTTTAAATTCTGTAAACAATTGTTATAGCCAATTAAAGGAAGTATCTAATTTAACAGTACTGATAGGAAATGGCTTTAACTTTTGGAAATGGTAAAAATTAACTATTTAAATTTAACTTGTTAATTTTAAGTCAAAAAATAGAAGTTGAACTTTTACTTTTATTCTTGTAGTAAGAAATGAAATTGAAAACTTTACTTTGATTATAAAAGTGAAAAATTAATGTTTTGAATTTGACTTTTATTCAGACCTGTTAAATAATAAATACTAATCGTAATGATTACCGGTTTGAGTAATTATTTTCTTGAGAATCCATTTAATGATTGATTGCCATTAATTTCAATTTTAGATGATTATTTTAAAATTAATTAAAAAAATAATTTAAAAAATCATGATTTTTACGATTGTTAAAACAAATCAAAAATAATCCAATTGATTATTTTTAGTTATTTTTTATTTTGTTTTATTTTTTTTTTACTATTTTTGATTGTTTCAGCATTGTTGATGTGTATATTTATATGCTTCTAATTAAACACATCAACAATGCTGAAAAAATCAAACATAATAAAAAAAATTTAAATTAACCAAAAGTAATCAAAATAACTTTTTTTGATTTTTTCAATTTTTTTTTATTTTTTTTATTATTATTTTTGTTTTTTTTATCTTTTCTAATCGTAATCAATTAATAACTGCCAAACAAAAAATTTTTTTTTTTTATTATTTCTAGTTATTATAATTTTTTTTTTTTATTATTTTTAATTTTTTCTAATCGTTATAAATTAAAAATTGCCTTTCTGGAAAAGAATTTAAATAATCATAAAAAAGCCGTATAATTAATTGATTACTGATTACTAATCAAATTAAACAGGTCTGCCTTTATTCAAGTCCAAAATACTTTGAAAAAAAATAAAAGGCAAATTTTAACTTTTACTTTGATAAAAAAACATTTTCGGCCCCTTTTAAATACATATGAAAAGCTAAAGAAAACGAGACAAACTTTGTACGAACGGCAAACAAAAGAATGCTTTTAAGAACACTCACTAACACAAACAATATGCATGTTAATAGTTAATAACAAAAAACGAGTATATATAACATACATAATTATATTGTTTATCAAAAAAATATCAAATAATACGAAGCGTTTGTATCGTATCGCATGCTTTCGGATATTCGATTTTTGAATTCTACACTTCGGGTTTTTCATTTCTTTTTCGAGCTTAGTAACATATTTCGAGTTCGAATTTCAACTTAAATGCTTCTACTTTCTTTTTCACATCTAACTTGATATTCAATTTCAATTTAAAGTCAAAAATGTGTCACGCGAATACGCCGATGTTTGGCCCCCAGCTAAAACTATAAATCGGTTATAGGTCCAGTAGAGCTATTTCGATACTCAGTTGGTGTTTGTGCTACATAACCGATGCTGCTTGTGGAGACGATCGTATGTGCTCTATGTTGTTTTTGTTGTGGTTGTACTATAGTCGTTAAACGTTGTTGTGTGTTGGTCGTAGTGCATGGGTTAATGTTAGATGAGTCACCAACAAAACGATTTACCAAAGCAAAACTTTCAACACCAGGACTTGGAGCTGTACCGGCACCAGAAGCAGAACCAGTACCGTTAATTAAATTATATTCAATGGATGCAGTTGGATGGTTGGATGTTATGTTGTTGATTGATAAGTTGGCTTTGGTGTTGGTAGAATCTAGTCGTAATGTTCTTACCATATTCTCAAGCCTAAAATGAGAGCAATTAAGAGAATACGAAAACAAGGCAGTGAGGTATGAGCAAAAAATGGTTGCAATACAATATTAGACCACAACAATTTAATTAAAATAATTTTAAGGAGTTAGTTAAATAAGCAGCCAAAGTGCGTTGCAAATGTGAGTATCTAATGTGTATTCGTGCAAATCAGTTTAGTTTGGTGAGAAGAGTGCAAGGAAGTGAAATGTTTTTGCCGTTGTTAGTTTCACTGTGCGAGAGTGAGTGTGAGTGCAATATTTTGTTGTTGTGTAACATTTAACATATAGTAATTTTTGCAAAGTATACTTAATATACTAAAATATGGTTAAAAATTAATAAATAAAACTAAATGTTAAGTAAAAAATATAAATATTGTGTCTAGCTAAAATTTATATATCCTTGACTGCCATATTGGAAGAGAAATATCCAAGCTCACTAATCTAACTTTCTAGAAATTTATAAAAAAAAACATGCATAGTACTACAAGCAGGTTATGAGCCAAGCTAGCGGTCCTATGCACCTGAAGGGATAACTTAAAATGTTTGACGTGGCCATATCGTTCTCCGAAAGTCGTGGCTAGTACCGAAGTGATATATATCAAGGGACTAGCGTTTCAGCAGCAAAAAAACCAAATCTTGTGGGGACTATTTAATGTTTCGGGTTCTCTAAAAAGCGACAACTATAGCTGTTAATCAAAAAAGGTTTAAAGCTACATTTTTCAATTTAAACAATTTGTTATATTAACATAGTATCTCAAGCCTGAGTGGGAATGCGGTTTTGGAAAATAGCTCTTTCCTTTGTGCAAAATTTTAGAAAATTAAAAAATGTGAGAAACGTTTGAAAAATGTTCTTAATAATTTTCGAAAAGAAACAGTTTTAAACTAAAGCTTAAATATTTCCAATACGAGTATAAGCAAAATTTTATGTAATTAAAAATTTCAAAATTATTATGCTATTTAAAAAACCCCCAAAAAATTAGGAACGGTTTGAAACTTTTCGGAAAGCTAAGAGATTTTCAAGTATAAGAAATATCGAAAAATAAATTTTTTTTTAGTATTTTGCATTGTAAAAAATTTAGAAACCAAAAAACATTTCAAAACTGTTTTTAATAATTTAAAATTTTACGGCATAGTTTCAAAGCTAGAATATTTCCAACACAAGAACAATTTGAGTAAAAACTTTAAAATGAGAAATTTACGTTATTACCAAGCTTCCCAAACTAAAATTTCGGAACAGCTTTGATACATTTTAGCAAAAAACAAAATGTGTGTTTTTGTTTGTTAAAAGAAACGAAACATATTTTTTACTTGAAAATAATTTATTTAAATTTTAGGAGATTGAATTCAAATATAGAATTTTTTTTTTTTGAATTGTTCAAAAGCTCTCAATATTCCAAAAATCGCAAAAAAAAGATGTCAAATCTGTTTTAAAACATTTTTGAAACTCTACTCGAAGAAAGTACTTCTAAGACATTTCACATTAAAGGGAAAATCAAAACTTAGTAAAAGTTTCAAAAACTGAGTATTGAAAAACGTTTTTAAAATCTTATATTTTTGCTGTGTCTAGTATTTTTAAGTAAATTATTTCAAAATTGAGCATTGAAAAACGATTTTCAAATAAAAGATTTCAAAATTAAGTATTTAAAAGAGTTTTTTGAAAATTTATGTAGTTTTTATTTGAAAGTCCATTTCTTTTGGATCTTCAGATGCTGTGTTCAAATATCAGAAAAACATCGACCTATAAGGCTCGACGTGGTAACATCGGTGATAATACCTGAACGCGCAAACGAGTTTTATTTGTGCATCAGTATCCAAAACCTTTAGGTAGTGTTTTTGTCGCTACTCAAACAAACGTCTCGATGGAATTCGAGGCCGCTACCTCAATTTGAAAAACGCCTGCTTTGTAAAACAAGTATCGATATTTCGATATTATTAGCTTACCGATATTTGAGTATCAGAGCAATACTTTGCAATTGATATCATATCTCTAGTAAAGAGAATAGATTTAAATCTATCTTCCTTGTCTCTAGCAAATCTAGCATGTTTACATCTTTTTAGAAGTTCAAAATTCAATACTTTTTGATTCGGTTTAAAATTATATTTCGAGTAGGCTTGGTTTGAGGATTAAATTGAGCTTTTCGAAAAGTTGTGGGAGTGTTTAGATTAATGGTACTCTTCTAAAACCTCATAAAATCTATGATAAGCCTCACATCTATTTAACAGGTCCATTGAAGGAAATTTGAGGTTACGAGTCTCCAAAACACCACTTTGTCGTATATTTTTGGTGACATTTTGGCGAAACGAAGCCACTAGGTCTAGACTATGTAGTTGACTGGTAGTAGGAGACAAAGTCAAAGAGGAAACTGTACAATTATAGTGTTGTCAATAGAAAAGGTAAATACTTCAACAAAAATTTTGAAAACTCATTATGTATAAAGTTATAAAATAAATGCTGTGTATACTGACATAATTTACAGTGTAGCAAATAAAAAAAGGACGCATAATAAATTGAAAAACAACAATAATAATAATAATTACTAAATATATTACTAGAATAAGCAAAAATAAGAAATCAAGCTAAGAAGGGTTTTGTATTTGTATCGCACAACAATTCATTTCAAGCTATTATTAAACCCACGCAATAACACGTTTATCAGCCTCCTTACGCGCTGCCACTGCATCTTGAAGTTCTTGCTGCAATTCCTGCGTATTTACGTTTCCCTCAGCACTAGCATCATTACCATCCCGACCAGCATCATTTACGCCATTTCGCCTCAAACTAACATCAACATTTGGCACTTTTTTACCCTTCCGTTTACGCTGCTTCAACTGCTCTTCCTCCTCGTCCTCGACTGGCGTTGAGACCAAAGCAAAATTTGGTGGCGACATTAGTTGCTGATTAGTGGCCATTGCTGTGGTGCCATTACCATTAGGCAAGGGGGTTACTGTACAAATGCCTATGGCGGTAGTACCACTCTTATGTACACTCTCACTACCACCAAGACCACCACCAACACTAACCGCTCCTACACTACCGCCACCATCTGAGCTGGAAAATGAACTGCGCATTTCAGCTGGTGCACGTCCATCACTTACGGTCACCATATTAGCGGCACGAGTTGTGGTTCCCTCGACAATATGCAATCGCTCATCTTGCTCATCCACCAGCAGCCCGACAGCGGGCGGTTGATGATGTATGGTGCCGTAATGTAGATTCATCGATTGTGAGCGTCGTGTTGGAAATGATTTACGTTGTGTGCGCAAAGTTTCATTCTCATAGATCACATCGGGTGTGTTGCGTTGATTGAAGAGGCTCGTCAACATTTGACGCATATATTTGTTTTCTGCTTCGAGATGTGTGATACGCTTGTTCGACTCTTTGCGATCGGCGCGTAAGTGATGAACTTGAGACTGCAATGATAAGAAGAAAAGAGAGAAAAAGAGTTAGTGAGTGCGATCAGAGAGATGTGAGAGAGTGAATTAAAGCGATGAATTTACTTACTTTAAGTTCTTCGATATCGCGCAGCATGCGCAAATTATTTTCATTCATTGTCCACTGCCGTTCTTCGACCATCGCTTTAACCCTGTAATAGAAAAATATCTTAATAACTTAGTGACTAAGGGAGCTGTCGTTTTGTACTGACATTTGCCTTAGAATCGGAGTTATTACTATCGCTTTATTAGAGTGATATTTTGAAAGAAATCGATGGAAAAGGAATTATTTCCAAAAGGCGAAGAAAGTTCTAAATATCGCAGTAGAATTCCGCGAAACAGTTCATGTAACAAACCTTTGTGAACCTTTTTTTGTCTCCGACGGAATTTTAGGAATACACAACTTTATCTGCGCCACCATTATCATCTTTAAGGAGTGGAGGAAAGACTTGTTATGTGGTCAGAAAAATAGTGCGTTTGCATACCGATGGATCGTATAAGTTAAAAGAAAAAAATGTAAGATCATCCCCAGCCCACAAGTGGAAATTTGGCAGCTAGGGAATATGATAAGGCGATGACTAAAGGTTCTGAGAGCCGAGCTTATGTCCGGTAGACACAGGATATAGAGTATGCCTCATGGAAGGAATGGGAGAAGGGATTGAACAAGTTGTTCTCACTCAATATTGTGCTATTAAACCGATGATCCGACTATGACGTAGGCCAACAAGTTCGATCAGGTCTGCATATAAAGCAAGTCAGTTTAAGCCCCCGAGGAGTAGGTATACCTGTCGTAAGAGGCGACTAAAATCGACTCCGGTTCCGGTGTAAGCGAAATCATTTACAAGACAGTCGGCCTAGAACCACAAAGTGCTTGCACCGGATTCGTATATGGCAAAAGAACTGTCAATACCTTCAAAACATTGTTTGGTCCGCCACGCCCCATTCCATGAATATATGCGCCCGATCTAAGCAGCGTAAGTCACAATAACTACCACTTAGGGTGATTTTGCAAGATTGCCACCTATTTTTAAGCTTTTTAAATTTAGATATGCTTTTTAAAGTCAGATATGCCGATATGGGTATCAAACAAAAGGTATTTTACTTCGTAGTTCAACTAAAAGAAGCTTGCATACTGAAAATATCTGATGAGGCGTCTCTAGGAGTATTCGAGAGAAGGGTTCTTCCAAATATTCATGGACCCTTACGCGTTGGCGACGGCGAGTACCGAAGAACATTTAATGAAGAGCTAGGTCAAAGTTGTGCAAATGAACTCACCTGTTTAACAGCGCATCTTCGCGCACACGTGCCGCTTCTTTGACCTCACGTACCACATCAGTCATCATGCCGGGTGTATAAGCGCCTAAAAAGGTGAAATGTTAGGAAATTAAATTTTTTAAATTTTATAGAAAACAAAAAGACGATTTTAGTAAAATCACCGAGCATTAAAAATTATATTTGGACAAATCTCACAAAATACTTCAAACCAAATTTTTACTTAGTACAAAAACTTTCAAAATAATAAATTTAAGTAAGCCAAAATTTTGTTCCTTGGGGAAATTAAAATTTATATAAAAATAATAAACAATATGTAGGACAACATACCTGAATGATAAGTTGGCGCTGGACTTTGCATACCACCAAATCCACCGCCAAATACCATGGGCTGACTGTGTGTACTTAATCCACTCAAGCTATCTCTACGGTGTCTCAAACCCCAATTGGGTGCGTGCTTTAAAGCTTCAATATCAACTAAAGATTTTTTTTTTTTGGATTTTTTTTTGATTTTGCAGGTTTCATATTTTATTTGGTGTTTTTTTAGTGTGTTTTTATTGATGTTTTTTTTTCAAGAGCATATCAAAAGAGAGAAAAATAGATAAGAACAAAAAGGGAAGACATAGAAAAAAACAAAAGTAAACAAATTAAAATACAACAACAAACAGAAATTAAACATTTATTACAACAATACAATAAATACATAAAATAATTTTACTTATATAATATTACGACAAACTAAATTACAATAATAAATACAAACAAACACAACAATTAGAGGGGCGTAGCTAAGTACATAAAGAAGGCAAAACAAAAATTTATAAAAACTAATTGCTGTAGTGAATGATACTAAGCAATATTTAGTTGATAAATACCCAATAAGCATTGTTAGAAGCTAGTTTATTATTCAATGCTGCCCTACCTACAAAACCTGTAAGTCAAATGATTACTTTACTTCGAAAGTATTTGGAAAATATTTTATAGTAAGCCCCAATTACAATTGCTATCAATCTTAGGCCCTTATTTTTAGCTGCATTCTATGTTCGATCTTCGCTGGTTATCGAACATCGAAAATCTAATTTCAAATTCGTATTATGAGTAGCGCATCGCTGTCGAAATTATCGTTGTGTATCTACCTTTTGATCGAATAGGATTTTGCTGTCGACGCTGTATCGAATTATTACAAAATTGCTAAAAATGTAAGTTTTTTATATTTATTTTCCACTTTTTTCATTTAAAATACTTATGTTTATCTATTTGTATTAATTTTATGTAGGTGTAAGGTCTTGAGTACAAAACAGCAGCTAGAAATGTTGGTCACTAATGGAGCAAAATCTGAATATATCGAAAGTTGTTTACACCAAAGTCCAGACTGCAAAAAAGTAGGAAGAAATCATTCCTCGGAACGGAATTTTATCTAACTTGGACGTTTTTTAAAACATCTAGCACACAAATCCAGTGGTTGAGCAAGTCCAAGGGCATTCTCGTTCCCAATGCTCAGTAGGTTGCCAATTATAAAATATCTTGAATAGATTTGGCTCTTGCAGATTGCGTTAAGAGCTCGTCTGTGCTGGAGAGCAAGTCCATAAACGCTTCTTTGGACAGTCCAAAGTTTTTCGAAAATCTATAAACATAATTTACAATTATTACACACTCATTAAATTATTCAAAAAGCTATACGAACACAGCGATATTCATTTCCAACGGATTGGAGGCATCCTCCAATCGTTTTCTACTTTTGGCTAGTTTCAGTAGGCTTTCCTTTTTATCTGATGAATTGTCGACCACAATTCCAACGTAGTCATATTTTTGTTATATTTATGTTTAAGAACTTATGTTGTTTGTTTTCGTGAAAATACATAAAAACATATAGCACTTTATTCGTTTTGTTTTGTTGGTTTGCAATTATTTGAAATCACAGCTGACAGCAATGTGCTATTGTGAACAGTTGAATCTATCGAAGTTCACAATGACGCTAGTCGTCATCGAATGCCTGTGGTAGTACCAAATGAAAATTCGTTCGATCAGCTCTTTCGACCATAGTCAAAAATCGAATTTTGCTCATAATAGGGGCCTTAGTGAATTCTAGAATATTTTACAAGCATTTTCCAAAAACTTACTAAAGTAAGTTTATAGTAAGCTTATAGTAAACGTGTTTTGCTTACTGGATATTTACACTCACATGCTTAAATATATCCATTCACCACTTGGTAAACTAATGAGCTGTAAAAGTGCTTATGAAAAGTACGAAAATACGTGCGAATGTGCAAGTAAATACTATAATTTATCAACCTTCGCTTGTGTGCAAATTATAATTACTACTTTGAACTTATTAACAAAATATTTAAGAAATATTTTACCTAATATCGTCAAACTATGAGCGTACTGTGCCAGCGAAAATATTTACTCATATATTATTTTTTACAAATTATTGTTATAATGTGGCATCCTACAAATGCAGGAACAAACTTGACTGGTATTGCGGTTTCCCTCTGACCCCAAATTGCCGATAATGCGTAATTTTGCAAAGCTCTCCGGATTTAATATCTCTGAGTTCCGATAGGCTTTAACTCGGCAAAGGCAGTGGGCTGGGCAATCGTGGTTTCCTCCAACCCCCGATTTGAAATGTTGTGTTGAAGGCGCTGGAGTGCCGCGTGAGCCAGTGAGTACTTCAACTAATCTAAATGCATTTCTTCTCTTTATATTGAGAATCGTTAAAGGTCGTAATTCTTTCTTCCTTGAGACTACATGACAGCAATCGCTTTCACCAATTATTACCTCCGCTAAGCCAAGTGGCCCTGGTACAGGTAACATCAAAAGTGGTTTGAAAAAGTTTTTTCAAAACGGGGTCGCCCCTCGGCAGTGGTTTGGCAAACGCTCCGAGTGTATTTCTGCCATGGAAGGCTTATCAGCAAAAAAAATTTTTTTTTTAATTTTATTTTTTTTATATTTTATTTTTTTTATATTTTTTTTTTATATATATATTTTTTGTTCAATTTCTTTTTTTATTTTTTATAAAATTTTTTTTTATTTTTTTTTATTTTACTTTTTTTTCTATCAATTTCTTTTTTTTATTTTTTATAAAAAATGCCGTTCGGAATCGGCAAAAAAATGTAGGTCCCGCCAATTTGTAGGAAAAATATAAGCAGCACACCCCAAATTGATAGAGAAGCTCGGCCTTTATGTATATATCGCGCCAATTATTAATTTTTTTATTTAAGCCAAGTTGCTTAGGTGGTGTGGTAGTAATGCGTTGGCTCAAGTGCCAGGACAGTGATTCTCAAAATTTTATTAAAGTTTTCTTTTTTTTTCAAAACGGGGGCGGTATTACGACATACGTTCCGTGCTTTGAAACTTTCCAACTTTTTAAAAGAGTAATAATGCATAATTGCACCGACCGGTACTTTCAGCCAATTGCTCACGTATGACGTCATTCCGAATTACGGGTTTAAAGTAATTAAGATTTAAAAATTCGCTTTCGATCACGGAACGTATAACGTGATTCGACCCCGGGTTGGCCCGTTGGCAGTGGTCGACATGATAAAGCTTCTTAGCAGCAGCCGTTCGTAGTCGACACAAAGAATGTTGGTCCTCCCGAATCTGTGACAAAAAGTAGCAGCAGCACAACACTTGGAGGTATACCGCGCCAAACTATTACATTATTAAGCGATACTGTCCCGATAAGTCCCAGGGGTGCAAGGACCACCTTCTCTTTTGTGACATCAAAACATATTAAAGAAACAATATGTCGACTTGACAAGTTCATGGTTCACTCAGTGCAATCATCAACAATGCTCGATGTTATCTTTGCAGACTTGAGAGCACGTAGAGCCGCTTGGCTGTGAGAAAAAATCGCTACCCTATTACCGGTAGTTTTCGCACAAGTTAATGCCCTGCATTTCAAACTAAAACCTCGAGTTTCTGGGTGATTAACCCAACTTTCGAATCTTTCCTCGTATGGAAGGGAATGCTAAATTTTGATTCGAAGACTGATTTCGTTTGCTTTCATTTCTATATAGGGCTCGTTAACATTTTGCAAAGTCATCACTGAAGTTTCTATATCATTTTTTATGTGGTTCACCTTAACACAACTTTATATATTCATCCAACACCCTCACTAGTCCCAACCCAGTAGAACTTGAAGCGAGATCTCCCCAACCGATGACTAAGAGAGTACTCTATTTGACATCCTTTTGGAACAATAGAAGATTTTTTTTTTGTTTTCTGCTCTTATGCTACTCTTTGTGGAGGACAAGGAGAGATATCCCCAAGCGATGAATAAGAGTACTCCCCTTAACATACTTTCAGATCGATAACAGAAATGTCTATACTCTGTGATCCGAGTATACTAATCTTGGAGCAAAGCAATAGGGGAGACCTCCTTAAGTTAATAATAAAAGATTATTCCCTTCTATATATTTTTGGGGCGAAAGTAGAGATTTTTTCCACTTCTACTCCTGGCTAACAACTGTCTGAGTAAGCCGAATTTCTCCGTCAACAAAAGAAAAAATTTCAGTCATAGAAAATATACTATTTAAATCAGATTCGATGGTTGTTGATTTTTTTTAAATGCATGTTATTTGTGCTATTTTCCATAATTTATCCCTTTTTGCTGGTATTTATAAGTTCTCTTAAATTGCTTCCATTCCTTCATTTGCTTCCATAGAAGGCTTGAGGCATGATTTCCCCAAAGAGCTTTTATTGGTCTTTTAGGAGGAATGTGAAATTTCTTCCTTATTACTCTCCTGGGAGGTTTTCTAAAATTCTCCAAAACTCCCCCTTTACTCGATTGTGATACATTAAAAAGTAATAACAAAAACTACATTATTGTTTTTTGGGAGGCGAAACGGAGTTTTTCTATGACTCCCCCTTCTAGGACATGCAAAGCTAAAAGGGATTACACAAATTTATAAGGTAATACACAGAAGTATAGGGAGTAATCCAATACTCGCAAGAGAGTACTCGGGGATTAATAAAACGATGATCTCTGGTTCTACTGGGAAGCTGACGCTTTTGTTGTCGACCATAAGCAAGGAAAATAAAACTGCAAATTTGCTGCCTTGACGTATGCAAAAACTAAAAAAAAAACCTTCTACCGGTCTTCGGCCTTTGTACAAAAATTTTGCTTCACAGTCACAGTATAACTATGAGTTTCAACTCTCTATCGATATCTCTTGTTCTCATAGCCTAATAGTTGACAGAACGTGCCGTTTCTATAATGAAGAAAGAAAAGCTACAGCAGTTGTATCTAAATTTTCATCTTCTATTTAAATAAAAAAAAACTTTCAACTATTAATAAATAAAATATTTTAAAAAATCAAAAATAAAAATAATTTTTATAAAATTTATTATTCTTGGCCTTGAGCTCATTTATAGTCAGGAATACTACAAAATAAAAAAATATTAAGACAACCGCGAATTATGTGGGTACCACAATATCTCACAACTAAGTATATAATATTCGGTTTCGCCTAGACTTAGACTTTATAACTTGTTATTGTATGTTTGTGTCATGGTTTGAAATCACTGGCAAAGGCACACGTGTGTCTAAGTACACAGCAGGGTTTAAAATGATCGGGCTTACTCGAACTGGAACTCCCTTACTTGTTTAACTACATCTTTATGAACTTTCACGAATCTCAGTTTAATTGACTGTACTATTACACATTATTGATGAATATTTATATGAACATAATGTAAATATAAAAAATATAATATAAAAAAGCTGAGCACGAGGCAAACATCTAAAACAATTTAATAGCTTACTGAATAATTTCATTAAATCAAAATAGATAAAATGATTTAAGCAATTAAATTGAAATGTTTTATGATGTCTAAGCACACTTAAAGCGAAGCGAAATAAAATAATTTATTTCTCATAATTTATAGAAAATCAAATGTAAAAATAAAGCATTAAAAATATCAACACACAGAAGACCTTACTAAACACTCAGAAAGCTGTCTCTTTTAATCTGCAGCACTCACCTTTTGTCTCATGCAAATTTCGACAGATTTTCGTATTTGTTTCATGCAAAATATTTATTTGTTCCATCAATGCAGCAAAGAATTTATTATTTTCTAAATCGCTTGGTATTTGATTTCGTCGATCTGGCGTATTTTGGCCACTCACTTTGGAATCATTATCGGATGGATTCAATAGGCAGGGATCACTGAAACGGAAACTAAGCAGAAATGTTGACAAATAAATATAAATGTTGTTGTTAAAGAACCTGTGATGGAGAAGTGAGGTTATAAATATTCTACATACCCTCGACTTATATTGGGATTACTGCCGCTACCATCAAGCACATCTGTTGAATTATTCTCCATTTCCGATGAACCGCCCATCATATTTACAATGGGTGGTAAGCTCGCAAAATCTTGTCCATCGCTTTGTTGATAATATCCGCCAGGCGCTGGTCCCATGCTACTATGTGGAAACATCATGGAAAATCGATTGTTGTAATGGAACTGCTTTATGTAATTTGGCACATTCTAGTAGAGAGGAACAATAATTAAGAATATATTCGTGGATTCATTGAAAATCTAAATGAAAGCTCCAGACTTAGAAAATATGAAGGTTTCCATTGCATTGGTTTCTAGAGGCAATGTACGATATAAAAAACTTAAACTGGGACTGGTATTACCCACCATCTTTAAAGTCTTTCCGCAGAATGAGAGGAACTGCAAACTGACAAGAACGGAGATCTCCTCGTTTGCGCCGGGAATAGTCCTACTTTTCCATAATTTATAGAATGTTATGAGATGGCTCTGATGGACCACTTATTTGTTAAGGTTGTCTTTTGTTGTTGTAACGTACTCTAGTCCAAGGTATGTCAAAAAAAGTTATTAATTGTAGTCTGACGCACCAAAAGCTAAGACTAGCTGAACCACGGAATAAGTAGGCTAGCCGTTTTAGTAAGCATTTGAAGGGAATATTGTTTGGGTGGGCAGTCCTTTGACGGATATGGATCATGCACGTTCTTCCAGAGCTGGTACGCACAAACTTATCGTAGTCTACTTGACTGAAGAAATTGCATAGAGAACTTGCAAAGAGAATGTTGAAACGGCTTAGGTTAAGGAGAGTTTTATCGATGACTAGTAAGCCCGGGCCGCTTCGCTACGTTTCAGAAGTAATAATAGACTAAGTACGATTTTAATCATTGTATCCCATACCTAATAAAATATGGAAATTAATTACAACACTTTCGTTTGATACCCATATTGTACTAAGCATATTTCGAGTCACCTTGGTCTACATATCGCTTGATATCTCTGAAACTGGTCGAGCTATGGGAACAAATCATATATCAAATTTTAAGTTAAACGTCTAGTAATGCAACGGTAATTACTCGATTAAATTCCATTCAGCAGTTTTTGAGTGATGCGCGACCAAACATACCGACAGACAGACAAAAATTCTAAAAACTGTTGATTTCGCTTTCATTGGCTTAGATTTCGATTTTCCTAAAATATCTACAATGTACAGACCTTTTACAATTTTATTATGTGTAGAGATGGGTATTAATCCAGTACACTCTAATACCAGCGCCTGACCGTACTATCCCGACTACGGGTTTATCCGGTAAGCACCAGTAGTAGAATCTCCTGATAATATGCCGACTATGGCGGACTGTCGCTGGACCGTGGAACCTTCGGGTCGTCTCTATATCTCTATATGAGATGGGCTGTGTTTTGTAATTCTCAGTAGCAATACAGTCAGAAAACTCTTGACAGCAAAGCATCCGGTAGCCACGGAAGCAAATGGGATGGCAAGATGTTTAACTTGTTGTTATAGCAATGAAAAATGTACCCCAAAAATGTTTGAAATGCTACCGGTACACCTCGCTGGATATAAATCCGAGGCTTGGGCACAACTTTTCCAGGCAGATGTTTTGACCTTAACGATATTTGAAGAGCTTGTTGTTGTTGTTGTGCTAGCCCCTGCGGGTTAGGGGTTTAGAATATGCCCGAGGTAGGCATACCGGTCGTAAAAGGCGACTAATATGCACAATGGTCGATGGTTGATCTACAGATATGATGCCTCTCACCTCTCATTACCCATCCTATCCTTCCTTACGAAAGGAGTGGTGACATGACCTAGAAGGTTTCACTGGTCATAAATCGCTACCACGACAGTCGGGCAGTACCGCAAGGGAGTACCGGAGCGTACCGGGTTTAAATCCGGCCAAGGACTGTTAATTCGACAACACTCCCCAAAACCTTCGGGAAGTGTTTTTGTCGTTAGCACAACAACATTTGAAGAGCTCGTATTATTGACTCTGATACTGCAACTCTCACGCCTTAGAGCTGATTAAGAAGTTAATCCAATATGAGTACTCACCCTTTGAAAACCTTGACTAAAGGGTACACTACCACTGGCCATATAACCACCTGTAAATGACATAGGACCTGTACGCGAACCAAATTGTTGTTGTGTTTGGTGTGCGGAATGTTGTTGCTGTTGTTGTTGGCTATATGGAAATTGTGTCTGTTGATTCGTATTATTCAAACTCTGATTGGACAAATATGTCGAATTCTGTTGCTCGTGGTGATTATGATGATCACGTTGTTGTTGCTGTTGTTGGCCTGCATGCTGATTGTTGTGTTGATGCCGCTGTTGCATTTGTTGTTGTATGAATTTTTGTGGATTCGCTCCAACGTTACGATCACCACCAGTACCTGTAGTTCCAGGTGGAGTTGGATTGTAATCTAGAAATTCAGATGAGGAAGATAACTGTGTGTTGGAGGCATCTTTGAGACAAGTCTCTAGCCAGGCATCCAGATGATCCTTAACGTAGCCTTCACCGTGCCCGTGACTGTGGCTATGACCGTGACCGTGACCGTGCCCATGGCCCCCACTTGGTACTGTAGCTGTGCGTGATTTTAATTTTTTGCGTTTATTTGATTCGTTCATAGCTGGAAATAGAGGAGGGGAAAGACGGTGGTGTTTTTAATTCATGGAAAATGTTTTTAAGTTTGTAAAATTTTCTACATGCAGGTGTGAGCGTAGTTATAAACAGAGTAATTGGTATTCAGAAAATGCAATCAAGCATTGAAAATTCGATAGACGCAATCAGAAGTATTTAGCATTGAATGAAGTTTATTAAAGCTTGATTCGATGTCTGATACATACGACTTATATTCATACGCACATACTACGGTGTAGATGATGTGATTCACGAGGGATGATATCATAAAATTAGACTAATTACTCTGATTTGTTTTTTGCTTTGAAAAAGAAAGTTTTTAGTTGATTAAGCTTTTGAGAAAAAAATAACAACCATTTACAGAGGATGGACAAACCGGCAGCTATTTATATGATCTCTTCAAAGGCGTTTCCCCTCGATGCATTCATTTTTATGTTCACTTAAGTTTAAGTGGGTTGCAATGAATCTTTCAAACATGTGTCCGGACGAGTTACAACCTTTGGCCGTAGCGTAACAGAGCAGGGTAGTCATATCTTATTGGAAACAACTGACTAAACGAACCCAAGTCTTCCTCCACCATTGAAATTCTCCCTTACTTTGTTGCCGAAGTCGTGCCTTCATAGGCAAACCTTCTGGGTACGAATTTCTTTGTTCACTCAGAGATCCAGTGAAGCCGCACTATATATCTTCCGCAGGACTTTTCTCTGAAATGCTCAAAGGGTAGTCACATCTTCCTTTAACACGATTCAAGATCAGAAACTGCTGTAAGTTTACTACGGACCTGTTAAATTTGATTAGCAATTAGTAATCAAGTAATTAGACAGCTTTTTTAATTGGTAATGATTACTTTAATTGTTTTTCAAAAAAATGCAATTATTAATTGATTACAATTAGAAAGTCAAATAAAAAATCAAAACAAGAACAAAAATTTTTAAAAAAAAAGTTGTTTTGATTACTTTTGATTACTTTTTATTTTTTAATATTTTTTAATATTTTTTTATTTTTTATTATTTTGTATTATTTTTGCTTTTTTTCAGTATTGTTGATGTGTTTATTTATGTGTTTCTACAATACTGACAAAAATTTAAAGTAATCAAAAAAAAATCTAAATTAATCAGAACAACATTTTTTTTTATTATTTTTGATATCTTTTTTTTCATAATCGTAAAAAATCATGATTTTTTTGATTATTTTTTTAATTGATTGGAAAATAATCATTAAAAATTCAAAGTAATTGCAAATCAATTATTAAATGGATTCTCAAGAAAATAATTAATCAAACCGGTAATCATTACGATTAGCAATCATTATTTAACTAGTCTGGTTTAGTACAACTTACCAGCCTGTTTCACTGAGTTTTGCTATGCAGCTTCGGTCTCTCTTGGCCAAGCAGTAAGATATAAATGCAGTGATTTTATTTCAGAATCCGTAGGCCCGTCATCATAAAAAATTAAACAAAAGCCTCGGATGGAAACTTTTATCTGATGAGGAGTATGAAAAATGCTTTAAGGAGTATCTGGACTCAGTCCTCGTGAATGCAAAGGTCAGACCTTCAGTTCTGTCATTCGTTTTCAGACCCGAGAAAGATGGTGTCCTCAAATAATGTCATGCAAGACTTCGGACGAGCATTGCTAAACATTCCGCATCAAAACGGGGTCAAGCCCGATACTGGGTACCAAGACAGACTAAAAAATAGATACAATCGCCGAACCCGTCATTACATTACAATTTCTTTTGTGGATTTTTACACCAGCGTAGGTAAGGAACGATTCTTTGGACCTACAGTCAAAAGTTCACCCTCTTTAATGTAACATCTCCCAAAAGGAGGGAGAATGTTTGGCATATTATAGTAGGTGACCCTTGGCGCATTCGGTTTGTGGACTTCCTAGTTATGTCAAAGCTGAGTATCGAAGAAATTAATGGAGGAAATTGAAACATGATACAGCGATTTAAAGGGCAATGGCTTGTTTGTCATGTTACGCCAAGAACGTACTCCTATGGACCCAAGCCTTTGGAAGCAGAATAAAGGGTTGACTCTTCCGCGTACCAAAGCACGCAAGTCAACCTTTGCAAGCGATAGCTGACTTCAATTGGAAACACCAAGAGAGGTAAAGTCCGCCTCCACTATTATCGATCTCAGTCTAGACCTCCAAAGTAGCAGTTGTGATAAAGATTCTCAGTTAAATTTCTCGGCTGACTTTACTTTCGGTGCTAGCTCTGGTTATAAATTGACGAAATTCCACAAATTTCTCAACTTTATAAACATCAACAGTAACGTAGCTGCAACCAGATTCTGAGATAGTGCCTTCTCGCTCCATCTGCTGAGATAATTGCTTT
Organism: Merzomyia westermanni; assembly: GCA_949987695.1. Taxonomy (NCBI): domain Eukaryota; kingdom Metazoa; phylum Arthropoda; class Insecta; order Diptera; family Tephritidae; genus Merzomyia; species Merzomyia westermanni. Next base: position 159,604,104 of record OX465288.1, on the reverse strand, counting down.
CCGAAGCAACTTTCTACGCACTTTGATGGATTTTCTTTTTGATTTTGAAGATTCCTGCTGGGCAACGATGAGAAATACTTCAGAACCATTTATCTGGAAACAGGAATTATGAGAAGTCCAAAATAGCTCATATGCAATGTGCCACAAGCGATATTTCATGCCAGGAATGTCACACTAGCTGTCGTTCATTAATTCTTTAAATACTTTAAAACAACAAACATAACATCAATATGCGCCTGGATGTGTGGATGTTTAGTAGCGCAAACGCTTGCTCAGCTATATTTAACAATTCTTAAGCGAGTCAAATCTCAATAATCATGCTTATTCTCATAAATTAAAGGTAGACACTTCGAAATTTTTACGGCATAGTTGGAGCATATGTCTCATTTCATACTCCCTTTTAAGGTACATTAAGAGAAATTCCCAAAAATAAAGCAGAAAATGTGATAAAATAAGAATCCGAACTAGCACTGGTTTAAAAGGATAAAATGAACTAAGCAGACCAAAATCTGTACGAAAAGTCTGCGTATGTAGGATCTATATTTTCTAGCATTTTTTTTTAATTTGTTTTCTCTTAAATAATTGTATTTCTCAGTGGTCTCTCTCTCTCTTTCTGTTATGAATGGGCAGCTAACTCGAACTAAACCCTAATCACCTTAGAATATTTAAGTGTTCAGGAATTATTACGATTAATTTTTCCTAATTTTAGAAGATAACATAATGAGTTTATTAAGTATTATGAAGACTTAAGAATATTCAAGCCATAGTATACAGTAGACCAGATAAGCAAAACAAGCAAATGTAAATATGCTTATTTGACAAATTTATTTCATTTCTGTCTAAAGGGAGCACCTCATAATCCCGACTTTCAAAATCCCGACACGACATAATCCCAACAATTTTCAGAAAACCCGATACGACATACTCCAGACATAAAAAAATCCCGACAAGACAAAATCCCGACATAAAATCCCGACAAGACAAAATCCAGACAAATTTATTATATTTTCGGACTGGCAACTTTTCCTTCATCGCAAAACTTTTCAAAACTAATTTAAAATAGAACATATGAATTAATAAGAAAAAGGGCAGTGGCGGCAGCGACGGCCAATTGGTTTGGGACAGTTATCGGGATTTTTTGTTGGGATTTTGTCGTGTCGGGATTTTGTATTGCCGGGATTTGGGCGTGTTGGGATTTTAAATGGTCGGGATTTTGTCATGTCGGGATTATGTGTTTCGGGATTTTGTGTTTCGGGATTTAGTGTGTCGGTATTATGTTATACACCCCTGTCTAAAAGGTGTCATTTGCGTTAACCCAAAATAAATACATTTTTATAAAATTTCCGCGAATGTTACAAACTTTTAATAGTATAGAAAAAGACGAATGCCAATAATTTGTGTTTCTTATACAAGGTGGCGGAAAAGTAATCCTCCTATCAGAAAATGCTATAAATTTTGCGACTGGCCACTAAAGTCAGTTCTGTTTAGACATTTGTGTAGTAAACACATGCGAAATACACGTTAATAAACAATGTTACGCTACACTGCTCCAGAACGCGGAATATTGCTGACTATTTATTTGACCAATAATCGGTCGGGGCCAAACGGTTACTGTGAATGGTGAGCGCTACAATGATCAACGAGTTCTTTTTGCCGCAACTTGATGAATTGGGATTGGAAAACATGTGGTTCCAACAAGACGGTGCAACAGCACACACTACACGTGCCACAACCGATATGCTGAACATCGGAAGCTTACTTTTGCGCCACCTTGTATAAGAATGCTAAATTCTCTGAGTATGTTATTGGTTATATGAAAAATCAGTTGGAAGTCGCATGAGGAGCATCATCCACATCACATATTTGCGAAAAAAATGTTAGTCCAAACTAGTTTGCTTCGACAAGCATGAACTGGAAACGCCTATGTCCTGACCAAGACGACCCATGGGTGACACTTGGCACAACTCTGGCGATCAGTAGGTGGAATAACTGTCATTCAAATTTAACGGGTTCTTGAAAAAATATATACGTTGGGACAAAATGCCGTGAACAAGTAACAGGTAACAAGAAAGTTCACTCGTTGAAGTGAAGATTCTGTGGTTGTTTTGGTCGTTCGTGGCTTAAGTTCGTTTCCCACATTCAAAAAATATATTCAGGACAGGACTCAGAAAGCAACGCTCAAACACAAACAGAGTAAGTTCGGTTTATATTTATAAGGCAGGGTTGAGCATCCAAATACGAAAGTCCGGTTAATACATATGATAGAATGGTTTATTTTCCTCACCACCGAATAGTATCTACTTATTTATTTGCTCTCTCTTGCATTTATTTAGACTCATATATGTACATATGTTGGTATCCGGGTATTCCAGTATTTGGTATTGGTATTTTTATACTATCAAAGATGAGAAGCATCATCCAATAACTACCTAGAAACAGTGTGTGCGTGTGTGTGTTATCTGTGTGCTTTTGTACCGGTCGGTTCAAATGGGTTAATGACTTAAAGCACCAATACATACACATTTTTCATGTATTAATTTTCAAATAAGCATAGACGTCAGTATCTGGTCTACTGTATACTGTGATTCGAGCATTCTTTAAAAGGCTTCATCTCCACTTTAGATCTGAAGCGTACTTAACCCGCTTTAAAACTCAATTTATCACTTCACAACAACGGAGGCAGTCACAGTTTCAACAGCAATACAGATAACAGAAACAATTACTACAGAGCTTACCAAAGTCGGAGCGCTCCGAAATAATGATCCAAAAAAGTCCGTAATTTGAGCTTTTTTGGAGTAAACATCAAAAACCCCACTTTTTTATGAAGATTCGCGGAGCCTTGGAAGCAGAAATAAATATTGTAGAGCTGAAAACGGTTCAGTTATATGAACGATTTAGAGCATTTTCTGAGGTTTTTTTATTTTACCTAACGGAACGTAAAGAGTCTTTTTTTCCTGAATGTTTATCAATAGTCGAAAGTTTGAAGCCAACTGAAGTGCATTTAAAATAAAACAAAGTCTATTACAAAAACCACATAGTAAAACTTTCACAGTTAACATAAAGCTTTGATGGCAATTTTTAAAACTTTCCTGAACTTTGTGTAAACTTTGAAAATTTGATTTATGTGGTTTCTGTAAAAGATTTTAAAAACACAAATAAATATATTTTACGAGTAAAACTACTTCCAATTTTCTTTCTATTATTTCTGCCACCACTGTATGTATATTCTATATAACATTTAAACGAAAGGAATATAATTTTTGATTGTATGAAGTGATAAGTTTCCCCCCTGCGGATTAGGGGTTTAGAATATGCCCGAGGTAGGCATACCGGTCGTAAATGCGACTAATATGCACAAAGGTAATGACGTGCAACTCGATGGTTGTTCTACGGATATGATGCCTCTCACCTCTCATTACCCATCTTGTCCTTCCTTACGGAAGGAGGGGTGACATGACCTAGAAGGTTTCACTGGACATAAATCGCTACCACGACAGCCAGGCAGTACCGCAAGGGAGTACCGGATCGTATCGGGTTGAAATCCGGCCAAGGACTGTTAATTCGACAACACTCCCCAAAACCTTCCAAATGAAAAATGTATACGCTTAGTTGTACCTATATATTTAGTTATACAAATATTTTTACATAAAACTTGTTTTCAATAAAGAACTAATAGAATTACATATATTTTCAATATTAAATAAATAATACTGTATAAACCATTAAAAGGTGAACTCTCTTGTGATTAGTTAAATACAGATATGAGTTTCAAAACCCTTTAGGAATCTTAACAAAAGAGTAAAAAAATAAAAAATGTGCCTAAAAATGTTCAAAAAAAGCTACAGAAAAGCATCAATAAAAGGCTCCGAAAAGAGTCCAAAAAGACTCCGAAGTTCATTTAAAAAGAGTCATAAAACGCTCCAAATTCATCGGATTCGGACTAATTTTAGACTTTTTTATGACTCCGAAAAGAGCTCATTTCGGAGAATTAATCTCCGAGAAATGTGTGTTTTATGGCTCCGAAAGGAGTCTTTTTTTCTACTTTTGTTTAGCTGGGTAATTAATGAATACACATAAGGGTTTATATCGCACTATACAGCGCTGGGAAATGACGGACTACCCGCCGAGCTATTCCATATGTTTGCTCATTGACACCCGATTTTGTGAGCAAAGGAAGGCCTCACTGAGTTGGGCCAAAAAAAAATATAGAACGATGAAGAGAGGCCATCGTGTTTCCAATTAAGAGTCAGTTATCGATAAAAACGGATGGCACCTAGGCGTTCAGACGCGGATAAAAGATGGTGCTTGGATGATCGAAGCCAATGCAAACAGTTGGGCAATGGTTTACAAAATAATTTCCTTGCTTGCGTCGTTAATAGGGGTGAGTGACTAGTCAGTGAAGTTAATACACGAACATGACTTGCTGACCGTATTCTCATAGTTGTAGATTTCATGAGTTCAAAAAAACTGCTTCGATCTAGAAAATTTCTTTTACTGATATTGCTATCGCTGTTTTAAATAAGGAGCCATATGCTTCGATATTATTTATATATATTTTAAATTATGTATACTGGAAATGAGATGTCGATAGCTTCCATTTGACAGCAAGAGCAAAGTTTGGAGAAATCAAGTCAAAAGGTCAGTCCGTTTGAAAATAGAACGTTCGCAAAAAAGAAGCCGAATGCTTGGTTGGACTCTAGATGATAGTTGAGATGCAATTAGTCTTTAATTTTAGAGAAATATTTAAAAAATAAATTAATAAAATATTCAGGTACAAAATCTTAACGGCAACGCAAACTCTTCAACGAACTGAACGTTGAACTAAACGTAAAGTCAATGATTCATAAATACCTAATACACCACTTTTTCAATTTAAGGTCAGCAAAGAGCTGGTAAAGCCAGTTTACGAATGCGAATCACGCCAGCCAAGTCATTACGAATGCGAATCACGCCAGCCAAGTCAGTGAATCATCAAAACCATGATAGAAGATTAAAATAGAAAACGAAAAATTTGTAAGTATTAATAGCACTGTATTATAAGGTCAAATTGAAGCAAAAATCTGTGTTTTTCTTATGAAAATAAAGATAAAGAAGAATGAAAAGTTAAGTAAACTAAGTTTTATCACAAGGCCCTTACATGGTGTGACTCCTACTGGAAAAGGTTTCTTGAAAATATATGAAAATTTATTATTTTTTCTTCCGTGCTGAGTACTTGCAACCCTTACTAATCTCTATTAGCAAAGAAATATGCGGACTCGTCATTTTTGCATTGTCGTCAAAATCGATTAAAATATTGGAATATAAACTAAGCTCTTCTAGAGCATGCGTTAATACCATTTCTTTGAAAATCATTTTGGGGCTAATAAAGTCCACATTTTTTTCAACTTTCATATCGAAGTAGGTTATGCCTAGATATGGCAAGAGTAATCCCATGAATAGTATTAATGGAGTTATTTTCTTCAGGAAACGACAATACCAAATCTAGTAATCTGTTCTGATTAATCGAGCCGATATAATCGTACAGCTCTTGATTCAGCAATGCATCTCATAAAAATTAAAATGGCAAATTCAGACTAGAGCGAAAGTGGAAGAGAAACCTTAAAGGAATCATTTAATATTGGACACTCAACAAGTTTTGGATTTGAAACGGAACATTGTTGAAACATGGGAAAAAATAAAGGTTGTTTACCCAAAACTTTACCTTACAATTAAAAAGTTAATTAAATCCGTTTTTGCAAACTTATTTAAGACAAAATTTGCAGGTAAGTTTTAATATATAAAAATCTTCTGTGCGTCCGTCCGTTGTCACTAAACTCCTTCTAAACGCCTGGGCCGATATTGATGAAATTTTTTTTGTATACTCCAGTGGACTCAAGGATGGTTTAGATTCACAATCCGGACCAGTGGATGATGTGGTCGTAGCACCTTCCATACAAACCAGATTTTTATTATTATTAAAAATTTGTAAGGAGTTGAAGGATATCAATCGCCAACACCTGAAGGAAAAAGGGGTGGAAGGGAGAAGTAAGCGTGGCACCTCCCATACAAATGAGATTTTCTATACTGCACATCTCTGGAGTAAGTAAGTACAGGGTGGCTGATGAATTTTGCTACATTAAGAAACTCAAATAATTTGTTTTTCAGTATATAGAAATCATTTTTCTTTTATCCATGTTAAAGCTCATTAAATTTTATTAAATATAGCTTAATTAGTTTTAAAAATAATGGAATTTAAATGCCCCCCCTGCTCGTCGATGCATGTGCGGAATCTTACCAAAAAGTTGTTCATTACTGCTTGGAGAGTTGAGACAGGAATAGCCGCAATTGTTTCTCGAATGGATTGCCTTAGTTCATTCAAATTTGTTGGTTTTGCTTTGAAGACTTCCTGTTTGCAATAACCCCACAAGAAAAGGTCAGGTGCAGTAAGGTCAGGCGACCTGGGTGGCCAACGGAATGTGGAGTTTCTGGATATCAGCTTATTGGGAAATTCTCGTCGCAATTCTGTCATAACAGGTTGGGTTATATGAGGAGCTGCACCATCTTGCTAAAACCACACAGAGTTGAAAGAAATTCTCATTCGGCGTAATTCTGGATAGAAAAACTCTCTCAACATGCTCAAGTAACGGTCTCCAGTAACCGTAACGGTGTGACCGTTTTCTTCGAAGAAGTAGGGCCCGACAATGCAGCGTGCGGAAACTGGACACCACACTGTGACACGAAGTGGATGCAATTCGGTCTCATGGAGTATCTGTGGGTTGGAAGCACTCCATATTCGACAATTTTGTTTGTTTATGTTGCCGTTAAAATCGAAATGGGCCTCGTCAGACATGAAAAGACAGTTCAACATGTTTCCATCCTCTTCCACCATTTGAAGCATCTTCTGGCAAAATTCCAAGCGAATCGGCAAGTCTGCAGCGTTCAGTTTGTTGGCCATTTGAATTTTATATGGGAATAAGTCCAAATCTTTGTGCATAATTGACTGTAATGACTGTCTGCTTACACCCATTTGAGCAGATAAGCTTCTTGTCGAAACACGTGGATAGTTTTGTATGGCAGCAGCTACAGCAGCGATTGTTTCCTCCGTTCGAACTGAAGGGTTTCGATGGTAAGGTCTTCTGTTGACTGTCCCATGCTCGGCAAAATTGTTTACAAGTCTTATTATGGTCCATCTGCTCGGAGGATTGCCGCCAAACGTGCGCCTATACTCTCTTTGAACCGAAACTACGGACTCCAGTGCGTGATAGCGGCGGACAATCCAAATTCTTGTTTCAGTGTCCCAGTTATCCATTTTTGTTAAATGTAAAAGTCAATCTGCAAAATAAAAAAAAAATTAACCAGATTCATTAAATAGAAAAAAAGTTATTTCATTTTTTTTTGGTAGCGGTTTTCATTAGCCACCCTGTATTTATGGTAGGATATTGGAAATTGGTAAGGAGCTAAATGAGACCAATCTGTAACACCTCAAGCAAAAAGGGGAGGAAGGGAGAAGTGGGCGTGACTTCTCCCATACAAATGAGATTTCTCGTACTGCATATCTCTGAAAGTATTTATGGTAGAATCTCTAACAGCTTAAAAAAAGGGGTGAAAGGAAGAAGAGGGCGTGGCACCTCCCATACAAACGGGATTTTTTTTACTACATATAATTGCAAATATTCATGGTAGAAGGTTGCAATTTGGCTCAGGGTAATTTGAGGTCCATCTCTACCAACTTACGACACAATGTCGGTAACTGAAAAAGAGATGACCATCAAGTTAGCGAAGCACCTCAAACAAATCGAGTCGGGACCAGGAGGATAATTTGCCGTTAATTTTCCGCTAATTTGCCGTGATTTGGCAGGAAAAGAATCAATTTTTCCTCTTCGCTAAGTTGGCACGAAGTTACTTATACGAAAAAGTCGGAAAATATTTGAACGGCAAAATTAATTCTTTCCCCGCAAAAATCACGGCAAATTAGGCCACAAGTCCGGTTTCAATATCTCGTCTCTAACGTGGTTTCCCTTAGGGTGCTTAGCTAAGTTGATGTCAAAGTAGCGAAGCACCCCAAATTCCGGAGAAAAAATTACACGCCAAAATTAATTCTTTCCCCGCAAAATCATGGCAAATTAACGACAAATTCTCAACCTGGTCCCGACTCGATTCGTTTGGGGTGCTTCGCTAACTTGATGTTCATGAAAAAGAGGGTTGACGCCATTTGATATAATCTAAATTAATATTGCTCCGCAACTATTTCTACGAGCTATGCAGGATCTATGTAGAGATCTTTTATATGAAGGAGAAGGGCGGGATAGGAATAGGATAGAAAAAAGGAATAGGATAGTAATAGTGATAGGAATAGGCATACATAGGCAATATTTATAAATCCATACAGGTAAATATCTGGGCAGGACAAGGTCTGCCGAGCCCTATAGTATTTTTATGTTTCGCTATAAAAAATTATCGAATATTTCGATAAAACGATGAACATAATTTGTAATCTTCGAGAACGTGATTTATTTCGACGACCCCTTATCGCTCTAAGCCAAGGAATTTTAGTGCCAATTGGCGCACGTCTTACTTCTACTTTCTGCTATTATAATCGAATCAATTTATAACTCATCGGCCATATAATGCGTTTAATCCAACAAACTTATGCCACTTTTCATAATAATCTGACAGATTTGTAAGGATTATTGCATGACATATTGGTCACATGAATGGATTGGTTAGCTACTTGGCTACCTACCGAGTGTAATGCATATTCGATACCGCTACAAACTATGGCATTTCTGACGTCAATTCTAAACTATAATTGTTGTTTTCCACTTTACATTCTCAAACGAATTAGCTACCTCACAATGCTATACCTGTTTCTCTAATTTTCTATGTCTACTTTGTTTGATCGAATTGAGTGCAAAAATAATTGCTAATCACCAGCTGGGCTATGTGTTTACACATTAATTTGATTTGTAATTGACTAACAATAATTCACCGAACTGTTTCGGATTTGTTTAACTTCTGGCTATTAATTAGTATTATTTAGGGAATGCTTAAACAATCGTTTGGATAAATAAACAAGCATAAAGTAATTGCAGTTTTCTAAACTATTTCGAATCGCACTATTCCTTCGTCCGTGGTAGGTAGGTAGGTAAAATGGCTGCGACAAAAGTCGCCCAAGTAGCTTTAAAAGCCGTTTTGATGCCATAAAACTCGTAGAGACCTACAACTAATTATTATGCTACAACCAACCAGAGTTGTTTATAAATTCCAGGATGCTTGGAATCCCTAATTCAGATACCTTCCCTAGGTTTTCCAGAAAAGGGGTCCCAAACACTCTTAGTCGTGTTCTGGCTAGAGCCGGGCACTTACACAGGAAGTGCTCAACGGTCTCCTTCATATCGATGTCTTTACAGCTTCTGCAGTGGTCGTTGTGCGGCAAGCCCAGTTTTTCCGCATGCGTACCTATCGTCCAGTGACCCGTGCAGACTGCTACAAGCTTGTAGGTGTCTACTCTGGACCTGCTTAGGAGACTCCTTGTCCTATTCTCGCTGTAGTTCGGCCAGGTGGCTCTTGATACTGCACAGGTAGTAGTACCTTTCCACTTCCGTTGTGCTTCATTAAAATAATATTTTTGAATGTTCCCCTTGGCCACTGCCAGGGGTACACCAATATCGAGGCTGGGTACCTCTTCATTTTCTACCGATGAGCCCGCCCGTGCTAGCTCATCAGCCCTCTCATTACCCTCGATCCCTTTATGACCCGGGACCCAGATAATGGATATTTCTAGGACTTCAGCTAAAGTAGCCAAGGTCTGCTTACATGCATGCACTGCACTAGAGCTGGTGTGTGGCGATGCGATTGCCTTTATCGCTGCCTGGCTATCGGTGAAGATAGTCACTTTTCCAGTGATGTTCCTTTGTTCAAGCGATTTGCACGCCTGAGCAATTGCGAGAACCTCTGCTTGGAACACACTGCAATACGACGGGAGTCTGAATGCTGCCGAGATATCCAGACTTTCCGAGAATACGCCGGCTCCTACCCCTGAGTCCATCTTGGAGCCGTCCGTGTAAACTTCAATATTGTTATTTGTTGTAATCCTGCCCCTTTTCCACTCATTCCTGCTTGGAATGACTGTAGTGGCATTGCTCTCAAACTTCAGTTTGTGAGGATAATAATCTATTACGCTATTAATTATCCCCTCTGGGAGCGTGTTAAGGATACTACTATGCCCATGGTGAGTATCCTTCCAGCACCCGGACTCCCTGAGCCTTAGTGCGGCTTGTGCCGATGTACAAAGTATATATAAATCAATTGGAAGCAGGTTCAAAATAGGATCCAAAGCCGCAGTGGGGCAGGTGCGCAAGGCCCCGGTGGTGCCAACGCACGCGTTGCGCTGCACCTTCTGCAGGTTGGTGAGAATGTAGTTCTTGCGAACAGCTTCCCACCACACCACCGAGCCGTAGGTCAGCACAGGCCGGACCACCGCCTCGTACAGCCACAACACCATCTTCGGCTTGAGACCCCATTTCTTACCAAACATCGATTTGCAAGCGTAGAAGGCGATACATGCCTTCCGCACCCGCTCCTCGATGCACTCTTTCCAATTTAATTTGCAATCAATAATCAGCCCCAGATACTTGGTGCTGGTAGATAAGGTTAACTGCTGGCCATTCAGCATCGGTAATTCGAAGATAGGTGGCTTATACTTCCTCGTGAAGAGAAGAAGTTCCGTTTTGTCCGGATTCAGCCCTAGGCCACACTCTTGTGCCCACCTACTTAGTTTTGCCAACGTTCTTTCCATGATCTCGCTCATCACGGAAGGGAAGGGACCCGAAACAAGGATCGCCACGTCGTCTGCGTACGCCACAATCTTTACTCCATTAGTGTTGAGTTTTAATAGGATATTGTTCATAGTAAGGAGCCATAACAGTGGCGAGAGGACACCCCCCTGTGGTGTTCCTCTACATATCTGTTTGCTAGCTTTTGCTCCCCCTAGCTCTGCTGATATTTCACGCTTAAGAAGTAGGGATGAGATCCAGTTCCGTATTGGTTCTTCCACCCCTACCCCAACAAGCGCTGATGATATTGCGTCAGCTTTCACGTTGTTAAAGGCACCTTCCACATCAACAAACGCAGCTAGTGTAAATTCTTTATACTGGAGGGACTTCTCCACTGTTCGCACGACTTCGTGTAGCGCAGTCTCTGTGGATTTCCCCCTTAGGTATGCATGCTGTGCGCCGGACAGAGGGGAACCCTCCAGGAGTTCCCGTATATGTATGTCCAGCAACCTCTCAAACGTTTTTAGCACGAAGGAAGTGAGGCTTATTGGCCGGAAATCTTTGGCCACCTCGTTCCCTCTTCTTCCTGACTTTGGGATGAAAACCACTCTCGTTTTCCTCCATGTGTCCGGAATATGACTATAGAAAATGCAAGCCGCGAAGATCTCCTTTAACTCCCTAACCAGAGGTATCTGAGTCTTCTGCAGCATGATAGGGAGTATACCATCTACTCCCGGTGACTTATATGGTGAGAAGCTATTTATTGCCCAGGCAATTTTGTCTTCTGCTAAGAGTTTGTTTATTAACTCACTAGGTGCTCCCCGTTGCACCATTTCTCCTCTTTGCTCCGCCCCTTCAGGGTCGTCCGGGAAGTGAGCTTCAATCAAAATATCTAGGGTTTCCGCTGGTGACCCCGCCCATGTGCCATCAGCGCGCTTTACAAAGGTTTTATTAGAGTGTTCCCTGGCGAGTATTTTCCCGAGCCTTGCTGAATCCTTCGTGGCCTCGATAGATTCGCAATGCTCCTGCCAGGACTTCGCCCTTGCGACTCGTACGGCTTTTTTATATTCCCTCCGGGAGTCCCTGTACTCCTGGAAGTCTTTCTTGGCGTAGCAATCATTGAAGACTTTCCTCATCTTTGATCTTAGCTCGCTAAGATCTTTGTCCCACCATGGGGGGAAGGTCTTCTTGCTTCTAGATATTGGACAGGAGGCCTTATAGGCAACCTGGAAACTTTTTTCCAGAGACCGAACTCGGTCGTCCAGAGATTCTGCTGATCCTTCGTCCGTGACTTTCCTGCCAAATAACGTTGAAAAAAATAAAGCTCAGTATTGGGAAGGGCTTTTCTTTTCAAACCCATGGAAGGTTCGATGTGGTCATGTCAAATCTTGTACCAAAAGTTGCTATTACCCGAGATTAATGGAGAGAGATCTGACAAACGTTACCATTTCAAAAACACTCCCCAAAACCTTCGGGGAGTATTTTTGCCGCTACTCAAAGAGACAAATCTAACTTGAAAGATAAACAATAAATTGAAAGAGTAAGAACTAAAAGATGTAAAACCCATAGAACCGCCTCAACTTGCACTTCATATGTGGATTCCGAACACCACCAGCACCAAAAGATACTGTAATAAATTTTAAGTAATTTTTCATCAACAATAAACATTTTTTTCTAATTTGCGCCGTGTGAAATGCCAAGAGATAATTTCCATCGTTTTATCAAATGATTGAATGTTGTTCAATTGCCTTCACTTTGAGTCCGTCATGTGATTCATAAACAGATGCTTACATTAGACTGTTTCAGAAAAAAAAATTCCAAACAGAAAAGTTTAATTTGGGCTGGAAAAAATTAATTTCTACTTTTTATTTAAATCACTTCTATGTAGAAGTAGGTGTGGTCGTACCATACTGGTTATATAAAAAATACTTGAAAATGATTTTTCAAACTGGGGTCAAGATGCTACTAGATAATTCGGCTACATATGTATACTATGAAAACTCTGGTTTCCAGATTGGAAAAAGAAGCGTTTGGTGGTGGGCGAGTGTAAAACGAAGTACATACTGTTATCAGGCACTTGAGTCTTGGCAACCACGCCACTGTTGGCAGCCATAATTTTTGAATGTTGAAGGACTTCTACTTCGGATTGAGTTAGCAAATGAGAGGTAAAGTCCTCTGCCAACAAATGCAAATAACACTTTATAATTCACTTATTCGAATTGAGACCGATTTGCGATCCCGTGGTGTTTCAAATTTACGCGAATTAGCAGAGTAGCAGACTTCAGAGGGAGACAAGAGTTACACTGGCCTATTTTCGATCTGGATACTGTAACAGATTAAATTTTTACCTATCCAGACTGAACCCTGATATATCGAATGATTGCCTAACATGCGGTGTGTCGCCCCATCACTCTAACCATCTGTTTATTTGCTCGAAGGATCAGACTCTGCTCACTCTTCAATTACACTCTGGTCAAAACCTATTTAAATAGAGAAGTTCCTGGGACTCCCGTTAGACGATGTTGGTGACAATATGAGATAATGAGAGTGACGACTAGGCAGGTCAAAACATCGCTACAACAACAACCAGAGCAGGGCAGCAGTTTAAGCTGCTAAGAGCCAATCAAGCAAATTGTCAAAATTATCCCAAATTTCCTATTTCCTATGTTCTGTGAAGGGTTGTCTTTAAAAAAATATATATATTTATTGTATTAACTTTGATATCATATCGCTGATAATCAGTTAAATGGAACCGATGACAGGTCCATATTTTCTAACGCATACGTCAGCATGCCCGAATTAGCTGTGCTAGAAACGTTCCCCCTCTGTTGACTTTTTGATTGAGCATAGGCTTATTAGAAACTAGAAAACCCAGTCACGCTTCGCTGCGTCTCATGACTTATAGTAGACTGAGTCTAATTTTAATCATCATATCTCCGAATGCAGTTGAGGAACATAAACACTTCGCCTATTGCAGCACTTATTAGTACCTTTCGTTTAATACCCATATTGTACCAACACATTTTGGGTCACCCTTGGTCCACACATTGGTCGATAGTACCTTTCGTTTAATACCCATATTGTACCAACACATTTTGGGTCACCCTTGGTCCACACATTGGTCGATAGCTCCGGTCGAGTTATCAAAATAAGAGATATCTTAAATTTTAAGTGAGACGTCTAGTAATGCAACGGCAAGAGTTTAATTCACTTCTACTTAGCAGTTTTTTGTTGATGTGCGCTCAAACATACAGACAGACAAAAATTCTAAAAACTGTGGTTTTGAATCCTACTGGCTTAATAATGATCCCTCCTATAATTTTTCTTGAATATCTGAAATATACAGCCATCGACCTGTTACAATTTTATTATGTGTAGAGGTAATAGAAATTTAACCAACGTGCCATTAGAAAAACTTACAAACTTCACGGAAGGGAAAGGAAGAGACTCTAAAAAAGTCGAATGTGCAAAACCTATATTTATTACATAATATCACTTCCCATGGTTGCAAAATATAATTGCGGTAGCTAATTTGAAATACACTTAAATACAGATCGACTTTCGTCATTGTTGTTATTGCAAAGTCTATAGATTGCATTAGCAATTAATTAAAATTACTGTTTTCACTTGTACAATATCGGCATACCTGCCTACCTTACTAAATACCTTAATACAAACCACATTATAGAAAGAGGTATAATGCATCTGATTGAGTTGCAACTGCAAATATTGAGGTGTGTTTGTACGCAAGTATCTATGGATGTGTCTATTTACGTTTATTTGTTATCTAAATTACATTTGATCGCTCACAAATTACGATTTCATTTCAAGTTACCAAACGACAACTACAGTAAACCATTTAAATTAACTGACTGAAACTGTTTGGCTTGACATTCAAAAGACATAATGGAAAAAAGAAAATATAATCAAAAAAAAGAAAATTTTATAAAGCTAACAGTTCGAATAGAAAGATGAAAAAAAAGCAGTTAAAGTTGTCAATTTATCTCCATTTCAATGGGTAGTCAATACAATGAACGGTTAAAAAGTGCGCGTTGGAGATGTCAGTCCCGAGTTGAAGCTAAAATTTACGGTACTATGAGAGTATCGCCTATTCTGATGACATCTGTGTCATCATGCGGGGAAAATTTCCTCAAACCCTCTGCAACTTAAAGGAAATAGCACTATCCAAAATATGCAACTAGGCCAACCGAGTTAGACCTCTTCACGAGGAGGTCTAAAATACCGAATCTGACACCACCAAGAATTGGGGGTACGTTTTTAGCGTTTCCCGATAAATTTAAATACTTAGGAGTCATTCTATAGATAGGAAAGTGCTCTGGAGTGACAACATAATGGAACGAGCAGCGGCGCTGTTTTCCTATAAGAGGGCAATTGGTGTCTTCTGGGGGTTCTCCCCTAAGGCGGTTTACAGCCATTGTGCCCACGATTCTCCTATAAGATGTTCTGGTTTGGTGGACTCTCTCTCTCTATGCCGCGATATACAACAGGTATATCATCATAAACCTCCTAAGAGATTTTTGCGCCAAGCTTCTCTTCCAATTTGTGATGTGCCGATTTGAATTTTCCCTACAAATTGGTGGGACCTACAGTTTTATGCCGACTCCGAACGGCATCTACAAAGGAGACGAATTTTTGCTGAGAAGCCTATCATGGCAGAAATACACTCGGAGGGTTTGGCAAACCACTGCCGAGGGGCGACCCCGTTTTGAAAAACTTTTTTCAAATCACTTTTGATGTTACCTGTACCAGGGCTCGAACCATGGACCTTCGGTGTGGTAGGCCGGCAACACTACCTTCACACCACGGCGGCGGTTTGGTGGACTGCACTACCAAAAAATACCTACCTCAAACTGCTGCAAAAAGTCCTAAAGAGTTCAGAGCTCTGTATAACCGGGGCTCTTTGTTCCATTCCGACGGAAGCACTCAACACAATGCTGTACACACCACCTCTTGACCTGGCGGCGAAGGGAGTATCTGTCATCCCGGCTCTACGTATTAGAGAAACCGGTTTCTGGTTAAATGGAGCTACCATCACGCACTGACTATTGTACGTCAAGGTATATCTTCGTTAACCCTAG
Organism: Merzomyia westermanni; assembly: GCA_949987695.1. NCBI lineage: Eukaryota > Metazoa > Arthropoda > Insecta > Diptera > Tephritidae > Merzomyia > Merzomyia westermanni. Next base: position 159,588,251 of record OX465288.1, on the reverse strand, counting down.
ACGGTCATCCTTCGTCAAAATGACTAGGAACTATTTTATTTTCACTGTAAATAAGTTTTTTATTGTTCGTGTGTATCTCCGCTTTCGTACAGCGATAGTCGGTTGTTTACTCTCTTTGAATTTGTATTTATTAATAATGAAATAAATAATTGAAAAAAATCAAACGCGTTCATTATTTCGACTCACACCCTACTGAAAATGGATTTGAAATAAGTCGTCGTCATATTGACGAAGGATGACGTTAATGTACAAAAAAAAAGGATGACCGTCCAGGGTTAAGAACCATGTAGTGGACATAAAATCAAGACAGGATTGAATTAATTGACAACATACGGTTCCGGGCGCCATCAGGATACTCACCGATGGTTCTAAGCTTGATGAGAAGGTGGGAGGTGGCATCTTTTCACCAGAAATGAGTTCAGTGGTCTCTTTCCGCCTTCCTGATCATTGTAGTGTGTACTAAGCGGAAATCCTAGCAATACTCAGGGCTGTGAATCATCTGGTATATATGCCTAAGGATGACAGACAGCCAGGCCGCACTAAAGGCTTTCGACTCATTCTTCGACAACGCAAAGTCGATCATTGAATGCTGCAGATCTATTAACGAGATGGCTCAACACTTCAGTAGCAGCCTTATATGAGTACCTGGACACAGGGATATTGAACGCAACTGCAGAGCAGACGAACTGGCCAGGAGAGGCACCACCGAACATCCTTCCGGGAAATGACTCGGTAGGTATACCCATGGGCACTTTCAGATTTCCTCAGGCGCCACAAGAAAGGCAAATGGACTATGGTCAGCCACCTCGGATTTAGCATCCTTCATAAGTGTTCTAACGGGGCACTTTTTAATAGGCACTTACGGCGCCTAGGGGTAACATCCTATGATTACTGTCGCAGTTGCAGATGTACAGATGAGGAGGAGAGCGTCTAGCACCTGCTTTGTCAATATCCAGCACTTAACAGACGACGGTTTGCTGTTCTAGGTGAACCTTTTCTGCACGACCTCACCGGTGTATGAAGAATTGAAGTTAAGGCTTTAGCGAAGTGGTTCGACACTCCGCTTTAGGCATGGAAGGGGCTAGAGACCGTATACACGGCTAAAAATTTGAGCCTAAATTTTAAACCATTCGTCGGTTTAAGCAATTTTTTAAACGTTTTTGTAATAAATTCAAAACCATTTATTTATCTAAACCAATTTTGAATCTACTGCGAATTAGATTTAAAATTGAAGTGAAAACTAACAAAATTTAAATTCTAAACCAAATTTGGTGTAGCCCAAAAAAGTTTTAAATTTAGGTTAAAATTTTTAGGCGTGTAGGGTATCACAACGGGCCCATTGGTGGCCTAAGTGTGGGGATGTTACCTTTAGCGTTCAGCTCAGCCCTAACAACCTAACCTAACCTATGAGAGTACATATCTTGTGAACCTAGCGGTTGCAAACTAGTCCAATGGGCACAGTGTCGCATGAAAACGACGAATGGTCGCGGCCATGTTACCCTCATTATGTAGTACCAAATGCGATCGAGGTAAGCCTCTATACCACTGCTTGCAAAGGCTTTTTATTTCTATATAATAAAATTGTAACAGGTCGATGTTTGCACATCGGAGATATTCAAGAAAAAATGATAGTAACGATCAGTACGAAGCCATTAGAAGCCAAATCAAGAGTTTTTAGAATTTTTGTCTGTCTGTCTGTAAGTTTGGGCGCACATCACTAAAAAACTGCTAAATAAAATTTAATGGACCTTTCACCGTTGCATTACCAGACGTTTAAAATTCAAGATATCCCTTATTTCGATAACTTTGACTTCTTTCGGAGTTATCGAATGCCGAATTTCGGGATAGCCACTTACCAAACACTAATGCATCGAGTACGTCATAAAAATTATTTCACATGCTTAGTATATATAAATAACAAACATACATATGGTTTGTTCATGTGAAAGTCAATTGGTTAAATGTTTAATTGATTGGAGGTGGGTGAGTGGCATCACCTGCACGTTCAACAATTGAAACTCAAATAGCAAACTTTTTCGTGAGGCAAATCAATTTTGAGATAAGAAATTTAATTGCCTTCTTCATTATTGTGATCAATATCAAAGATACGTATATAGACATGGGCGTCGATAGGGGGTATAAGAATGGGGAACCTTGCTACCATTGTAGACTGCAGAAAGACTTGTTTTACATCAAAAATAAACAAAACCAGTTGGTCAGCTTTATTGGAAAATATAGGTAGAAATCTATACAAAGAAATTTGTAGATGCAACTACAGCATCCTAAGCCAGATACATATTATAATATATAAATATAAGTACCTATATATAAGTAATATAATAAGGTACTATTTTATCCTAGTGGACTTTAACAATAAAGATAGCTAAGACTTCACTTCTAGAAGATTTAGTTTCAACTAAAAGCTGCGGCATCTCGATCTAAAATACGATAGGCATATGGACTGGCTCAAGATTTGAAAGTAGGTGTAGATATAATTGAATTGAGGCGATGCGCCCTCAATTCTTCAAAGGAAATTTAGAAATTTAAGGCCGAGTTGTGAGTCTACCGAAGAAGGTTTTCAAACCTATCCGTGCCCAAATAGTATACTGCCCTGTAAGCACTACAACTAATCTTAATATGTCACTCCTATTCATTTTAAGCATAATTAAAGACCGTGCTTTATTCTAGTAACAGACTCCCGTCCGTGCACATTACCGAGTTTCTGGTTGTGCTATCCATCTTTCCAATCTTTCATCGGAGGAAAGAGAATCTTAAAGTTTCTAATTGAAAACTGTCTTGGGTCAAATGTAGACTTTCGAAGATTTTTAGCACAATCGACATAAGACTAATGGGTCTTAAGTGCTTGGGCCCCTACTTGTTGACTTTTTTAATGAAACCCGCCACCTTTCCATCAGGAGACATGTACGAGTGAGTATTTTCCTCAAATCACTTAGTGAAGTCATGGTCTCATTTGATCAACTGCATCGAATGTTTATCTCTGCCCACACACTTGTGACGAATACTTTTACTAATTTTATGGAAACCATCAAATTCAGTCATAGACTTTTACGATAAATTATTGAGCATAAGACTCTGAATTTGAGAAGTTTTCTGCCAATAGCCCCTCTTCTTGTACGAAGTTTACCGACGCCCATGTGTGTATATTAGACTGGACCAAAAAAAAAATTTGTTTAACTGAACAAGTCTATCAGCTTTTGAAATGGATCTATAATAAAAGCTATGGCGGTTGTCTCTAAAATTTTCCTATTCTACTCTATAATTAATTAAAAATAATTATTAATCAAATAAAAACAATAATAATTTTCATAAATAAAAAAAAAGCATTATAGTCATGGATATTGATTGCACTTTTTGTAATAGCCAAAAAATACTGCAAAAGTTTTAGTTATTTGAGAGGTCTATCATTACTACTTTAGATTTTTTAGGACTGATGTGTTATTTGCCTTAAAACAAAACAAACTAAATAAAAAAAAATGCCAATATTTAAAGCTTGATTACTAGGAAACGTCTCGCGTGAAGAGAATTTTATTTGAGTGGGACTTAAGTTCCTACAAAAATATATGCAGTTTAGTTTTTTTTTTTTATTACAATGGTTTGGCCAAAATGAGATCAGTCCTAAAAACCTAAACAAATAATGATAGACCTCTGAAAATGTATGTCAGTGAGCGAAACCTTTAGAATATTTTTTTCACCAGAATATCAATATAATTTTAAAAAAATACATTTTCTTCGCTCAGTCTAATGTAAGTCCTCGTATGAGTGGTAATACAATTTTGAAAATATCCACTTCATCCATATGAATGAATTCACAGCAAAGCGTGTGGTCACGAAACGTGTAATTCGATAATGAATTACGAATAAAAAAAATCGGATGATGATCTGCAGCAGGAAGCGTTTGTGCTGCACGCATGCCAATGTGAAAGCTCAAAAGTTTAGCATCCCATGCGATGAGCCAGTAATGTGAAATGCTGATTTTTTATTACAAACGATATTGTCTCATATCAAATGCATGCAATATCGCAAAGTACTTAGGCAAAATTTTATTAATAATTGGCAATGAGTTTCAAGTTAGCTAAGAATGTTAATTTCAGTCATTTGACTTCAGGTAATGTGAATGCAAATGTATGAAATTTTCAGAGTCATATGACTTTCGCATACTATTGTTACTAGTTTGACATATTTACAATATGCCATTATTTCGAATAACGCTAATGAGTTGAAGAAAGTTGTGTGACAACGTGAATGCGACAGTTGACAGTTAATTGCGATTGCATGGTGCAGCGGTTCTTAAACTTTTCTATTAAACATAAATGGCGCAGTTAAATATTTTTGATTCCAAATAAGCAGGATATAACTACTTAAAATTACTACCAACTTAATGATAGTTGCTAAAGCTTCCTTGATTAGTGCGATTAGTTAGACAAATTAATTGCAGTCAATGATTTTAATAAACTTGTTGATTTCAATCTATCTGTATAATTTGAAGGTACTGCAATTTTTTAAGTTAAATTATTTATTTGATTGCAATCAAGTTCAATTAAATAGCTAGATTTTAACTGATTGCAACTAATAATTTAATTCGAAGTCATTGAGTTCGAATAACCCATCACTATTATAAACTGAACTTCCGCAAGACCTTCTAGTATGTTGATGGGGGTATGGCAGGCATAATAATGATGACCTGATAACTGACGTACAAAGCATTCTAACTTTTTGGATGGAGCAAGCATCACACGTTCACTAATCTGATGAACCCTGCTAATGGCGACGACAAACCAAAGCAACGCAAACTGATTGCGTAGTAACTTTTCGAGCCATTTGTGACTACACTAGGCTTTAGACAAAATGAAAAGCCCTGAGTGGTTTAGGAAACGATGGCGCTCTGGTTAAGTCCATTGATAAGCTGTTGTGCTATACAGCTGCCGGAGCGGAGTGGCTGCCGAGTGCTTGCCTACGATGACAACAGCGTAATTATGTTTAGTGTAAAATCTCGTACACTGTGCGAGATATACCACAGGGTCTTCTAAAAGCATTGAGGGCAGAGTCTAGTGAACTGTCGGTGAACCATATCAAAAAGAAACTAGTCCTTTTTACGAAAAGATCCCTGATTTTAGAAGGAAGGTAGGGTTAGAAAGAACCATTTATGGTGCAGACGGACCATCGACAAGAGTGGACCGATGAACTACTACTACTGCTACTAAGGTTAGGGAATACTCTGCCAACCAAGCGGCTTTTAAGGCTCTGAGCTCAATCGTGGTGCGGGAAATACTGATCTCTCTGACTCGATTGTTTTGAAACACTTCAGAATAAGCGTCATCGGAAGAAGCGTATCAGTATCGCGGGTAACTGTGTTGATCTCTGTAAGTACGTTCGGGATTCTGCTGGCTACATATCTTTTTCAAACCGCCTGTGCGATTTTAGCCGTCCAACATAGCTCGCCAGTCATTTCTTCGTTGCGCCAACTGGCCATTTAACACAGTCAGCTGAACAGCATAATCACTGTCAACCTGGAACACCGCGGGAGACTGACTGAGTAGGAAAATGAGAAGACAAGTCCTCCCTTGACGAACAAAGGCAGCGCTCAACAAGTCGCATTATCATAAACGTCGTGAGAGCTGAGAAGAGTTGACCTTTGGAGGATATGTGAAAAAAGTGTTTGGAAAGAATTAACGAGTCTATGAGCATGGAATAACGTGGGTATCGAAGTAGATTTATTGAAGAACTGGCCTAGTAAAGGGTGTTTTTTTTAGGGGTATAGAACTTCGAATTGAAATAAAACACAAGAAAATCGTTTAAAGGTCCAATTTGGCTTTATTGGAAGGATAATTCTATGCCATTAATGTTTAAATATGATTTTGGGCATGTGGCCGCCGCGGCTGGCTCGAATAAAGCCAATTCTACAGGTCCAATTTTCAACCACTTTTTCGAGCATATGGGGCCGTATGTCGGCAATAACGCCACGAATGTTGGCTTCCAATTCCCCTAACGTTTCTGGTTTGTTGGTGTAGACGAGCGACTTCACATATCCCCAAAGAAAATAATCCAATGGTGTCAAATCACACGACCTTGGTGGCCAATTGACAGGTCCATTCCGCGAAATTATGCGCTCATCGAATGTTTCCTTCAATAAATCGATTGTGACGTGCGCTGTGTGGCATGTAGCGCCGTCTTGTTGGAACCACAACTCATCCACATTCATGCCATCCAATTCGGGAACAAAATAGTCGGTTATCATGGCTCTATACCGGTCTCCATTAACGGTAGCTGCCTCTCCAGCATTATTGCGGAAGAAGTATGGCCCAATGACTCCACCAGCCCATAGAGCACACCAAACAGTCAGTTTTTGTGGATGTAATGGCGTTTCAAGGGTCTCATGTGGATTCTCTTCACTCCAAATGCGGCAATTTTGCTTGTTGACGTAGCCATTCAACCAAAAATGAGCCTCATCACTGAACAAAATTTTGCGATGAAAATCAGCATCGAAATCAATCTCATTTTCGGCCCATACACCAAAATCACGACGCATTGCATGGTCTCGCGGCTTTAATTCTTGCACAAGCTGGATCTTGTAAGGTCGCAAGCCAAGATCTTTGCGCAAAATCTTCCATAAAGTTGATGGACAAAGCTCCAATTGCTGTGCACGGTGGCGAATCGATTCATTCGGGTCCTCTTCAACACTTTGCTCTACAGCGGCAATTGTTTCTTCGGTGCGCACTGTTCGACGTCTCTGCGGATGCGTATTATCACATAGAGTAAACGTAGTGCGAAAACGATCCATGGTTAACCAAATTAATTGCTCTGATGGACGATTATGTCGACCATAAAATGGACGGAGCTCACGGTAAACTTCGCGAACTGAACCATTATTTTCGAAATAAATTTGCACGATTTGCAAGCGTTGTTCTTTTGTCAACCTGTTCATGATGAAATGGCAAACCAAACTGAACATAAATGACATTAGAGTTGCCAGATCTGACCACAAAATGCCAGTTTTATCTCTATTCGAAAAACAAACCTGTAAAAAAAACACCCTGTATTTCAAATTCCTACAAACAATTGGACCGGCATCGTTTATAGCGCTTTGTAGAATTTTGCCAAAAAGTCTGTTTCTAGGTGCAACGAGAGCGGTTGGGTTTTTCACTGGACATTTTGTTTATTAAAAGTATCCACTTGGTTGTGTAGAAGGTTCTCGAGCTGCTACCTAAGTTAGACGCTGACAAATTCTGAAGTCAGGCACAAGTGATTTACAAACTCTTATAAAACAAATTTTATAGCCCAGCAGACAATTAAGCAGCTTTTTAACGCATCAATGAAATGTTGATTTTAACTTTCAGCAGACATATCACCCGTCGAACAAGATCAAAGAGTGGGGTTATTGCACTTTGTGTCCATAAGATTTCGCACAAACGCGCAGTCTTCTTCTTCAAATTTGAAGTTGAAGTGCGATATGTTTTGCAAATATATCCACTATTTTCCCTTGCAAGACAACAAATGCAATAACATCCAACTCTGCGCATTTCGTCACTTCGACAACCCCTTATACACACATAGATATGAAGTGTGCGTATTTGTTGCTATCGCCATCATATTCGTTTGATGATTATTTATTAATAGCGGCAAAATTTTATTTCATTTCCATTTTTTATTTCAATAATGGCTTTTTAAGATTCATGTGTTCCGCACATGAGATATGGATGGTGTCAGTGTTGTTACGTACTATTTCTTCAAACATGTTTATTAATGCAATTATTGGATGCACATACGTACAATTCGATATATTAGCAATTTCTTTATACATCTTTATTATGCTGTTATGAATTGACTTATATTTCCGTTGAGCGCGCCGCTATGAGGCAACCAGCTGACCGTTTCAAGTGCAGTTAGTCGTTGAGGAGCCATAATAATCTGGAGCATTTATCTGGTGCTTTCTGCGTTTTTTGCTGCACACTAATCGAGATAGAAAAGTTTAGCATTTCCTAGTAGAAAATACATATGTACTTATAGATTTATTAGTGGTAATCTACATCAACATGAATATGATCAATCGTCCTACGATTCTCTCTCTCTATGGCGCGATATACAACAGGTATATCATCATAAACCTCCTAAGAGATTTTTGCGCCAAGCTTCTCTTCCAATTTGTGGTGTGCCGATTTGAATTTTCCCTACAAATTGGTGGGACCTACAGTTTTTTGCCGACTCCGAACGGCATCTACAAAGGAGACGAATTTTTGCTGAGAAGCCTGTCATGGCAGAAATACACTCGGAGAGTTTGCCAAACCGCTGCCGAGGGGCGACCCCGTTTTGAAAAACTTTTTTTTTTTTCAAATCACCTTTGATGTTACCTGTACCAGGGCTCGAACCATGGACCTTCGGTGTGGTAGGCCGGCAACACTACCTTCACACCACGGCGGCCGTCCTACGATTACTTAGCCAATTATACCAAAAGAGCTTAAAACATCTTCCCAACTCAGTGGAGGCCTTCGCGAAGCACTGTTGAGACATTTTTACCCGAATACTCTGAAGGAAAGGGATGATAAGGCTTCATATTTCATTTTCATTTTCATGATAGAGCTTCATATTTTTTCGACGACTTCACAATTGCGTACTCAGTGCAAATTACCACTTCTTGGCAGGAGTGATTCTCCTTTGAATTTTTCGGCTGACATTATTTTTAGTGTTAAGGCTGGTTCCAAATTAGCGAAGTCTGTCACATTTTCAATTTCGTGGTGGGGCTACTTATACTATATTTTTTATATTTATTTTTATTGTTTTATTTGATCTTTTTTTTTTTTGTTTTATTATATTTGCTTAAATAATGCATTTTTTGTTTATTTTATTTCTTTTTATTTTTTTTTTTATTGTTGTTTTTTCAGTTAACTTTATTTTAGTTTATTTTATTTTATTTTATTTTATTTTAATTTATTTTATTTTATTTTAATTTATTTTATTTTGTTTTATTTTATTCTATTTTATCTTTTTTTATTTTATTTTATTTTGTTTTATTATATTTTTTTTATTTTATGTTATTTTAATCTATTTTATTTTTTTTAGTTTATTTTATTATATTAGTACTATAACTATAGCCTGCATATGTTTGTTGCTTTCAATTTTTCCTCTAATCAAAAATAATAATAATTAACTAAGAATTATTATCAACTGGTCTTGAGCTCGTTAAACTTACAAAAAAACAAAAAAAGTATTGTATTTTATTTCATTTTAATTTATTTTGTTTTTTTTATTATTTTTTATTTTATTCTATTTGATTTTACTTCATTTTCTTTTATTTTGTTTCATTAAATTTAATTTTACTCTATTTTATTTTATTTCTTTTTATTTTTTTTTTTATTGTTGTTTTTTCAGTTAACTTTATTTGAGTTTATTTTATTTTATTTTATTTTAATTTATTTTATTTTATTTTAATTTATTTTATTTTGTTTTATTTTATTCTATTTTATCTTTTTTTATTTTATTTTATTTTGTTTTATTATATTTTTTTTATTTTATGTTATTTTAATCTATTTTATTTTTTTTAGTTTATTTTATTATATTAGTACTATAACTATAGCCTGCATATGTTTGTTGCTTTCAATTTTTCCTCTAATCAAAAATAATAATAATTAACTAAGAATTATTATCAACTGGTCTTGAGCTCGTTAAACTTACAAAAAAACAAAAAAAGTATTGTATTTTATTTCATTTTAATTTATTTTGTTTTTTTTATTATTTTTTATTTTATTCTATTTGATTTTACTTCATTTTCTTTTATTTTGTTTCATTAAATTTAATTTTACTCTATTTTATTTTATTTTAATTTAGTTTATTTTAGTTTATTTTATTTTATTTTATCTCATTTTATTTTATTTTATTCTATTTTTTTATTTTATTTAGTTCATTTATTTTATTTATTTTATTTTACTCTATTTTATTTTATTTTACTCTATTTTATTTTATTTTGTTTTATTTTATTGTATTTTATTTTATTTTATTTTATTTTATTTTATTCTATTTTATTTTATTTTATTCTATTCTATTTTATTCTATTTTGTTTTGTTTTATTTTATTTTATTTTTTTTTTTTATTTTATTCTATTTGAACCTATTTTATTCTACTTTTTTCTATTTTATTTTATTTCATCTCATTTTTTTATTTTATTTTATTCTACTTTATTTTATTCTATTCTATTTTATTTTATTCTATTTTATTTTGTTTTTATTTTATTTTATTTTATTTTATTTTGTTTTGTTTCATTTTATTTTATTTGAGTTTTGTTATACACATTTGCATTTTTTCTTATATTCATACGTTCACTAGATTGCACATTAACTTCGCGGAATCTGCAAAGATGTCATAAATATATTCTTAAGCACGCTCATATGTCCACATCTACATTTATAATGTAATATCTTTTAATGAAATTCATGTGGTACAATACGTTTTTGTATCTTCGTTTCCTGTGAAATTCAAGCCCTAAGTTGATACAAACTGTAAGCATGAAAGATTTAGCAATTAAGGCGGCGCCGACAAGACTGCATAACAATAGAGCAAAAGAAACTTCATTCAATATATTTTATTCGAATGGGGGAACAAGTAAAGGCTTACCCCTCCGCTGGTTCCAAATGTTAGCAGATGTTTGTAGCGAGCCAAATCCTTTGGGTGTGCTTAAGGGTGTGGTTTTCTTTGGTCAGGATAACATAATTTAAGTCATAATCGTCCAGCTGTCTTACAGCCCTTTTGGGGATTCGCATAACTCCAATCTCTCTTCGCATTTTAAGGAGAATTTCCAAAATATTTTTTCGAAGAAGCTCTTATCAACCGATATCCCAGCATGCGAAAAGGTTGGATTTTATTAAATTAACTCTTGCCTACTTTTGTTTATTTGTTTTTATTTTCTCATTTCAACAAAAATTTCTCACAACAAGCGCTTGATGATTGACAGCAACATTTTATTTCACTTTTGCGACGGTTTTTTCGAAAAATGTTCATGGTACGTAAGCACCAAACATAGAATTTGCAATTGAAAAGAGAAAATTTTATATGATAAACTTGAAAAAAAAAATCATAAGTTAATTGTTGTTAACTCGACGCTATTTAGGCGTGCACAAGCACGCAAAGATTACACAGCTGAGATTTCTTGATGCTGCAGAAAGCAGTGAAAAAAAAAATAAATAAAAAAACGATACCTTAAAAAAATACTCATACATTTGAAATAAGAAGAAGAAAGATATTGAAAGAAAAGTTAAACAAAATTAATTTGAAGCACTTTCAGACGCAGTAAAGTGAGTGGCACTCACAGCATTTGCACTCGTAAGCAAGAGTGATGGGTAAAACAGAGGCACAATAGCACCATATTGTCATTAACAACAATAGCAGCAACACCATCATCTTCTGCTTCCTCTACTTCTTCCTCAATGCAATCAACATTGGCCATCAACGTCAAATGTATATTGCAAACACCATCGCCATCAACAATGTTGCTCGGTTTGTGGTGAGGATATCCTCATTCAACGACGTCAGACACTCCCATTTGCAGACACTTAGAATGTATGTGTACCCTGCAGCGAAAACACCAAACTAGTCAAAAGAAAACTAGTTCACAACTACACTTTCCGAACATCTATCAAATGAAATTCGGAAATAGGGAAATCAAATTCAGAAAAGTTCAAATGTATTGCAGAAACTGACAAAATAAATTCACAAAAGGGCTAAAGAAGTTTATAAAAAGGGTTAAGCTATTTTTGGTGAAGCAAATAAGTTTCAGAAAAATCAAATTAAATTCAGAAAATGGCACTTGAACGTATTTGAAAGTATTTTCGAATAGGCAAATTAATTTTAGAAAATTGTAAATGAAATTAAGATATAGACAAATAAAGGTTTGGTAAGCGCAAATATATTTCAGAAAGCAGCAAATGAAATCAAATTTGGAAATGGTCAAATAAAATTCCTGAAAACTCAAATGAAATTCATAAAAGGATAGATAAAATTCATAAAGCGTCAAATCTATTTCAGAAAATGGTAAATAAAATTCAGGAAATTCGCAAAACGACAAATAAATTACAGAAGGGGACAAATGTATTCAAGGAAATGAAAGTCAGAAATGGTAAAATTAAATTCAGAAAAGTTCAAATATATTACAGAAAAGGTCAAAGAAAGTTAAGTTATCTCTCCCCATCTTCATAGAAATCCGGATATAATGAAAACGGTCCTTAGTTGAATTTGCTAATTTCACCATTAGGCATTGTCACCACCGAAGGAAGACAGCTGGCTGAGTAGTTAAGCTTAGGATTCATACCAGTTGTGTGGTAATTACTAGTTGGTTTGACTGTAGGGTCAATGTGTAGACATGCATGTGAAGCTAGTGTTGGGATGTAGCTGAGAAGTTCACCCATTCACTTACTTTTACGACGTATGAATGTAGCTCAGTCGCTTTTGCTGATATGATACGCATGGTTGCGTTTCAACGACGGCGACAATGCAAGTGTGCAATATTTTGCTGCAAGTATTTGCTTACAAGTTTTACAAGTAGTCACTTTTACATATACATACATGTGCACAGTTTTGCGCAAAACAAAAGCAGAAGGTAATATAATCTCAACAGCTGATTAGATTTTTTTAATTAAAATTTGTTTTAAACTGTCAAATTTGCTTTCAATTGGTTTGTTCACATTTTAACATGTGCTGGGCCATTTTGACATTGTAGAGAACCGATTTCCAACATGGCCGAGGTGCTCTTACCTGTTTTACTATGTCATGCTAGGAGAAAATTTCTGCTTGATTACCAAGCATAACACATAAATAGAGCAATTGTGTTTTTGCTGGGTATTCATTTGAGCTCGCTAAAGATCAAAATCACAAGACGGATGGTTCTCTGAGCTTATTTCAGAGTTTTTCAGGAAATACAATTTTCTCTCAGGAATATGCCTTGGAATATCTAGAGCCCAGGCCAAAGATTGCACTCTCTGGCGGTTTTTTAACAGTTTTTCGATAGGAGAATAGAAACACGAGTTTTTAGGTCTGCGGTATAAACAATCTTTACTGAAGGCGCTAATTAGCTGTCTAGTAGTAAGGGCCCACTTGGACAATATAAAGTCGGTCGTGATAACCCATGAACAAACGGTGACGTTCCCAATTACTTTAACCCTAGAAAGCTAACCTTTGCTCACTCCCTATAAAACCTAACCATTCGTCGATTCGACGAACATTCTTTAAAATACTTATTTCTAATATAGTTATTCAAGTTTTGGTTTCATTTATTGTACGCATATGTGTACCAGTTTTTAATCCTCGAAATAAAACCTTATTTTTTTTAAATTTGGAACAATTCAGATATATTTTTTTAAGTAGTTTAGAAAGGCAGTCTTAAAAAGGGACAGAAAATGTCTAACAGCGTATTCGTCGAATCGACGATGGTTACATTTCTAGGGTTAAGAAATACTTCATTCTAAAGCATAAAACGTACTTCTATCCCGGATAAGGAGCCGAAGAATCGAGTACTTCAAGGCCGAAGTACATTCACCTAGTTCTGGTAAAATTTGCACAGCTAGGCATGAATTGACTTGCTGATTCTACGTCGCCATCCTTTTTGCAACTTCAGCAGGAAGGGTTTTCCAATATGTTGAGACGCACAGCGTGTACTCCCATGGGTGGGTGCCTCTTCAGAAAGCTGATCACCATGGGCAAGTGAGCACGACGTAATGAGCTGCGCAGATCGCAAAAAATCAAGAGACCTAAAAACTTTTTCGGGAAACATAATTCTCGGCTTAGTGCTCAGTTGTATTGTTAAAAATTTTGGATCACCTTGACCTTTTCAAATTAAAGAAAGTACTACTTGAAAGAGCAGACTCTTCTGACAGCAAAGTCCATATGATCCACCGCTATTAAACTGCCAGTTTTTTAGGAATTCCGTAAAAAGAGATTTCTGAAAATTTTGGTATTGGGCGTGCTGCTATGAAATATTGGCAAAAAGGATAACTAAGGTTTTAAAGCTAGGGTGGGAATCCTCCTCCACTAGATCTATACAGTGGAGTTTAAATATTTCAACAGTTCCACGGGATTAATATCGTTGAGTTCTGAAAGGTGCTTTTAAAATGGAGTTCCAATAAATTTAAGTTGATGAGTTTGAGAGTATGTTGTAGTCCAATTATTCTAATCTAAATATTTTCCTTATTTTCGACACCTTCAGAATGGATGAAGATTATATTTCGCTGGCTAGAATTAAGTTTAAGTAGATAGTTCATCGTGTTTTCAAATACAACGCAACGAGAAGTTAGTCCAAGTGAGCTCTAAAACGATTTTGTAGAGCTGCTAGCAGTTATAGTTCTTTAGAAGGGCTGGGCATTCATTATATCTCAAAAACTGAAAAAGGTGATAAATTGATCCCGCTGCAATTGTATTGCACCACACTGTACCTGTATATGGCAACTATTATCCTAACTTATTCTTGCATTAATGGGACGCGAAAAAGCATTGAAAATGTATTTGGGGTATATGCATTTTGATGTTGCTATGAGACACATATTTGTTGTTGTTATACCTTTCATGAACATGAAATGGTATTATAACTTTGGTCGGATAGAGCCACCAATAAGTATACCGTAATGATCAGGGCGATGAGCTGAGTCGATTTAGCCATGTCCGTCTGTCTGTTTGTTTAGTTTTTGAGATATCTTGATGAAATTTGGTATGGAGCCGCCATTTTGCATGAGATTAATCATTTGTCGGAATCAGCAATACAACGCATAGCTCCCATACAATCGACAGTTTCGATAAATGGGTTTTTCGGATATAAATTTTGGAATTAAAAAGCTAGGAACGTAAAGTTTTGCAGGTTTGGTAAGTGTATGTTGGGTTATGTATGTAATGTGTGTAGTGAAAATCAGCCAGATAGGACCTACACAACATACAGCTCCCATACAATCGATTGTTTCGATAAATGGGGTTTGGGCTATGTATCTTTAAATTATCAGTTTTGCAGAGTTTTTACTAATTGTGAGTAAGGATCGGACACTTAAAACCGTGATGCGTATTCATGAAAGGTATAAAGTCTTCGGCACAGTCAAAGACAGCCCTTTCCCTTCCTGTTTTGTTTGTGACTGTTTGACTATTTGTCTGCTTGTGTGTTTGTTTGAGGACGTTGCGTGTTCGTAACTACTTTGTAGCAGCGGTGTTGCACAAAGTGGCTACAGTTCACGCATGCTTGGTTGCCTTATATCCCACATACACCACACACTCCCCCAAAATTTATTTTGATTCAACCATTAAAAGTTGTAAGCACCGACCATGACCATGTGAAACGGATTCACACATCTACCACGATATGTAAATATGAGTTTGGCTCTCGTTATACCCATATTTAAGCTCATACCACCCATAATTCATTAATTTACATACCTACATACACACTTGAAGACATACAGTTACACAAAGCAATTGCGGATCATGGCAAACTTGAATATTTATTGCTCTCGCAAATGCTATTTGATTGCAAGTCAGGAATGCAATCCTCTTTTATGGTTTTGCTAGCGCTTGTTTGTCTGTGCGTAATTCTGTATAACCTCTTATGGTGCTTTAAGACCAGGACTTGGTTATTTCTAATGTGAACTTCTGTATTAGGAATAGCCAGCCATTTGTCTATTCCCCTCCTCTTCGTCCGAATATTATTTCCAATATCTCCCATTTCAGTGATTTATAAGATTTTAGCACGACAATTCAGAACCAGAAAGGTAGGGTAGAGCTTGTAATAGTTTAAGGGTGTGGAAGTTGTAGGTCATACTTATACCTTTCATGAACATGAAATGGTATTATAACTTTGGTCCGATGTTTGTAAGTATGAGAAAACGAAGAGATAGACCCACCAATAAATATACCTAGGGACACGATATCCAATGGAAAGTATTGATGCTGTACTCATTCGAAGTATCGCTTTACAAGTATCGGGTATCTGATAGTATCGCAACAAAACGACTCGATACTCAAAGTATCGATTTTAAATATACCGATAACAAGTAGTTCAATAACGAAATACAAAATTTGTACCTTAAAATAGATATTGGTAAATAGGTAATTGGAAGACGTAGCTTACTCTATACATCCTAACAATAAAAAAATAATAATTTATATAAATATTATAATTTATATACGAAAAATGTAAATTATAGTTAGAAATGAATTTCCATCAAAATTTTCAGGGTTTTTCTCGGAATTTTTTGATTTTTTGGAGTATGCAGCCCATTTAATTTCAGTACAGAAAAATTGTCCCGTTTTTCCCCCTTTCCTTTTTTCGCAGCAGAAAGGCAAAACAAAATCAGTACATGTTGTAATGATCATCGATCAACAGCAACTTTTTAATTTGCAGGCGTCTGCCTGTTCCGACTAAATTGACTGTCAATACTTCGGCGCTGATTTTCCTTCGATTCGCCGCACAAGTTAGAGAGGGACAACCATCAGAGCAGGGCTTTTGATCTGTTAGTCCTTTCTATTGTATATTGCCACCATTCCAGTACAAAATATCGGTATCGAAGGGCAAAATTATCGATATGGTATCGTATCGTATCGAAATTCTGTCCCTAAGTATACCGAAATAATCAGGGCGGCGAGCTGAGTCGATATAGCCATGTCCTTCTGTTTCTATCCGTCCGTCTGTCTGTCTGTTTGATCGCAACCTGGTCCCTCAGTTTTTCGGGTATCACGATGTTATTTTGTATGGGGCCGCCATTTTGTAATATACTAATCATTGGTCGTAACGAACCAGATCGGACCAATACAACTCACGGGTTATGACCCATAAAACTTGCAATTTAAGAGCTAGGAACTTAAAATTTTGCAAATTTCATACATTTCATATACGTAAAGTGACTAGTGAAAATCAGCCAGATCGGATAAACATAACATATAGCTCCCATATAATCGATAGTTCCGATAAATGGTTTTTGGGCTCTAACTATGGAAATTTAATAGCGAGGAACACAAAATTTGGCAGCTACAGTACTTATTACATATATAATATGTTTAATGAAAATCATCTAGATTGGACCAATATATCGTTTATCCCCCATACAATACATTTTTCCGATAAACGGGGTTTGGGCTATGTATCTTCAAATTAACAGGGTAAGACCATCAAATTTTGCAAAGTTTGTACTTATTGTAAGTAAATATCGGACACTTAAAACCGTGATGCGTATTCATGAGAGGTATAAAGCCTTTAGCACAGCCGAAGACAGTGCTTTCCTTATTTGTTTATATTAGAATTTTATTAGTTTACATCCAACTTGCTGAACGTTTTTTTTATATAGGCTACAGAGCTATGTATGTGTCTTATTTCAATAGGCCTCGCAGGAGGGGCCAACACTCCATGGATACAATAATTAAGAGGCCATGATATTCATAAAGCTTTTGTAAATTTCTGTTTCAACCCACGCTCAAATAACGCCATTGTTAGAGCAAACCAACAATTATAGCTAAAAACAAGTAAGGAAGTCTAAGTTCGGGTGGAACCGAACATTATATACCTAGTAGTGATCTATTATGTCTACCCAATTTACGCAGGTCTAGTTTAATACTTTCAGTTCGTATTTGCGTTCAAATAGACAGACGGACAGACAGATAGACGTATCAAGAGACGGACATGCCTACATCGACTCAGCTCATCCTCCTGATCATTTCAGTATACTCGTACGTACAAACATTTCATGTTCATGAAAGGAATGAATATCAAAAGAGATATACAACTTCGCTTTTGCAGTGAGGTATTAACTACTTGCACGGATATTTTACTTTTCATCCTGAAGGTTTTGATATACAAGGTGGCGCAAAAGTAAGCTTCCGATGTTCAGCATATCGGTTGTGGCACGTGCAGTATGTGCTGGTGCACCGTCTTGTTGGAACCACATGTTTTCCAATCCCAATTCATCAAGTTGCGGCAAAAAGAACTCGTTGATCATTGCTCTGTAGCGCTCACCATTCACAGTAACCGTTTGGCCCCGACCGATTATTGGTCAAATAAATAGTCAGCAATATTCCGCGTTCTGGAGCAGTGTAGCGTAACATTGTTTATTAACGTGTATTTCGCATGTGTTTACTACACAAATGTCTAAACAGAACTGACTTTAGGGGCCAATCGCAAAATGTATAGCATTTTCTGATAGGAGGATTACTTTTGCGCCACCCTGTATATACAAAACACGTTTAGTGAAGTATGAACTCGGAATGAGTCGCAAAAGGAGTATGTGACTAATGCCAGTTTTGATCACTTTATCTGAGTTGCACTGTTTGCTTTCTGTTGAGAAATAAATGTAATAGATGTAAAAGCAACTTGAATACTATAATATTTCATATACTCAAATCACCTTGTTATTGAATACACAGTATGTATTTCCATACGAAACAGATATATGTACAATCTTGATATATGTAGATTTCTATGCTATTATATTATACATGCTAAAAATCAGTTCATTCCTAATTAAACGCTCGTATAATAAAAACGTGTCCATCTTTTTATTTCTTGTGGCTGTGACTTCTACTTGGATTTGTTCATCCTCCACTACTGCCAACATAGGTTATGGGCCCAGATCCCGCATATAAAGTTTAGAAGTTGTTAAAAAGAATTATATGGTTGATTTTTTATTGTAACGAGTGCGCGAGTTAGAGAATCGAAAATGAATTCAAACTATCAAATTGAAAAGCTTAACGAAAGCAATTATGATACTTGGTGCATGCAAATGCGCAGCATTCTTGTGAATGCAGACCAGTGGAACATCGTAAATGGTGAGCTTGTACGTACCACTGAGAATGGCGTTAAATGGGATAAAGATGACCAGAAGGCGCTGGCGAACATCATTTTGTGTATTAAATCAACGCAGTTGACCAATGTAAAATCTTGCAAGACATCGGCGGATGCTTGGAAGAAGCTTCGAGAAATCCATATGCCTAGTGGACCTTTACAGAAGGTATCTCTGTACAAAAAACTGTTAAGTTGCAGTATGTCTGCAAACCAGAGCATGTCAAACTATTTAACATCGTTCGTCGAAATAGTTGACAAGTTAGCAGAGGTAAATATAGAATTGAACGAAGAATTAAAAGTTATTATATTGCTGTCCAGCTTACCCGCTGAGTATGAGAACTTTGTAGTTGCCATCGAAACCCGAGATGCCTTGCCGTCGTTTAATGCGCTCAAAATCAAGCTTTTAGAGGAAGGTACTCGAAGGGAACAGCATCAGTCACATCAGGAAACTACAACGCAAGCGATTTTCAATCAAGTAAAAGAGACAAATCCTAGTTCAAAAAAGAATAACTTCAAAGGAAAATGTTATGGCTGCGGGAGGCGCGGGCACACTATGTCTCAATGTAAAAGAAAAGGTCAACAAGGCAGCGAACAAGAACGTGCTAAAAACAACAAACTTTCGTACGCTGCATATACTGCAACCACAGGTGTAAAAAGTGATCAGCATGCTTGGTGCATTGACAGCGGAGCTACGTCACACATGTGCTGCGACATAAATATGTTTGTCTCGTTAGTCGAACAAAAAGAAAAAATTGTTTTAGCGGCAGACAATTGCACTTACTCGCAAGGTGTAGGTACGGTAATAATCAAGACAAATTATTGCAATATAGAGTTGAGAGATGTATTGTTTGTTCCTTCACTCAACATGAATTTCTATTCAGTAAGCAAAGCAATGCAATACGAGAATACAGTGGCATTTAAGTATAATTTTGCAGAGATCAAAGACAAGTGCGGTGTAATGCTAATAAAAGCAAAGTTAAAAAATAATTTGTTTATTTTCAACGCGCATGAGGTATCTAATTCGGCAAAATTATTTAATGCAAATACTATAAAGTGGCACAATCGCTATGGCCATTTAAATTTCGAAAGTATGCGAAAAATTGTGCAAAAAGGTCTAGTTCGCGGACTTGACGCAACAACAATAAACACAAAAGCAAATTGCGATACTTGTTGTAAGACCAAATTAAGTGCAGTGCCATTTCCAGTAAACAATGAAATTAAAACAAAGCAAATATTAGAATTGGTGCATACGGACGTTTGTGGTCCAATCAATGTAAAATCTGTGGGTGGCGCACGATATTTCTTAACATTTGTAGACGATTTCTCGCGTATGATTTTTATATACTGTATAAAGGAAAAGAGTGAAGTTTTCCAAAAATTTAAAGCATTCAAAAATATGGTCGAATGCCAAACGAAATATAAAATAAAATCTCTACGGAGCGATAATGGAAGAGAGTATATCAACAAAGCGTTTACTGACTTTTTAGAAGAAAGCGGAATCAAAAGGCAATTGAGTGTACCATACACGCCGCAGCAGAACGGCGTCGCAGAGCGAGTAAATCGAACTATTGTTGAAATGGCCAGAAGCTTATTAGTGCACGCAAATTTAGAAGAAGAACTGTGGGGAGAGGCAGTGCACACTGCTGTTTACTTGCGCAATCGCTCTCCTACAAAATTGTTGAATGATTGTACGCCGTATGAGGTTTGGCACAATAAAAAGCCGTCGGTAAAGCACTTGAAAATGTTTGGGGCGCGTGCATTTGCATTAGATAAAACACAAAACAAAAAGTTCAGTGCAAAAGCAAAAGAATATGTGTTTGTCGGGTATTCTTATGTGGCCAAAGCTTACCGTTTATATGATAGACAAAATAGAGAAGTAATCGAAAGGCGTGATGTAAAATTTATTGAAACAGAAAATAATGTGCCAAAAAGCGTAAACAATAACAACAATGACGAAGTAGACATGGCTACGTTTATCATGAACGATGAAAAGATTTCGTGCGAAGATGTTGATGCAGTTGATGATGGAGTTTTAAATTTTGAAAGTTGCGACGAGGAAGAAGCAGATGGCGATGCTGATGCAAATGTCGAAGGTGAAAATGTGGTAGCAGATGGCGATGATAATGACACAAATGATGAAGAAGAGGCAAGCAGTTCTGACTCAGGTAACATAAATTCCAATCGTGGTAGGGGTAGACCAAAATTTATTCGCACAGGCGAAGTAGGTCGTCCGCGAAAAGAGTACCAAACGCTAAACAATATGCAATATGGGGTAGATTTTGAAACGCCTCAGACGGTCAAGCAAGCATTATCTGGTAAAGATGCCGATGAGTGGGAAAAATCAATGCGTAAAGAATACGCCGCGTTAGTTGCGAACAATACATGGTCAGTTGTTGATCTCCCTCATGGACAAAAAGCTATCGGTTCGAAATGAGATTAATTTACAATATGTTAATACAAATGAAAATGTATCAGATATTTTCACAAAGAATTTACAAAAACAAAAGCATTTAAAGTTTGTCAAATTGCTTGGTCTAGATTAAAAATTAATCATTGAAATAGTATTCACCTTGAGAAAGAGTGTTGAGAAATAAATGTAATAGATGTAAAAGCAACTTGAATACTATAATATTTCATATACTCAAATCACCTTGTTATTGAATACACAGTATGTATTTCCATACGAAACAGATATATGTACAATCTTGATATATGTAGATTTCTATGCTATTATATTATACATGCTAAAAATCAGTTCATTCCTAATTAAACGCTCGTATAATAAAAACGTGTCCATCTTTTTATTTCTTGTGGCTGTGACTTCTACTTGGATTTGTTCATCCTCCACTACTGCCAACACTTTCGTTAAAGCATGTTCAATGAAGGTACTAATTGTAGCCGTAAAGGAGTGAACGGTTCCTGTCGGACCGGTATATTTCATTCCCATATAGGTATAAAAAATAAATTAGAATGGACTTAAAGAAATATTATGGCCATAAGTGCCTACTTGGTATCAATTGCAGACCACTGTAGACGAAAGGGACTAATCGCGGCCACTCTCTTTAGAGATAAGTAGTACAACTTTTTGCTGGGTAAATAACAAACTGTTGTATCATTTCGAAGATTTACAGCAAATATCAAAAACGTGTAAGCTGCTCATAGCTCTAGCTTCTATTTGCCCTGTGATAGAACACATACGAGAGCAGTTTGAGAGTTCGGTGACTTTTTGAATGAAAAATAATGTTATTCTCCAAAAAACTGGAAATATTTAATCCAGAATTTTTCAGATATTTATATGCTTTGCAAATAATTGGTTTTTTAAGACTCTGTTTTAGTGATTATCTCTTGATGTGACTCGAATCACTTACGACCATTTGTTGGTTTGGAATTTATATTCGAACTCTAGGGCAGTGCTAGATAAGCAGGTTACTTCTGTGAGAGCCTTTTAAATCATTTTAGACAATCTCTAGTCAATAACAAAAACACTTACACAATTTTAAGACAGTGTGGTATTCGGTGGGCTGCCTCGCATCTCTAGTCTCGAAAAAGAGTCGGTACCATGCAGTAAAATTGCAAACGAGTCTTCAATAAAGGCAATCTTGAGCTACACACTTCATAAATCGTGATAGTTAAAAGACCCTTTAAAACATCAGATATCGATAATCACTTTCCCGAAACCAGAACTGCTATTAAACTATCCAAAATGAAATGGATAGGAACTAGCCAATGGAAAGCTACAGAAGTTACCCTTGTGGGTTGGGAGTTAAGATATGTCCGAGGCGCGTATGGAGAATAAAATCCACCAAATCGCTACGCCTGCAGTCGGGCTGGTACCGCAAGGTATTTGTAACGGATTGATTTCTGGCAAAGGACTGTCAACTTCAGTTTTGTTTTCTGTTTTCTCCATCACGCACAGTGCCGCGACTCCATACAAAAGATGGACAAAAATAGGAGTGGTCCGAATTGGCTGAAACTTCACACCTTAAAGTATTATGCCACGCTAATTTCAAAAATGAAATCGGTTTTTCTGTACCGGTTACTCATTTCGATAAAACCGAATTTTGTAAGAAAATAGTTATTGCGGACATGTGTTGATAAATATAAGTAGAATGAGTCGTGAGAATGGGCCGAAACTTCACACCTCAAAGGACTATATCACGCCAGTTTCAGAAAAAAAATCTTTTATTCAATCCCGGTTACCAATTAATTTAAAACCATTTTTTTTTTACAATTTGATAAAAAGGTAAAATAAGCCATAATCATCGTAGACATATGTTTATAAAAAGCGAAGTACTCGCCAGAACTGATCAAAAAAACCGGATTTTTGCACGTTATTATACAAGGTGGCGCAAAAGTAAGCTTCCGATGTTCAGCATATCGGTTGTGGCACGTGCAGTGTGTGCTGTTGCATCGTCTTGTTGGAACCACATGTTTTCCAATCCCAATTCATCAAGTTGCGGAAAAAAGAACTCGTTGATCATTGCTCTGTAGCGCTCACCATTCACAGTAACCGTTTGGCCCCGACCGATTATTGGTCAAATAAATAGTCAGCAATATTCAGCGTTCTGGAGCAGTGTAGCGTAACATTGTTTATTAACGTGTATTTCGCATGTATTTACTACACAAATGTCAAAACAGAACTGACTTTGGGGCCAGTCGCAAAATTTATAGCATTTTCTGATAGGAGGATTACTTTTGCGCCACCCTGTAGATGTGTTCTATATATCAAAACGTCAAAACAACGTCTATCGGGTTTGCTAGTATATTATAAAACGGCCAAAGCAAACCACGAATTGCAGCATTCCTTTGTAAAACTGAGAGACTAGTTTGTGTTCAAATAGACAGACGGACGGAGAGACGGCCATGGCTAAATCGACTCCGCTCATCTTGCTGATCATTTTAGTGAACTTTTCTCTTCTTGTTCTCATACTTACATACATTTAATGTTTATGAAAGGTATGAAAATCAAAAAAGATATATAACTTCGCTATTGCAGTGGGCTATTAACTACGTGCCCGAATATTTCGCTTGTGTGTTTCCCGATTTGGCTAATTTTTGGCAGGAGTATAATACATACTACTGAGAAGCAGCTGACCAATTTTCATTGAAATATCAAAATCGAATTATAAGCAATTGACTTTGAAAATAGCAGAAATTTTATGCTGAAAAGTGGGCGGCGCCACGCCTACTTCTTCGAAATTTTAAAAATTTTTTTGCGGCCGAGTTTTTCTTAAAAAGCTTATTATGTGTGCAAAATCTAATTGATATAACTTGCTTAGTTGTAGAAATATCGCTCTTTAAATTTTACAAACAAAATTTTCAGAACTATGTTAAAAAACTGGGCGTGGACATTAACCGATTTCGCCCAATTTTACAGCAAACAGTTACCTTTATATATAGAACATTATCACCATATTTCGTTTCCACAAATCAATTTTTGGCGGAGTTGTGGCATAAAAAGTTTTGTGGAATAGTCCACTATAAAAGGGGCGGGGCCACGCCCATTTTCGAAAATTTACAGTTTTTGGATTTCTTTGTTTACGGAAACTTTAAAACTGAAATATAAATGATGTAAAGCTATTTTACGCAAAGTTATTGCCTATTTAATATATCTACGATCCTTTTGAAAATCTTTCATATAAAAGTGGGCGTAGACCTGAACCGAACTCCCCCTTTTTTTACTGGAACATACCTTGCATACCTGCAAACCTGCGTGCTGAATTTCGTTTCGATATCTTGAACGGTTTCTGATTTATGATTAATATTATTTCTAAATTTGACTTAATCAAGTTATCGTGTTCACAGACGGACGGACGGACATGGCTTAATCAATTTCTCTTTTCGTCCTGAACATTTTTAAATGTATAAGTCAATATCTATCTCGATCCGTTAATGTCGTTACGCACTGCCGTTACGCGACTAAAGTTAATATACCTTGTGTGCGAAGCACTACTAGGTATAAAAAGGCCTACATAGGTAGTCTCCGCCTACATAGGTAGACTGCAAGTTTTATAGGTAGTAAAAGGTTTATAGCGCTTTTTAAATAAACTTTCCCTTTGATACTGCAGGGGCATTCATTTTTTATGTGAACATGCAAACAGCCAACAAGCCAGGAATAGTTTTGCCTCAGTGAATTCAGAACCAAGTCAAGCCTTAAGGTGACACCATCAAGGTCACGATGTATGATGTTTCCTGATAGATCCTTTAAAGGTGGACACAGCAAAAGTTTTCTCCTGGGTGGAGTATGGATCGTTATACGAATGAATGAAGCTGCTCCGGCCCAGCAGGTATACAGAAAGGTCCCGCCTTTGAAAGCAGGGAGAAAGGATGTTGGTCCAATTTCCGACTAGCGCACTATGTGGCACGGTGAAACCCGTTGAAACTTATATTTTAGGTAAGCAAGTAAGGGATCTATTTCGACACCCTTCTGCACCAATGGAGTAAGGAGTCATGAAGTTGAAACAGAGCTATTCAGCTGTCGTGGGAATAGCTACTCCTAGATATCAGACTGTCTCGGATTTTGGTAGACTTAGGGCCGTTTTCTCAATCTATATGCCTTGTTAATTAACATTTTTTATACAGCTTTATAGATTAAAGTTTACTTGAGAAAACGGCCCTTAGAGGTATTGTTTAAAGATAACCCTGACTGTCACATCTCCATCGTATCATTGTTAGTTGGCTGTCATAATATTTTGTTGCTGCATATAAATAAAGGCCTTCCACAATCGCCACGAGCTATAACAAGAATATTATATCCGGCAGAATAGGGCAAGTGTGTTCTATATTTCAATATTGACGTCCAGCAATACGTCCCTGAAGAAACTTTGCAATTCCATGTCGAAGTTATTTAATGATGAGCGTACAAACATACACACATACAGACCGGCAGAAATTAGCAGAATTGTTCCTTTCGTTTCATTTGCTCTATTTAAGACTATTATATACAGACATGGGCTGGTTCCAAAATCACACTATTTTAAGCTTAAACTTTTATTGCCACTACTGTATAAGCGTGAAAAATTTTATTATAACTTTAAAATGGGCCTCTAGCAATGTATCGATGAAAATTACATTTAATTTTGTGCAGCAGTTATTGAGTGATGCGCGAACAAACATACAGACAGACAGACGAAGTTGTTGTTTTCGCTGCTATTACTCTAGTAAAAACCTGACATATATACTTTTTAACATTTATAATGTGCACACAACAGCCTATTACATATTTTGTCTATGTGAAAATATGCAAGAAATAGCGGTTGACCCTAATACACCCAGCGTGCTTAAACCGACAAAGTATAAATACCTAAATAAAATTTCCCAACGTAGGATCTTTATAAAAATTGCTATTATTAACTTAATGCGCCCCAAAACAAATTTAAAATTATTTTGTTTACAACTACAATTACTCAACTACTATTACTTACCACGTTGATTGTTTGTTGTTGCCGCTGTTGTACTGCCATTATTGCCAATATTTGAATTTGAATTCGATGAATTACTATAGAAATTATTTGAACTATTGGTGTGACCATTCGAATTTCTATTAGACGATGTTAACGGTGAGCCAACAATATTGTCAACATCTCCACTACCGACGGTGCCGTTGCCGGTGCTGGTGCCAGTGCTAACACAACCAACTGTTGCAACATGGCCAACAACATCGTTGTTGGCTGTAGTATTTGTATTGATATCTGTTTGTGTTGTTGTTGTCATGTTTTTTTATTATTTACGAAGAATATTATTTTTGTTATACAAAACTTGTAGGCTGGCAACCCCAGCAGGCAAGCAGGAGGCAGGCAGTTATTTGCTGTCCGCCTCTTTTCTCGTTTTTTGCTGTGCACTGTGTTGACCAGCAGCGTACAACACCCCTATTAAATGGAAATTGCTGAACTCGCTGGCAAATAGCTTGAGAGCGCTTCCAAGTCGTTTGCACTTTTGGCCGCAAAACAAAAACTGTGTAAAATATTAGGGAGAAAATTGGCAAAAGAGTTTTGCCAAGGTACGAAGTTAATGGAAAGGTGAATTCATAGCAATTCTGCAGCCTGTCGTGCTTATTTTTTCTTTATTACACTTTTTCATATTTGTATTTTTTGTTTTTGTTTTTTTTTTTGTAACGCTTTTGGCTTTATTGTGCCATAGCAGTAATGTTAGGGCTAGCTGAGCCCAGTTTTATTTCGAGCGATTTGCAGCGTCATCGTCGTAATATTTGCACATTTGACAGCTGTTACATTTGTTAGTAGTGTTGATTTTACAGTTGTTGTTGTTATAGTAACAGCATAACCTACAATTTTTTTATAAGCTATTGTTCGTGTTCACTGGGTTAGTGCTTTTGTGAGAGAACCGTTGATTTTTTTTTTTTTTTTCACTAAACTAATTTCACTTTCCACTTAAAATTTGTTGTTTACCCTGAAATTAAAGCGTGAAAATTTTAGTTAGTCATAGAAAGCAAGGTAATAACTAATTATTCCTATACATAATTATAAAAAATATTTCGTAAACAGTAGGTGTGATTTGAATAGCAGACATCGGCAAGCTGTCTGCAGTAAGCACTTAACTAACCACCCAAGGTTAATAAGCTTAGTGAAATTCCATTAACATTTCCACTAATATTGGGGTTTTGAGTGGAACATCATTTTTATTATTGGTCAAAATTTTAGTTGATTGTGAGTGGAGCTTCACTTTCAATAGCGCTAAAATTAATTTTTAATGGAACCTAATCTTCATTAGCGTTAAGATTACTATTTACTGGAGTTTTGTCTGCATTAGCATTGAAGAAAACTCTTACAAATTTCTATTCAAACCAATTTTAATGGATTTTTTTAATGCATAAAAAGATTACCGAATGTCTTACTGGTACTGAAATTCCATTTTTATTGCCACTAACAATGGATTTTTGAGTGGAACATTGTTTACATTATCACTAAAAATGTTGTTGACTCGGAATGGATAATCACGCTCATTAGCACAGAAATATATTTTTAATGGAACCATGTCTTCATTACTAATCAGATTTATATCTAGTGGAGACTTGTCTACATTAGCATTAATGAAAACTCACATAAGTTTCCATTAAATCCCGTTTTAATGAATTTCGCAGCATAAAATGTGTAAACAACAACAAATATAAATCTGGGTAGCAGTTGAGTTGAACTTCCATTAGAAATAAATTTTAGTGTTATTGAAAGTGCATCTCCATTCAAAATCAACTTTGTTAATGGAAATATAGTATAATGTTCACTTAAATAAAATGTTGATTGATAATGAAATAATAAAAAACGCGCTATCACTCAGCATTTATTTTTAGTGAAATTTCACTTTATGCAGCACTTAAATTTGAAAACTACCTAGCTGTCGTAAATCATCATTGATATCTCAAATTTGTGACTAAACTTGACATATATTGGAAAGATTTTCCGTCATCCGTTGTCAAATTTGGTTTTGTAACAAACCGGTTTCGGCGTTGAGCGATCTTCAGTGTTTAGTTTCCTTCTACGAAGCGAAACGTTGAGACGTTTCTGAAATGACATCTATTGCGTACGTCTCCAGAAAGCCTTAATTGGTTATTATTAAATGTGGCGAGAGAATAGATGACGGTTGTACTAACAAAAAATTTTATTTATCAATTTTTGAAACCAAGGTATGAAAATGTTACCAAATTTATAGTTTATTGTATAATTTTTCAACTCTCACCAATAAACAGAACTAAATGCTTAACGAGTACAAAATAAAGAGAAAGGAGGAATAAGCATAGCACAACAGCTGCGCCTAACGCTCTAACCTCACAAATTTACTATGGTTTGAATCAACAGCATCCAAACCACAAGACGGTGGTCGTGGCACTTGAACTGTCAAAAGCGTTTAACACCATCGACCTTGGCACACTCCTAAACGATCTGGAAGAGTCACCGGTCCCTGCTGGCTTAAAAAGGTGGACCGTTAACTACCTTAACGGCCGGGAGGAGTGAGATTCGACAGGGGTAGACACAGGGTGGGCCCCTCCATTGACGAACTCTTTCTAAGATCAATTGTTATCTCCGCGACCAGATTCTTCTACGATCGAAATCTGACCCTAATCCCTACCAAATCGGCGGCGACTCTTGTTACGACGTGGAATGCGCAGATTTGGCAAGAGTTAAAAGTCCACGTAGATAGAGTAACTCTACTTACTATCAAACACCTCAAAATCTTGAGTGTAACGTTAGACAACGGCCTCAGCTTCGCTAGTCATACCACCGCAACCAGATTGTCAAGTCGCTTGCCGGAAGCACTTGGCGCTAAAGACAATGAAACATAATTGACATCCAACCACCCGAAATAGCTGAAAACAAGAGCGTCCTTTCGAGGCAGACTAGAGTCATGTTAGCACAACTTCTTTTTAGATTTTATAATAGGTTGAACTCTTATTTAGAAAATTTAGCGGCACCGCCCACATATGAGAAAAATAAACTGAATGTTTTAAAATCCACAACAAAAAACCCCTTTAAGTTATCATATCCAAATATATCAGGAGAGTTAGCTTTGATATAAGATAGATGAGCTATAAAAGGAAAACAATTACCAACAAAAAAAAATTTCCCAAAGTGGGCATATGCCACTTTATAGAAAAAATACGGCTCATATGTACAGTTATTTTCAATATAATAGTAGTGAAATTAAATTGGATATCGTTCAACGAAATAAAAAATAAAATTTTCATTTAAAATATAGTTAACTCTTTAACAGAATAGACATAAAAAAAAGATTGCAAAACTTATACAAAGTTCAGAAAAGTTAATAAAACGTTTAAAAATGTACATCAAAATTTCAATATTTTTGGGAAGAATTTTTAGAATTTTTGAGTACACAGTTTTGTAGCTCATTCAATTTTAGCATCATAATGTGCAAGTAAGAAGTACCTAAAAACTCCCCCTGAATGTTTAGAATTTTTTTTGTCAAGGATGTTGAGTCTTTTTTTCCATACAAAATTAATTTTTCTTCATGCGTTGTATGGAAGAAATCACACCCTTGACGAAAAAAATTCTGAAAACTCAGGGAAATTTTTGAGCCAGTTCTAACTTACACGATGTTATACTAGAATTGATTGGTCAATAAAACTAGTACGTACTCAAAAATTTTCTAAAACCTCTTCTCTTTTCTGGAAATTCTGGCAACAAAAATTTGAAGATTTTGATGGCCATTTTTTAAAGTTTAATTAACTTTCCTGAACTTTGTGTAAACTTTAAAATTTCTTTCTTTTCTGAAAATTAATTAAATCGTAGCTTCTTCTTATTTCTTCTTATTTTATTTTCACTACTATTGTATTGAACACACCTGTATATACTATTGTTTAGGCAAAACTGTATATATGTATGTTTCTACCTATTAAACATAATTTGTAATGGATAGGTGGTCGATTACAAGCAAGTGGTCGATTCGAATATACTGTACAGCTAACTGTTTACTATACTCGTGTATGTGTTATGTAAAAATTTACAAAGGTATTGTTTACTTTGGCCGTAAACGAATCACATAACACCTGCCGGTGGGTAAACGTAAACAAATGCCATACCATACTGGTACTGATAGAAGCTTATTGACGCTCTGTAAACAAATTACAAAACCCAACTTAGCCAAGTCGCCCTGTTGTAATTTTAAAATGCAAAGAAGTAAGGTTCAATAAACCGGCAAGAAAAGCAGGTGAGTCGGCGACAATGAAATTGCCAGTCAAGACACGTCCAATAGCTTGACAATAGATAAAGATTCAAGACGACATAGACGATAGATGGCTCCTAAAATATATTTTCGTTTGAGCAAAGTTGGAAAGGAGAAAATGCTTTAGAATTGCGTGCGTGTGTGTGTGTGTATGTAAACTCGTATCAGTCCAAATAAACGTCCATCAACTACTTAACAGGCTGATTTTTTAAAAGAAAAGTAGGGTCGCATTCTTTTTGTAACGGAGTTGCAATAAGAGGTTGACCCCGTCAACAGAAACTCTGAGCTTTGAAATGAAATGCATATCTTTCAATTAAGTGTTCCAAGATAACCCGCCGATTGTTGCGAAAATAAAATGAAAGGGTGGAAGGGGGTTTTATACTCCCAGTCGGAGGATCTGAAACAGGATAAGCAAATAATTAAGCATCCAGGAAAGGCGATACCGCAAAACCCCGAAACCCCCCAGTCTTCAGTTAGACCTCACTTATCGGGCGAACGTGCGATAGCCAGCCGTGGAAAAATAGTTATTATAGATTATAATCTATCATCCAAAATACTAAAAAAATAACAGCGGTAAGCCATCGGAAGGGTGACAGGATCGCTTAGATCGTGTCCAACTGACGCACAAAACTGGTATTTGCGTCCTGTTAGGAAGCCGAACTGCTAGAACTAGAGGCGGTATGGTCACAGTGCTATCCTAAATAAAGAACAGGGGTAAGCCATCGGAAGGGTGACAGGATCGCTTAGATCGTGTCCAACTGACGCCCAAAACTTGTATTTGCGCCCTGTTAGGGAGCCGAACTGTTAGAACTCGAGGATGTATGGTCACAGTGCTATCCTACGCGGACTCCCCGGTGTAGTTTCGAAAACAACAGACTATCTCACGCCTGAGTTAGACTTCAACATGGTGAGATTCTCCTGACTGGCTTAGAGACATAGTAAGCGGTTATAAATCACTGTAGCTATATAACGGGGCGTCAACGGATTGTGCTGTAGAAGCTGTAGTTTAGAGTTTTAGTTTAGTTTAGAGCAACTTAAAGTATCGTCTTTCAGATTCAGATAGTATCTTCGAAACGAAAGTTCTAGATATAGAGAAGGCCTGTGGTTTCTTGATGATGAAATATAAGTCCGCCAGCAATTGCAATAAGATGCTGAGTGCGCCTGCAAACTTCTCAAATATTACGCACGTCTGGGTTCCCGGGCACAGAAGGCAGAGGAACTAGCACGCGCTCGGGAGTCTTCCTTACCCGGCAGCACATCAATCAACCAACCAAAGTCAATATGGGCATCAAACGTGAACGACTTTGAGTACATATGTACATAAAAGGCTTCCATTTTGATTCCACATTTTGTTGAAGAAAGTAGTAAAGTCATTGCAACTTAAGCTTTTAAATAATTAGCTGGTTGGTCTTATTTGAATTCAAGACGCTTCAACTATTTCTTGGCGCAGAAAGCGGAAATAAAAAAAAAATAAAAATAATTACAGAAGATAAAATCAGAAAATCCCAAAGTGAGTATTTATCTTTAAAATAGCTTCATGCGAAAGTACGAGTATCAACCAAAGTAAAATTTAAAATGAAGGGTCGCGCTGCTGAATGGCATTCATTTTTACTGTGTTGAACCTATTATTTGGTTGCTTATGCTATATTTAGTACACAGCGAATGGAGCGAAAATTATCACTTTCTGTTTTACTTTACGAGGCACACGTAATAACAGCGGCTGGTGTAGAAACGACAGTAGAAGTTCACCTCCTCAATTAGCGCTTAACCGTGACTATTACGACCGAGCCGCACAACGATAACTGATGTTTACCACAAAACCACTGACTATATTCGTGATGAGCGTGATATGCGAATACAATCCGGATACCGGAGAAACAAACTTTGGGCGCTACAGGGAAGCTCCCTTTCCCACCGGATGGCGAAGTGTTAGTGGCACAGGCCTGACGTCCTTCCATTAATTGGCTGTGCTTCAAAATAAACAATTATCTACCAAGTTTATGACCTCGTGAATCCTCACCAAATGTTTGCTGTCTTATGATATGTCTCCCATGACACCAAACATCTCTTTAACTGCAGAACGTAGCAGACTTTTCTAATACTTTTGGAACTGCTTGTGTCCTAAGGCTTCTTAGAAGATACAATTCTCGGTAATGCGCATGACTATTTGATTTCTGAACCTCTACGCGTTGGCGACGGCGAATACCGAAGAAGATTTAATGATGAGCTGTATGCAGACACCGACATAGGTCAACGAAACTCCATTGACTAGGCCTTGCTGTGCAGATGAAAGAGGCTGCTCCGAACCAGAAGGCACTCGTGGTGGAAAGAGAGATAGGGGGAAACCACCACTTCGATGGAAGGACCAAGTGAAGACGGATTTGTTATCCCTTGGTGTTTTCAGTACCAGTTGACAGGGCGAAGAAACGACTGGCGCGCTATGTTGGACGGCCAAAACCCGTTTAAACGGCTAAGCGCTATTTAAGTAAGTGGACCAAAGCATAAAAAGGCAATAGACCAAGCGTACAAAAAGACCGTTTGAGCCAAATAAACCCAAGTGAAGAAGACAGACGTTCTAAAACGCTCTCCCATCTTAGACCTAATTCCTTAAATGGGCGTAAAAATTTACCATCCGGCATACTTAAAACACAAAACCTTCGCGACATGATCGCATATGGAAACGTACATACATAAATAGGAGGTATGTTCGTACGAGGTTTTTACGCGGAATACTTCCTTCCTTGAAATGAGCGAACAAAGTTTTGCAAAGTGGAAAAGATGTGAACTGCACAAGCGGCACATCGTCAAGCGATTGAGAAATCATCATGACTTAAATTTAGTTCCAATCTCCAAAGGTACTACATGAGTATGCACCTGAAATAAGTGTTTTTTGTTGTTGTGATTTTCGCTTTCTCATGCATGCACCGCTATCTCTACATAGGCATTTTGTTTTATGTGCACCTTAGCTCAGCATATTTATTCATGTCAACTCGTTGTGGCATCAGACGTGCGCCCAGTCTATACCGGTGCGACCGCATTCTTTAGCGGATTTCCGAGATTTGCACTTGAGGTAATGCAGCGATTTCGCCAACAAGCAAGAATCACATACTCACCATTTAATAATATGAAAATAAAAACACAAAAAAAGTGAAAGAAAACAAATGAGATTGGCTAAGCACGGAGGAGAAAGGAACCTTATATACCCAGTAGTGGGCCAGCAAGTCCACTCATAGCGAAATGTCATCAAGATCTTTTTAGGAGTTCGCGATTTCGACCACAGTAATGGTTCTTCTTGAAGGTGGTACGTCTTGCGAAGACGCGCCTTTTGTGAACCATACATGAGATGTGTATTGGGTTACTCATTTTTCTATGCTCCTGGAGAGAGTTGACTTTTTGTGGATGTTAAACGGCTGAATAAGGTATTGTCGGGCCCCTTCGACTTCACTTAATTTTCCTGAAAGAAGTATCTGAGGTAATCAAATATCTGTTTGGGGGTACCTGCACCTTCTCCCCATTTTTGTCTTCTAAATGTTATCTCCATTGCGTGGCAATGTTTCTGACAGGATAAAAACTGAATTGTATAGGAACGACTTTCCGTCATCCCTAGTTAATTTTGATTTTGAGATGAACCATCCTCAGTATCACATTTCGTTTTTTAACTGTGGCGTCCATATTGACGAGGCGTAGCTCTTGACCGTCCGTCTGATCGACAAATTCAAAGGAGACTCGCTCTTGTCAAGAAATGTTTCTTTGGACAAAGTAGTCAACTGAGTAGTAGGTAGAAGTTCCCATCATTGCTGTGCTGGCGCATTCAAGAGCAAAGTTCTCCGGAAAATGTACGGTCCTTCCCGTGATATCAACTGTGAGTATTTAAGCACATAGGATCCGCTTGCTGGATCATCTTGCGCTAATGGACAAAGAAGATTCGACCCAGAAGGTTTTCCTATCGATACCAGAATTCGGCAGCTTAGGAAGCGGAGACCTCGGCTGAGATTGAAAAAACAGCTGGATGATGAGTTGGCGGTCCTTGGTGTTTCCAATAGTCGTCAGTTATCGCTAAAAAGGGATGACTAGTGTGCCTATAAATGATAATGATAAGGGTTCGGCTGTCGTAATAGACGACTAATCTCTCTTACCTAAGATTCGACCAGTACGAACAAATCGCTCCCTCGTTAGTCGGAATAGTGCCTTCTAAACCTTCGAAAACTGTTTTACAAAGCAACAGCAGCAGCTTGTGAGACCATTTGTTTAATTCTTCGTGATTCAGATGCTCCAAGGATGCCTGTCGACTACTCAGATGATTTGCAAGTTCACCTATTGAGATCCGATAAAAGCGATGTTTAGGAAAGGAGTTCAATATCTTCATTGCGGATCCATATGCTGCCAAAAACTGTCCACATAGCTAACACTCATACATGCAGGCACTACTGGGTATGAAAAGAATTGAAATTTCCAAGTGCTATAAAAACTTAATAAGAAATTAAAGTTAGCTCAGCTGGTGGTGGTGGAACTAGTAGGAAAAGTGAAACTGTGTGCGAAATTCCTGAGGTAGAAAAATGCGTAAAAATTTAAGTCCACAAACTCGAATACAAATATGTATGTGTGTACAAGTATTTCGCGATGCTTAGTTTGGGTTTCTCACCAATAGCCTCGCTTACGCATAAGTTGCTCACATGAATTGTGCAAAATATTTAAATACATACATAACTATGTACATACATACAGTGTACGGCAAAGCTTGAGCACCGAAGTTCCCTTTAAAACATTTTACTCAAAAAAAATCGTAAGTAGAAGTTCTATAATGTTTAGTCCTTTTTATTCAGGAAGAATATACATTAGGTATATATAAATTTAAATAAACAAAAGTAGTTTACCAGCTCTGCCAAGAAATGTTGTACAAAGAATCCGATGAATTCAAAAACTGGAGCGACAAAACCAAAGCACCATCAAATAGATATAGGAAAAATGTTTCGTTATTCCGTGGCTCTTTGTGGCAGGTTCACAACGTGTTCGCATTAAGTATATTATTTAAGTAAAATATCTTAGGAAATAATTTTCCACGCCTGCTCAACTTGTCCAAATAGAGTGGCTTTGTTACTGCAAATTTTCCTCCGCATTTTTAGGATCCATCATTTTCTACAGATTCTCTGTTGGGTTGAATAGCATGGGATACGACAATACGTCAACATTGTTAGATAGATCCACCTTAATGGCATTCCTTCCCTCTCAAGAAATAGGATGAAGATTTTATAAATATATTTGTACATGACACGATGCAATACCAGTTTAATCGTATAACCGGAGAAACGTATACAAACTCCAACACTACCTCAACCCTGTTTCGCCAATCAAAAAGTATAGTAAAAGTAAGTGAGCGTTGTTCTTTAGGTCTGGGAACAAGCTTCAGAGCGTCCTAATATTTTAGAAAACTTTTATTTGACAGTAAATAAGGTTCCTCGTCGTATTGTACTACTCCAATTTACGTCGAATCTTAAAAACCCTTATTTCTCTTTCATCTGAAACCAAAAGGGTTTCAAAGCTCCGAAGTGAAGTAATCGGTTTGAAAGAGCACGTCTTGAAATGGTCCTACATGGAGTGGATATCACAAATTCTTTCATAAAACTTCTTATGGAAACAATAAGAAATATTTTTAGTCCACGAACGATTGTTCGCTCATTATTATGCGGTGTTTTTCGTGCACTAGCACATCCCTGTACAGTGCTAAGGGAGCCAGTTGAATGAAAAACATTTGTAGTACCCTAAATAAGGCCATGAAAAATGTTAAAACATTTTGAAATAGTATTTCCTGATATCCTTTGATTAAATTTAAGTAAAATTATTTCGAAGTACCACGAAATAATTATTTTCAGCAAGTCTTTTAGACTTCCAGAGACCATCCAACCTGGTTTAATGGCTAAATAAAAAAAGATAACCGTTTTTTGAAATGCTTCGAAATATAACGGCGCGGTTATTGTGGCTGACGTTTACTGCGATTTTATGGTTTTTCCCAACACATTCAAGGAAAAAAGACCTAATGTTATTTGGTGCTTTAGTTTGTCACACACATTTTTTAGTAAGCCTGAAAAGTGCAATTAACTTTTTTTAATGAACCATAAAAACAGTTTTTTTTTATTTATTTTATTTAAAATAACTAATATGTGAGCCTCATCAATAAAAACAAATACAGAGTTTAAAACCTGCACATACCTACATAGAATTTTATTAATTCATGTCTAGCAGAGCGACTTTTGGTGCTTTAGTTTTGTCGTACACTGTATATATATACATATATGTACATCATTTAAGTACATAGTAAACTATATATCCACTTTTTGCTTAGCTATTAACTTAAGTACTCGTGAAAAATGAAAGACAAATGCCAAGCCACATAGCTCACTCTTACACCCACTTCAATGATCTAAACAACAATGTATCTATACGAAAGTAAATGTTTTTAGTTTGCAATAAATAAATTCAAACAAAACTAGTTTTGCAATGCAGCAGCGCAGTTTTAAGCTGGCGCCCACAACTATTTAAGGTAAGCAAGTAAACTTTTTATACAGGGCTCCTCATTTAACTCTGCTGAAATAGTAGCAGTACGATCTTTGTATTTTTATCATTGGAACTCATATCGTTTCATGATGATATTTTACTGTCTGCAATGATTTCACAGAAAATATAGTTGCTTTGAGTGCCACGTGGGTCCAAATAATGGCCTCTCTGAAGTTGGCAAGACATTTTTTACGTAGCAATAAATTACGTAGCGTTATTTGCCGTAAATTATCCGTGAAACAAAACAATTTGCAGCCGCCATATTTTGAAAAATTCCTTCACATGAAGTTAGCGGGGCAAACTCCAAAAAACTAGCTCAAAGCCGAATTACGAAAATAATTTTTGCACAGGAATTTTAAAAAAAAATTTATATTTGGCGAGTCATTTTTAATAAAAAGAAGTCTTGGTCTCGACCTTGTCTTATTCCCAAACAGATGTTAGTCCCGAAACCCTCATTGATTAAGGAATACACAGCTTCGGAAAGACAATGGTTTAGAAGTTGGAAAGCCTATATGAAAATTATTACATACCATAATGACTACTTATCGTAATGATTACCAGTTTGATTAATTACTTTCTTGAGAATCCATTTAAAGATTGCTTACCAATTACTTTCAATTTTTAATGATTATTTTCCAATTAATTAATAAAATAATCAAAAAAATTATTATAAAAAAATCAAAAATAATCCAACAAAAAGTTGTTTTGATTACTTTTGATTATTTTTAATTTTTTTTATAATTTTTTTTTTCTTTTTAATATTGTTGTTGAAGCACATAAATATACACAACAGCAATACTGAAAAAAATCAAAAATAATCAAAGTAATCAAAACAACTTTTTTTATTTCTTTTGATATTTTTTTAATTATTTCTAATGGCAATCAATTAAAAATTGCCTTTTCTAGAAAAACAATTAAAATAACAATTACATACATACATATGTGTATAAACGATTTTGATCTTCCAACTAAGCGCCACCTGACTCTATTCTTCGCCAGTTGACGCCAATTAGAAACGTCAAGGAATCGCAGATTGTTAAAATAACAATTATCAGTTAAAAAAGCCGTCTAACTAATTACTAATCAAATTTAACATGGCTGCTATATACTCATAACTCTTTCAAATTACAAATAGATAACCCTGTATCTTCATAGCATGTGTAGCTACCCTGCCGTCAAACAAACGCGTTCTGAACTGACTTACAACTGGTATGAATTCACGTAGCTACTAGGCCAGTTACCTTTGCTTTTCATTTGTTAAATTATACTTAACAACAAAGATTTTAGTCCACACACCTAAAAGAGTTATGCTGCACTTCTTAGCAGCAGTTCCAGCTCGAGCTGGAATTAAATTTAGGCGAAAATTTTCCCAAACTCTGAATATTCGTATATCCCTCACACAAGTCGGCTTTTTTCTGAAATTTGAAATTACGAGTATTCATGAAACGAGCTCAATTGAAATTACTAGTAGCAGTAATAGCTACACAGCAGAAAATTCCAATTAGTAAAGGCTGTAAACGGAATGAGTCACAAAGAAACATGCGACTAATGCCAGTTTTGATCAATTTTTTGGGTTGAATTGTTCTCATTTGTTTGAGCATGTCCTATGAAGAGGCTAATTGTACCCTTTTATGCTGAACGGTTACTGTTGGAGAGGTCCTCCTAGTGCGTCTTTAATATGCTCAACAATATCAAGCTGACTTATACTACATTTACACTGCACCAAATGAGTCATTTTGGTCGAAAAAATCCAAATGCGTCGCATTTTCCCATGCAAATCGCATTTCCCAAATTACTGATTTCATCGCATTTGTGCGGCTATAACATGACATTTTTTTCAAACGCATTCCATTTGAAGTTTCGCATGAAGAAAATGTCAAACAAAATGCAAATGAGCTAATGTATACAGGGTGGCTGATGAATTTTGCTACATTAAGAAACTCAAATAATTTTTTTTTCAGTGTATGGAATTCATTTTTCTTTTATTCATGTTAAAGCTCATTAAATTTTATTAAATATAGCTTAATTAGTTTTAAAAGTAATGGAATCGGCATCTTACCAAAAAGTTGTTCATTACTGCTTGGAGAGTTGAGACAGGAATAGCCGCAATTGTTTCTCGAATGGATTGCCTTAGTTCATTCAAATTTGTTGGTTTTGCTTTGAAGACTTCCTGTTTGCAGTAACCCCACAAGAAAAAGTCAGGTGCAGTAAGGTCAGGCGACCTGGGTGGCCAACGGAATGTGGAGTTTCTGGATATCAGCTTATTGGGAAATTTTCGTCGCAATTCTGTCATAACAGGTTGGGCTATATGAGGAGCTGCACCATCTTGCTGAAACCACACAGAGTTGAAAGAAATTCTCATTCGGCGTAATTCTGGATAGAAAAACTCTCTCAACATGCTCAAGTAACGGTCTCCAGTAACCGTAACGGTGTGACCGTTTTCTTCGAAGAAGTAGGGCCCGACAATGCAGCGTGATGAAACTGCACACCACACTGTGACACGAAGTGGATGCAATTCCGTCTCATGGAGTATCTGTGGGTTGGAAGCACTCCATATTCCACAATTTTGTTTGTTTATGTTGCCGTTTAAATCGAAATGGGCCTCGTCAGACATGAAAAGACAGTTCAACATGTTTCCATCCTCTTCCACCATTTGAAGCATCTTCTGGCAAAATTCCAAGCGAATCGGCAAGTCTGCAGCGTTCAGTTTGTTGGCCATTTGAATTTTATATGGGAATAAGTCCAAATCTTTGTGCATAATTGACTGTAATGACTGTCTGCTTACACCCATTTGAGCAGATAAGCTTCTTGTCGAAACACGTGGATTGTTTTGTATGGCAGCAGCTAAAGCAGCGATTGTTTCCTCCGTTCGAACTGAAGGGTTTCGATGATAAGGTCTTCTGTTGACTGTCCCATGCTCGGCAAAATTGTTTACAAGTCTTATTATGGTCCATCTGCTCGGAGGATTGCCGCCAAACGTGCGCCTATACTCTCTTTGAACCGAAACTACGGACTCCAGTGCGTGATAGCGGCGGACAATCCAAATTCTTGTTTCAGTGTCCCAGTTATCCATTTTTGTTGAATGTAAAAGTCAATCTGCAAAATAAAAAAAAATTTACCAGATTCATTAAATAGAAAAAAGTTATTTAATTTTTTTTTGGTAGCGGCTTTCATCAGCCACCCTGTATGTGTTTGAAATGACTCAATTGAATTTTCCAAATGCGGTGCAGTATAAATGTAATATTATCCCAGCTATGCGCATAAAGGACTGATTGGTGTCAATTATATTAAAGGAATTAATCGCGGGTCACTCTCTTTAGAGATGAGTCGCAAGACTTTTTGCAGGGAGGATGCGACTCATGTCAGTTCTAATCACTTTGTATGGGCTGCACTGTTCACATTTGTTTGAGCATTTCCTATGGAAAGACCAATTGTACATATTTACATATATCCGAATGGGTACTAAAGGACTAATCCCCTTTCTAGCCAAACGTGTACTTTTAGCTCCTACAAGTATGCTACAAAAACTATAATTGATATATAATGTATTATATTGAATTATATCTCACTGTGAAAGCTATTAAACGTGGATCACTCTCTTTAGAGATTAATCGCACAATTTTGTGCTGGGTGATATAGCATCTCGCATATATATACACATAATCCTAGTCACTTTTCTCACAACAAAAGAATTCGCCACCACAACTGAGTAAACGCAGTACATGCCCTGCTACTATAATATTAGATATCTTGCAGATATTTGCGATATCAAATGCTTTGGTGCACGCGCTGCAGATCTCCTTATATTCTTGTGAATATGATTGTGTATGCATCTAAGTATAAATAGTTATTTATACTTCTTTTTACTGTTGTTTATCTGTTCACTTATTGTAGTAAGATATGTTTTTACTTTTAAGTAAACATGTAGCATATAGACTTCAGATGAAAGTGAATTTTCTTTACACTCAAACATACATTTGCAGATGCAACTATAATCTTTTGTAATTGTATTGCAAAAAACCAAAGTCAATCTTATAAAATTTGATGATTACATCTCTGCTATTTACTAAC
Source organism: Merzomyia westermanni (assembly GCA_949987695.1). Classification (NCBI taxonomy): domain Eukaryota; kingdom Metazoa; phylum Arthropoda; class Insecta; order Diptera; family Tephritidae; genus Merzomyia; species Merzomyia westermanni. Next base: position 159,547,132 of record OX465288.1, on the reverse strand, counting down.
AGAGGAGAACCGTACTGAACCATTTTCTAACATAAGTTGTGCCATTATTTCCTTTCGCAATGAGGCAGTCTGTATGTGTTCATAATCTTCCTTTTACTATACTTTTTTCCTATCCGCTCTCAATTGAAATACTCGTAGAAGAACTTCCTTAACCTCAAATATTATTGTTTTCATACAAAATATTAGACAGTTTTGTACCTGAAAATGGTACAGGGATACAACACATCCGCTTATTTTCTATAACGCACATAATCATGACCCGTTTCCTCTTCTTCTGCCGACGAATTCAGATGCAGGGATTCATTGATTCTAATTCTCAGCATGTCATGTCGTAAAGCTCCGATAACTTATTTCTCGCAATACTAACCCTTGGAATAGTAGAAAGGACCTTAAATCTTTCGCAGACCTTTTATATCGAATATTCCAAGGGGTATCTTACCTTCCTTCGACACTGTCCATGATTCCGAGCCGTATATCATGGCATATATTATAAGTGCGTTATAGAGCGTGTTCTTAACAGGTCGATTCTCTTCTCAGGTACAGATAGTGATTTAGCACTGACTGTGTTCGGTATAGCCGGATCTTATCCCATTGCTAGATGACAATTGTAAGAGAAATGCAAGCTTTCCATAGTGTAAGTTTTAAATGCTTATCTCTTTATAGGTATCTACAAGTATATCTCCTTGGACACAATATTTGATGCTCTTCAAATTTTTTTTTTAATTAGATCCAAAGCCCTTTCGTACTCCATTAGCCTTTAGACCAACAGAAACAAACCGAGATCACATATAAGTGTCAAAACTTAAACAAATCTATTATTAGCAAAGATAATGCAAACAGATGTCTGACGCTTGCTCAATGGGACCTAAAAATTAATAGAAATAGGAGTTTAGCTGACAATTAAACCATCGTTCTGATAGCCTAATGGTGAACAGAATGTGCAAAAATGTCCGTGATGAAGAAGTTTAGCAGCTTCAGAAATAAAAACTTTTAATAATTAATAAAAATTCTTGAAAAATAAAAACAATAATAATATTCATGATATTGAAGTTGGGCCAAGTTGTTTATAATATTATTTAAGTAATTGATTTTAATTGATGTTGTTTATTTGTTGTTTGAGGATGACGCGAAAGCGTTAAAATGCATAAGAAGGAAAAGTAAAAAAAACTTTTGTTTTCTTCCTCCCTTATCGGCCGAAGAAGCTCCAACCCAGCAAACAATAATAATATTCTTAAAATAATAAACACTAATAATATTCATAAAAATGTTTATTCTCACCCTTGAGCTTAATTATAGCTATGAATACTTAAAATGTACAGGCCGAAAAAACAACAAGTCATCAAAAATTATCTGGGATATGCCATTTCAACGGGTGATAAAGTTAAAGTGTCGCCAAACTTATAAAACTTGAAACTTGTTCTGTTGCAAAATTTTTGTTGTACAGTGTTATCGCACTGAACACGTTTATTGATCAAAAAAAAGTTTACAATCAGCTAAAATACTGTTGCCAAATGACACAATTAATTTTGCTAGATTATCAAAAATGAGATTTAACGGTGTCAGCAAAAAATGATAAAAAAAAAGTTATTTTAATAATCAGAACGAATTTAGCGAATAGAGCTAGCGGGAAATATCAGCACGAAGAATGAGAGCTTTTAACAGATTTAAAATTTATTGCAAAAAATAACAAACTAACAACGAGAGTATATAATAAAGATATAAAAAGCGTCAAATTAAACACATAAACCACAACAACAAAAAAAACTACAATAAAGTTAAGAAATTTGTTTACTTTTTTTATTTGTTTTAACGTCACAGAAAGTCTGTGGAAGACCAACAAAAGCGACAAGGAAGATAAATAAAAAAAACTAAAATTAATGCCATACGAATGCACGTGACTGAAGTCACTGAGTGAACAATAAAAAGTTGGAACCAAATGTAAGAAGCAACGAAATTAAGTAAATATGTGCAGCAGTAGTACTATATTATACATAAGTACAATGAAACTCAACAAAAAAAAAAAGTATAATATATAAACGCTTATCTAAAAAATAGAAAAGGGCACCATCTAAAACTCAGTGGAAATCAACAAAAAGAGGAGTGCCACAATTCGGGGCAATGGTCAAAGCGTCTGATACGAGCGGCGCTTGTTAGACCCTTTTCAAAAGCATCTTTCATTTCTAAGACTACACTATTCTTCGTTATAACTGAAGCCATTCAACGCCTCTGCCACCGGTGTGTAGGAAAATTTTTGGGTTAATTAATTTGCTGATGGTTGACTCCATATATACATAGACTCACTTTGCTTTGTTGATTTTCGCACATCATGTTTAGTTCTGATCTGTCTAAAGATAGGTAAAAATCAGTAATACTACTACTTTGGTTTACTTTTAATGTTTGTTGATTTTGGTCCACTGTAGCAGGATCTACCTTTGCGAATCACATGTTCGAAAATAACTGATGTCATGTATTTAACAAAATATATATGAAAGAAAGTGACGTTAATTCCAACGCTCATAACTCAAGAACGCCTGCACCGATTTGGATGCTTCACACTAATTTAGATTGTTCTCTGACCAGAATAGGAGAGAACCCAATTTCCGAAAAATTCCTGAAAAAAAAATTTTATTTTCCCATACATTTTGTATGGTGCGAATTTATGTCTGGGCAGGACAAAGTCTGTCGGTCCCTCTAGTTTAACAAAATAAAAGGTGTGAGTACCAAGTACTCGTGGAGTTTGATGTGTAAACATATGTACCTTGTACAAAATTGTATTTCTTTCCTTTCCTTTCCTTTCCTTTCCTTTCCTTTCCTTTCCTGTCCTTTCCTTTCCGTTCCTTTCCTTTCTTTTACTTTCCTTTCCTTTCCTTTCCTTTCCTTTTCTTTCCCTTCCCTTCCCTTCCCTTTCCAAATAAATTAACTACCGTTTTGAGTATTTTGTTTTTGTAAACACTGTGTATATTTATGATAAACGCAGTTGCCTTCGTCTTTTGCCGATACATGTCGTCAAAGCAGTCAAACAAGATTTCTATACACAAGGCACAGACAGAAGCACTACTACAAGCAGCGGCAGAGGCACGCTTACAGGCAGCGACGCTTAACTTTGCTGGACTGCTCAACGATGTTTACAAATCAAAAACCAAACACGGAACAATAAACGAACAAAATCAACACCCACACAAAGTAAATCAAAATACTAGAATTACTGATTTCTACCTACTTCAACTTATAGGTGACTACACTTTAGATACATTTATAACGAACACATTCGCCTATATTCACATTACCCCCCGCCGGGGGTACCGCCCTGCAGTAAAATTGTGAACCAGTCTTCAAAAGAGACAGTCTTGAGCTACATGCTTTGTGAATCGTCCTGTCCCGGTTAAAGACAGTTTGAAATATCGGATATCGATAATCACTCATCCACAACCAACTTATTGAAACGGCACAGTTTGAGGACTAGCCAAATTCAAACTATCTTAGAACTGTAAATATATAAATAAATAAATAGAGACCGGTTAAGAACGTTGCACTGGCGATAATTGCCACCGCCAATGACATCGCCATGTAAAAGTCGACAAGTGAAAGCATTGCTTGGGTATTGATCCAAAAACAGCTCAGGGATAGCTAGTCCAATTTTCTGCAGGGTGTAAACTGATATAAACAGTTAAAAAAAATTACACCGAAGAAACGGTTTTCTTCAAAAGTAACTCGACAATGGCTGACCTTAAATTTGGAATACTATAACACCCTCAGTGGCGATGTGGGGTAACTTAGAATGATGCGTTCACTGATCGATTCCATAGTTCATTTGAAGATTCCTCTAGAAGAAAAGTTTCGAGTGGAGAATTCATCACCTTTCGTTTTGTGTAAACATTAGCCACACAAAGCAGATCACAAAATGGTGTTCCTGGTTTAGACTCAAATATCGGGTTATACTAATAATTTACCCCTTAGTCCGTAGAATATGTGAAAGGCCTAATTTATTTTGATTATTGTCAACCAAAAATGTCTTACTATTGACTGAGCTTTACGACTCATAATTGAAACCCCCTCCGCAAAATTTCTTCTTCAGCTTGATTTTCATCTGACACTTTCTAAGAATATATGGTGAATTTAGAATCAGTAACTACGATAATATTATTAGGCATGGGATATTCTTATTCACATTAGAACACTAAATGACTTACGTAGCAACCCTCGTAAAGACACTTTTAAAAATACCATTACAATTCCATGTAACCAACTAGTTTTTCCTTATTTTCTATTACTAGACACACCTTGATTTTTTCTGTTACACTTTAAAATTAGTACTACATAAAGGGCAAAATAATAAAGAAAGCAACTAGACACATTAAAAACAAAAAAATTAGCTAATGTGAGAATATGTCGATTTAGGGGAGAAACAGACATATGAAAACCCAAATACCGAAAACTAAATAGCTCCAATATTATTCATTTTATGTGTATGGTTTTTGGTGTTGATGAAAGGCGTTACACGCTGAAGGTTCACTTGTCATCAAGCACATACAATTCGGTTGGTATATGCAAAGACTAAAACAGTCGAGATTAATACGCGCCGTTTATTGACCCGACAAATGATGCCGCCGGCTAGAGAAGACGTACAGACAAAATAATAAGTTTTATATACATAGAAATGTATGTTGGTGCATATATTTATAATTTTTTTCTGTATTTATTTATTTATGAATAGATGAGTACTTGAGTAGATGTTCTTTTCTGAATTGAAGTCTCTATTTTCGCTCCTCTGCCTATTTCTTGTCGACATAGTTCTACAATCTATAGAAAATATTCGCTTCATGTGCTCAGCTTTTAAAGATAACGTCGCCAGACCTCAAATACACGCACAATATGTATGTATCAATGAAAATTGGAAAAGCAAAATAATTAGAAACAATTCCAAATTCAGCAGAAAACTATAATAAAGCAGACATGCGTGGAAACCACAAAAGTATCTTAAGCTTAAAATCAATTTCTTATATACCAGGTTGACACTTTATGAATATACATATGTATGTGTGTATATAACGAATAGATAAATGATGCTCATATAATAGGAGCATGTCCGCATAGCCCTTGGACCTAGATTCAAAACAATGCTCCAAAAGTTCATGAATCAATTTCAAGAACCCTGCTTCATACATCGGTGTGGGTATGATTAGAGGCTATTCAGCAAAGATCTTCCACAGCTTTCCCTTTTCTCTCGAATACTTCAAAAGTAATCTCATCTTATTGCTACCCTGTCGATGATGCCGAGCCGTACAGTAGGATAGATATAACGAGAGACTTATAGACTTATTATTCTTCGAGAGAGAACTTTTCTTCTCGATTGCCTACTTTGTTCAAAGTATCACGTGCTCGTAAGACTGATTCTCCGTTGGGCTTATCTTTATTTTCGTTGCTAAAGCTAGTCCTTCACATATTCAAATGTATCAACAGCTAGGCTGGCTGCTTCTTTATATAAGTACTGTGTCTGCACACCCTTCACCGCATTATCTACTGTGTCCAGTTCAGAGAAGGCAGAACAAACAGCGAGTTTGTTAAGGCTTAGGCATCTGCACGTTAGTTGAAGCCATACCATGAACTGGAGTATTTGACAATATACGACAGATAGAACCTTATATCCGATAAAAAGCAGACTTGCGCTTTAGCTGCTTCGTCATTCTTACGGATTAGGCAGAGCATATTTAAGTTACATTGTGGACCCACTCGATCGTCCGACCTTACTTTGCATAAGAGTTGATACATGGTTTTTAAAAAATCGTCACAGTTCCTCATTCCGTGGCACTAGGTTTTAATCGATTTTATCATCACCTCCATGACTCACCTATGCTTTTGGACGTCGGTTAGTGATCGCGTTATTTCTTCTGCAGCTATTTGTTCTGATGGGAAAATCTTGTCTTGCAAAACTATTTTGACTAACAACCCAGCCTATCTCCGCTTTCACGCGTCAACCTCTCCAAGAAATTTTCTCACATTTACTTTGTGAAGGAATTTCATAGTCCCCTCGTACCAGTTGTTCCAAAAGTTCTTCCCCCACTGTAAACTTTCTCCTCTACTTTCCTAAGTTTGCAGTCGGTTTCGAGGTCCTCCCTGCTACATGCTTTCTTCCTAAATATTTTGGTAAAATGTTTATAGAGTGCTAAGAATACTGACACAGCACAGGCTCAGGCCCAGCGGACAGCATCTGCCTATCGGATTGCTTTGAAAACCAATGTCCTCGATATACATAAACCTAATTATAATATTATATTGATCTCAAACCGAACCCTCCCGGCCTTAAGTTTGTGTTGGGGTCACAAGAAACGGACACCTATTGAGTCACCTTGTACGTACATCAAAACAGCATTGTTCTCTTATTTTGCTAGTTTTTCGGTGTTAGTGAGGGCAGATGTTGCGGGTGGATAAGTAGTTAGCAGATATATCAGGCATCTGCGGTTGACTACGAATCGTAGACAAAGTAAAATGTGAAAAAGTGTCCAAAGTGCACACGTACATACTAAGCTGCATATTTCAGCGTACACAAGCCTTAAGTGACTGTCGGAAGATTCTTATGTATCTTACAAACGCACGTCACTCCAACAGTTATGAACACAGAAATAGCACGGAGAACTTTAACTTTGATGTTACAATGGTCAGGTATGGTGGTCGAGGATTTAGTCGTTGAAAACGTCAGGTTCCGTGAGGTGGAAAACAAGCACAGCTTATCAATGGAGATCCTGTTGCCATTATCGTGCAGTCGTCTGAGCAGGAAACGGTGGCGACTCTTCTGTTTAGAGAAGATGGAGTGGTTAGCAGTATTACCAAGTGATTGTCTAGTGTTAGGAACACTGACTGATATTGCCTCTACTGACTTCTATAAAGCTTTCGATAGTATCTCCCACAGATTACTATTGAATAAGTTAGCCTCTCTGAGATTTCATTCAGTTTCTTTGATCTGGATGACATCGTATGTAATTAAAAGCAGCTGCACGGTCGTAACATATGGTGTCAGGTCTTCACCTTTTGTTGCGAGCTTCGGGGTTCCTCAAGGTAGTGTCGTAGGTCCGCTCCGGTTTGTTGTTGTAGCGATGTTTAGCTCTGTCTAGTGGTCACTTCACTTACCTAGTATAGTCATCAAAATCTTCTAACAGAAGTCCCAGAAACCTCGCGGCTTTAATAGGATTGGGCCTGTTTATCAACGTATGCGAAAAAAAATGTCTTTGTTGGACATAGATTAATGTTTCCATGTTGCCTTTGCTCAATTAACCAATATCATTCCGACTTATTAAAATATCTTTCACAATAGCACATTGCTGTCAGTAAGTGCAAATCAACAAACAAAACGAATAAAGTGCTATATGTTTTTATGTATCTTTAAAGTCCGGTTTTTAGTCCTTGGTGAAGCTCAGTTTAAACTAAGTTTGCTTAAACTCGGCATAAATTTAAACTCCAGTTAAACTGCAGAGCAGTTTTTTAGTGAGAGTTTAAGGCCGCTTTTAAGATTTGCTTTTTATATGGCAACATTGTTTTTTTTTATCGAGATACGGCAACAGATGATATTTGTTTACATATTCAACGCCATTGCTTCTCCTCAGCATTGTAATAGTTAGAATTTCGCTAATTTCTGCATCACTATAATCACTTTCGTCAGATAATATATCCAGTATTTAATTAAATATAAAAATATCGTCCTTTTTTGATTGCGTTCAGTTTATTGTTTCACAACCAAAACCATCAAATATGCAAACAGCTGACAGGTTAACTAGAGTTTCAACCCTGCCAAATTGGCCACTTAATCTACGTTTAAACTTCGTTTAAAGTTGACTGAAAAACTGCGTAACAAGTTTAAGCTTAGTTTAACTGACAAATTGAGTTGAACTCGTACTGAAAAACTGGGCCTAAGAATAAAAACAAAATGCGTTCTTAAACATAAAGAAGTAAATATAAAAATATGACAACGATGAAATTGTGGTCGACAATTCATCAGATGAGAAGGAAAGCTGGCTAGTTTCAGAGCCAGAAGTAGAAAAGGATTGCGGAATGCCTCCAATCCTTTGGACATCAGTATCTCTGTGTCCGTATAGCTTTTTAAATAAGTTAATCAGTGTGTAACAATTTAAAATTATGTTTATAGATTTATGAAGAATTTTGGACTGTCGAAAGAAGCATTTATGGACTTGCTCTCCAGCACAGATGAGCTCTTAACGCAATCTGCAAGTATTTTATAATTGCCAAAAGTTGCTAGATTTTCTGCTCAGGGATCATACCTACTGAGCATTGGGAACGAGAATGCACTTAGACTTGCTCAGCCACTAGATGCGTTTCGTTAGCAGAGGTGCTAGATGTTTTCACAAACATTATTTGTCTAATATAGATAAAATTTCATTACGAGGAAGTGATTTGTTCCCACTTTTTTGCAGTCTGGACTTTTGTGAAGACACCTTTCGATATATTCGGATTTAGCTCCATTAGAGGCAAACGTTTCTAGCTGTTGTTATGTACTCACGATCTTAGACCTACAGAAAATTGTTACAAATAGATAAACATAAGTATTTTAAATTAAAAGTGGAAAATAAATACAAAAAACCTACATTTTTAGCAATTTTGTAATAATTCGATACAGCGTCGATAGCAAAATCCTATTCGATCAAAAAGTAGATAGGTACACAACAAAAAATTTCGACAGCGACGCGCTACTCATAATACGAGTTTCAAATTCGATGTTCGATGGTCGATAACCAGCGAAAATCGAACATCGAATGCAGCTCATAATAAGGGCCCCAGTTTTACACTCATTAAGTTTTAGTTCTATTTGTCTATGAGATTTTTATATTGTGTTTAATGTGCCATTTATCGCTCTGTGACTGTATCTAAGACAGTGTTAGAATGTGTATATCGATGCAGAATTTGGTGTTGTTTCTTATTAGTTGGTTTTCTTCAATTATTTATTCATTCGCTTATTGAAACCATAATCTAACAACAAACACGAACACATTATATGCAAGTCATCGATCGCATTTTTAAGTAGGTTTGTATGAACTTGAAATAAGTACAACAAAGTTATTGATCATTGATTTGTTCAACCCACAACATACATTTTGTTGTACCACAACAATTTTTAAGCAAAAACCGCAGCCTAAATTACTTTGACCAACAAGGTATCTCACCTGATGCTAATTAGAATTCCGTTGAGCAACAGCGCCGTTGTTATTTACACTCGAACAAAATACAACAACAATATGTACGCCTCACAGCTGCAGCAGTCATGGAGTCAGGAATAATTAACAAATTCATAAAAATTTATTTATTTCTGTTTTCCACAAATATTCGCAGTAATCTTTAGCACTTTCTTTGTAGTTTTTAATAAATAAATTTGTTTGATGCACTCACTTAACAATTAACTCATACATATGTACAGACATTTATGTCTCTGCTAATTGATTTTTGTTTTACTTGCTCAATCCCATAAGCGTTCAATTAGCTTTTCCACAATCACAAAATATTAAGAAAAAACAACAATATAAAACTTTTTATATTTTTTGTAAACGTTTAATACATGTTTTTCACGTTGCACAAATTTTTGTCGAATAAAACACAATAGGGAAACTCATTTTCTTTGTTTTTCATATCAAAATGGGGATGGAGGCGAGGAAATGCCTATGCAGAGCCGTTCACAGTAACAGAAAAATGATCACCCGCAGTGTTGCGTATTTTGAACTTCACCAGCAGCGAATTAGCATTCAACTAACGACGAACTAAATTATACAAACAATTGCTATAAGGGAAATTTTGTGCCAGTTAATGCAACTCTGTTGAACAGCTGTTAGCTTGTTAGCGTTGCCACTGCTTATGGGAAATTTTATACCACAATGAATAGGAAATAGGGTTAATAATTATGGATCATTCCCACTACAGCCGGGTCTACGTATCAGTATATCTCGGGCTTTATCCGACCAAGGTCTAGGCGCAGCTATTAAGCAAAGCTTAGGACCCTGCAGGTTAGGGGCTTAGAATATGCCAGAGAAAAGTATCACATCGGCCCAACTTCGATCTGGATATTGCAATATTCTAAGCTCCTACTTATCCAGACTGAACCCAAACATGCCGAATGTATACCGGAATGTGGTGTAGCCCCCACGATTCCAACCATCTATTTACCAGCTCGACGGAGCAAGCTCTTCTAACACGGACTTCATTATAGTGCAACCCTATTGAAACTGCCCGTTTCCTGGGACTTTCCTTATAAGATACTGATGACAATGTTAGGTAAGGAGAGGGAAGACTAAGCATGGCGGAGCATGTTTGCAAAATCAACAAGAGCTCTGGATATCTTACATAGAATACTCTATAATGAATATGGTTGGGTTGATTTATCAATTGGTGTGACTCCAATTAGCTCTAAAGTACATTTTTGATATCACAATTTTGGGATTAACCAATAAAAATGTTGTAAGACTACTATAAAACCATGCCGGGAGAATGTCCCACTATGCCCAACCCGTTGAGTATAAATATGAGAAAATCTCTCTAGGCTTAATACTCTTAACTTATGCGAGGCTCTCTGGAAACGGGTTTCCAAGGAATTTATTACACTAACTCAGAACACTGGGCAGCCGCCCAATATGTGCTACACCGTTTTTTCATTTCAATCCCCTTCGTGTCGTAAGAGCTCCAAATCCCCAGTGAGTAACACAACTTATATTAATATATCACTTTTATTTATCTCAAGAGTGACTGATGATCGGGTCTGCTCGTATGTAGGCCGCAGACTTTTGGAAACTCTGCCGAAATGCAACGGGTTTCACCTGTTATTTGCCTTGGTAAGCCAGAGTAGCATATGAACCCGGTTCTCCCAGGCGGTACTGCCCGACTGTCGTGGTAGCGATTTGGTATGACCAGTGGAACCTTTTAGGTCATGTCCTCCTCCTTCCATCAAGAGCTGAATCACGTGAAAATCAAGCTCATCAGTTATATCGATTCACTGTCAGCCGGCATGCCAGTTTCCTGACCCACCTCTCCACAATGACTGGGTGTTATCGCTGCTGACACCTCTAAGAAGAGCTTTGTTATCCGAGAATATTCATACCCCATCAGCAGCGCTATGCAAAGACGATAATGCCCTTACATGCCTTCTGGATAGCAATTGAGAAACGCTCTATGAATCCGCATTGACATAGACTCATCTGAATCTCTAGGCGAGTTCGCCATAGTTCTAATGCTTGTTTGTAGGTAAGACGATATAATACAAATAATCAGCGGATATTAAGTGAGCTATCCGACTTGCGGTTTTTACAACAGTGGTCAGGGAAGGAAGTAATAAAACTCAAACCAGTGGCAATAATAAATAAGGAATTGAAAGTTTCTTAAGAATAATGTAATTAATTGTCATAATTAGGTATTTTGGACCAAGGTTTTAGTAGGCATAATTGTACCCGTTTTAAGACTACAATTTTAGTTCTCACAATTCTTATAGTCGTAATAGTAAAAATTCTATACTTTACAATTATGCTAAGGTTAATGCATAGTAATCAAATGTAACAAATAAAATTTCTCTCAACTGCAAACTGCAAGTAATTAAAAAGAGTACTTTTTTAAACAGCAACGGAATTTAAAACAATTGAAAATGTAAAAAAATTTCCACTTGGTAGTGGCATTTCAGCTGGGGCCTTCCTTTTACTCTGTTATCTGAAGATGCCGTTTTATATTGGCAGGAGTCAGGTAATTGAATTCCCTTTTTCTTATCCTTCTGTTAACGATATTTACTATGTAAAGAACTCGAAAGCAATTTCTAGGGTTTGTAAAACGATTATATTGATTCAAAAGGTTTTTTATAATGTTAAATTTATTTAAGTCTAACATTTTTGATTTACATATCTGTATAACAATTACGAACGTACTCTTACATATAACTAGATCAAATTTTATTCATAAATACATATAGTTAACATCTTTTTTTATAAAATATTTAGTATTTTACATGTATTGTATATAAACAATTCACAACTATATTTCAAAAAAATGCGTTTTTCGATATCTTTAGCAAGCATGTTCTGAAAACCGTAACTTCGAATTTCCGGATTCCGTTCATATATCAATTTCATTTCTGTGTTACCAACTTAAGGGATTTTTTAAGAGTTAATTTATTCAATCAATAGATTTTTCTCTCGTGTGAAAAACCAGTTTCATCATTTTACTCGGTTTATAAATTTTCGGGCTGTTTTATATGGTATTCAGCAAGTACCTATATATAAATGTGGGTTATTACACGATTGATTCGTTGTTTGGCAGTCCCAAATTGGCACAGTTATACCTCAAGAAATCGGAAATAGGGCACACGACGTGTGAACTCAAATATGAGCGGAGCCACACTTACTTTAAGAGAATTGTATCATGATTAAATTAACAGCCCGGTGGGGACCGGAACAGAAATTGGATAATAGCAAATTACTATGGTGAGTAATTTTTATCCTATGGTGAAAATATTTTGATACCAATTTTCGAAAACGTGAAATTATGTTCACCTCCCAACTGCCACAATAAGAAATACAAGGTTCCTGCCACCGGTTGAAACAGTTCCAAATACCGTTATCTTAACCTGTTTTTGAGCTATGATTATTGCAAAATTACTCAAAAGTTGACTGTAGCACGCCCTTTGTGTATTTGTGTATTAATCACAACTGACTAACATTGGTATTGCCTTTGAAGTTTCATGAAAAATATATACAAAGCTTCTTGAAATAAACATTTTTCCCCAAAAACAAAGTCCTATCAATCATTATTTCGTATACAAATTTACATGATTTTCAAAACATGCCTGAGTATGTCTATAGATTTTTTCTTTAAATCAACTGTTTAAAAAAATATTAAAATATAATATCAATAACTTAACGCATAAAAAATAGCGTTACATAAATTGCACTACATAGTACGTTACAATATACATAACATAACATCGTATTTTTTTCTTATTTATTTAATTTTTCTGTTTATATATTTTAATTTTTTTTCTGACATTAATTATTGTCTCGGAAGACCAAATTCTACCTTAATTTATGCACACATACATAAAAAGAAATACATATATTCTATATATGTACAGACAAGCATATAAGCGTGCATTTGTGTGATGCAACAACATTTTACATATATATAGTATATATAAGTAGTATATACATATATAGTTGCTTTGTTGCTGTTTGTTTTAATTATGCATGTATGTATGTGTGTACATCTTTAACCTTTGTGCACCAGTTTCATAATTGTTGTTGTTTTTGTTGTCAAATCGGGTCACAAATGCCACTTCACGTAAATGACGGTGAGAAATTTTTTTAATAGAGAGTGAGAGAGAACTAACTTAATTCTAATGGCCATAAGATAGTGAATGTTAGTCTGAAACAGTGCGCGAATCCTCTGGTGATTCACGTGCTTGACGTCTCTTCACCGCCCATTCAACAATACAAAAGCATCCGGTGCCAATTGTACCAAATATCACCAAAATTATTAATTGTGTCCGCAAGCCGAGATGTGACGAATAGAAGAAACTAATGGCGGCGGCAATGGACTAAAGAAGGAAGAACAAGAGTGAAAAATTATTATCATACATCAATATTATCAACACATTTATTGAAGGAAGAATTGCTTTGAACTCAAAAATTAAAGATCTGGGGGTCAATTCTGGTTGGGCGTTATCGTGAAGTGAAAAAAATCTTTTCACTTTAGTTATCACTTTAACTTTTTTCACTTCACTTAAAATCGAAAATTTTAAGTAAAACGAGAATTGAAAATCGTGGTGAATTGACGTATTTACTTTTCACTTCACGTTAACGCAAAACCAAAATTGACCCCCTGCACTGAAATATGATATGGAGATGTAGTGTTTGAAGCACCCGTTCCTTTGAGCGCAATTCCAAGCGGACTCAGGCTTTTGGATTAAATTAGTTAAGCTTGACGTATTTAGTTACGAGATGGTTCCAAAAGACTTTGAGAGCTCCTTCACCCTACTATATGAGCCTAAACGATATACCGAGTAAAGCATAAAGGTACGAACGGTACATATAACCCTAGTTTATCGTCTAACCTTGTGAATCTATGTTTAGATGTTTCAGACTACCTGTTGAAATAGAGGGAATAGTTCGCTACATCAAAAATACGAAATGGTTGAACTTTTTGCATGTCTAAAGGTTGAAGTGCTCTTGTTCAAACCAGTGGTATTCAAATGGCCCACTTAGCCAAAGTGTGCCTCTCTGGTATGGTGAGAGGCTGCCAGCATAAGTTAATTGGCCTTTGCCCGGCTCATGTCTGATTTCCGTGAATTCACGGACATTACCTCTAGTAAGACCTTGCAGTTTTCTGCAGATGGATGATAGCGTCAGATGGAATGTAGTAGCGCTTTGCCTTTTCGGAGATTTTCGCTGTTTTGGCGACTCTTCAAATGTTGTCAGTGTCCAAGCTACTGCACCACAAATCAGAACGGGTACAGTAAGTGACTTATAGAGTGTTATTTTCGTTCTCCGAGAGAGGACCTTACTTTTCATTTGCCTACTCAGTTCGAAGCAGCATTTGTTTGCAAGAGTGATACTTCGTTGCATTTATAGGCTGACATTATTGTTGGTGTTAATGCTGGTTAATGTTAAAGTTCTGTATTTGCCCCTGCGAGTTAGGGGTTCAGAATATGCCCGAGGTAGGCATACCGGTCGTAAGAGGCGACTAATATGCACAATGGTAATGACGTGCAACTCGATGGTTGATCTACGGATATGATGCCTCTCACCTCTCATTACCCATGACATGACCTAGAAGGTTTCACTGGTCATAAATCGCTACCACGACAGTCGGGCAGTACCGCAAGAGAGTACCGGAGCGTACCGGGTTCAAATCCGGCCAAGGACTGTTAATTCGACAACACTCCCCAAAACCTTCGGGGAGTGTTTTAATCGTTACCACAACAACAACAAAGTTCTGTATTTTTTCTCCAGCATCAAATTAAAGAAATAGCGCGATAGGGGGCCCCTCGTCTGAAGCCTATTTTAGTTTCGAACGGCTCGGAAAGGTTCCTCCTAGTGTGTAAAAATTCGAGTGATTCCGGATGTTGTGGGAATGACATTCTGGTTAAGTAGACGTCCGGTAATTTTCATACTCGGTGGAGCAATCTGTTGAAACAGATTCATCTACATACAACTTGGGTTTAACTTCGGCTTTAACAAAGGTTTGAAGAGTGCTACGCATTTGGGCAGTCGTTTGGGAAAAGGAATCCGGTATGGTCCGGTTCTAGCACCCTCTGATACTAGCGAGTATACATATTGTAAGTCCTCTAAATCGTTAAGGGTTCAATTGTGTTTGTCCCGCTTGGTTGTGCCTAGGTCATGTTTGATGGCGGACCGGGCTTTCCTAATTCAATAGTTTTTTCGTCACCAACGAAGAAGAGGCTATTGGTTGGAAGAACTGAGTTTGTTTCGAGGAACGGCTCTGTGCTACTTGGTTACCCCCTCTCTATGCTAGCTGCCTGTTCTCAATTCCCTTCGCGAAAACAACCTGATTTAAGCTCTCTATTTCGACAACTAGATACTTGAATTTCGTGAAGTGCAAAAGTGAGGTGTGGAAGCTTTATTTTTTCTCAAGAAAACGTTCACCCTCTGTCGAAATTTGACAAACAAAGGGCTAAAAGCGATATTTACCTCCGAAATGGGTTTGTAAACTGTGTTCCAGTTTTCATAAAAACTCAAAAAATTAGGAGACTGAAGTAAGCAAACTGTTGTTGCCATAGGAAAGCCTTAGTAATGCTTTCCGTTCATAAATTAAATCTCTGAAGACCTTTATAAACCCTCTTATGGCCTTTTTTAACCTTCAGAATTTGAGGTTATGTATGTACTGTTTAAAAAAAAAAGTATTTTTAGTAAAATTTTAGTATCAGCCAAATGTAAAACCACTGTAAGATAATGATCTAACAACGTGAAAATTTGGGAACTTTGAATATTTCAGTACAGTTCATTTACATAGGCTTGTAAGCATTTCACCACCCCTCGTGAAAGTGTGATAAAGTATTTCAATTTGGTTTCCAAACATTCATACCTGCGTAAATTTGAATAGCGCAAAAGCGCCAACAGAGTTCTTAACATACACTCCACCCAGCATAGAATAGATTTGTGTGTTCATGCAGGCATCACCCAAGCCCAACATAAAAGCGCAAATCAAGGCGATCCAAGCGCGCGGTGGGTCCAAATACGAAATATTCTCAGTATCCTTGAATGGAGCATCATCGGGTAAGTTGAGGTATATCAAAAAAAATGCAATCATATGAATAACATAACCAGCTATAACGATGGGATCACGTCCAAAACGTGTGGTTTTCTTGCCCAAAATACCAAATAAGCCACCTCCAAACACTTCACCAGCGCCTATGCAAATACCAGCTAAACCAACAATTTCCTTGGGGGTATTGTGAATCTTCTTTGTGAAGCCAATTGAGGGACCATAAACACCGCTGAAGAAGGACAATTCCATGCCTGTGGAGGAAATATTAAATTTATAAAATTCGGACAAGTTCAACAGCGAAAACAAAATAAATTACTTACCCGTATAGAGAAAAGCCACACTCAGTAGGAGCATATCGCGCGTAATAAATAATTGACCTGCAGATTTAAGCGCATAAACAGCACTACCCCAACCGGTACGTTGTTCCTGTATTTGTCGCTGTGCTTCGGATGTGCCTACGGAATTATCGGCCATAGGACGCAATACCGCCAAGAAGACTATACCCAATACAGCCACGGCTGTTAACACACCAATTACCATCCCACGTGTGCCAGCATCGATATGTTCCTTATCTTGAAATTGAAAATAAACAAAAATATTGCCAAAGAACATGCTGCATTGTAACAACGCCCAAAAGACACCAGAGTTTCGCGATATTGTAGAGAGATCACTACAGCGTGCCAAAAAGTTGCCCTGACCAGTCCATGTAATTGCAGCACCAGCGCCCAAAATACCACTCGATAGATAAAGAAGCCAATTGGAGGGGAAAAGAAATGTGATCATGAAGAGACTGTAAGAGTTTGAGGAGAGTATTTCAATTTTTTTATTTTATTTTTATAATTGGGAGTTGGAATGCATGTACTTACGTGTAGGTAAGTGAACCCACCAACATCGCTACACGTGGGCCCGTAAAAGAGATGAAGGACGGCGCTAACCAGTTGCATAATGAAAATGTTGTGTAAATAATTGCCAAACTGGTGTAGCCGTCGCCGGTAAAATTTGGGTCCTCCTTCCCAATACTATCCAAAATTGTTTTCTGAGAAAAGAAAAATCGATGTTTAATTTTTAGATTATATTTATTAAGTCATATTTATAATTAATATTAAATAGTTTAATTTGTGAAATCAAGTATTCTAAGCAAATGGACAGTAATTATTGGTTGGTGATTAGTTTGTTTCCATTCACTACAATTAAATCTGATGTGCCATATAGGGTTAAATTTCTAAAGAAATCTCAAAATAAAATTTCTTGGCAACCCAAAAAAAATTTGAATTTCAAAAGCTAGAGCTTCATACAAGATTGCCTATTTAAATACCCAGGACAAGGCGAATCTATACAATCGTTTTGTTTTTGTAACTTGTAGGCTTAATGTCAAAATCGTACTGCGGCGAATTTTGTAGTGTCAAAATTAGAGCAAAAATAGCAACCAGCTGATCGTATAGTTTTGCCTTGAACTCTGTCCACATATCCGGGGTTTGTTACGGAGAAATCTATTGAGCCATGTCAAACCACCCCCCCACAGTGTAACTTTTGTCATTTTTAGGATGCCAAAATTAATAACAGCCAAACCAATGGAGCAATTCATTTGAAATTTTGCAGTGTGGTTGCAAATACCTAAATCTGATTTGAGAACAAAAATGGGCGTGATCCGCCCACTTTTTCTCCTTGCCCTCATATAATGTGAAATTTACATAATCATATTTATGCTATATATACTATAATCATAGTTATACTATATTTTCCAGTGCCAATATAAATAAAAACTGTTTAGATTTCTTAACTTTACTTTAGAGGCTTTTGATTAATATTTGAAAAAACTAAATCTAAATACATACTTATAAATAAAAAGTGATATTATAACTGGTATGTATAAAGTTAGTCGAAGTCAATATCGTCGACATGCTCTCGTTCAGATAATAAGAGAATAACATCACTCGTTAATGCTCGCCGCTTTGACCTAGGGGGTTTCCGCAAACTGTTTATGAACGGGTCTGACGATATCAGCAATCTGTGCAGCAAATCCAAGTTACAACAAACTCTTGGCGGTTTTCTGGTGAAAAGTTCACGATAGTTTCGTGCATCTTTGTTTCTGGACTCTTGAGCTTCTTCCGAAAGTTGACCAATAGGAAGAATAGCAGACACGATTATACTCTTTCCATGAAACAGAATTTTATGTACGCTCACTGGCATATTGTACCAAGCATATTCCGATAAATACAGTTCCCTTGTCTCTGTCACATAGTGGTCAAAAGCTTCAGAATTTATTTGAAACCCACATCCTATGCATGAAATTATTGTATGATAGCTTTTCAAAAGATTAATGTTTATGCCGGTTATGTCTGATGTTATTGCAGGATCTCCAAAGAATCTTCTCGCAGTGTTGCCATCATTTGTTTTGCCGGTTTTTTGCTTTGGCAAATACCAACTTCTTTTCTGAATCTATTTCTATTCTTTTTCATCTTTTCCTTATTTTCTTCGCCCCGCACACACCAGGTCTTCATTTCCATTCGATAAGCGATGTGTAGCATACATGCCATACATCGTATCCAAGAATGTAAAGAGGAAATTCCGAAGGCAAGCATGCTCACTTGTCATAGAATAAGACACTGGGTTTTTACGGGAAAATAATACCTGCTAATGATTAACTCCGACCAATGCTGTTATAAACTACCCAAGTATGTTAAATAAAATAGCTTGAAGTCAAAACAGTTATCCAAAAATCCACCACGTGGCCACAAAGTTGGTCAAAAATTTTGGACTGTGAAATGATTTTTAAACTTGTTTCAGTTGCTTATCATGGTGATCGTGGGTTTTTTACTTTGCTTTGTCTACATTTTCTTAGGTTGGTTATTAATCTGTTGCATGTCAAAAAATTTTTGAGATTGGAGAACATTGTTTTTTGGACTTTTGGCATCCTAAAAGTGAAAAAAGTTACACTTGTACCCCTTCCGTCTGTCCCTTCATGCGTCATACGAGCACTTGAGTAAAATTTGAGATATTTGAATAAAAATTGGTGTACAAGATACTTCCGTTCAAGAAAGGTTGCTTATGAGAATGAGCGAAATAATTTCGATATCGAGAATAGTTAAAACCGTATAAAATCATTGACTGGTGCCGCGGAAATGGTAACATTTGGTGACTATATTGACTTGGCCATATTTTTAATGATTTTTGGAAAGTTTTTGAAAATAGGTAAGGCACCGCCGACATAAGAGGAAGAAGCCGTCAACGTCGTTACAAACAACAACTGCCGCAAACGATAGAATGACAAGAATTGGTACAAGGCATATCACGATTGTGGAAAATATCCCCAGTAAAAATGAAAGGCCAATTTTAAATTGCAGCAGGCTAGAGATGAAGAGATATATGTTTATATACTCAGTAGTTATCTGGCATCTGACTTATAGGTGAATTCTGTAACTAGTATCTCGTCACTAATAGAGACATTTTGTGGTCAATTTCAATTTTGATGCAATTTGGTATTCAGTAAGCTGCCTAACATTTCTAGTCTCAAAAAAATAGTCACTAATTTGTCAGCAGGTTCTAGGCAGGTCACAAACAGTAAAATATTGGTTTAAAAATTAAAGAAATTAAAAAAATAATCAATTTTAAGTGTAGAAACATTTATATATTTAAAAAAATTAGATTTAACTAACAAAAAATAAAATAAAAAGTAAAAATAATAAATTGTTCGCGATCCTGGGCTTAAACCTTCGTCGCTCACTTTGTTCTCGAGACGCTTACTACATGGGCTATCGCGATATCTATACATCCACTGTCAATTGCTGTACTTGAGATGTATGCAAGTTTGTTTTCACCACATATCTTTGGTGAACTTTTTGTGATTTTCTCTTACAGAATACCGAAATCATCTGAATCACAAAAATTATCTCTAATGAAAAATCTCAAATTTAGTGACTTGAGATGAGACAGACTTACAGAATACACCTAGTAGTAGTTAAACTTAATTAGCCAAAAGCATAGCTATTTTAAAGCATAATTTTTGGCGCACTTTATTAGTAAAATATGAAATAAATGATTAATGAGAAATATGCACAAACGCTCAATGAAACCATAAAACGCAGTCGGAAGTCAATTGAATGGCACAATTAGCATATAAAATAAAGGCAACGCGTTTGTTAAGTTATCGTCAATGATAAAAGTGGGTGACCGCACAAAAAAATTATTCATACATGAATACAAATGTATGTACATTAGGGAGGTCCTTAAAAAATCAAATGAACAATTTTGATGCCTCACACTTTCAATCGGTAATACCACGGTCAAAGAGAACATAATTCATTTTTGGCTCCGATTGGAACGTGTCACACAGGAGCCAAAAATCAGAGTACCCTACTAACTCAAAAAATTTAATTATTTTTTGTTCAATTCAATATTTTGGACTTTGATACCTGTATGAAACGCCTTAACTGTCTCAAAGCGGTACCAAAATTTTTCTCTGATATCTGTGGTTTTTTAATACTTTTGATGTTTGATTACTTTTGATTATTTTTGATTGTTTTTGGCTACTTTTTGGTATGTTGCACATGCGGCAAAATAATCAAAAATTTTAAAATAATCAAAAGTAACCAAAAATTAAATTTGTGATTGTTTTTGATTACTTTTAATAATATTTGCTTTTTTTATTTTTTTTTTTTCCAATGGTAATTGCGGATTTTTGAATACTGTTAAAATAATCATTATTGATTGAAAGAGCCATCCAGTCAATTGATTACTCAATTCTAATGGGAAGTTACAGGTCTGGAACCGATTTAGTGATTGCGGTTTGGAAAGTCTGATGCAAACATGTTCTCCGTACATTTAAGGACCACCCTAATACCCATAAAAATTGGACTGGGCTAGAAAAAAAAATACAGACTTTAAGTACATGCAGTTTTGCATGGAGCACCCTGATGTACATTTATTACAGACAGATAACTTTCATAATCAATCAAAAGTTGATGATAAGTATGCCGATTTATCAAATTATCTTGACATAAAGATCATTTTCATAGGCTTCATTGTTTTGGTGTTTTGACCACATTCTGCTCAAATCTTATATCAAGATTTACAATCTGTTGGGAGCATTAGCGATTTATTTATAAATCGAAATAAATGCGTTCGTATAGGGATGCCAAAATTAATTAAATGAATACCGTTAATAGGGTAATTTTCCGCAACAAAAGAATAAATCGAATCGAGTAATATGTTGTGATTTATCTAATGATTAGTCGATTAATATCTTGCGACTAATATCGTGCAATTCTCTTTGATTTCTTTTGAGCTTGTACCTTGTATGGTTACCCGGACTACTTCAGAAGCTTCACCCGTTTAGGGCCGTTTACTCAATGTCTGGTTATGATAAAGTTTATCACATGGTAACCTAATCATGGCTTGCCTCAGAATGACATTTTCGTTTGCACAAAAGTCTGATTAATAGCTGTTTTCTGTAATTCTGTCTCATCTCAAGTCACTAAATTTGAGATTTTTCATTAGAGACTATTTTTGTGACTTCAGATGATGTCGGTATTCTGTAAGAGAAAATCACAAAAATAATAATAATTTCAGACTTTTATGAATATTTCTTATAATAGTTATGTCTCTGGCTTGTACCAAAAAGACTATTGATTTTACCTTAACTGTTATTATAGGATAACTCTGCTATTAACTAGGAGCTAAGAATAACAGGCACGATAAGGATTGATCACTAAAGAAGGGCGCTACCTACAATAATCAAGTTTATGCGGGTGCGATTTATGACAGGAACAACGTGAAAAGCATACACTTTCTCCTCGTCACTAAACAGAAAGGAGATGATAAAACCGCGAACGAGCGCATGAATCTAAAGACGGTCCATAGCCAGCTAAGGCGGAATCAGTCCGCTTGAAATGGAATAAGAGATTCTATTATAGAATCTTCAGACCTTTTAAGTACTCTACAGATGTTCTTATCAAATGTGCAAAACAGGAAAATTGTAAATTCTTATTACGAGAGTATATTTTCGAAGTCGAATAAGGTCATTTTCTCTTGATAAGGCAATGAACAATATCACGTTTCACATTAAAATGCAATATGAGATGCAATTTTATGTAACCTAATTGCAAAAAAGTTAAGCTGAATAAAATGTCCTTATAAAGCCTTTACTATCTACCAACAGAGTACCACTCTGTACACCGGCTAATTTTCTAGTGTTGGTGCTGTTGTATTATATGCTTTTCAGTATTCTACTAAGTGTTTTTTGCTACTCGGTTAGAAAAGATTGTGGCTTTTATATGGGTTACCCATAAATCGGTTCATATATGCATACTTAAGTATGCATGTGTGAGAATTTAAATAAGAATACAAAATTTAATTATTGATTTGTAAATCGATTGACGTAGGCGCATACTCGTACTTCAAATGCAAAAAAAAAAATTAACAGACCAGTGGAAGACCTTAACACAAAAAGCATATCAATAGAGGCCAATAACAGATAAGAAAGGCATTTTTGAAGTGGGAATTCATAAGTTGTTGGTATCAAAAATGTATGACTGCAGTTTTTAGAAAAGAAAATCATTAAAAATCTATAAACTCAAGAAAATAAGATAACAAAGAGAGAAATATGAAAGCAGTATTTGTGGGTAATCGGAGGCCTTCTTCAAACATGAGTTTACGAGTTTATTATGTATAATAACGTGCCGCTTTTTGTTGCAGTCTCTAATATCACCTTAACCATTGTGTAATCTTTATCTAATAATGCATACAGAGGACTTTATTACAATAATAGAAACAAAAAGAGCAGTTTGTAGAATTTATGTCCGTCAGTTTGTGCATCACTCAAAAACCGCCCCATAGAATGAATAGCAATTATTACCGATGTATTGCTATATGTCTAACTTAAAGTTTAAGATCCATTTAAATGTAAAGAAAATATACTATTTCGGTTGTTGGCAGTAGTGCCAATAAAAGTTGACTCAAAATATTTTTGAACATGAATTGAAATTGGAACAGACGTACTATTACGTAAAAATTCGTGTAGATATTCCTTTGAATTTCTGCCTGTGACATGGCAGTCGAACTAATCCATGTTCCTCAATCAAATCTCCGGGAAGGTAATGAGAATTATAGAGCGTGATATTTGTACGTCGAGCTAGGACTCCACCACTTAATTGCCTACTCACACCAAAATTGCACTTGTTGGCTAGCGGGATGCTTCATAGAGCTGTGAATTTATACAATTTGACAATATTTGCGATTTTAATACTTAATGAGAAACAATAATTAAAGCAACAAAAAGAGCAATTACCGTTATAAAGATAACAAAGAATACTTGAAATGCTGTTTGGAATAAACATTATTAGCAAGAATGATGTCAAGTGTTCATTAAATATCATAAGTTAAACCTGGTCAATCTTCAATAAATGTAAACGATACAAAAACTGTTTATTGTGTATGTATGTGTGTGTGTTTACAAATTTCTTAATCTATACTCCAAACTAATATATATACTACATTGAAAGTCGTTTTTTGTGCTTGTAAAACTCAAGAGAGACCGCAATTATTAAAATGAAATTTCGGATTAAGATATCTTATAAGCTCACGATGGTTATAAGCTGCACTAAAATGTAAACTAGGGTAAGGTCTTTGTACCACATTTGTCTCAGGCATTCAAAAAACAATGTCGTCCAAACAAAGACGTTGTACGTCATCTGAGAGTGTAAATCAAATATCAGATCGATCACTGCCTTTTATTTTTAGGCACGACATAACTTACCAAATCTTTAACTGCCTTTTTAATGAAAATATGATGTTCGAATGGTTACTTAATGATTAATCACTGCACATCATACATACAGTTGTGTTCAATTAAATAAGCAATAGTTGTGTTTTTAATAATTGTCGTTTAAAATATAGTTAATTCTTTAACAGAATAGATATAAAAAAAAATTGCAAAACTTATACAAAGCTCAGGAAAGTTAATTAAACTTTAAAAAATGGTGATAAAAATCTGCAAAAATTTTTTGGTTGAATTTCTAGAGAATTTTTGAGTACACAGTTTTGAAGACCAATCAATTTTAGTATAATAATGTGCAAGTCAGAACTCGCTTAAAAAATTCCTCACAGGCAGTTCAAAATTTGGTTTCATACAAAATTTAATTTTGTTCATGCGTTGTATGGAAGAAATCACTCAACACTCTTGACGAAAAAAATTCTGAAAATTCAGGGAAATTTACTTTCAACACTATTATATTGAACGCAATTGTACATCTATGTACATGTACTCACATACCTATACCTACGAGTATAATATTTCCTGGCTTCAAACTGCTATTATCTGGCTGAACAGCGCATTTTATCATAAATCACTACGATACAATATGTACTCATAACTGATAATGTCTGTAAGCTACAGTTGTATTGTTTAATGAGATTATGGCATTGATATCTTACCGTTAACTGGGAATGTGCAATTAATCAATTAATCGAAGACGCCATGTAACCCAACTTGATTAATCAAAGTCTAATTAATTTGATTATTCAGAAAACGGAAAATTTTAATTTTTAGTAATTTTCACGTTTAAAACACTCTCCACTCCCCAAATTTTATATTTTATTTATTTTTTAAGTAAAGCACTGTATATGAATGAATAATTAATCAGAAAAATTATTTGTTAACATTTTGTTTAATCGTTTGCGATTGCACATCTCTATCTTAAGCCAATGCTCGTATGCGGTTTCACTACAAACATATCGTCAAAACAAAGCCATAGAAATCTTTAAAACAAAACAAAATGTAAGTATACTCGTTCCTGCTTACTTATATAAAGAAAAACACTAATTAAAAACTGGTTAGAGCAACTATTTGGAACGCTTCCAAAATTTGAATTAAATATCAATGAAATGAATCAAAGCCAAAGTCGCAACATTTCATCACTGAAGAGAAGGTTGAGCTATGAAAGTAGCCAACAGCGAATGTAAGTGGATGCTGGCAAATCGTTAGTAGGTAATTCACCAATGCACCTGCCCGTAAACGAAATAGGTATAGGAACAGAGTTAGGGAAATGGATGCTTGTTAATAAACTATTTACATACCAGACCTGTTAAGTAATGATTACTAATCGTAAAGATTACCGGTTTGATTGATTATTTTTTGGAAAAGCCTACTACTGATTGAGTATCCATTGTTTTCGGTTTTTAATGATTATTTTTAAAAAAAAGAAACAATCATAACAGAATCAGAATTTATGATTATCAAAAAAAAAGTTAAGAAAAATTTAAAACAATCAAACAGATTTTGTTTCGATGATTGTTCGATTAAATTTGATTATTTTTGATTCTTTCGTGGTATTGTTGCGCCGGGGAAAACAAATAAATGGGAACAAAAATAATAATTTTTGTTGTTTTTTTGATTATATTTGATTTTTGCCAGACCTGTTAAATTTGATTAGTAATTTGTAATCAATTAATTAGACGGCTATTTTAATTGTTAGTGATTATTTTAATTAATTGTTTTATTGTTTTTCAAGATTACGATTAGAATAAATAAAGAAAAATTCAAAAAAAATCAAAAGCAATCAAAAACAAGTAAGGAAAGGGCTGTCTTCGACTGTGCCGAAGGCTTTATACCTATCATAAATACGTATCACGGTTTTAAGTGCCTCATCCTTACTTACAATTAGTACAAACTCTGCAAAATTGTAATGGTCTTACCCTGTTAACTAAAAGATACATAGCCCAAGCCACGTTTATCGGAAAAATGTGTTGTATGGGGGATAAACGATATATTGGTCCAATCTAGATGATTTTCATTAAACACATTATATATGTAATGAGTACTGTAGTTGCCAAATTTTGTGTTCCTAGCTTTTTAATTACAAAACTTATAGCTCAAACCCCATTTATCGAAACTATCGATTATATGGGAGCTATATGTTATGTTGGTCCGATCTGGGTGATTTTCAGTACAAACATTACATATATAATATCTACCAAACCTACAAAAGTTTACCCTCCTAGCCTTTTACTTGCAAGAGTTATATGCCAAAACCCGTTTATAAAGAACGATCGATTGTATGGGACGGCCCCTTAGCAAATTTCAGCGAGATATCTCAAAAACTGAGAGGCTAGTTTGCGTTTCTTTTTATACTTATAAACATCGGACCAAAGTTATAATACCATTTCATGTTCGTGAAAGGTATCAAAAGTTGTTTTGATTACTTTTGATTATTTTTGTTTTTTTATTACTTTGTTTTAATTTTTTTTATTTGATATGTTTTTGATTATTTTTTATTTTTTTTATTTGATATGTTTTTGATTATTTTTTTTTTCAGTATTGTTGACGTATATATTTATATGCTTCTACAACAATACTGAAAAAATCAAAAATTATCAAAAGTAATCAAAACAACTTGTTTTGATAATTTTTGACTTTTTCAATAATCGTAAAAATCATGGTTTTTTGGATTTTTTTTTAATTAATTGGAAAATAATCATTAAAAATTGAAAGTAATTGGTAATCAATCATTAAATGGATTCTCAAGAAAATTATGAATCAACCCGGTAATCATTACGATTAGTTATCATTATTTAACAGCTCTGATTGTCTGATGATAATCAATTAGTAATGCAGATTATTAAATAAATTGAAATATTAATTATAGATTCAAAAAACTATCCAATCAATTGATTACTCAATTCTAATGGGAATTTAACTCATTAATTTCGGAAGGCGGGTGGCATCGTTCCCCATGAGTAAGCAAATGTGCAATAAAAGTAGTAAAAAGCTTGTTAAATTGTTTTGAGGCAACTTAGCTATAAAAGCATTACGCGCAGCCCTAATTTAAGTTATAGTTTGCAGACATGCTAGCCCAGAGCCCAGTCATATGGAAAATTCTAATTTGAATTGTATAAGTTTGTTATTTAGAAATGCATTAAAATCTAAACACTGTGCAAGTGCTGTAAATGGCGCGAATGGTTATGCTTGGTTGCCTCGCTGCTGTTTGACTGTTATTTGCACAAATACAAAACAAAGAAATATGTTTTGGTGGGCTCGTCTGTGCTTCCATCTATTACATAAGCCAAAGGCTTGATACGTACAACATTTTTATGCTTACCAACTTTGAGCACAAATCCAAATGTAAAAATCTTTTATGTATGATTACATTAGAGTGGGTTAAAAATAAATGTGAATGTAAATGTTTGGCGAGTGACACAAATAAAGGGAATTCTTTGACGGAAGACCACAACGGGAACGATTTGTTTGAACCCTCGAGCCTATGGGTTAAGCCGCCTTTCCAAATTCGGAATAATCTATCCCCTATCGCATTAGGGAACTCCTGTTCACGCTACTCATTATTTGATGATGCATGCTCTGAGACTGGAATATGGGTCCTTTATAATGGAAAAGCAAGCACATTACTCACTATAGAACTTCGGCTGCCAAAAAAATGGCTGAATAATGAAAGCTGATAATCTGTCATGGTAAGGTGGTGGTAAGTTTATGGGTTCCTCATCGTGTCCTTATGCTTTAAGGAAGGTTTCATTTTTAGTTTTACACAACCTTTAAAAAAAAAATTGTATACAGATTTAAGTAATAGGCCTGATTTACCTTGGAACTTTCGACCCACCCTATCAAACATAACCGGAATGGCTTGAGGCTAACAAAGTTACACACCCACTTACATGAAACGAAAACCAGTTCTCTAAATGTTGATGGACGAGTATGTCGAAAACCATAAATATAAAACTATTTTCAAAAAAAAGTTGGGCAAGTGGAAACTACGCCGCAGTAAAATTGCAGAACAGTCTCCGAAACAGACAGTCTTGGAACTACACATTTCGTAACTAATTCTGTATCGCTTATAAAATCGGTAGTTAAAAGACACTTTGAAGTATCAGATATCGATGAACAATCATCCACAACCTCAACTCGTCCCAATCTATCCGAAAAGGAACTTATTAAAAGCCAGCCGTAATTGGTTTAATTTTGAGTAAAACAAAAATGTGACTTTTGGTGGGTTAAAATTCACATGCAACTTGATATGCGGATGTGATGCCTCTCACCTGACCTAGACGGTTAAACTGGTCACACCAAATCGCCCCCGCGACAGTCGGGCAAAGAAGTACCAGTGCATACCGGGTTCATATCCTGCAAAGGACTCTAACTTTCGACAACACAACCCACACCCCCTTTGGGGAAAAACCACAAGAAGTATAGCTTATGAATCCACTGATATTCGCTTATTTTAAAGCTTAGTTTTTGCAGTAGCTTATTCGCTTTGAGGATATTGAGGCCAAGCTTCACTCCTATTCATGCAAGCTTATTTGCCAACGCGTGCCAAATTGTTTGCTGGGATATGTAAGATGTGTTTATGCCACATTGCTTTCTCTTATGTGTTGGCCGTGAATATTTTCTCACATATGGTTGAACATATGAATTTAGTAGTTGGCAAATTTATAATTCTTTTACGACTTTTGCTGGCATTGAAATTTTGGTTGGCTAATTTTTTTAGTTTTCACACCAAGTTTCGGCGTTCGCTCAAAGAAAATATTTGAAATAGTCGTACATATGTTTGCATGTGTAAGAAGGAATGCGAAATGAAGTAGCTTCGTAATAACATTTTTGTAATGTGCCAAGTAGGATAGGTTTCGATTTCCCTTTCACATCCACTTACAGTTAATACCCCTTATTATAAATCAAGCAAGGTCAGAGGTGTCTTCGGTTATTCTGAAAGCTTGAAGGCTCTCATGAATACCACGAGACTTCACTGAAATCTCCTTCCCCTTAGATTTAAGTTTCTTGCTTTAATAATAGAATCTATACTACCCGCATACTTCCATATCGCATTGGGTAGGAAATTTTACTAGCTCTAAAGCCTTTTCAACTTTTGGAAGGGTAAATGCAATAGAAGCTTAATTTTTTCGTGTTTAGAGAGTCAAATCAGTGCCTCAAGGGGCAAAGTCGTAGAGACGACAAACACAACACGCGAGAAGTGGAAGAGTTATAAAGTGACTTCGATCACCTGAAATCCGCGGACCAAATGGACGAAATGGAAATGATAGGACGGAATTGTTGAGAGGGGCAAACAATGCGATGATATATCTTGGCTAATTACAGTACTGAGGACCTGGCGAAAGCACAACAGTGAGAGAGAAAGTTACATGGCTAACAACATTAAGGCTCCAACAGAAGAGTTCAAGAGTGTGAGGTCCTTGACAGACCATCTTTCAAAGGCGCTACCTAACATATGTACCTAAAGGCGGCCGATCAAAGCATTTATGAACCCTAGGTCAAGGGACTGGTCCAAATTCTAGAAGTTAGTAATTAGGAAACTCTGGCAAGCTAGAATAATTGTAGGAATCTAACAGTATCGTTAGAAAGTCGCGTACAGATGCGCACAACAAGGCTTGTCCTGAGATCAAGAGGAAAAGCAAACAATTATAAAAGTTTGGATCCACGACATTTTATCTGAAGGTATACTCTCCTAGTTTTTATTAAGAGTTAACATATCTGTGAGAGAGGTAAAGGTGCAAGAGAATTATTTGTAAGACGTGGGATTTGAACGCATCTATGCTACTGTAGCTAAACACGGTTTTAGCATTTTAAGTACCACGTTTTGTGGTGATTGTGGTGACGTAGACCCATTCGGTTAAATCCAGAGTTCAACAAGATGATGTTATGGGGTTCCCATTTTTCTTCTTTTCGAAAGGTATTTCACGTCGTATTTCAACAACAAAAAAATGTCCGGTTGGGTTACGTCTAGGGTTCCCACCTAATTCCATTATATTTTGGCATGTCCGCTATTATCTAGAAAAAGATTTGGTGGAGCTCTTTCTGTTTTTCTGGATGAGTAAAATATTTGGCAGATGGGTAAGGGGAATAAAAACCTTAAGCAAGACGTTGGACCTGATAGCAGCTGTTACTGTGGCTAAACTTGGTTCTCGCTTCGATGACCATGTTTTGTGAGGTAGTGGACCCATGCCGTTAAAGCCACAGTATCTTCATTCAGCGGACTAAAGATTAATATGTGCATTAACATTAGATCGAGTGCAGGTGATTCCAAACTCTTGCTCCTGAAAGAAAGCGGAGTTTGCGCATAGCAAATACGTAACATTTTTGGAAGGTAAAAGTCGGCGCTCTGTGTCAAGAGCAACTTTGCGACTTGCTATCTATATGTTCGTAGGATAAAAACTACCCATGGTGAAACATGAACTACAAAGTGAAGTTTTTGTTAAAACAACTGCATTGGATTCGAGAGCTACATAGGCATAATAAGTTGTCCTCGAACCAAAGTTAAATGTAATAACATTTCATTCTAGTGAAAGATATATTCGTCGTGAGCGTTATTCAGCCTTTTTTATGGCTCAACAAACGTCATGACGCTGATTATGCAAAAGCTCTTTAGCAAGCAAAACTCTTTGTGGGTTTAAAAGGAAAATAAGAATATTTTTTTTTAGTATGGAAAATTCCTCTATACAATGGGTACAAAGTGCATGTATGTATGTATGTACATATCTAAGTATTTGAGCGACTTAAAAAATGTGATTTGAAATCAAGTTAATACCAATTATGAAGGAGCATATAAAGTCATACTTACATATGTAAATATGTTTGCTTGCCAGTGAGCTTGAAGGTTGTTTCGAACGCTTATAATTACTAAGCGTACTACGTACGTACATAAGTCTATATCCATGGATTGTACATGGAAAATTTCCAAGCAAAGCTAGCTCCTCACTGATTTAATACGCTTACTGGTTGATTGGTCGCTCGAAAAGCCGTTTCTTTCAATTTATCCAGTCACTAGCTGCAATCGCACAGTTCAAAAACTTAAAAAAAAGACAAAAATAATAATGCAACAAAGTCAGAGAAGCCTACGCCCTGCTTGGAATGCAGAAAATAAATAATCAAACCTAAGCTAAAAAAATATATATTAAAACAATGAGTAAAAGGCGAAAAATCGATAACGTTATTGTAAGTTTAATTTAGAGATTTGACGAGTATTTGTATTCGAATCATTTGTACACTCGAACAGAAAAATAGCCAACCAATCTCCAAAGAAAAAAATCATGGAGATACACACTTCGCATCTCGTTGTGTACCGGCTACTCCGGTTAAAGGCATTGTGAACTATCTGATATTGATAATCGACAACCAGAACTATCTCTAGCCTATTCGAAAGAGAAATGGTTACAACCAAAGCTACCTTAGAAAAATCCGCTTGGGAACCGGTTGAGAAGTAGTTCCACTGGGACCTTAATTCGCTGAAATATGGTCATATCACAGTATTGCTGGTACAGTTCAAACTGCCTTCCATATACTTCGTTGGCATCACGGTATGCATCGTAAAACTTCTGGAGAGTTTTTTACTTAAATACTCCAAGGGGCATGAAAGTTTGTGCCGCCACGGTCCATAATCACCAGAATTACATCAGAAAAGGTATGTAGAATTAAAAGAAGGTTATACTGGTAGAACACCGCACTCGGAACTGCTACGGGATGTCCTCTGTCGGAACATCATTTACATTCCGAGAGTAGAGTAAAACAGCAACAGGCAATTCCTACTAAACCATTATAGTACACAATTCAATAAAGCTGTGCCGCCTCCACGGCATATAAGGAGGCATATACACAAGCGCTACGTTGGGATCCGGCATCATAAAACAAAGCCGCTTGAACCAAAAGCAGAGCCTCAACAACATCCAAAGTGATGATTATGTCGAGGAAGAACTTTATTTCGCAATCCCCTACAATTTCGAAAGATTGATTCTCTGTTCTTTTTCTATGCTTACGTTGTTTTCGTTTGCAACGCTGGTTCCGCAATGGAAGAAATCCTTCCCAGCTTCAAAATTGTATCTGTCACTAGTGCATAGCTGTCAAGAGGCAACAAATACTTCGCCTTGCCCAAACCTGCGATTCGGCAGCAAGCATTGTAAAATGCCCAATCGGTAGTGCAGAAAACAAGATATTCGTAACATCCCTAGCTCATAGGTTGCAGTAGGTTTATAAATGGAGCAAAGATAAAGTACCTAAGGCAAGTGTATGAAGCTGTGAAAGGCGCGCCATTTGTTTTTTTATTTTTTAGTGGCGTCTTGGATGTTGTACTTTGAATATCCAAAATACAAGTTCAAAGGTCAAATATAAATTTGTGCGTTTAATTCCCTGTCTAGTAGGTCATAGGTTTTATTGCCTTTTCAAAAAATTTAAGAAACCAGCCAAAGACAGAATGAATTTAAGATACTAGATAACCCCCATATTCATAAAAAATAAAAATGACATTTCCATAGAAATTTTGAATTATAACAGCTTAATAATCCTTTTTTATTTTTTACTAGCTTATAAAAGTGGGTTTCACCCCACATTTCTATAACAAAAATTCCACTTGTATGGGAGGTGCCACGCCCCCTTTTTCGTTATCCCCAGTTTCTTTTTTTTTGAGGTGGTAGGGATTAATCTCATGTAACCCCTTACCAAATTTCAGTGGTCTAACGTAAATACTTCCAGAGATACGGACTATGAATAATTCCATTTGTATGGGAGGTGCCACGCCCCCTATATATCAAAATATTTTTTAGCCCATGACCATCCCTGGAAGATATCCAGTGCGTGTTTCAAATTTGTTTACAATCGGTTTATACGTTTAGGACACAAGTCGGTCTATAGATACATATATATGTATGTACATACATAATTTGAATTTTATATATATAGATAGATGTAATAGGGGGTAAGCCTGTAGAGGACCAAGAGTATTAATTTCAAAGTATTTTGAGTAAACAGTTCCTTCTGAGCTGTCATAAGCCCAGTCATCGAAATCGGCATCTAATGGATGTAGTCCCGCCCCTCAGCGATATAAGGAGACATCTTCGTAAGCACTACGATGAGATCCGGCACCATATCTCTTTGCCGTTTGATCTGCGGAACCATAGACGGGCTCTAAATGACCTCCACACCGAGTCGGTAGACAGATCCCTCAGATATCGGCCTGTGAACCCCGTTATTAATACTCAACCACCTGAATTGGCTGAAGAGGAGCGTGTACTTCCGAGGGAGACTAGAGCCATGCTAGCACAACTTCGCTCTGGATATTGTAATAGGTTAAACTCTTACTTGTCCAGACTGAACCCCAACATACCAAACACATGCCCTGCATGTGGTATGTCTCCTCATGATACCATACATCTCTTCTTCTGTTCAGTTGAACCCACTCTTCTAACACCTACATACATCACTCTGGTCCAACCCTGTGGAAACTGCGCGTTTCCTCGGACTTCCGTTAGAAGAGCCTGATGACAATTAAGAGTGATCGAGCCCATTGGGCAGGGCGAAGCACTGTTAACAACAACAACAACAACAGGACCAAGAGTACGGAAATTGTAGACTAGACAGATTAGCGCTATTATTTAGGATGCACCTGACTCAGGGCAGTTATTTAAGTATAGCCCTATTTACTCCACTTCGATGAGTCAACTTGACGCCCAGGCAGGGTGAAAAACTGCTACAATAACAACACACACTAAATCTTACGCCTTCGAAGGGGGTTGTATCGGGCCTAGAAAGGTTGCCTAAGGAACAATCACGCATGAAGTAGCAGTGACTAATATTGTTACAAAATTAAAAAGGCTGGGGAAGTAAGGATAGTGTGAAGGTCCTCGGTCAAATATACATAGGTTCAAATACATGACATTTGGGTGTTCGAAAAGTAATAACAATATTTATGGGAGAGCAGCAGGTGAAGGGTTCCATTGAGAAACGGTTAGCGCACCTTGTTGGAATCGGCCTAAAAGATCTACACTGAAAAAGGCGATAGATAACACACATTCGGCATACTATTTCATATTGATAACATACATATACAAGATTTTTTATTTCTTCCAGTACATTCCGAAAATTGTGTGGTTAGTGAAGAGGATAGTCGTTTCGATGTCCAATTAATATTGACATTATCGATAGTTTTGCTATCGAATTCTGATAAGAAACAAATGAGGACATTCAAAATCGTGTAATCAACTAAATTCATAAGTATAAGGTATCCGATTATAGATATATCAAAAAAAATTTTTACAGGTGGTCTTCATGAGAGTAATAATAGAAGTCAAACAACAACTATTAGAATGTGTGTATGTTTGTACAGGCATCACTCAAAATCTGCTGCATAGAATTCATTCATCGAAGCATTGCTAGATGTCTAACCTAAAGTTCTGAACCCCTTTTATGGTATTGAAATATTTTGTTCCCGCTGTAAACAGTGGTGACAATAAAAGTGAGTTTAAAATCTGTTTATACATTTAATTCAGTTCAATTAATTAGTAAAGGTATAAACGAGGTCTTCAGATAAAAGATATTATCAAAAAATTTTCAGAACTTTTTTCGTAAAATCGCTTTTTATATTTACCACCATAGAGTGTCTAAGAAGCATCGAAAACTTTTAGAAATGTAAACTGCCGTGGTATCATCGATTGTTTTTCACCCCTAGTTCGTGTCACGTTCAATTTATAGTAAGTGCTACATTCAATCGGGAATGCCTAAGAAAGTCCCAAGATTGTGATAAAACTTAATAATTAAAAAAAACAATAATGTGTGGAATTTATGTCAGCATATGAATATTGACACATGCATACATATAAATGTGGAAATATGTACGCATACGTATACCTAGTGTACGACTTGTTTACAAAAAAATCAGCTTCGAATGTTGTTGTTGTTGTGGTAACGACAAAATAGTAACATATGGTTCCAAAAGATGTTATAATTTAAATAAAATAAGCATTAATTTAGCGGTAAAGCTCTATAACCACATTGTTGATACAGCTGCAGTACTTCAAGTAGGTATAGGTGTATATGCATAAGGGTGCTTTGGTTTTGAATGAACTCCTAAGGCCCAAT
Organism: Merzomyia westermanni; assembly: GCA_949987695.1. Classification (NCBI taxonomy): domain Eukaryota; kingdom Metazoa; phylum Arthropoda; class Insecta; order Diptera; family Tephritidae; genus Merzomyia; species Merzomyia westermanni. Next base: position 159,512,016 of record OX465288.1, on the reverse strand, counting down.
ACCTGATGACGCGGGTAGAAGGGTTGGTAAGATTTCACCTAGGCTATTGTGGAAATGACGGGCACCCAACAACGGCAAATTGATTGATACCTAGCAGTGCGGCATCAGACATGGCAAGTCTACCCCTCCATGGTCCAACCCCTCTTCAAAAGTTTTCGCAACACCTGACTTTTGAAGCTTCACTTCGCCTTTCTATGAAATAGACATCAAAGTGTGTTGTTGTTGTTTTTAGCGACAAAAGTGGAGTGTTGTTGGTAGTGACAGTCTTTTGCCAGATATTAACCCGGTACGCTCCGGTTCCTTGCGGTACTGCCCGACTGTCGCGGTAGCGGTTTGGTGTGACCAGTGGAACCTTCTAGGTCATGTCATCCCTATGGGTAATGAGAGGTCAGAGGCATCATATACGTAGATCAACCATTGAGTTGCACGTCATCACCTTGTTGACCGGTATGCCTACCTCGGGCATATCCTAAACCCCTCCTTGCCTCCTTCGATATCTGTACATAATGGATGTTATGTACAAATGCATACGGATAGTTTTAATTAGAGCAAAAGAACCCAAAGCAACGATTCATTGAATTTCTGCCTGACTTTCTTTATTTATGCCACACTAAACAACTACAAAAGCGTCGGCTATTGTACAATATTCAATTAGAAGCCATAAAATTCAATTACTGTTGATTTTTTATGCATTATATACACGCAGAAATACATAATTATGCACCCCGCAGCCAAACCAACTAGGTTCGAAATACCTCACAACCATTACGAAGTCCAAACCCAACTACGATGAAGAATTCGATTAGAAATACTTCTATACCAAACTTTTACTAGTGCCGAGAAGACAACAAACTTCTAGTTCACATACGATAAATTTTTTGGCTCACATGCGGGAAGTCTTGGGTTCGAGCCTAGATGCCTGTAATTCAAACTTACTTGTTGCAGGGGCACGCACTTTGGAAATCGTCAGCTTATCGAAAGATATCCTAAGGTGATATTGTTCTAACAGTACATCTGCCTCCTTGTAGTCACTTTCACTCAATGAGGCAGAAATGGCAGCCCTAGTCCGGTGGAACCCGAGTGTAGAACCGTCTATCCTCCCGTAATTTGTGAGGAGTTAGACAAGGTTACACAAAAATAACAGCACTTGGTCGGTTAAGAAAACTGGAGCCATTCGGTACGATAAAAACGGCTGTTGTGGGAAAGAAGATACACGCTTTCTGAATTAGGGTTGTCATACTTGAACTTATAAAATTAAAAAAGGTGAAGACCTACAGGGAGTTCAGAATATACCTGCTACTAAAATATTAGGCAAGTTTTTGCTGTTACAGTAAAAATAATATTTAGTAGATTTCCAGGAAGCCTCATATTGACGAGAAACCCGGGAAGGCATATGCTGCATCGATTCGTCCAGATCACCTAACAAAGTTATGCTAAAATAACGGCCATCAATCGGGCGAGACCCGAGTCATTCCGGCACGTATCCAGTTCTATGAATGAAGAATTTCGTTTTGTACTGCTGATACGGGTTTAACGAAGAAATGCTGGACACCTGGCCTTAAGCAATTTTTGGACTTTTTCGCCAATTCTACTTTTTCAGTCTTTGTTTGACAAAATTCTCTGTATAGGTTCAGCGTTCTATTTATTCGAGCTAAACGGGCTTTTTAGCATTGAATGAAATATTAAACATTTAAAATTTATATAGCACAATTAGAAACAGGCAAATTCAATTTCTGGATACTTAAAAATGTCTTATTGATTGGCGACTTGTAAAAGTCTCTTTTTGGACTAGTTCCATTTATCAAAAAAGTTTAAGTAGTAAACTAGTACTTCTGCCGATGAAATTGCTGTTTCGTTGCAGGGTTTGAGAATATTTATATTACAAATAGAACTTTCACTTGACACCACCCACAAATGAAAAAATAACATACTGCAATGTCGACTAATATTTATGTCTGTATTAATTCTTACTGTTATAGACATTCACAACTTTAGCCATGTCCTTGTGGGCATGCACGCAATATCATTTTTCTTTGATTGAGTAAGTATTCATTATTTGTATGGTGGATATTATTATTAATGTACTGGCTCATCAAACTTTGATGAGTTTATATGAAGTTTGTCCCTAAGCCATCCATAAGGTTGATAGAAGCAGCCGTTTCTTTTCTTTTTTAGGTTGAGCTGACCGATTTTTTCTCATTGAATACACTAACATTTTCGGTTTCTGCTTTCCCAGTATACGTCGGTATGAAGCTACTGACTATTTTGAGATATCCCTTTGTTTGTTTGAGTAACGACAAAAACACTCCCCTAATATAAAATTGGGAGCGGCGATAGTTAGAAGTATCGAATATAGATAACACTGGATCACAAATTCCAACTTTTTTTCTGCACCAGAGACGCCATAGTGAAATTCCTATGTAAAATCACCTCCTAATTCCGAAAACCAAGGTTATTTTTACTTGAATGGTACCGTTTTTGAGATATTTACGATTTACCGTTATTTCAAAAAACAAAAAAGATGGCTCCACTTAATCGTGTATATCTCAAGAACAAACTGAGCTCTTCCAAAACGGTTTAAAAAATTTGAAAGCTTATAAAATTTACTATAATCAGTACATACAACACTTTTTGCTAGGTCCTGCAGATTCAAACATATTGAACAATTATTACGGATTTTTTAAATTTTTTTTGTAAAAATATAAAAAAATGTGTACTTTGCGAGGAAGCATCTCGAAAACTTTTTGTTTTTTTGCAGATATTTTTTCCCTCCTCTAAGCTCTGTTTTATTACAAAAAAAATAAGCTATCAGTGAACAAAATCGATGAACTAATACAAAAGTTATAAGCATTCAAGTAAATATATCCATTTAATGCTTAAGTACCCTACTGGTACATATGTGTTAGTATTCGTATATCAGTTAGTTAGCAGGTAGATTTTCGAAAAGTTATTAGATACAAAAAGCTGTTAGTGTCGTTTTCTCAAACCTAGGTACATTTTAAACAAGAGCATATTTTTGAGGCAGGTAGTGTTTTCTTTGTAGAACTAGGGAACCTTTTTGTTTAGGTAGGCTTGAATTTTTACTGGATCTAAGTATAAATAAGAGTACATGCGCCTTGTTCCTTCATAATATCTGCAAGGCTCGCCGGATACTGTTCAGTTTATAAGAGCAGTTTATAACCCGTCATTTACTTAAAATAAAAAATGAATAAAAGGGCGCGAGAGTTTGAGTGTACAAATGATCCAGATATGTTCTGTTTCATCTGCGGTCAATTTATTGTTAAAAGTATGAGACGTGTGTTTTCAAATCCTTTGAAAGTTACATACTATAAGTGTTTTGGAATTGAGCCTAAAAACAATGAAAAACCATGGACACCGAACACTGTGTGCACCACATGCCGAGTCGAATTGATTTCTTCGGAAACCGGAACAAAAAGGTACGTTGTAAAAATTAGGAATTTGTTCCCTTTTAATGCATAGCTGACTAATTTCTGAAACTATCTATTTAGGCGACGTGTGAAATTTATTACACCAATGAAGTGGAGGGAACCAACTTGCCATTCAACGGACTGCTATATTTGTACTACAAAAGTACTTGGGGTTGGAAAGTCCAGAAAAGTAACCTATGCGAGCGTATCTACAGTGTCATTACCAGAACTAATTTCAACAGAAGCGACATTGCCAGAATCAAATTTAACTTTAGTTCCGGCTCCAGTTTCATTGTCAACAGTAGTATCTGATTACGCGGCATCATGTTGTACTGAATTTCAAACGGAAAACGAAAGAAATTCTTTGTCACAAGCACAACTCAATGATTGGATAAGGGATTTGGAATTGTCAAAGGAAAAGGCCGAACTACACGCCTCTCGAATGCAACAATTTAAATTTGTTTCATCCGATGTTAATGTGACATATTATAGAACTCGTCACGAAGAATTTTCCAAGTACTATACGAAGGAGGACAGTGTTTGTTACTGCAAAGACATTGCTGGTCTATTCAAACAATTTGGTGAACCATATGATTCAAAAGAGTGGCGATTGTTCATAGACGGCAATAAATTAAGTTTAAAGGCCGTATTATTGCATATTGGCAACCAAAAGCCATCTATCCCGATCGCGCATGCAGTAAATACGAAGGAAACATATTAGATAATGCAAAAATTGCTCAAGTTAATCAAATACGAAGAACATGATTGGAAAATATGTGCCGATCTTAAAGTCGTTGGAATGCTATGTGGTCTACAAAGTGGATACACAAAATACTGTTGCTTTCTATGCAAATGGGATAGCCGAGCTCGTCAAGACCACTACATCATAAAGGATTGGCCAGAACGAATCGAGTTTCAAGTTGGGGTAGATAACATAAAATACTCTCCACTTATAAAGAAGGAAAAAATAATTCTACCTCCGCTCCACATCAAGCTCGGCCTTATCAAAAACTTTGTGAAGGCTTTGGACAAAGAAGGCGAAGCTTTTCATCATTTGAAGACAATCTTCCCAGAGATTTCAGAAGCAAAAATAAAGGAAGGGATTTTTGTGGGACCGCAAATAAGGAAAATGATGACCAATAACCATTTCAAAGAACTATTGTCACCAGTGGAGGCAGCAGCGTGGGATTCTTTTGAAAAGGTCGTTACTTCTTTTTTAGGCAAACACAAAAGTCCTAACTACGAGATGATAGTGAACGACTTAATCAAAAACTATGCGGAAATGGGTAAATAAAAAAACATATTATAATAAATTATATATTACATAAATTTACATGAGAATATATAGCCATAAATCTGAATTCATCGTCCAGTTCCGAACAAACAAGAACGGGAAAAATATAAACAAAAAATTTGTTCTGAATTGAAAGATAAATCCAGCCTAAGAAAATTATATACTAATGTGTCACTTATGTATTTATCTAATTTACTTTTTTATTTTCTTTCAGGAGTAAATATGTCTTTAAAAATTCATTTCTTACACTCCCACTTAAATTTTTTCCCGCAAAATCTTGGCGACGAAAGTGACGAGCATGGCGAAAGGTTTCACCAGCAAATGAAAGTGATTGAAAGTCGGTATCAAGGATTCTGGGATGTCGCTATGATGGGCGACTACTGTTGGTTTCTCATAAGAGAAACCGATCCTAATCTAAATAAGCATCAAAACAAAACAAATAACTTTTTCAATTATAAAATAAGATCATAGAGTGAAGACAGAACCATATGTACATATGCTATTATTTGTAGGGTACTTAAGTATTAAATGGATATATTTACTTGAATGCTTATAACTTTTGTATTAGTTCATCGATTTTGTTCACTGATAGCTTATTTTTTTTGTAATAAAACAGAGCTTAGAGGGGGGAAAAAATATCTGCAAAAAAACAAAAAGTTTTCGAGATGCTTCCTCGCAAAGTACAAATTTTTTTATATTTTTACAAAAAAAATTTAAAAAATCCGTAATGATTGTTCAATATGTTTGAATCTGCAGGACCTAGCAAAAAGTGTTGTATGTACTGATTATAGTAAATTTTATAAGCTTTCAAATTTTTCAAACCGTTTTGGAAGAGCTCAGTTTGTTCTTGAGATATACACGATTAAGTGGAGCCATCTTTTTTGTTTTTTGAAATAACGGTAAATCGTAAATATTTCAAAAACGGTACCATTCAAGTAAAAATAACCTTGGTTTTCGGAATTAGGAGGTGATTTTACATAGGAATTTCACTATGGCGTCTCTGGTGCATTTTGGCTGTAAACCAGTGTAATCAGAAAGACGCCAAGGGCTGTTATTTCGGTGTAACCCTGTCCAATCTGGGGCAGGGCGAAGCACTGTTAACAACAACAACAACAACAACAACGCATAAACTTTCAAATCGGAACCGATTGAGGAAAGGAAAGTTGACCCCGTATTGTAGCCGCCTGTTGCGGCAGGCATACCTGCCACGGGTATATTCTATGCGGCTTACCCGCTCCACCTAATTGTACTGTCATTTGTTTGTTTTGTTTGAGTAGCGACAAAAACACTGCCCGTAGGTCTTGGGGAGTGTTGATGTTGTTGTGGTAACGACAAAAACACGCCCCGAAGGTTTTGGGGAGTGTTGCCGAATTAACAGTCCTTGGCCGGATTTGAACCCGGTAAGCTCCGGTACTCCCTTGCGATACTGCCCGACTGTCGTGGTAGCGATTTGGTATAACGAGTGCAACCTTCTAGGTCATGTCACCCCTCCTTCCTTAAGGAAGGAGAAGATGGGTAATGAGAGGTGAGAGGCATCATATCCGTAGATCAACCATCGAGTTGCACGTCATTACCTTTGCGCATTTAGTCGCCTCTTACGACCGGTATGCCTACCCCGGATATATTCTTAACCCCTAACCCGTAGGTTCACCCCTCTTGACTTATCTGTACCAACTTATAGCATCCAAAAGTTAAATATATTTTTATTTTTAGTTATATCCAATTGACAACTTTGCAATACTTATTGCCGTTAATGTTGATGATGACAGCTGAGAGTGCAGCAGAGCAACGCCCGCACGTACCTAACATAGATATCGATACTTGTTCGTGCATTCAGGCAACGTCCTTGTTGTATGTCAAGGATGCGCGTAATTAAAGTCAAGGGGACACATAGGACATGTAGATGCATACATAAATACATACATATGTACATACGAAAGGTTGGTTACAAAAACACATGCTTACCTCAATGTTGCCCATGGTTTGAAAGGCCGTGAATACGAACATAAAGCCGAAGCCCAATATAATGACATTGACGAACTTCTTATCCATGTTGCAGCTTGGGTTTTTCGTTTCTTTTACTGTTTACGTAGATAGCAAAATAAATTTAGTTTAAATGCAAAAATTATTGTGCAGGACGTTGGTGGTTTTATATATTGTAGTTAAAGTTTCTATCGCGCTTGTATTGGCTGGATACTTTTTTGTTGGCGGTTTAATAATGGTGGTTTGGTTACAAACTGCAATAAATATATGTATACAATATTCAACCAGAGGATACACTTATACACACGGACTCGATATGTTTTCACATTAGACCGTTTAGAAAAAAATTTCTAGAAATGTGTGTATTCCTTGAGGTCGAGTGACCTTTCGATAAAGGTTACCAGCGAGTGCAAGGCAGTTTCAGTTGACCTGCCCTTAGTATAGGCGTGTTGATCTTTCTAGAGCAACAAGGGCCAATCAGTCTCCGGATATAGTCCTCCAGGAGTCTATCAAGAGTTTTAAGACCAAAAGAAGATAGGCTTATAAGCCTATAAGCATTAGGTTTCGAGTGGGAGGTTTTCCCAGCTTTCGGGACCTCTCCAGGATTCTGGAACGTAATTGAGCTTAAGACGATGTATATTGGAACGATTTTCCGTAATCCCTTGTCAAATTTGGTTTGGAGACAAACCGGTTTCGGCGATGTGCCATTTTCAAGAGCATTTTTTGTTCTGAGCCCTCTCGAAAAATCAACAGAGCAAAATGAGCCTAAGACAAGTTATAAACATCTCCTTTAGCCAGTACTTTATAAGTTCGGCACTGTGTTGAAGCTGAGCGGAGAATATTCCGTCTGGGTCCGAACGTGGATAGAGCTTGAACGTGGATAGAGCCCAGTCTAACTTTTTATCATATGTGTGTATGCTCCTAAGATATAAAAATTCAGGGTTCATCAGCTAGTGGGTTAACTTAAACACCGAAGTGTATTCGTACCAACATATGTATATAAGTTCAAGCCTGATGGAAAACTTTCTATCTCAAGAAACAATTTAAAATTTTTTACAAAACGTTTAACCGTTCGTTTAAAAGTAACAAAAGTTAATAGAAAGATACAAATATACAATTTTCATTGAAAAAGTAAAAGTACTAAGCTACAGACGTATGTATCTGGTAATACTATTAAGCGAAACGAAACTTTTAAGCCTGTGTTAAAAAAAAAATATCTAACGGTCTAATGTGCAGACGCCCACTATATAACCACCTTCAGACTTCCGCAATTCTGGTTTGACCTCGCCCGTCAAGCCACCGTAATCCGTTTCAATGTGAAGGCAAAGTGTCGCCCAGCAAATATTATAGCGTAAAATACGTATGTAGATGCGAGAAATGCAAAAATTTCGAATTAACAAAAAATCACAACGCCAGACTCTTTAGCATCCATGTAATAAGTGTACGTTTTCAGTTTTTCCCTTTAAAGATATTTTGCGTAGGACGAGCGCATCCAACAGAAATACACAAGCAAACACAACTTCGAAGTGAGTCGAATCTTCACTTTTATTATAAAATTCAATGAACTTTCGCACGGCAGGTATTCTATTTAATGCTGATTTGTAGGGAGCGGCGTTAAAAACCCATTTGATTCTAATCTGATTGCAAAGATTGACTGATGGTTTTCACTTCCTGGTGTCCTTAAGTTTTTCACATTACTTATTTACTTCTCAATAAGCGCAGCATTTTAAATAAAATCATTTAAATTAGTAACACAGCTTAGTATAGAGATGGTTCAAAGTCAGTATGCTTAGTTTCTAAAGTCGCAAATGAATGAAAATGTTTCATATTCTGCAAGATTTTACAAGCTCAATGGCACTGAATACCCAAATTGCTAAATACTAAATAAAACAAGCAAAACATTAAACACGATAGAGCATCAGGAACAGAGCGACAATCAATCCACAGAAATATGTACTTCACTAACAAATATCGCCACAATAGCAAACACGAGTTACGAGCGGTTGTTGTTTTCAGTCTTTTGAGGGCGAAAGCAAAATGAAAACTGGAGTCGGAAGCTCCAATTCTAATTTACTATATAGCAGCCGCAGCTCCAATCACAAAGGCTTGCCATAAAAATGTTAGCGCGCATAATCCCAAAGAAAAAACCTGTACATGTGAATAGAATAAAGAAGAGCGATAGGAGCCGATTGTACGCTGACGGCTGATAATGTTTCACTTGCATTGTGCTGGACTAATTGGTGTTTTCGGTGGGGTATACGGATTTACTATGGCCAATGTTATGTTTTTGTTTGAGATACTTGAGTATTTATTTTAAAAACACAAAAGCCGACGAAATGGTTAATGAAAAGCACTCGCAAAGAAGTAAATATAAAATAACGAGAGAAGGTAAACAAAATTACAACCGGACACTTCCCAATTTAGTGCTGCCAGACCATTTGTTGGTTTGGAATTTATATTCGAACTCTAGGGCAGTGCTAGGTAAGAAGGTTACTTCTGTGAGAGCCTTTTAAATCATTTTAGACAATCTCTAGTCAATAACAAAAACACTTACACAATTTTAAGACAGTGTGGTATTCGGTGGGCTGCCTCACATCTCTAGTCTCGAAAAAGAGTCGGTACCATGCAGTAAAATTGCAAACGAGTCTTCAATAAAGGCAATCTTGAGCTACACACTTCATAAATCGTGATAGTTAAAAGACCCTTTGAAATATCAGATATGGATAATCACTTTCCCGAAACCAGAACTGCTATTAAACTATCCAAAATGAAATGGATAGGAACTAGCCAATGGAAAGCTACAGAAGTTACCCTTGTGGGTTGGGAGTTAAGATATGTCCGAGGTGCGTATGGAGAATAAAATCCACCAAATCGCTACCACTGCAGTCGGGCTGGTACCGCAAGATATTTGTAACGGATTGATTTCCGCCAAAGGACTGTCAACTTCAGTTTTGTTTTCTGTTTTCTCCATCACGCACAGTGCCGGAGTAGAATGAGTCGTCAGAATGGGCCGAAACTTCACACTGCAAAGGACTATATCACGCCAATTTCAGAAAAAAATCTGTTATTCAATCCCGGTTACCAATTAATTTAAAACCATTTTTTTTTTTACAATTTGATAAAAAGGTAAAATAAGCCATAATCATCGTAGACACGTGTTTATAAAAAGCGAAGTACTCGCCAGAACTGATCGAAAAAAAACCGGGTTTTTGCACGTTATTATATAAATGTGAAATGTGGCATATAATTGTTTGTAAATGTTCAGAAAAATATAATTTTTAGTTATAATTTGTCGCACCTTTACACTAGGGTAATTTAATACATTACGGTAATTTTAAAAATTAAGTCGGCTTTTTTAACATTTCACCCGTTCTGTAAAAAAACAAAATTTTTTTGATTTTTCCCGTACTGGTGCCTGGTATCTGAAATTTATATTCAATTACAAACTTTCATACTACAAAGCATACATTAAATACATTATCGGGATCTTCAGTTTCAAAGACTGCCCATTGAAGCCAAGAAGAGTTCCATTTAATAAATCGCTCTTTTTTATAGGCAGCTTCTTTTTACTTGTTGTTCATGTCATAATTGAATCTATAAACAATTTTCTTCACATTATTTCTATCAAATTCAACATTAGTTAACTTTTCACAAACAAAAGAAAAAATTACTGATATTCTTTCTTTAAGGGGTGTTTCTAACCATAAATCTACCAAATCACTCTCTCTCTTTCTATGGCGCGATATACAACAGGTATATCATCATAAACCTCCTAAGAGATTTTTGCGCCAAGCTTCTCTTCCAATTTGTGGTGTGCCGATTTGAATTTTCCCTACAAATTGGTGGGACCTACAGTTTTTTTCCGACTCCGAACGGCATCTACAAAGGAGACGAATTTTTGCTGAGAAGCCTGTCATGGCAGAAATACACTCGGAGAGTTTGCCAAACCAAGGGGCGACCCCGTTTTGAAAAACTTTTTCCAAATCACTTTTGATGTTACCTGTACCAGGGCTCGAACCATGGACCTTCGGTGTGGTAGGCCGGCAACACTACCTTCACACCACGGCGGCCGCCCTACAAAATCACTATTTCTGATTTTAATTGACATTTTTATTTATTTATTATAAAAGTTTTATGTTTTGGCTTTCCACACTTTATTTTGAAGTGAGATAAACAAGTGCTGATTTACCTGCTGCGGTCACTTGTTTTCACACGTACATATGTGCATTAAGGTGGTTCAAGTTTATATTAAAAAAATGTTGGCCTTTTCAGTATATTGTTACTCATACTTTACTTTCAATTTTAAATTTAAGAAAAATCGGTTAAGATATAAAAGGTGCTCATTGCTGTTTTATATTTTTTTTATCCTGATTTTTTTTTGTTAAATGGGTAGAAAAAATATGTCAAATACAAGTTATACATGAAATTTTAAACTCGCGTTGAGCACCATCTTCCACTAATAGTAAAACTATGAAATTTTTCACAGATAAAGTAATTAGTTAGGTGAACAAAATTATAAAAGAGCTCAATCAAAAAAAAAAAAAAACAATTGGACCACACTAATGTGCATTTTCGCAAAGCTCTTTTTGTTTGTGCTTAAGCTAAATATGCAGATGGAGATGAATATGTCACATATTTATATTTTCTTTTTGTTCGCCTTTCGTCTAATGCTAAAGCAGTACCAAAAAAAAACATTTAGTCACTTTTTCAAAATTGAAGATTTTCGCGAGGCAGAAGAGATTTCGATGGTTTCTGTTAGTAGAAGGTCCAAACTACCATAAACAAAAAAGAAATTTCACCGATTTGGGTTTTCTTTGTCTCCAAAGTTAACCAATTTTCGGACTTTGGTATGTTTAATCATATATTTATTTATTAATAAAAAAAAAATATTTGTATAAATGTTTTTTTTATGAACCATACATTTTTTGGTTTGTCGCATATATCTTCAGCAAAGTGCAAAAGTTGATTTTGCTAGGAATAAAAATGTATTTATAAACATTTTTTAACTGTGACCACTTTTATGTGCGAAACCCCAAAATGAAATAGTATGTAGAAAATAGGTGTACTTTGAGGGGGTGTGTGAGGCAGAAAGTTGTTTTTATCACAAAACAACTTATGAACTTCTCTTAGTTGGAGTTTTAGCTGTAACTTGACATCAAAACATCTAAGTTTCAAGACAGTCGATTTTTGTCCACCTTCGCGGCACTGTGTCACGTCCCATTCCATGAATGGATGAGCGTACTTAATCAGAGCGAAGTATTGCTAAAATAGTAATAAAAATAATTATAGAAGTTTTTTAACATAAAAACGTTGCGACTTATCAATGATAAATTGTTTAATTAGCTGAAAATTTGCATTTAAAAATCTTTAATTTAACAACTAATACCTAGTTCAGTGATTCTGTTATCTCGTCACTATGAAAATTGCTCTTATTACAAAGTTGCCAACCTCTGCTGCGTGTCCACCTTTTTCAAAAATGCTTGTCCACAGTATTTTTTGTATGTTACTTGTCCCGCAATACGAAGCTGGGTGCTCAAAAATAGCGCATCAACATACATATTGCTAAAGCTAGAAAGCAAACAAAAAACTAAACACAATTAAATAATCAGGGTATTCGTTTAATTACTTATATGTCTAGTAAAGCTTGTAACAATGTAAGCCTCGTAAACTTGTATGAAAAATTACATATATACGAGTTTTACACATTTTACGAGGCAAATAAGCATATAAACAAATACCCTGAATATATGTATATTTAATAATAAATAGTATTGAAAAAGATTTGAAGTTTACGGCCGCTTTCATAAAAGGCGGTTAACATCAACCGGGCTTTAATTGACGTATTTTGTACGGTTAGCTGTCAACCGTACAAAATACCTCAATTAAACTCCGGTTAGCAGTTATCGGCTTTTATGAAAGCGGCCCTTAATGTTTGTTTTGTGCTCTTCGGCGTCGATTTGTAAATAAATTTCATCGACAGTGGCAGCCCTTCAAGGATATTGTTGCTTCTTCTTGTTACTTTGTTTACAGCTATTTTACCGTAATCCTTTACCGTCATTTTTCGTTTGTCATACATTTGGGGTTTGTTTAGCACATCAATGTAAAAAGTTTTCACCCACAGATTTATGCTCAAGTATTAGGTTTTCTTTATATTTTGAAGTATTATTTGCAATATGTCTAGTAAGCGATTCTATAATATTGCGGAAAACACCACAAACGACATGGACGAAAGAAACGGTCATAGACCAATTAATAACGAGAGCGATAATGAGAATGATGATAACGAGGATGATTCTGACTTTCTACAGGACGCACTATACTCATCTACGGGCAGCTTTGATCGAAGTTCTATCGGTTCGATTCCTTGGGCTGATGATGCCATAAAACAAAACCAAATGGATTGGGAGCAAGTAGAGCGCATGCTAAGTGGTGAAGAGACACTGCCAACAGAACCAGATTTGCGTAACGAAATTTTGGAATGGCAAGAAAAGTTTCCACAATTGTTGGAAAAGCAGTTTGGCACAGATGCGACGCAAAAGAACTTCTCTCAAGAAAATTATGAGAGTGACCAAATAGATATTACACACGCATTACCTGATGATTTAGTTTCACATTTGAGCTTGAACAGCTCGGATGATGATGACAGATATGATGAGCTGGACACGCCTACTGCGGACACGCAAATGGTTGAGAATTATACACAACCACAAACAAGCAAAAGAGACAAACCGCGCAAAACATATACTGATCAAATTTCAGCAAAAATGGCTTTAGTGCGGGTTCCAGCTTTACCACTACGTCTCAGTCACCGTAGTGTTACCAACACCACCAGTACACAATTACCTCAGTATACCTCAAAGGAAGAGCGTGGGTACAGCGGTACTTTGAAATCATTGAGTTCAATCAAAATATCACCGAGCATACCTCAAACACATTCCTCGCCCAAACAGCACTTGACATATCGTATGCCACCAATACTAAATGTAGTGGAAAGTAAGAGACGTTTTCGGGACTTGACCTCTCATAAAAGTTTTGTACAATTGACGCATATTAAATCGCCCCACCACACAAAATCAGCTGCCATAAGACGCCAAACAGATATTATTTCACCACAAATGAGACCCCAACAGCCACAGCGCTCCAAACAAACTCCTTTCACTGGCGATGCACATCCACATCAGCATCATTCTGCATGGCAGAGACCATTGATTGTAACACGTGCCAGTAATTTTTCCAATAATCGTAATTCTATCATCTTACCTGCGTTGAATAACCAACGCATTAGCGCCCAACAACAACAGCGGCGTAATAGTACTGTAACTACATCACCCAGCACCGGAGGAGCTAATACTAGAACAAATACTTTATCGAATTCCAATATTGGTTTATCGTCTAGTAGCAGTGCGAATCTTAACTTCCGTCCACATCATATTGATGATCGCTTTATTTCAAGATGGCAACAATTAAATGCAGCAAACCATCGCACTTCAACGTCCACTGGCATTATATCAACGGGACGCTCGATCTCAGCGGCTATTCGTCATAATCCAAGGACAGGCAGCGGTTATAACGAGTTTTATGTACCGCCATGTACTAATATGGGATATAATAAGCATGATAGTTTTAAATAGCCATCGCAGCGGTGGCGGTTGGTTTAATGCGCCACTCACAAACATCCAAGAACTACCTTTTTGAGATCGAAAATAATACTAATTATGTAAATTTTAATTCAAAGAGTCAGAGGAAAATGCAACTAAGTAATATTTGATGATGAACGGAATAAAGTCGTATATAGTTTCAGTTTCACTTAAAAACCACCCTACGTCAAACCATATTTCGAAAACGCTCTTTACCAGAATTTGCTTCGAACTCACCCTGTTTTAGAATGCCTATTTTAGAATTTAACTTTTCGTGATTGGAAGGTGAGACACTGCGTTATTGAAACAAGCTGTAAAATGGGGCATTGGTGTTGTTAAAGCAAAAAGAACATGTAACTTTAAATAAGCTATGCAAAAAATTTGGTTAGCTCCGATCTAACCTGAAACTAAAAATATTTGAAGACCCTTACCACTCTTTGTCAATTTTATATTGAGAAATCATTTTGATAATAGCAAATTAATATTAATACTACATTTGCACTGAATGAAATGTGTGATTTTCATAGGAAAGATCGAAATACGGTTCATTTCCCCATGCAAATCGCATTCACAAAATCATGCATTCAAAACAAATTACACAGCAAATGCGATGAATTCATACAAGTTTGTTTCGAACGCGTCAAACTTGTTTGATTGATACTGCATAACAAAGGAACGAACTGATTCAAAGCCGATATAAACACATTCGAATTACTGGTCTGAAATCACGCATTTTAGATCAGTATAAATGGGTTATAAGAAAAGTGAATTGATAATGAGAAACACGGATTCATATCGAGAAAATGCAATTTGATAATAAGAAATATAAATTTATATTGAAAACATGTATGTTGATAATGAGAATATCGAAATTTATAAATTTAACATGAAGAACAAATTATAGTAATTGTGACATACATAAGTAAATTTATTTGGAGTCTGCGTGCCAAAGTAAAGCAAAGGCCTGGTAGACACCATATTTTCACCCCAATTTGCATATCTATTAAGTTTAGCACATTTGCGTATATATTATATCGCATTGAAAAGACTCTTATTATTATAGACATTGCTTCTTCATTCATCGAACTTTTCACGTACTGTAGTCTTTGCTTGCATACCCCAGGTCCACTTCTGGTATGCATATATTTGTTCTAAGTGAATGGTTCACAGTCAGGCGACGATCACAAGTTTTCGTCCATCTACAGCTTTTACCAAAGACGAATCCAAAGAGACCTGGTCCTGTAATACTTCCGATCTACAGATCGATCAAGTTGAGTTTCCCGCAAGAAATGGCTCTTCGCATTTTTTGAGGGAAGAGGGGTTTAAACACGCTTTTTGTATCGACAAAAACACTCATTTTAGATCAAATTTAGATCAAATATCAAAAGAAAATCCGAGAGTGTTTCTTATTATTAATCTTCTATTACTAATCTATTTTTACTTTCTCAATTTCTCACTATCAAGTTTTAATTTCTGAATATAAAATGAAATTTCTCAATATGAACTGTCATGCCTTAGTATCAACTTGTGTATTCTCAATATAAACATGCATTTAAATAAATTATAAATTTAAAAGGTGTAGTTCAAGCTCTTTACCCATGATATGCTTTCAAGTTCAATTTTGCAGGGCGGCTTCCTTTTTAATCAATGCCTTTTCGGACCGTTCTAAGGAAACTGTACTATGTATAGTTCTCAACCGGTTCCATCTCGAATAGGTTAGCGATAGCTCTGATTGTATGAGTGATTATCGACATTCGAATCCCAAAAGTGTCTTTCAACTATGCTTTTGTAGCCGGTAGAGACCGGGATACGATGTATACGGCATAGTGTGCCAAGGGTAGGCTTGGCAAGCTCATTGCAGATCTATGTAGGTATACATTTGTCTATTGTTTGATTATATAAATTCAACTTTGCAATTTTATCGTCATTTAAACCCTGACATGTTTTAAAAACAATATTTATTAATATACTATGTACAAATTGAATTTGAAAAACAAAAACTTCGTAGTGATCGTGGAGCAAGCGACGACATTTTTAAATCTTTATACGGTTAAGCTAAAATACGATTACTTTAAAAGTGCCTTTAAATATATATATTCATGTTTAACTTAGTTTATAAAAAAGAAGAATTAAGGTCAAATAAATTTTGACAACAGTAGTCAAACTGTTGCTAAAATAACAAATAATAATTTTATTTCTTACTTAATAAGTGGACAATCTTAAAATTTTAAAATATCATTTTACAACGTAACTTCGTACATATACATATAGCGTGCCATAACCGCCACCAAAAAGTCTGAGGCAGTAAATAAAAAAGTTCTTGTCATTGTCATAACTATTCAACAATTTATTGGAGAGCTTTGAAGTTTAAACAGTCGGTTATGGCTTAATATGGTAAGTTTTTTTATAAAAAGAAAAGGATAGGGCCTCCATTTATTTGCATTGGCTTCTCGAAGCATGCAAAATACATTAAAAACTGTTGAAAGGCCGCACTTTGTTATATTCACCTCAGTAAAGCTTGAATCCTTAAATAGCGTCACTGCCGTCGTTCTCACCATGAACACCAACAAAGTTTCTGTTACTTTAGTTTACTGCTATATTAGATAAAGATTTTTTACAATTGTATTAATACGCACATATACACTGGGATAAAAGTCAACATTAAAATTCTCACAAATTAAAATTATCCAAGCGCAGTCTTCCATCATTCTCAGTCAAGTATAATATATCGGAGAGGCACTGTTCGCTTATTAGCTCTTCAACACGTTCGCTCATCTATGGAGAAAAAAAACATAATAATATTATATGTATAGGCAATGTATGTACAATGAGACTAATTTAAAAAATACACTTAAAATAATGTGCAAAGCACAACCCCGGACTATGTAGACCCAAAGTGGCAGAGCGACAGACCTTCAGAGGCGCTTATGTAATAGTTTTAGTGGTCAAATGAGCGCATACGTTTGTTCAAAAGAACTTCGTATTTTTAGAAATTCAAAATAGAACGGGATAGGGAAGGAGAACAGCATTTAAAACTGAAAATCGTATATCGTTCGGATGCTGCCGGGCGATTTCATAAATTAATTTCTCTCTCTTTTAGGATTGAAAAAAAAAATTCTGATCTAAAAATTCTCAGATTAAACCAAGTTTTGCCGCATTAGGGCCCGAAGAGTGCCGAAACGCGTGGGTTCGGCCATTGTTGAATCTCTAGAAATGAGACAATATGACTGCTCAAACATTTCCCTTAATACCCAAAGCGGAAAAATTACGATCCCTTCACATCTGCCGTGCTAATTTTACGTTTGACCGTAAAAGAAAACCGGATTGATGGTGAGAGGTGAAACGTAAACTCTATGGTCGAATTGCACATCACTATCACTAGGTAGTCTCACTTATCTTATTTATTGTTCCGCCTAAAATGAACGAAAAGTAGGACCTTGATTTCTCTCTAAAATCAGTATATCGGCAAAAGCGCGGTTCTTTCTTTAATCACATTTATCCACATAGATGTGTTTATGAAAAATTTAGGGAAAGTGTAGACTAATTGGCATTTAAAAATACAACTTTTTCCTAATACTAAATTTGAAGAGCGTGTTCGTGAAAAGTAAATTGATGCGTCGAATTTTGGTATTTTTTTATAATAGGTCTAGTCGCGATTCAAATAATTGTTACAAAACTTTACAAATTATAATGATTAAACTAACAATCGAGCTTGCCACTTCCATAATCGTAGCGTTCTCAACAAAAAGGGTATTTTTTATGTGGAAAAAATGCTGTTCCACAAGTCGAAAAAAAGTTAGTTCTCAACATGTACTGAAATATAATTCTCTAATTGGAATATAATTCTCTAATTGCGGCCGCCGTGGTGTGAAGGTAGTGTTGCCGGCCTACCACACCGAAGGTCCATGGTTCGAGCCCTGGTACAGGTAACATCAAAAGTGATTTGAAAAAAAGTTTTTCAAAACGGGGTCGCCCCTCGGCAGTGGTTTGGCAAACTCTCCGAGTGTATTTCTGCCATGACAGGCTTCTCAGCAAAAATTCGTCTCCTTTGTAGATGCCGTTCGGAGTCGGCAAAAAACTGTAGATCCCACCAATTTGTAGGGAAAATTCAAATCGACACACCACAAATTGGAAGAGAAGCTTGGCGCAAAAATCTCTTAGGAGGTTTAGAGAGAGAGAATTGGACTCAAATGTATAACTGCCATACTGATAATAAAATAAAACTTGTGATCAATATAAGTGAATAGATAAGTGTGTAAAACTCTCCGTAAATCTCAAATCTATATAATTTCGGCCAAACATTTGCAAGCAAAACACCTTTTAATTTATTAATAGGTCATAGCTTAAAGTTTTAAAAAAAAAATGCATTTGTTTAGCTGAAAATTTGCTATTTCTCTTGCCCTTATGACCTCTAATGCTTGTATTTCACACAGCTTACCCCTTTCGCCTTGTATTCGCTCAAGACTTCCGGATGCTTAAAGTTTGGTCCAAAATTTACACTAACTGTAGCACTTTTGTGTATGGATATCGTTGGATAATAAGAACCACCATATATATCTGTGAATGCTACACCTTGCGATTTGCCATTCTTAAAGTATTCGATTTTACTGCCTGGCTGTAACTGTAGACCCTTTAATGTTTCCTGCACCTTATCCTTATCTTCGTAGTATAAATGTGATTTGAATTTTACAAGTGGCTGCAAATATAAAACAACTAAGTTAATGTTTTTTAGTTATTCTATTCCACATTACTCTGTCTTTAAACGTATTTGGTAAATAATTGGTTTCTCCCTCCTCGGGCAAATCGATTAGAAATCCCAGAACATCACCTTCACCATAAGCATCACTATAGTGTTTGCCATGACTTTCATGAAATCTGGTACCTTTACGTGAACGCCAAGAGTAGCCAAATTTATCATAACCAAGCGGCGCTTGCAGATTACCATACTCTTGTCCCCAACCTAGGCGCGTGGCTGCACCCTCGGGCATATCATCAACAGTCGCTTCGAAATACCAACGTCCACGATTAACAGCTGTAACGGTATAAAGAGTATGATGAAGTGCATATGTTAGATACAGAGATGCAATCTTTATTTACTTACAATGTGTAGCGCGTACCATACAGTATCCCTTCTCTCCGGTCACACTCAAACGATCTTCGGAAACTTTCAATTGTGGTGCACGATCATGCAGCGCCAATAAAACGCAATTTGGTACTAAAGTTCTGTACAACCAACCAGGTATTGGTTTGCCAGCCCAATCCGAACTTTCGTCGAACTCTTGACGGAACGGTGCATGAGGATCAGGTTCAGCAAGTATATATCGATAGCCATCTTTATTAAAAGGATGTTCCAATGGATAGCCATGAGCAGGAAGTTTTACATTTGAAGTTATATCTGAACTCGGACGACCCTTTTTGCCGGTAGGTCCGGAATCAGTGCCGGGAATTTTTCGCTTATTTTGACGATTGACCTTCGTCAGAGAGGAAGCTGTATGAAAAATTAGAAGTTATACATGGGGACTTTTCTTGAAAAACATTAAAACAAAAAGCAAATAGTCATCATTATCAATCATCTTTAAATACTGATATCAGTTGGCACAAAAAAAAAATTTTATTTTTATATTGGGCTAGCAAAGCGGTCACGCGTTGTAATGCTCAAAACTCCAGCCCTCCAACCTCGCTCCTTAGCTTTAGAACTTTCTAACGGTCCCTCTCTCCCTCATCCTCAGGCTTTCAGCTTTCTATCGAATTTTTCCGAAAATTCGGTTGAATTGTAGTTGTTGTTGTAGTAGAAGTACTTGATTCTGCTTAGTCTGCACGGCCATTTATAAATTCTTTTATTCATCCTAAGTCTCTTTCTTTCTTTTCCTCTCCACTTCCCTTTCCTTTATACCCTTTCCATCTACGAATACCTCTACCTCTACAAACTTTACCCCTTTCGTCTACCTCTATATCTGCCTAGCTCCTACTTTGATCCCAGCTTTACATATAGTCACTTTAAGGATAATATCTTCCAAAGAAATTGAGATGCTGAAGGGGACGATCATCCTATACCAATACTATTTGTTCGTGCCTGTGCCGTTGAATCAAAAACGTTATCCCGTGATATTTTACAAACACATTCTAGGACCACCCGGTCCCATATTTAGATAAAAGTCGAAACCGTTACGATCACTGAGTAATTAAAAAGTGATCAAAAGCCCTCCTAAAGTTGTAAGTTAGACTAAATTACTGACACCCCTGCGGGTTAGGGCGTTAGAATATGCCCGAGGTAGGTATACCGGTCGTAAGAGGTGACTAATATGAACAAAGGTAATAACTGGCAACTTGATATGATGCCTCTCATTAAGCATCTTCTCCTTCCTTAGGAAAGGAGGCGTGATATGACCTAGAAAGTTCCATTGGTCATACCAAATCGATACCATGACAGCCGGGCAGTACCGCAAGGGACTACCGGAGCGTACCGGGTGCATATTCCGCAAAGGACTGTCACTTTCGACAAAACTCCCCAAAACCTTCGGGGACCAGATCGGACCTACATAACATATAGCTCCCATACAACCGATTGTTTCGAGAAATGGGGTTTGGGCTATGTATCTTTAAATTATCAGTTTTGCAGAGTTTTTACTAATTGTGAGTAAGTATCGGACACTTAAAACCGTGATGCGTATTCATGAAAGGTATAAAGTCTTCGGCACATTCGAAGACAGCCCTTTCCTCACTTGTTTTTGATTATTTTTGATTTTTTTAATAATCCTAAAAAATCATGATTTTTTTAAAATAATTTTTTTAATTAAATGGAAAATAATCTTTAAAAATTAAAAGTAATTGGTAAACAATCATTAAATGGATTCTCAAGAAAATAATTAATCATGTACATAGTTTCGTAGATATAGCGAATTAACATTCTTTTGGGCTTGGTACCGGTAACTTCTTCCAAAGTTTTATTTGATCTATGGAACACGTATCTATATATAAAACTATAGGGGCCGGCAGACTTTGTCCTGTCCAGGTATTTACCTGAATGGATCTAGAAATATTGGCTTTTCCTATCTCTATCACTATCCCCATTCCTATCCCTATATATGTAACACAATTCCACTTCACCATCGATCGATCCATTATTGAGCTTTTCTAACAAAAAAAAAATTATAAAAATTCACACCATGAATAGATGCCGTTCAGAATCGGCAAAAAACTGTAGGTCCCCCCAATTTGTAGGAAAAATTAAGAGCAGCACATCTCCCTAGGAGGTATATAGTTATCGCGCCAATTACATATTTATTTTATTTTATATTAAAATATTAATTTAGATCAAATACTTTCAACGTTATGACGAATTGAAATTGTATATAGACGTGGCACCACCCACTTTTCCAAAACTATATAACTATTAGTACTTTGATAGCATATAAAAGCACACAGACATTCATTTTTACCCGGCGTGTACTAGTGCACATGGTATTATAGCTTTGTCCATATAACGGTGGTTTGTTACGGTACAAAATAATGGAGATATATATAGAGTTCCATATATGAAATTTCTTAGAATAAACAGAGGAGTCCAATAGACGTGTCAGTCCGTCAGTCCGTGGACACGATAACTTGAGTAAAAATTTAGATATTTGAATGAAATTGGCACAAAGGTTTCCTTCTGGCCGAAGTAGGTTGCTATTGCAAAAGGGCGAAATCGAACCATAACCACGCCCCTTTTATCGATATCGAAAATTTCGAAAAACGTATAAAATTAGATAATTCAGTAATAAAAGCCGCTACAATAATGCAATTTGGTAGATTTATTCAGTTGGTCGACCTTTTAACGATTTTAAACATGTTTTGGAAAAAGGGCGTGGCAACGCCCACATATGAGTGAACACATTTTCAAACTTCGACTGTTAATAACTCCAGAACCGTTTACGCTAGTATAACGAAATTTTGTAGGAGGCATACTCTTTTCTCTCTTTATGGCGCGATATACAACAGGTATATCATCATAAACCTCCTAAGAGATTTTTGCGCCAAGCTTCTCTTCCAATTTGTGGTGTGCCGATTTGAATTTTCCCTACAAATTGGTGGGACCTACAGTTTTTTGCCGACTCCGAACGGCATCTACAAAGGAGACGAATTTTTGCTGAGAAGCCTGTCATGGCAGAAATACACTCGGAGAGTTTGCCAAACCACTGCCGAGGGACGACCCCGTTTTGAAAAACTTTTTTCAAATCACTTTTGATGTTACCTGTACCAGGGCTCGAACCATTGACCTTCGGTGTGGTAGGCCGGCAACACTACCTCCACACCACGGCGGCCACTATTGTTGTGATAAATGCACCCATAGAAAACAAGCGCAATCGCTTTTCGACCACGCCTACTTTTTCATAAAAGTTATATGGAAAGGAGGTAGAAATATTGAACTATCCATATCTAATTAACTGATACAGGTATAATATAATTTGGCAGTTACCTCAATTTTCTTATTCTTTATACGATTTTTGCTAAAATTTTGAAAAGTGGGCGTGGCACCGCCCACTCATAAGTCAAACAAATTTAAAATTTGACTGTTAATAACTTCAGAACGGTGTAAGATAGAATTACGAAACTGGATAAGAGGTATACTAAAGACAGTAGAGTACGCCCACGGAAAATGAGCAAAATCGGTGGACGACCACGCACACTTTTGGACCAAAGTTTTCTAAAAGAGAGGTAGGAAACCGGAACATGCCATATCTCCTGCACTGATTCAGATGGAATGCTAGAATTTCGTAGTTACAATGACCTGATGGTCTTATTAATAATTTTTTTTAAATTTTGGAAAATGGGGGTGGCACCGCCCACATATAAATGAATAAAATGTCAAATTTCAGCTATTATTAATTTCAGAACAGTGTTAAATAAAATTACGAAACACGATACGAGGTATATTTTTTTTTTTCAAAATTATGTATAGCCTATGCTGTAACTAGTGAATCCAATAATCTACTGTGAAAATTTCATAAAGATCGGTTAGTACCTTGGACGCCTATACAAGATTGAAATTTTATTTAGCATGGGGGCGTGGCACCTCCCACTTTTCCAAATTATATATAGCCTATACTGTATTTAGTGAGCCCAGGAATCTAGTGTGAAAATTTTATAAAGATCGGTTAAGTACTTGGGACACCAGACACACATTAATTTTTATTTATAAGATTGTCCACGTGGTAATAGAAAAAGTATAACACCACTTTAGGTCATAACTCCACAACAATGTTTAGTTCCCCCCGAACTTAGACTTCCTTAGTTGTTATTTATGAGATTTTTTTCACGAAAAACTTTATGCCACACATAATCTTTCCAACTGAGTATAAGAGCACAATTATATAGATGACGTTTTAGATAGCACATACATACATATGTGTGATTTAGTTTTTTAATGGAATAAGGTCAAGTAGTAGAAGAGCAATAACAGTAAAAATGGAATGCGCTAAACAGACAGCGGAAACAGCTAAATACGTGCGAAATTGTAGATCAGTGTGTTTGTAGGCTACAGATACGTAACATAGTCAATATTTTAACAGCCCTTGGGCATGCCCATACTTCCATTATTTAATTGTGGAATTAACGAGAGTAAATCATTTTTGACAAACACCGCTATTCCGGTCTGGTTATAAAATTTTTACTAGCAGTAACGGAAATTACAAGCTACTTTTACAACATTTTGGTATTCGGAATGCAAAATATCCCAGATAACATCGTAACTAGGAATGTTACGGAAGTCAATTTATCGGAATCGGAAATATATATTTCAAACTTGGTTAATTGTATTCGAAACTAAAATCGGTAGCCGAAGTAGGCGAAAAAACTGCTTTATAACTTTTGAAGAGAGTAACTACAACTTTTTACGGCAATTTACACATATAACGCATGAACAATATATATTTTTGTATATATACGGAACTTGAAGATGACCAGAAAATATTTTAAAACTTCAACGGAATTTTTATAACATTTGTTTAAGCGACATAAGCTATACCGATTTACTTCGTCTATTTTATTTGCGCTGCACTCTCTTGTAATTCGCAAGCAGCTTATAAAATATCCCAAATATATAGTTTATGTTTTGTAATCCCAAGCGGGGGTTTTTCAGAACGAAAATGAGGAAGCCAATCCCGTGCAATGCCTCAGAGCCAACAGTGCTCGCCCCCAATTAATACATACAAGGTGTAACAGGTGCACCGCACCGCGTTCTATATAGAACAAATAATTTAAATAAATAAAATAATAATTAAATAAATATTAGAAAAGGGCTCCCTATTTAATTTGTGCTCCGCACACCCCCTTTTTCTCTCTAAACTAATAATATAATATAAATAATAAAATAAAATAAAAAATAACTCAAAAAAACTACTCGCCCTCCATAAAGCTTAGACAACATTTAAAATTTGTACTTTGATATGCTATAATTGTTGAGCTACTAACGGTATTTTCGGTGTTCTGGTTTAAAATATGTCAAAGCTTTATTTGAATATTTTTGAAACTTTTTTGAACTATTTAAATATGTGCACAAAGTTTAGAAACCAGATTTATAACTATACTTATTTTAAATCAGATTTCTATAAGAAAAATATGAAAATTCAAATGATATTATATAAACGCTTCATATATGGAATTGTAACGTTACTAGTGTTCTTCAAATGCTCATAACTCCAGAATATTTTGAGAACTTAAAAAATCTAGTGTATACTTTTTCGAAAGCTCAAGTTAGCATACAATTGTTCCAGTTCTTTTCTACATCGACGAATTTCTTGGTTTCGAGCTCAAGAAAGGCACAGGGAAGGTTACAATCTCGTAGAATTCACCATATACGAGGCAAAAACCTCACTGTTGCCCATATTTTGATACAAGCTACAAGAAGATTTATTGTAAATATCTCCTTTTCTATTTATATATATCTCTATCTAAAAAATTACCAAATCAAGGTTATTACAACAATTTGACAAAAGCTCTTTCTCCGATTATATACGATCCGCAACCAGGGAAGTTTCACTCAAACGGAAGTTCCGACTTTTAGAAATCGGAACATGCTTCGTAAAACTCCTAATGGTGACCGCGAGTATAGGTGACAATGTCAAGTACATATTTTACTTGTTTACTAAATATTTTATAGAATTGAAATAACAAAAAGTTATGAACCAGTCTCCAAAAAAGACAGTCTTAGAGATACACACTTTGTATCTCTTTGGGAGTATTAGGGTCGGTAATCACTCATCCACACCCAAAACTACCCCTAAATATCCGCAATGGAACCGTTTGAAAACTGGCCAAAGGCTAGCTTAGAACTGTCCGCGGGGGAACATGTCGAGAACGAGTTGCTACTGGGCGGCAATGTTGTTGTTGTTGTTGTTGTTAACAGTGCTTCGCCCTGCCCCAGATTGGACAGGGTTACACTGAAATAACAGCCCTTGGCCGGGTGAAAAAACCCGGGTCATTCCGGTGCGATAGAACCGGCTGTTGTGGGAATGACTGGGCGGCAATGGCCACCGTCATGTAAAAGCAACTGTAACATTGCTTGCTTATAGAGACCCGTGACTATACTACAGGCTTGACTGAGAATTTTTAAGTGTTGTGCACTCGGCGGTCCTCGTGTCACACGTACTTGCGTTCGACTGTCGTCGTGTCCCTACCGGCGTTGATTGGCTAAACTTCTCAGTCAAGCCTGCAGTATAGTCACGGGTCGCCATTATCACTTTTTTACTCAAAATTTCATTCACATTTTCATTTCATTCTCTATTGCACTTTTTTTTTACAGCGTTGCAGTAACAGTTGTCGGAGACGAAATTTGACGCTACGAGTATTACCGGTAACAGTTGGAATAAACTTGTAAATTAACAACTCAGCCGTTTATATGAAAAAAAAATGACTCATTAATATGCGCAATGCAAATATAAAACGAACTTTTGTATACTGAAATAAAAAGAATTAAAAAAAACAACACTTCTTCCCAAAAAAATATAGTCGATTAGCACGTACTTCATAATTATTCAATCAAATTTGTGAATCAATCAATTCTGTTACGTACTTTCTTCCTCGAGATGCGATGCCGTGTTGTTGTCCATATACTAGAAAAGTTGCAACTACGTGCGCAGCGCAATATCTACAACAATGACGACAGCGGCAGCGACGACGAATAGTCCAACCGAATCGATATACAACACAAAAACACTAACTAGGTACTGTAAAAACCATTTAAATACATATACATAAATATATATAAGCATATACACATTCGCACCTACTCTTACTAAGTGTATATACAGTGCAGCAAAATAGTAGTCGTGTAGTAAGTAGAATAACAAACAATGCAACAACTTTCTAGCAACAAACATATGTACATTGTTTCGTACATACGAACAAACAACGTCCGTTGCCCACTCTCCTACGAAAGCCGGCGGTGGGCCTCGCCTCTCCAAGAGTGATAAAACGCAATAAGCAACAAAATACTACTGCAGTAATCTGTCAGAATAACTAAGCAGACAATCACTACTAATGTATATACATAGAAATGTATGTATGTACGTTCTACACATTTACTAATTTAGCATGTTAAGCAGGCTCTGTAATTAAAAGATGAGCCAATGCATGAGGGAAAGTGCAATCAATTTTACATTTTATATGTAAGCACACAGATTGCAAAAAAAATGCCCGTTAAATTTCGATTAGATTAGAAATCAATTATCAGAACTAACCTAGAGCTAAGGCATTTCAAGCCAATACTAGTTTTAACTCAATACATGAACAATGCTTTTTACTAGGCTATCCCGTTGGGGTGTAGTTCTGGTTGTGAATGAGTGAGTACTATTATTATTATTGTAGCGGTACCTCACCCTGTTTGGTCGGCCAATCGTTTTATTGAATGGGACGTGACGGACCTTACAGAGTTATACTCGAGTTGACGTTCCCTTGGCAGATATGAATCCGGTACGCTCCGGTACAAGCACCTTACGGCCCCATCCCATCTGCAGTGGTAGCGATTACGACAGGTATACCTACCACTTAAGCTTAGTAGCTTAGTTCGTAGTAGTATGTAGGACTAGGACTCTCATTCGATCGATACAAGCGACACAAACAACGGGTCGACCCTATCTTGCATGTCAATCGGAAATTATAAGACATGCCAGGATTGCATTATGTGAAGATGCAAAAGAACATTCAAGGCTGATAACGCTATATAAGTCGTTGTAGTACGAACACCGGACATTCATAGGATTGTAATAGGGTAATTGAAAAGAAGGTTGCACTGATCATACGAAATAGCTACCACGAAAGTCGGGCAGGACCGCAAGGGAGTATCCGGGGTACCGGCTTCATATCCGTACAAGGACTGTTGATTCGACAACACTCCCCAAAACCTTCGGGGAGTGTTTTTGTCGTTACAAACAACAACAAAAAACAATTTAATTTTGGGTGCGCGGCGAAGCCTTTCATTAGATCTATCTGAATTGCTAAGGCGTTTGTCTCATTTCTTCTCATATTTGTATAAAAATCATAAAGAATTATTAACAATAATCATAAGAGTAATAACTTAATAAACTATACTAAATAATTAATAATTAGAATGTACCCGATGTGGGTATGCCTGCAAGAGGCGACTAAAATCTAAAAAATTAAATAAGAATTGTTCCCGCAGCAATCGAAAATCAGTAAATATTGAATATACAATAATTGAACCAACCGGCAAACACAAAATGGAAACCGAAACAAAACCGAAACTGAACTTTATTTGAGGGAACGAGATTGACGCCGGAACAAACCCGAAACAAAAATTAATTTCAAGAACGAAATTTGAACCATAAAAACCCGAAATCGAACTTAATTAGAAGAATGGAATTGAAACTGGATAAGAACCGGAACAGAAAAAGTTTTAAAAAATTTAATTAAAATCGCGAAACAAACAACGGGAATGAAACCGGAACCAAAGTTAGTTGGAATAGCGAAATTGAATTTGTAAAAAGCCAAACGGAATTGAAACCGAAGCAGTCATGAAGGATAGCGAAAACTAAAACACCGAAAACTAACATAGTTTCAAAAAAAGAAAGTGAAACCGGAAGTAAAACGATATAAATTATGAACAACAAAATTTAACTAGAAAACCGTGAATTGATTTCAACAATGCATACAAATATGTATTTATAAACTTAATGCTTTGACATTTATTACTATTTCATTTTAAAAAATGTTCCCACTTATCCTTGTATGTCCCGAATGAGTTGTTTCAAAATTTTAATTAGAGAAATCGGTTAATGGTTCGAGATGTGTTGCTTTTTAGAAAATTTGGGTTATAATTTTACGTATCGTGGTAATCTTGCCAGCGACATGAATATGCAAATTTTCCGATTTTTTGTTAATAGGCTGTCTAGATTAACCATTGAATCCAGAGTATCATATGTACAATGAAACCACATTATATAGCAACAAAAATTAACCGAAGGAGCCAAAGCACACTGATTTTTTCAGACCCAATAAACTTTTAAGCTTGATTTCCTTACATCTTAATTGTCGTACATTGATTATTCTGACAAGGGGTGACGATATATGATTTGGCGAAACAAATCTTGTTGTACATTCAACCATGTACTTCTACTTACCTGAACCATGACTGTCATCGGATGCTCTTAGCAAACCAAGTTTACCTACGGGATCGTAATTTGGTTTAATTTGGCAGAGATCTTGGGTAATTAAACCAAACATGGCACCAAATTCTGAATTTTCCTCGTATGTAAATAAAGTGTTTACCTCTTTGACAAGGGAACGTTGCACCGTGGAATACCTAATAACAAGTAAATATTATTACTAGTGGAAAGCATACATATGTGCTATGTATTCTCTTACCAAGATTGTGTAACACGTCGCGGCATTGTTGTCATCGCTTCCCAGTATTGTTCTATATATGGTATAATGTCTTTATCTTTACTAAACAACAATTTAGTGTTACCCTCTTTCAATGCATTTTGCTGCATATTAGCTATGGCAGTGATACACATTTGTGGTATGGCTAAAATAAGATGTAGTATGTAATAGTATTAATAGATTATACTTTTTATATATTGCACAGAAGATAATATTTACTAGCTTGACTTTTGCGAAAAACTTCAAGACCGCTTTGTGAGCAATTTTTGCAAACAAACATGTAATTGGTAATGAATGGAACCAACTTGCCCAGTTGATAACCAATACAAGACTCATGAAACCAGCGGCTGCAATTCGCGCATAAGAGTTCCACAATGTTGAAATTTCGTTCCTTACCACTGTAAAAGGAAAGTAACAAATAAATTATATTTCTTATTTCGTATACAAACCAAATATTTTTTTATTGTTTACCAGTAGCAAATGCCGGGGTTGTTGTTGGTGGTGTTGGCGACGACCGCAGCAGACTTCTCTTCACGGGTGCTTTCCGACGCTCGTTCGCTGGAAGCATATTCTGAGGCAGTCTCCGATTGTGAGTTTGTATCCATTTGGAGTTCATCCATTTTTCTTGGTTGGATTATATTAAGACACAATTTTGTGTTATTTAAAAGGAAAAAGCGTCTGTAACAGTTGCAAAAGGGAGATGTACGGATTAGCCACGGACAATAATTTGATAAGTGTGTTCAGTTTGCGACATTTTTATAGGGTATGTAGGGAATTTTGCAGTATTGGCTAACGATTGAATAAATAAGAAAATCCCTACCGGACATTCAGGCAACTGTTTGATCAATGACAACTCATCCGATACTCAGTTTTGAGGTAGAAGGGCACGTGCGCACACGACTCATACAAGGTGGCGCAAAAGTAAGCTTCCAATGTTCAGCATATCGGTTGTGGCACGTGCAGTGTGTGCTGTTGCACCGTCTTGTTGGAACCACATGTTTTCCAATCCCAATTCATCAAGTTGCGGCAAAAAGAACTCGTTAATCATTGCTCTGTAGCGCTCACCATTCACAGTAACCGTTTGGCCCCGACCGATTATTGGTCAAATAAATAGTCAGCAATATTCCGCGTTCTGGAGCAGTGTAGCGTAACATTGTTTATTAACGTGTATTTCGCTTGTGTTTACTACACAAATGTCAAAACAGAACTGACTTCAGGAGCCAATCGCAAAATTTATAGCATTTTCTGATAGGAGGATTACTTTTGCTCCACCTTGTACTTGGAGTAATCTTGGCATGTCTCAATCGATTTCTCAAAGAACTCTCTCTCTCTCTATTGCGCGATATACAACAGGTATATCATCATAAACCTCCTAAGAGATTTTTGCGCCATGCTTCTCTTCCAATTTGTGGTGTGCCGATTTGAATTTTTCCCTACAAATTGGTGGGACCTACAGTTTTTTGCCGACTCCGAACGGCATCTACAAAGGAGACGGATTTTTGCTGAGAAGCCTGTCATGGCAGAAATACACTCGGAGAGTTTGCCAAACCACTGCCGAGGGGCGACCCCGGTTTGAAAAACTTTTTTCAAATCACTTTTGATGTTACCTGTACCAGGGCTCGAACCAAGGACCTTCGTTGTGGTAGGCCGGCAACACTACCTTCACACCACGGCGGCCGCAAGAATTATCACAATTCTGATGCCTCATTACCAAAGACCTGAGCATCAGCTGAGTTGTCACTGATAAACATCTGTCTGGTTGCGTCCCTACTAGACGGGCCTAACCACACTCACCAATACATGCATGCGAAAATTGTAAATTACTAACACACACAAAGCCTTTTGTCAAGTTTTTCTTTTTCTTTTTATCTTCTATTTGGTATTGTGAGCGAAATGTTAGTGCGGCGTTAAAAAATTTACAAAATATTTAATAAGGAGTTTTGCAGAAAAATTGCAACTAATACGCCTAGATAAGGCAAATATACAGTGCTAATTAGTGTTATTTAACAAGTCAAATTTTATATTTTCAGATTGACGAGCAAAGAAATTTTCAGTTTGAGGCAAATAGAATAAAATTATATTTTGTAAATGTGTAGTGATATAAATATGTATTTATAGATCTCATTGGCTATTGTGGACGTGAAAATTGTGTAATTTTAAATTATATTAAACATTAAAAACCAAATCTAATAATACAAGCAATTGTTTTTTCATTGTTAGCTATACATGAAGTTTCTGATATTCATAACCATTAAGCCTGGCGCATGTTTGCCATACTCATAACCATTAGCGGTGGCGTGCATTTGTATTATACCTGGGCACCCAACTTTTCATTATGGTTAATAAGAGTGAAGATTGCAGACAGATGTGGTTTTACCTGCGCTAAAAAGGGATGCCGTATACTGTACATGTAACACATGGTTAGATTTGGTACACTGCTCTTCAGAAACTAATTGAGAAAAATAAGCAAAAATAACGCAAACGGTAGGCAGGCCGGGAGCTTATCTGACTTGCCATTTAACTGGTACCTGCCTAGTAGGGGTATTAGGTAATCTCTTGGTAATTAGCCAGCA
Source organism: Merzomyia westermanni (assembly GCA_949987695.1). Taxonomy (NCBI): domain Eukaryota; kingdom Metazoa; phylum Arthropoda; class Insecta; order Diptera; family Tephritidae; genus Merzomyia; species Merzomyia westermanni. The sequence continues at coordinate 159,480,218 of OX465288.1, read as the reverse complement.
CTGTTCTTGTAGGTTTTTCGACGACCGTTCACAATAAACATACTTTTCACTACGAAAATAGTTGTGATTAACTTTCTTTGTGCAGCGGATGTAAGTTGTGTGAAAATAAAATTATTTTGTGTTTTTAGTGTATACTATCTTTAAATGTATGTTAAAAGTTTTCACAAAAATACCGGAGTAATAATGTACTCCAAAAAAATTAGTGCTAAGTACTTTTTAATGTGTATAAAAGAAACTTTCAATTTTTGTACTGTGTCAAAGTAAAAATCGATTAGCTCCAGACCAGCTGCAGAGACGTTTAGGGCGGCAGTGGGGAGCTACATATAGGTCCACGTTACTTGTATTCTTTGTTTTTGTACTGTGCAATTTTCCGTGGAATATATGTACCATATGGGAGGTGTATGTATGTTTGGCTACATCAACATCATTGGCTTACATACTATGATATGAATAAGAGCTATTGATTTTTTCTTTTAGCTTTTTTTTGGTTTATTTGGAATAAATGGTATGAGCAGCAACAAATAGTAACTTAAGTCAGGTACCTACTTAATCGAAATTTATGTAAATTCTTCTGCCAATATGTGAGCACTTGGTGTTAAATTAATGGTTGGTACTTTCAAAGCCAAGTGTGCGTTTGTAAATTAAATAGTCGAAAGATAGTTTGGTGATTCGTAATCAAAGTTAATGTATTGCTGCGTTGTCACCTAAAGTTTTAAGGAGTGATACATACATAGTTTTGCACCACATATGTATCCGTTTCCCAGGTTCAAGTGATCAACACAATTGCTCACACCGAAGTTGGGCTAGTACCAAGAGATGCTAATAACAACGTTTCAGATTCATTCCGACAAAGTATTATCCATATCTGCAACACTCGCTAAACTTTAAGGTAGTGGTTTACATTTACTACTACAAAAACAAGAATCAATACTCTGTACCACCTCAAGGAGTGTAAAAATAGTGGGCGGTATTCACAGTTGTTACAACTGAGCTTATCCAAATAAATACGTTAACTAAATTTTCGAAAAGGTATTATAAGTATTATGGTAGTATAACTTTGGTTCGATGTTTGTACGTAGGAGAAGAAGGATAGATATTTACACCAATAAATATACCGAAATGATCAGGTTAATTAGCTGTTGCGATAACCGGGGTGTGGGCATAGCCGGAAACAGCGTACCCTTTCCTGGTTTCTTTTTATTTTTTAGACATCCGATGCGCATTAATGTCAGTATTTTAAGAAGAAATTGTGTGTAGAGCTACGATATTTTGCTTTTTGTTGCTTGTAACTGCGAAACAAACGTTAACAGAAATTTGCGGGATATGGATCAGGTACATACATCTTCTGATGCCAATTCGACTGCCGAAAAGCCCCAACTTTGACCTAAAATTTCTTACATATCAACGTATTTTTACTATATTAGTTACAAATTTGCTTCTTTGACTTTGCTTATATTTTGCCCACTGTGCGCAAAAAAGGTGTAAGAGCAAAAAGAAAATTTTGCAGGAGAAGGTTTTTTTTAAATAATTTGGCATTCAGTTTGTGTATTGTCATGAAATTAGGTACTTAGCCTTTCTTTAGGCCAACCTATATAATGCAATTAATTTTAATTATAATATAAGCATAATTTTTGGCGCATACGTCTTTTTTGCCCTCATCATATCAGTATACTTTTTGATAATTTGGCTGTTACGTCAAAATTTTTCTTTAACAAAAATTGGTTTTCTGCACCTTTCTTTCGTTATTTCAAATTATTTGTCCTCACATATGTAAAAAGCAGGGGGTACTGATGGATTGCCTGAAGAGCTATTTAAGCACGGCGACAAGAAGCTGATAAAACGCATGCATTAGCTTCTATACAGAATATGGTAGGATGAATGCATGGTGCTAAGTGCTCTTGCCTGTTGCCTAGTGCTGAAAGCTGGACGCTGACAACATCTTCATTGATAGAGTACTGGGAGTATTGTAGAGAAATGTGCTTCGACAACGTCCAAAAAGGTTTAATGATGAGCGGTATGCAAACAGAATTAAAACACTGTGGCTTCGTTGGCTAGGCGATGAATGAAGATGTTCCGGCCCTGAATGCATTCTTATCGGCAACCGGCTTTAGAATCTGAGGGAAATCACCACTCCGAAGGAAACACCAAGTGGAGACCTATATACGATCCCGTGGTGCTTCCAATTGGCGCCAGTTTGCAAACCGAAGAAATTACTGAAACGATATATTGGACGGCCAAAACCGTTACCCTCCATTTAAGTTAATAAGTAAGCAAATCCCCTTTTATGTGTTTTTCGAAATGTCCGATATCGGTTCACAAACATTATATATGTAAATACATATATTAAAGGTGGAATATTTATTACTCCACTTTTTTGAGTTTACGCACAGATATGCAGTGTGGTATAGGAAATATAATGTAACGTATTTATATTATGTTGTTATGACACGAATTTCGCAAATCAATGTATTTCTTGCTTATTTTAAAAATATCAATTCAGAAGTAGTATACCAACAGAATAAAATTGGGAGAAAGGGTCTGATGAGAAGTTGGTGACCACGTACGCGGTGAAAATCGTTGTAATTTTTCTCTAATATCGATTAACAAATAAAAATTAAAAACGATCATTGCTCCAAAAACATTTACCTTAACCAAAGATTTTGCACATTCTGTATTTCTTTCTTTACCCTTTTCAGTAAACGTTTATGCAAAATTGGCGTGGTCGAAATACGATTTAGTTAATTTTCAGTGGGTATACTCTCCGTAACAATGATATGTTTAGTACCAAGTTTCATGTGGGCCGTGTCACTCCCATTTTGCAAAATTTTGCAGAAAACAATAATAAGACGAAAAGGCCAATGTAACTCCCTAATTTCAGCATTCTATCTGCATAAGTCAACGAGATATAGCATGCTCTGTATTTCCTACCCAATTTTCAGTAAACTTATGTACTTATTTTAAATGGATGTACTTTCCCCAACAATCATTATTCTAGCGTAAATGGTTTTAAAGTTATTAACACTCGAAATTTGAAAATTTCTTCATTGTAATACGAGTATTTGGCCGGTGCCACAACCACTTTCCAAAATTTATAAAAAAGATCCTTTATAGAATGATAAAGTCAGTATATATACCAAATCTTACCATTTTAACTGCTTTTATCAACACCTAACCGGCAGCTAACCGTACAAAATACGTCAATTAAACCCCGGTTAGCTTTAACCGGCTTTTATGAAAGCGGCCCTAAAAATGTGAATAAAAAACATATGTACTTACGTCTAAATTGCTTTTGCTCTGAGTTCATAACGGTACGTTTCACAGCTACGAAACTTGGGGAGGTTATGTGCGTAATTATAAGTGTTCGATTTTCATCAAAAAGCTAAAATCGAAAATCATGGCTCTTACGTCTTTTTTGTGCATAGGGCTTGATATAGTTTAAAAATGCTTCATGTTTTTTCATAATTAAAAAAGAAATAACAACCACATTTACAACAACTCCGCTTGCTAATATTCGGAATATTCCTAACGTACATGTGCGTGTACATATTAGAGCTCTTGATAATTGATTAATCGAATAGTCGATTAATCGATTTGAAGTAGTTCTCTGAAAAAGTAATCGATTATCACTAATCGACTTTTTCTTTCTTTAAATCGTCATCTAACCGCCCGTTGTGTTTTAAACTGAGTTCCATCACCTTCATAAACATGCGTTGCAACTATAGAAATTTTTTTTTAATTTTATTTATCAACCGGCAGTATTCGATTAGTCGAAATCGAAAATTTGCTATTGGATTTTCAAACAGCTTGTGGCGATTTTTCTCAAGCATTTACCATCCCTAACTCAATAACACTCCCACCACTAGTTAAACACAACAAAGATAACGATGGCTACTTTTATGCGTGCAATTGCACCTAGGAAGAGAAAGAGAGATGGCGCGAGTGTTTGCGAATACGATGCAAAGAGGAGATGCCAATAAATAACACCGACCTTTCGAGAACGCGAAGAGCGAACAACCAAGAAAGTTCTCGGTGCGTAGGGAAGCACCCTGTTGGACTATATAAGGCAGTGACAAAGCAAGGCAGTTTGATCAGTTTATTTTTTGGCCCCTGGTTGTTAGGAGTTTAGAATATGCCCGAGGTAGGCATACCGGTCGTAAGAGGCGACTAATATGCACAAAGGTAATGACGTGCAACTCGATGGTTGATCTAGGGATATGATGCCTCTCACCTCTCATTACCCATCTCTCCTTCCTTACGAAAGGAGGGGTGACATGACCTAGAAGGTTCCACTGGTCATACCAAATCGCTACCACGACAGTCGGGCAGTACCGTAAGGGAGTACCGGAGCGTACCGGATTCATATCCGGCCAAGGTCAGTTCGACGGCACCCCCAAAACCTTCGGGGAGTGTTTTTGTCGTTACAACAACAACAACAACATCAGTTAATTTTCAAGCGTTGAACAGTGAACTACTGTGAAGTTACCAAACTCTTAAATTTGTATTGCGTTTATTACTAGTAAATAAAACTAGCTATTAGTTACAATATCTGTGCGTGTGTTTATTTGACTTTATAGGGATCGAACCCAGGATTAATAATCGAAGACTCATCGAATTCGTCACAAGCTCAATAGTTGCTATTCGACTAATCGATTAGTTTGATGCATATAAAATACGGTATTTGAAGGTCATTATGTTTGTATGGGTAATAAATCTTAAATTAGAAGAAAGGTAATAAAAAGGACCTCAAAATATGGTGTCCGTTATTTCTGCAGGTTAGGTGAATAGAAAAACATCAAAATCGATATTTTTTATAAAATTAATTTATCAATACTTTTATTTATATACTACATATTTTATTTTTATTAAATGGAATTTTATTTTGAAAAATATACAAAACCTTTTGAACAAAAAAACATAGATTTTTTTCAATTGTTTCAAGTTTATAAAATCCTTGAAAACAAATAACAAAATAGCAATTTGTATTTGTATTTTGTATTTATTTGAATAATATCCTGACACAACAATTTTAGGAAAATTATATTATAGCACCAATCAAGAATGGCATAGTATAAATATATTAAAAATAACATAATCTAAAACAGAAAATTTGGTAAAAGAAATTACAGAATCGATCTTTAGAAGAAAATATATATAATAAAGTATAAAATTATTAATGAGAGTAAGTTACGCGTCATTATAGAAACAAATTAAATTTTCTTTGAAATGCAGTGCATTGATTATCGGTCTCAATCTGAATGGCAGAGAGATCCAAAGACGTATCGAGGTAATAAAAAATTGACGTTCAGATGTTATCATACGATATTTGATGTGTGTGAGAAGCACAGACCTTGATGATTGAAGAAAAGTGAGCCTTCGCTATAAGTAATGAGGTTCCTTCCAAACCATAGGACGGTTCTCGTGGCACTTGATCTGTCAAATGCATTTTACACGGTCAATCACGCCACTCTCCTCCGAGACCTGGATGAGACACCGCTCTTTGCCGGCCTTAAGAGGTGGACCGCTAATTACCTCAATGGTCGACAGGCAACAGTCAAATTTAGGAACAAGAAATCTAGACCACGAAGAATAAAACAAGGGGTGCCCCAAGGTGGTGTTCTCTCTCCCCTCTTGTTTAATTTCTATATTTCGAGACTCCCCCCCCCCCCCCCCCCCCCCACCAGAGGGAGTCTCCATTGTTTCCTACGCTGACGACTGCACGATAATGGTCTCGGGTAAGGGTCCCTCCATTGATGAACTCTGTATAAGAATCAACAGTTACCTCCATGACCTTTCCAGCTTCTTCACCGAGCGTAATCTGACCCTGTCTCCGACTAAATCTACGGCGACCCTGTTTACTACATGGAATGCGCAGATGGGGAAAGAGTTAAATGTCCACGTAGATGGAGTACCTCTACCTACTGTCAACTACCCAAAAATCTTGGGTGTGACATTTGACAACGGCCTCACCTTCGCTGGTCATGCCACCGCAATAGCCTCAAAGGTACAGAGCCGCAATAAGATCCTCAAGTCACTGTCCGGCAGTACTTGGGGAAAAGACAAAGAAACATTGCTTGCTACATATAAGGCTATTGGCCGGCCGGTTATTGACTATGCTGCGCCTATATGGTCGCCCAACCTTTCTGACACCAACTGGAGGAAATTGCAAGTCTGCCAAAACACCGCCATCAGAACTGCTACGGGATGCCTGCTTATGTCATCTGAGTCTCACCTCCATCAAGAGGCAAAATTGCTCAATGTTCAAGAGCACGCGGAACTCTTGAGTAGACAGTTCCTTCTGAACTGTCACAAACCTAGTCATCCAAACCGACATCTTTTGGATGTAGCACCGCCCCCCAGAGACATAAGGAGACATCTCCGTAAGCATTACGATGAGATCCGGCATCATATCTCTTTGCCGTTTGATCTGCGGAACCATAGACGGGCTGTAAATGACCTCCACACTGAGTCGGTAGACAGATCCCTCAGATCTCGGCCTGTGAATCCCGTTATTAATACTCAACCACCTGAATTGGCTGAAGAGGAGCGTGTACTTCCGAGGGAGACTAGAGTCATACTAGCACAACTTCGCTCTGGATATTGTAATAGGTTAAACTCTTACTTATGCAGACTGAACCCCAACATACCAAATACATGCCCTGCATGTGGTATGACCCCTCTGATACCATACATCTCTTTTCCTGTTCAGTTGAACCCACTCTTCTAACGCCCACATCACTCTGGTCCAAACCTGTGGAAACTGCGCATTTCCTCGGACTTCCGTTAGAAGAGCCTGATGACAATTTAGAGTGATCGAGCCCATTGGGCAGGGCGAAGCACTGTTAACAACAACAACAACAACAGGTTCCTTCGTAGTATATTATTGTATGAAGGGTACACAGTGTTTTCACTTTCAAAAGATTACGAAGGAAATATCTAGCAACTTTTCAGCATAGTGAGAGACGTGCTCAAGTCTTTTTAGCCCATATACATATCTGGCAATGTTGTTATAAACAACATTTAGCTTCTTTTTTGCTTACATAGTCACAATTTCAATAAACCTCACAATCTTAGAGGTTGTCAATCGACTACGAAGTTGGTGAGCAAATGTTAAAAAAGTTAGTTGATTTCACTACTTCTTCAGTCAACTTCGAACGAAGTTTACGCGGTCGATCTGGAAAACCGGGCCTAAGCCCTGTAAAGTCAAAACAACAAAATAATTGCAAAAACTTACATAGAAACTACCGGTTAACGTCTGAACCCTGTATCTAATCCATCCGTAACATGATTATAAGGTTCGTATGATGATCTGTGATTTGGCTGTTAACTGTGTCTGTATTTAGCGACCGACTAGTTTTCGGTGACTGCTCAGCCCGTCTATTACAAGCGATATTAAAAGACCATAGCCAAAATTTTTCTTAAAAAAACGCGTATGTAAGAGTTGTTTGTGGAACAGAGGGATCAATATCTGGCCAAGTTCCGAAATCATGCTAAATTTTGTAAGCTATGCTTAATCGCTTGTGGCAATCTCACATAAAGTTCTAAAAAAACTTTTGCATAAAGCAACAATGTTTCCCCCTAAACAGTTTTTTATGAGAAGTACATATTTACATACATAAATACATTCATACAGATAATTTAGCTATCTGTCCATATCAAAGACTTTTATTTATTTAGTAGCGAATAAAACGCTTTAGAATAAGAATTGTTAAACCCAAGTGACTAATCGCTCGGATTTGTTTCTTCTGAAATAAAGAATAATAGTAAAAGCAGATACGAAACTAAAAACAAAACAAAACCGCAAAACAACAGTGGAAATTTTCCCGAAGATGTGTAGGGCCACACAGTAATTTGCCTTTCCAAATCGACAATTTCTAATCGAAATTGTCATCAAATCTTGTTAGCGAGTTTCTAGGGTTATATTATACAGAATTCTGAGAAATTGGAAAGCTGGATGGTGTCGGGTCTTTAAAACATCATGCTTTGCTTCTGAGCGAAAGGAGCAAGATCGGTAATGAGATGGTCAGCGGAGGTCCCGAGGTACATATAAACGAGAGAGTTAATTCCGTGGGGACGCAACTGGCAATATATAGTTAATCCAATCCAAGCGTCAAATTCATATTCAGTATTTCTAGAAACATATTCTCTCGATAGTCTGTAAGTAAAGAAATTTCATCTTTCACACTACAGTAATTAAGGGCATTAACAATGGTAATAGTTAACTATCTTCTCGTCCATTGATGCTTTACCTAATTTGGTGCACAATAATAATTAATAACAAATTAATTAGTAATACTAATTGGTGCAAACTATAGCGATAACCTTGTCATACCTTAATCTAAGAATTTTAAAGATCTCTATAGGATTAAACCCTTAAGACTAGTTATTTATTCCACTGGGAGTCTAATGCATACTTTCCCTTCATCTGTTATTGCAGACATTCCAAGCTATCTAACTAAATCAAATACTACATTTACCACGAAGCTGAATTAGGAAGTCCGCTGCTTCAGTAAACTTGGTTGCTGTTGTTGTAAGCAATAAAGTAAGATGGGGTCACTATTTCGTAGTGAAGAGATGACCTTGTGTCAACTCTTTCTGCAGAGCGAAGCTGCCTACGCTTGTGTTTCCGAATTAGGCGAATTGGGCCTGGTGCAATTTAGAGATGTAAGTATTACCAGTGGAAAAACGCATTAACTCAGAAAAGGAAGAACAAGTTCTCCTATGTGACGAACGTGTGAAGAAACGTAATATTCCAGAATTTGTTGAAGAACGCTTCACAGTGTCTGGTTTTCAATTAAATGTTTTTCAATTGTCTGCTGCGATATGCCATTTTTGCAGTTATCTGTGATGTTACCGTTAGTTTACTCAGCCAGTGACGTAAACTGTAAAAGCTAATCAAACAAATTTAACAATTTCTTAATATTGCAGCTCAATCCCGATGTGAATGTTTTTCAACGTAAATTTGTCAATGAAGTACGTCGTTGTGATGAAATGGAGCGCAAATTGCGTTATTTAGAGAAAGAAATTAAAAAGGATGGTATACCTATGTTGGATACGGGTGAAAGTCCGGAAGCACCTCAACCGCGAGAGATGATAGATTTGGAAGTATGACGCATTAAGATATTGGAATTCAAATAATATAGTAATATATTTTAATTAAAAGGCTACTTTTGAGAAATTGGAAAACGAATTGCGTGAAGTAAATCAAAATGCAGAGGCATTAAAACGTAACTTTTTGGAATTGACCGAATTGAAACACATTTTGCGTAAGACGCAAGTTTTCTTTGATGAGGTGAGTTGGTTGATGATTAGCACACACATACATACATAAATATGTTCTATATTTTAGTTCATTTATTATATATTTACATACATTCATAGATATACTCATTAGTATCATTATTAATTATAAAATGTAATTTAAGTAGATACATATTGAGCTTACTTGTATACAAAATCGCTAACAAATCTTCTTTAATTAAGTTTGTAACAACGTTTCGGATTTTAAGCACACTTTAACATATACAGTACATAGATAAATAGCAAAATCGTCAATGCTTTTGCAAAGGTACTCATCGACCAACAATATTCGATAATGTGAGAATGTTTAAACTCTAAGCGCCAAGATTCGGTTTTCATCACAAGGTTAGCTCCAAGCAGGAAGTGGTTTTTTCGAAATATACTAACATGCCGAATAAATAAAACATAAGTCTTACAATTTCTCTGCACATTTATGTAATTTGACCGATAGGTGGTTTTGTAAAAGCATCGACGATGTATAACTACTTTTCAAGGGCTTATATTCAATATAGCAACTGTATTTGCAAATTTTGCACCCACCAAGGACTGTAATGTGATATACACACTAATCAGTATTCTCAATTGGAATGGGCAAAATGCAAAAAGGTAGTCCTAGACCAACAAAATTCTAATTTCTGCCTGTATGTCTATATGTCTGTATTGTCGGGTGTCTAGCTTAGAACATAGGACACATTTTGGCGTGACAAAGCTTCGCACGACCGGGAGCATCTATATTATACAAAGTGCGGGTTTTGCACATAGTTATTACTATAAATTCTCGTGGGAATGATATTATTCGGAAACTTTTAAAAGCAGACTACGAAAAGGCTGTATTAATCCCTAAAATAGTCAGGCTCGCGTAGTATCATTAACTTAGGCCCGCTTTTTCAGTACAAGTTCAACTCAATTTGTTAGTTAAACTAAGCTTAATCTTGTTATGCAGTTTTCCAGTCAAATTTAAACGAAGTTTAAACGGAGTTTAAACGGCCAATCTGGCAGGGTTAAACTCTAGTTAACCTGTCAGCTGTTTGCATATTTGATTGTTTGGGTTGTGAAACATTAAACTGAAATTCTTGCTTCTGGACATTTTTAATTTATTTATATTTAAATATTTTATTTATGTTGAATATGTAAACAAATGTCATATGTTGCCGTATCTAGATAAAAAAAGCCAATGTTGCCATATAAAAAGCAAATCTTAAAAGCGGCCTTAAACTCTCACTGAAAAACCGCTCTGCAGTTTAACTGGAGTTTAAATTTATGCCGAGTTTAAGCAAACTTAGTTGAAACTGAGCTTAACCAACGACTGAAAACCCGGGCCTTATTATCTGAAAATTCTCACCCCTGCGTGTTAGGGGTTTAGAATCAGCCTGAGGTAGGCATACCGGTCGTAAGAGGCGACTAATATACACAAAGGTAATGACGGGCAACTCGATGGTTGATCTACGGATATGGTGCCTCTCACCTCTCATTACCCATCTTATCCTTCCTTACGGAAGGAGGGGTGACATGACCTAGAAGGTTTTACTGGTCATAAATCGCTACCACGACAGTCGGGCAGGACCGCAAAGGAGTACCGGAGCGTACCGGGCTCAAATCCGGCCAAGGACTGTTAATTCGACAACACTCCCCAAAACCTTAGGGGAGTGTTTTTTGTTGTTACCACAACAACAACATCTGAAAATTCGAAATATGTTATACTGCATATAAGCCCTTGTGATACTATTTTTTACACATATTTTACAAATAACGCAAAAAAAATTTTAATAAATTACTAATACACAATTGAGTGAATCTAAAATGACTAAACTATTTCTCCCTTCCCCGCGCCTCCCATTGTTCTGAACGTATTTTGAGTTGTACATGGCCCCGATTCTTCCTAAACAAATATGAAACTCTTTAGCCGTTTTGTCATAACACTCTAACATTTATCTGCCTGGTTAATATTTTTTTTACGAAATTCTAATTTTTCGTACAGATACGTTTTAAAGTGTAGATGAGACAACAGCTCCTACTCCAAATAAACATACTTTCTAAGTATTTAATATGAAAAATAAGATCCATATAGAACACTAAGAAACCCTCAAAACTTAACAATCAACCACTGATAAAACATGTTTTATGTATGCAATTACTCTAACACCCATTCATACCTATATGAGAAACACCTTGTAGCTTCACTGTACACCCCAAAGAGCTATGCGATAAGGACTACTTGTACAATCGGTTTTAACTATGATTACGATTACTTAAGCCAGTTAATATTTTTTGAATATCAGAATATCGACACACACCAGCTCTTTGTCGATTTTAAAACAGCGCGAAAAGGAGTTGTCTGTATTCAAAAAACATTGCCACATCAACCCCAACATAGGTACTATACATGATCCAAGTCATGGATACTATTTATTACATTTATGCTGGCGGTTGCTGATTATATTGATAGCGGCGTAATTTCCGCCTTGTCTGACCTGGATAACGTGGGTCTTATAGTGAAGGAGAACAATACAAGTATTTGCCATCATCAAATGAGGAATCGGCACCTGCGACTTGGCAGCTAAATCACTCTTTGATAGTTACATACATATTTGAAACTGTGAAGGGCTTCGTCTAATTGGGAACTAGTATGAACGGTGACATTGTTAGCTCAGAAATTCAATGGAAAATCACTCTTGCCAATAAGTGCTACTCTCGACTGAGTAGGCAGTTTAGAAATAAAGTCCTTTTGAGTTGGAAAGAGCAGGTGGATGATGATTGTAAGCCAAATTGCAGTTGGCGTCAGTTAAGAAACAACTCGTGCGGTGAAGAACACGTTAATGAATGAATGACAATGCATATTCTGACTAGTACAAGATACTAACAATTTTAACAGTTTAGTGGTCATCGTTCTACTAAAAAGTATTGGATTAGTTCCGACCTACCGATAACAATTGTCATGCAGTATCAAGCTGTTACATTAATGTAATCATAATCATAGTTTCAAGATTTTGATGAGTATCGTTATCGTTTTCTTCACGTAATTTTTTTCGCCTGAGCTCTGCAATCACAAACATAAGCTTAAAACGTTTATATGTTTTCACAATATATACTAATTAAGTTGTTGACTATCCCTGCTATTTGCACACGCCCCTTATTACTACCAAGTCAAAACTGGCAGCCACACATTTTTATAGGGCCATCTTAATTTAATTAAATTTCTTACAAATAATATGTGCATTTTCTTGTTTTGTTATTAAACGGTTTTAATATCCTTTCTAATTCCTTGAATACTTCCGAAATATATGTATACGGAATATGTGAATTTGGGTTCTTATTTTTTTTTTTTAGTGGCGATATTTCGTTATTTTTTAATAATTAGTAAAAAATAGGTGATTTTATTTCAGTTTTTGATTGATACATGTTGTGTTTTGAGATCTCCATCATTGTATATACGACATATGCTAAAATAGTTAATATATTTGGTAAATAAAGATCTTGTTTAAGAAGTTTTATATGTGTTATGTAGATTTTTCTTAAAATAACATATTCTATAAATTGAAACGTGCATGGATGAAAGTGTTATGTGGTACTTTTGGATTTTCGCAGTTTATGTATGTATGGACGCTTGACCATAAAATAACATTTGTCCTGCCCAGATATAAATTCGCACCATACAAAATGTATGGGAAAATAAAATTTTTTTTTCAGGAATTTTTCGGTTAGATATAGAAACACTTTTTTATAAGGGTGTATACAAATTTTAAAATTAACTTAAGATTCTCGAAATTTCAATTTTGCCATATCACACCGTCATCTGTACGTTTTCAAATAATCCATGGGTCTACTGTAAATTATTGTGTTCTAATGGAATTAAGACTTAATATGTTATGCATGCCTTTGGTATATTTTATCTAACGAGTGAGTGCTATGTCTAGTAAAGTGAACGGAATAAAATTGAATATCTTCTGCTGAGTGAAAGAATACCTTATTAGGGCCGACGTTTCAAAAATGCCCTATCTTACAGTTTTTTGAGATCGGATCAGATTGCAAATGGTCTTGAATTTACTGAGTTTATAACAAACTATTAATGAATTAGGAACAGAGTCACCAGCATACATTTCAAATCATGAAATTATCAAAAAAGAGTTCAAAATCAGAGCCAAAAATTAACGTATTTCCATTTCTGCAATGATCGTCTGATATGAGCCTAAATCAGAGAGGCTTTGTCACTCACCCAAATATAAATAGTATATAAAGCAACATATTCAAGATATACCTCCAGCAATATATCGGTGAAGAAACCATACAGTTCAATTCACTGTATGTATAAGATTATTTTGAGCCAACCTCTATTGCCACCACTGTATACATGGGGAATAAAAAGAAAATGAATTTATGTTGAACTAGAACATTTTTCTTACGGAGAAGCAATTTCAACCATAAGCATTAAGAGGGTCAGCCTACTTTTTCATTTTCTATTCCCAATTTGTTGTACGATGTTATTATAAGAGTACATATTCTTAACCAACTCATTGCATGAAGCAGCATAACGCCAAAACAGCACTTACAAAAAAAATGGGTAGAGCCAAAGAACACAAAATACAAAGAAAGTTCAAGGCGACGAATAGTGGAAAGCATTAAACCATCAAAGCGCGGGTAGTTAATTCGCCACAGAAAGAATTTGCTTTTAATTCGTGGGCCTTAATGCTATTAACACTTTTATTTTTATACAATATTCACAATTCAGTGTTACAAATTTGACGAAAGCTTTTTTGGAAGTTATAGAATTAAAACTGAGTGAATTCAAGCATTTTACGGGCAGGTTCAGTGGTGAATTACCTATCAGCGATTTGACAGCGTCCACTTACATTCGTTGTTGGTTGCTCTCATGGTTAAAGTTTCTCTTTTTAACCTTTTTTTATTTTAACTAGCATGTGAATATTGTATCTACTTTAAGAGCTGTCTTTTGTTGATGGCAAACTCGCAATATCAATTGAATGAAGACTACACTCGTAATTTTTCAGTAAAGTACAGAAATATGGAAAATTCGTTTTGCTTGAAAAGTGGACTTAGCTATTCCAGTTTTTACTGCGAACCAGCCTTCAAAAAAAGAACTGTCCTAGAGCTACTTACTTTGTATCTCGTTCTCTTCCGGCTACAAAAGAGAAAGGTAAAAGACTCTTTGAAGTATCGGATATCTTGAATTATAATCATAAGGGTTGACAACCAGACAAAGAGAAGCTACCGGTTAGCGGTTAAGAATTGCCAAGTAATGCACTGGGTCTCGATTGTCACCGTGGTTCGCGCGAAGCACGTTTTCTGTCTTGAGAAATATAAAACCAAATAAATGTATTGTGGCGATTATTCTCAAGCATGTACCATCCCTAACTCAATAACACTCCCACCACTAGTTAACACAACCGAGATAACGATGGCTACGCTTATGCATGCAAGCGTATAACTAGGAAGAGGAAGAGAGATGGCGCGAGTGTTTGCGAATACGATGCAAAGAGGAGATGCCAATAAATAACACCGACCCTTCCAGAACACGAAAAGCGAACAACCAAGAAAGTTCTCGGTGTGTAGGCAAGCACCCTGTTGGACTATATAAGGCGGTGACCAAGCAAGGCAGGGTTCAGTTTATTTTCAAGCGTTCAATAGTGAACTACTGTAAAGTTATCAAACTCTTAAAATTGTTTTGCGTTTATTACTAGTAAATAAAACTAGCTATTACTTACATTATCTGTGCGTGTGTTTATTCGACTTTATAGTGATCGAACCCAGGATTGATAATCAAGGAATCATCGAATTCGTCACAATTGGTGTCAGAAGCGGTATTGTTAAATAAATACCAGTGATTTAAAGGATAACAAGGACATGGTGAAGCTGAATGAATTAAAGATTCAGCAACTCAAAAATGAGTTGGAACAACGCGGACTAAACACTACAGGCAATAAATCAGAGTTACAGTCACGATTGCGAGAGGCTATGGAAGCAGAAGGATTCAATGTTGATGATCATGTTTTTCATCTTGTGGAGGAGGCATCGACAAAAATGGAAGAAAAAAAGGAGTCTCCGAATCCAGTAGCAACCGTGGACACAAACATGATATTGGCTGTATTAACTCAGATGTCGACTAAAATGGAAGAACAAGAGACGCGTATTACATCTCAAATGGCATCTCAGCTGGAAGTACAGAAAACTTGCATGGCATCTCAGTTTGAAGAACAGAAAACTTCTATGGCATCTCAGTTGGAAGAACAGAAAGCATGTATGGCAAATCAGTTGGAACAGGTATCATCACAGATCTCCGCGCAAATGGATGAACAGAAGGCATATATCTCTTCGCAGTTGGAAGCACAGGAGGCGAGGGTGTCATCGAAACTAGAAGTTCAAGATGCGAAAATTGCACAATTTCAAGATAAAATAGAGGCTGAGGTGGAAGCTTTAAAAGGCCGTATCCAGGAGATACAACTGAACCGTCCAGCTGCCTCAGCAAATACACCCAAGGTAAAATCACCTTCCTTTGATGGTTCTGTTCCATTTCAGGTATTTAAGCTACAGTTTGAGAAGACGGCAGCGGTGAACAATTGGGGCACCGAAGACAAAGTTGCTGCACTATTCGTGGCATTGAAGGGACCTGCAGCTGAAATTTTGCAGACTATTCCTGACGGAGAACGGAACAATTATGAAGCATTAATGGGTGCAGTTGAGAGACGCTATGGTAGCGAACATCGAAAACAGATATACCAAATAGAGCTACAGAATCGCTTCCAGAAACCTAATGAGACTTTGCAGGAATTTGCATCGGATATCGAGAGGTTGGCCCATCTAGCAAATGCAGACGCACCTGTAGAGTATACGGAGAGGGTGAAAATACAGTGTTTCATAAATGGAATACGCGACATGGAGACGAAGCGGGCCACATATGCAAACCCCAAAAGGACATTCGCTGAAACGGTATCGCATGCTCTGACGCAGGAAACAGCCTCGCTTTTGAGTAAACCTGCATACAAGGCTCATCGCGTAGAAGTGGACACTCCGGCTTGGGTAGACAAAATTTTGGAAGCGTTGAACGGAGTACAGAAAAAAAGTGATGGTGCCATTAAATGCTTTAAATGCGGAAAACCAGGTCACATAGCACGTTATTGCGGCTCTGGCTCCAGTAACCCCAGCAATTCAGGTGGACGAAAACGCAAAGCTGAAGGAGGTGAGCCAATTTCCCACCCAAATCAGTCGTTAAACTAAATCGAGCCAGCCGAAAGGGGCGTGGACTGGCTCCCGCAACTGAATGCCCCATAATCTCTGTCTCACAGATCGGAAGGAAAGCTAGTAATGTTACTGTTGTTGCATATGTGGATGGAAAAGAGCACTTACTAACTGTGGATACAGGCGCATCACATTCCATAATTCGATCTGATTTAGTCAACAAGGAGGTGAGACCATTGCATGGAGCAAAGTTACGTACGGCCACGGGTGAGGACACCCATGTCCTAGGAGAAGTAACATGTGAAATCGCTATTGGGAACGTGGCCGTTCTACACAATTTTATAGTAGCAGATATTGTTGACGAAATCATAGTTGGTGTGGACTTCTTAAGCGAGCAAGGCATCAAGATCGACATGCAAAACAGGATTATGAATTACCAGAACATGGATGTGCCATTAAATTTTGGTTACGAAAACAAATACGTTAGTAAGCGAGTGCTTGTGGAGGAGAGCCAACAAATTCCACCGAAGTCGGAAGCAATCATATGGGCAAAGATTGATGGAGATTATGGGACAAACAAGTTGTGGGTTGTCGAGGCAGCAAACAAATCAAGGACGAACATATTAGTAGGAAAAACCCTGGCTATGACAAAACAAGATGGACGTGTACCGGTAAGAGTACTTAATGAGTTCAAATCGCCGATTAAACTTTCCAGAGGAGCAATATTGGGACAATGCCAAGAGGTCGAGGTAGTTATCAATTGTGAACAGCTTCAGGAAAATGATTCCACCATCAAGATTAATCTTTCAGATATGTCGTGGACGGCAGGCCTCGAAAAAGATCATCAGAAAAAGGCAAAGGAACTTCTATCAAAGTACTCGAGCATATTTGACAAGGATGGTTCCAAACCAGGTCGGACCAAAGTTGTGAAGCATCAAATTGATACTGGTGATGCAAGACCAATCCGCCAAGCTCCTCGTAGTATTCCATTGGCCAAACGACAAGTGGTAAGAGAAATTATTCAGGAAATGAGTGACAGCGGCGTGATCGAACCATCAGCTAGTCCATGGAGCTCACCGGTAGTACTAGTGAAAAAGAAGGATGGAAAAATGAGGTTCTGTGTGGATTACCGAAAATTGAACGACGTAACGAAGAAGGATAGTTATCCATTGCCAAGAATCGACGATACTCTGGACTCGTTATCTGGCACGAAATGGTTTTCCACACTGGACTTGAAAAGCGGCTACTGGCAAGTGGAGGTGAAGGATGAAGATAAAGAAAAGACGGCCTTCAGCGTTGGAGAAGGGCTTTGGCAATTTACGGTAATGCCCTTCGGGCTATGCAATGCTCCAGCTACTTTTGAGAGACTCATGGACCAGATACTAAAAGGATTGCACTGGCAAACATGTTTGGTGTACCTCGACGACATCATCGTGCTGGGAAAAAGCTTTGAGGAACACCTAAAGAACTTGGAGGAAGTTTTCCAAAGAATAGCTGGTGCTGGTCTGAAACTAAGTCCTAAGAAGTGTTCCTTGTTTAAAAAGGAAGTAAGTTATTTGGGTCACAAGGTAACTACGGAGGGAATCTGCACTGCTAAGGAAAAGATCGAAGCCGTAAAGGATTGGCCAAGACCGAGAAATTTGCATGAGTTACGGAGCTTCCTTGGGCTGTGCACGTATTATCGCCGATTTGTACCGAATTTTGCCAGCGTAGCTAGTAGTCTCCATGACCTTACGAGAAAGAATATGAGTTTTGAATGGAAGAAGGAACAGGAGGTGGCTTTTCAAACATTGAAGGAACGACTATGCACAGCCCCGATGTTAGCATATCCAATTCCAGGTTCAAAGTTTATTCTGGATACAGATGCGAGTGGTTATGCTATAGGAGGTGTTTTGTCTCAGATTGTTGATGGACAGGAGAAGGTAGTTGCATATTATAGCCGAACAATTGGGAAGCCTGAAAGGAACTATTGTGTAACCCGGAGAGAACTGTTGGCATTGGTAGAGTGCGTAAAGCATTTCCACAAGTATCTCTATGGGCAGCGATTCCACGTCAGGACAGACCACGCAGCGTTGAAATGGCTCTTACAGTTCCGTAATCCGGAAGGTCAATTGGCACGGTGGATAGAGCGACTGCAAAGTTATGACTTTTCCATAGAGCATCGCAAAGGTAGCACCCACGGAAATGCTGATGCAATGTCACGAAGACCATGTAACTTGGAATGCAAGCATTGTTCCAAAGCTGAGGCCAAGGAAGACATTATAGATGTGCGGCTCATGACTATAACATCTACGGACGAATGGGACATGGATCAATTAAGGAGGTTTCAGCACGAAGATCCAGATCTTACACGTGTAATGCAAGGAATCGAACGAAACGAGCGACCATCAAGAGAGGAGATGTCAGCAGAAAGTCCTGTTGCCAAGTCATATTGGGCACAGTGGAATAGTTTGCAATTAGAATCCGGTTGTTTGCATCGAATATGGGAGAGTGAGGATGGTGAATGTGTTCGAAAGCTGATAGTCGTCCCAAGGAAGAAAATCCCTGATGTACTCAATGAATTACATAACGGTCCAAGCGGAGGTCATCTTGGAGTCACCAAGACCTTGGAGAAAGTCAAGCAAAGATTCTATTGGGTTGGTTGCCGTCAATCGGTCGCGGAGTGGATTGCCAACTGTGAAGTATGCATCAAAGCTAAAGGACCGAAATCAAGGAGCCATGGCCAAATGAAACAGTACAACTCAGGTGCGTCATTTGAGAGGATAGCCATGGATGTAGCTGGTCCATTTCCTACTAGCAAACTCGGAAACAAATATGTACTGGTAGTTATGGACTATTTCAGCAAATGGCCAGAAGTGTACCCTATTCCAAATCAAGAGGCAGAAACCATAGCAGAAGTGTTTACTAACAATTGGGTAGCTCGGTTTGGTGCACCGATGGAGATACATTCTGACCAAGGCAGAAATTTCGAATCAGCTGTGTTCCAGGAAATGTGCAAGACATTGGGCATTCGGAAAACTCGAACAACTGCACTACATCCTCAGTCAGATGGCATGGTGGAACGATTCAATAGAACATTGGAAGAGCACCTGAGGAAAGTAGTGGATAAATTCCAGAAGGATTGGGATACTCACATCTCCTTATTCCTAATGGCATATCGCTCTGCAGTACATGAAACAACTGGTCAGACTCCTGCAAAGGTAATTTTCGGGAATGATCTTCGATTGCCAGCTGACTTAAAGTTTGGGATAAACGCTGATGCAGGAGTGAATGCTCGGAAATCTACTAGCGTATTGGAAGAAGAAATGAGAGAAATTCACGAGCTTGTGAGAAAACGGACTAAGATCATGAGCGATAAAATGAAGGCCAGGTACGACAAAGCAATAAATTCGGAAGGTTTTATAGAAGGAGATTTAGTGCTGCTATACAACCCACAGCGTAGGAAAGGTTTGTCCCCAAAACTACAATGTAACTGGGAAGGCCCATACAAAGTCATAAAACGGATCAACGATGTGGTATATCGCATACAAACTATGGGAAGGCCAAGGAATAAGATGAAAGTGGTCCATTTAGAAAGGCTAGCTGCGTTTGGTTCCGGCAATGTGTCTGATCGGGACGATCAGACTTAGGTGGAGGGCAGTGTGGCGATTATTCTCAAGCATGTACCATCCCTAACTCAATAACACTCCCACCACTAGTTAACACAACCGAGATAACGATGGCTACGCTTATGCATGCAAGCGTATAACTAGGAAGAGGAAGAGAGATGGCGCGAGTGTTTGCGAATACGATGCAAAGAGGAGATGCCAATAAATAACACCGACCCTTCCAGAACACGAAAAGCGAACAACCAAGAAAGTTCTCGGTGTGTAGGCAAGCACCCTGTTGGACTATATAAGGCGGTGACCAAGCAAGGCAGGGTTCAGTTTATTTTCAAGCGTTCAATAGTGAACTACTGTAAAGTTATCAAACTCTTAAAATTGTTTTGCGTTTATTACTAGTAAATAAAACTAGCTATTACTTACATTATCTGTGCGTGTGTTTATTCGACTTTATAGTGATCGAACCCAGGATTGATAATCAAGGAATCATCGAATTCGTCACAGTATTTACAAAATATCATCGATAATATCGGTATCGAAAGTTTTATTGCTAGTTTGCCATCTCTATGCTTGCATTTTAATTATTAGGGTTTTACGAATCATTTCGTTTTGTCAGTAGAGAGTTGTGTAAAAATTTGTGAAGTGAGCCACCTGAAATTGTTTCGAGGGTAATGTATTTTAATGAAATTGGGTGGTATAACGATTATACAAAAATACGAATTTCACAATTTTTCGAGGTTCCAATTATTTTCGAAGTTTTTGTTTAATTTCTCGGGACTAACCAGTCCGATTTTGCTCTGTTTTAAAATATAAATACAAGATGTTGTCCTTTTCCTAACTGCATTTCTTATTTTGGCATATTTATTTTTGTGCAAAAATTATTCGCAAAATTTTTTCATATTTTTGACTTCCATTACTAACTGAGTTATTTAATGTCGGTGGTGTCTGTATGTAACCCTGTTATAAAAAAAATGTATAGGAAAAATAAAGGATTTAGTAATTACAACCTTTTCTAGATACTTCATTTTATTACAAAACGTGATCAAAAATCATTCGATGTACTATTAATGCTATAACTCAGCATTCAAATTGGCAAAAACTATGGAGCTTCGAAAAAAATTTGTATGGCTATAACTTTAAAAAAAATTCGAATTTCGAAAAACTGTCCCAAACGTATTTTTATGTTGTTGTTGTTGTGAACTATATAAGCAAGTTAAAGAAAGAAAGTTGAACTACGAAAAAAGTGGCCCACTTCACTAATTTCTATCCAGATTGTAATCACCATTTGTTTTTCTTTTTGCTTTATTTGTTGTGTATTCTAGAACAAGTATAAACGGCTTAAATTGTTTGTTAAGGTAGTTAATTTTTTTTTAATTTCTGTTTGAGTTAAATTAATTTTTTTTTCTTTGTTTTTTCTTTTGTTATTTTTCCTTTATTTGTTTAAAACGCTGGTTCATACATTATACGCGAATCAAAAAATAATATAATCCAAACACACGCACACGAAACAAATACGCACTGCTTCAAACGTGTCCACAACAAAATAACAACAACAACATGAACAAACTTATCACGCGACCACGCTATGAAATCCCGAAATCCTGTAATGTATACCAACCAATGTTTCCAACAATCAACTACCTACCAAAATCCACAAACTCCATCAAATCCTTTTTCATCGATTTATATCTTCTGCATATGATGCCCGCCCATTTTTTCGGTTCATTATTTATGCCTTTGTTGTGTTGTGTGTGTGCGCTTTAAGACGGCGCCTACAGTTTCTTACAATACTTATCCCTCCTCCTACTCATACACTACTGCTACTACTTTTAAATCACGCTGGCGTTATACGCGGAGACAGATGGCTGATAACCAAAACGAGGATGAGCAAGCACAATTGTTGGGTGAAGAGGGCGTACGCGTCAGTCAGCCCGGACAGAATTTGAAGCTTGGGTAAATATGCAAAAAAAAAAATCCAAAACAAAAACCAAATTGCAAATAGTTCAACTCTACAGAAATCCCACAACATATAAGTCATTCTTCAATGTTTATATGCTTTTAAAATCTTATTTTTTTGTTTTTTTTTTTTTTTTTGCAAAAACTAAACTCAAAAACGTTCTGTTCCATGCTAATGCTAGCTCAAGGCGACGTATTTATTTAAGTAAATAAGTATTTAGTCGACTTTACGCTTTACATTTTACTCATTCACTTAAAAGCACATTTTTTGGAACTTTGCACTGCCAGATTGTCTTAATCAATATTTGTCCTTCAAATATTTATTACTTTTTCATTGTTTTATTTGTTATTTTAGTTGTTTGTGTTTGTTTGTTTTGTTATGTGTACAGAAAGCGTGGAAAAATAATATACAGTGAATCCTTTTTTAGAATAATAATATATAAATATGTACATAATCATTAATAGACCAAAGTATTATTGGGGATTTCATATAATTATTTGAATTATGCAGGGTTATCCAGGGTGGAATAATAGCGGCGATGGCATCTGCTCTATTACCACCACTCTCATTAGGTGTGTTCGCCATAAGGATGCATGGTAACGTTAATAAAATCATTTACCGAAAAAACAGTTTCTCTGAAACGGTTTAGTTTGCAATTATATTTAACAATTATTAAAATAATTTTTTTTGGAAATGAATAGGAGTTCATAATGTTAAAGGGTAACATTTAAATGAGATTTTTTCGTTTAAATTTTTTTCGCTTGCATTTTGATAATTAAGTTTTTGAATTAACGAAACGAACTTATTTTCATAAGTTTTTTCTGTGAACTAACGAAACGAAATAGAATCGGCCATAAAAACTTGCAAGGAGAAGGAAGTTGAGAGAGCAAAATGAAACTTAATTTCAAGAGAAGTTGCAAATTCTGCCTGGATAAATGAGAAGCGATTACTTTGAAATAAAACTTTAAATCTTGGAATGGGAAAATGACAATAGTCAATTGTAAAAGAGAAACTATCCGCTTAAAAGTAGATTGGAACAATATGTTCGGAGAGAGTGCAGCTAGTGGTATATTTTTTCAAAAGAAAACACAAAGAGTGGCCGAACGCGAATTAAGAATACTTCTTAAATCTCGAATTCTTCGATTGAAAGTGGAAACTGAAATAAAGGATAATAAATGAGTTAGCTTGAGACTGAAGCGGAATACATCATTATAAATGAGTTAACTTAGTATGTAAATGAAATTTGTCAATTGTGAACGAAAAAGCGCAATTTGAATATGAAAGCTTCAATTGTAGAGGGTATAATGTTGTTTAGCACTTTTTTAGGCGATAAATGCAAATAGAACCCCAAAAAATATTAATGATGAATTCGAATATATAAACGTATATAATTATTATATAATTGCATTATATTGTTTAAATGCGCTTCATAATATGTATTAAGTATTATCAAGTTTCAATTTCAAACAAACTTAGTTGGAAAAGCAAACCGACCATTGACGTGAGGTGCACATCAGCTGCCATGGCAGTTACATTTTTGATGTGTAATTTTTTTAATGGCTTGTCGAACATTGCCGTATTTCGATTTTACATACCCCAGGATTTTGACCTGGGATCTTGGGTGTGCTGGGCAAGTACACATTCCACTATACCACGGCTGCTGCTTAAAGTAAGCTTAAACAAACAAATAATAAATCAAATTAAAGGGACAATATCAACCAAAAGAAGCAACAAAAAAATGCTAAAGGGAGTAAAATATATAAACTAGCTCAACAAATTCATAAAAGACCTTCCAACTGGACACATATTCACATGTTCATATGTAAATTCTCATAGCAAATGTATGTATATTTATGTAGGAAAGTGTGTGTGTGTGTTTGTAAGTGCGTTTGCTCTAGTCCCTCATCCTTTTTCCTCAAGCTCTGTTTTTGACGAAACCAAGATAGCTCCAATTCCACATTTTCTTCGTTTCGAAATGATTTTTATATCGGCAAGCTCGTTGGTCTTTCGTGTTGAAGTACTGAAGAAATTAATAAAAAAAATATATATAAAATGCACATATAATTTGTTGGCATTTACTTAAGTCACAACTACTTCAATATTTAATTCCTAAACTTACTTGCATATTACAACATATGTATGTACATACATTATTATGTATGAATGTATGTATATACTTATCTGGGTTGTCCAAAACCACGCCATAAAGATGATTATTTTAGCTTATAAACTGTTTTCAAAGCTATATATGTAAGACACATGGGATATGGATGTACGATTAATCCATTTAACACATTTTCAATAAATTTTTTTTCCTGATTACTCATATCTGTTAATTAGTCACATTTTGAATAAGAAAATGAATATAAAACGCGCAAAAGAACATAATTATTTATTTAAATTTTTCGATTCACTATTCCGATTAGTCAAATTACTGAGTAATTAATTAAATTAATTATAAATATTCAAAAACAATCGGGAAATTAATCAAGTTTAGATTAATTGGAACTTTTGAATAATTGACTAATCGTACATCACTAACATTGAGACATGTTTCAAATTCTTTTTGACCCGACTTTGATCCCCTCATTCATAACATCTTCAATATTTAAACAGTCATCGTAAATAAGTATGTAGGTTGATTCCAAAACTGAAAGTCCTTTCGGTGGTGTTTCTTTTTATGATTCTGGTTGCGGATGATTTTGTGCTTAAGCATTAATTCTAAATTCATAAATGTAATAAAATTGCAAGCTGTATCTGAAACTGCAACTATTTGCTAACTGAACTAATCATTATTACAATATAAATATATAGTATACGCTAGAAGTCTACGTACTAGTATCGTTGATTGTAAGTGTGGTGTAAAACACTTGATGTAGGATGAATTTAGTACCACAGAATCGGCTTATTCCCAATCAACCGAAAATGTCCGTTAGTTGGTTGGTTGCTCAGCTGCAGCTGTTTGGTGTCAGCGCAATAACGCAACGCGCCATTAGTCAGGCATATTTCTCATTATAAATCCCAGCACTTAACTAACTTTTGAAAGAAGCTGAGTGTGAAGGTGGTAAGGCAGTAAAAATCTTGATTCTGGATTTGCTTTAACCAGTGATTAATACTACAAAAGAAGTTTAGTTAATGATGAAAAATAGAGCTACGTAGAGTTTTGGCGCATACTGTACATTACATATACATAGGTACACGTTATCACTACTCCATTGGGTGATGGTCATTTTGGCAGTTATAGGTCACTTAATTGTTAATAAGTATGTTATTCCTTTGTATTTTGGTTAATATAAAAAAGCAACAAATAAACGCATATATATTTCATTCATGTCAGTTAATTAGTCAATATTCAATATATCTAGCGTACATCTTGTAAATGTATTTCTTAAAATTTGTAGCAAGAAGGTGGTATCAGTACCACAACTGAATCGATGACACGCGCTTTAATCACCGATGAAGTGCGAACTGGTCACTCAATGGGTCCAGTTCAGCTTGGGTATGTATTGTTAATCATATTAAATAACTAATGACCCACGGTCTATACTAAAATAGGAAGGTTAGACTAACCGCGTAAATGCTTTTTAAACGCGGTGAAATATAACGGTTTATAAGGCTTACGCCGTTACAAGGCATTAACGCACTTATTATAAGGCAATCTATTGACATACGTGAGTGCATAAGGGTGTGTAATTCTTGGTCGGGCTTTTTTCCTAGTTCTATGTGAAAAACGTATGTGTGTAGTTCTTTGTCGCGTTTTTTAAAGCTCTTATAATTGAAAATTTATATGGAAATGTCATTTTAAAAAACTTTATGAAGATTTTTTTTTATAAATTTGAGGTTCATCAATAAATAATCTATCATACAAATTACAAACTTTTTTAAATTTAAATACAAGTTTTGGGGAAGAATATTTGTATGTATTTTTTCCAACTTTATTTCGGAAAATAGCAAATGTGCTTGTGCTTCAGAAAATGTATAATACAATTGCATTTCAAAAAACTTTAGCTTTGTTCAAGAAAAGCTCAAATGTATTTAAAAAAATGTCAAATTTATATCAGAAGAGCGACAAAGTTTTGCAGAAAACTCAAAGGTATTTCAGAAAAACACCACATTCCTTGAGAAAAGAAATTTACTTGTAAGAGTTCTTTGTGATAATTCGACACACAATATATTTTTCTTCGATGTTTCTTAAAGTTCACCTTTTGCTGCTTTATAACTTATGCACAAGGGTTTGTAGCAGATTAAGATTTTTAGGTAGAACTAACTAAGAAAAATCGACCAAAAATTACATATCCTACTATGCATACATACATACAGCTGTGTGCGAATTAATGAGGACTTAATTAAAAACAGTATCTTTTGCAAACTATGTTGATTTATTCACTTTGTCCTGCCCACAAATTTACTATGATATAAAATGCTAAAATTTGGGCAAAAATCGAAAGTAATAGGGAAAATCGATTCCGATTATTAAATATATAATATATATATATTACTAATTAAACATTTAAAATGAGATTTTGTACTTTGCAATTACCGACTACGGAGTGGACTAAGTATCGTCCTCAAGAAAAGTCGTAAATTCATGAAATACATTTTGAGATAGGGCTCTCTCGAACCGACAGTCGCGGTAGTTTGATCTTCTCCTGTCTGCATCTCACATGTGAAAAAATACTAATATTTTTAATAGGCTCGCATTGACATCTTATGTACAGTGATTGACTTACTTGATGGATTTCAAACTGTGTACGCCGCGAAAACTATTTTCTCTGCCTATAGGAAACTGCATTTCATTGTAGTAACTATATGAAACTAGAAGTTGTGAGTTAAATTTATTTAAATAATATATCTAACAAGTATTGTGATTAAGTTAATATTGTGGCACAAAGTGTAGGATTCCATATTACCTGTCAACACATTATAACCCACAATTACTTTAAAATTGTCAATTTTGTCATTATTTTGCACACAACTGTATGCTAAATTTAATTACAAAAAAATAATAATTTAAGTACACTAAATTTATTAATACTTGTTTACAAAAAACTTCTAAAGTGCATAATACCAGAAAGTGTTAAAAATAATGGAACCTATAATTTATTTTAGTAATTTTTATAACAATAATCGACTGTATTATGGTTGACGATGTCGATAACTTCTCGTTATTTGTATGAGAAGTAAGGAAGTCAACGATGAATACATACAAATTCATATTTGTCGACACCGTTTTTCGATGACGACAACCACAATACGGCTAAATATATCGATATATTATTATTCTGATGATACATGCTGTATTAATGCTTCAACTGAAGGCTAATAACACTGTGCGAAGGCAAAAAATACACGAATTCGGTATCTCAATTCAGGAAGGAAGCCACATCCACCGCTTTTCTCTAAATTTGAAATTTATTTTTTACAGTTTATTGAAACTGTCCAACTGTTAAGCTGATCTAAATTAAACATTTGAAAAATCTAATATTAAACTCCATTTAATAAACATTTTAATATGACCACTCAAAGTCAATATTTTTCAAATAATTTAGATCAACGTGAGTCGGATTAAACAAAGGGTAGTCTGCAGCGCTTTCACTTTCACAATTGCCCGACCTCATTTTTGTCTTTAATTGGCCTAATTGGTTGTGACAGTGTTATTTATGCATGGCATAATTAATATATTTTCATCTTATTTGCTGCTTTCCGATTATGACTAAAACTTTGGTTTCGATATCAACGCTATTCTTCTTTACACTCGCATTTGAACGACAGGCGCCAACTTTAAGCTCGAGTACCGACGCAATTAATCTTGACAGTCCGGATTAGTGATGGAGACGTGACTGATTTTGTCAAATAGACATTTTATCTTAACTTATCAAAAGGTACTGTGGTGCTCATTGCTAACTGACGATAGAAAAAACGTAAAACCACCCGACCAAGATGATGTTAGGATTACACTATCCCTCAAAAATAAGTAGCGCACAGCTCTGTGGTTTAAACACGGAGGTGAAGCTTTGTTGAAAAGCATGCTTTAACTGTTATGTAATATATGGTTAGACGAGGACATGCCTCCAGATTGGACCTCATGTTCCTCCACACAGTCTAAAACAAATCCGATTCCGAAAATCTCACCAACTACCGTGAAATTAGTCCAGCCAATAAGTTTCTATGTACCATATTGTACTCTAGGATTAAGCCCATTATCGACAAGCTGATTATGTTTATCATTTCGGCCATAGAACTTATAAGTCTGACATACGATACGAGGGCCATGATATGAGATTCGCACACCATCTCTTTATCGACCACAGAGCAGGAACCCCTGTAACCGTGAGCATAATGTCAGCCGGGAAATTCAACTGATATGCCAACCAGTGATATTTTGGACTGAGTAGGCAATTGAGAAGTGAAGTTGGCATGTATCATGGACGGTGTCGAAAGAAGATAAGACAGCCCTTCGAGTATTCGAAAGCAAATGTTCTGCGGTAGGTTATGTTATGTGATAGAGAAAGAAGCTTCAGACAAAAAAGTGTTTCTTTCGACATAGGAGGAATGGGAAGGTAACCACTGAGATGGAAAAAACAGGTGGTGGATGCCTTGGCCTCCCTTAAGGTTTGTATTGGCGTCAGCTATGGCTCAAATAGGATGACTGCAGTGCTTAGACGAATGGCCAAATTGCGGCAGTTAATCATGATGATGAGAGCAGGCAGAACTTAACTTACATTTTACGCTGCGCAAACTATTACTTATATTTATTAAAAAAAAAAAAACAATTAAAACTAGGCGCTTCAAAATAAATCTGGTATTTATGCACTACACAAAACTAATCACTAATGCACACGTAACTTTCTATAAAATCTAAAACAAATAGCAAAAAAAAAAATAACAAACATGTTAACGAAAAAAGCAAAACTAAAAACATAAAAAATAAATAAATTTTACTTAAAATATATTTGCTTGTAGTGCCGTGGATAAGATCAACGAGCGCGAAGATTACCTCCCATGGTTTGTACAAAAGAAAAATATATTCAAAGCCTTTATTAGTTAAACAATGACAACAACGCAGAGAAAAATCGTCTCAAGTCCAAAATCATTATTTGTTTGTGTAATGTTGAGATGCACGCAATTAAAATTCCCAATTTGTATAGAATTCCGAAACATCATAGCCGTTTTCACTCCTATAAATGTTTGCAAATAACTCACATAAATATGTATGAGCGACCTACGTAGTTTATATAAGAGCATATTCCTTACGTACGCAAAAGCTCGTTAAGTGTTCATGCGGGGAGACTGGTTGACCGCCAACAATCGTCTACGTATAACGATTTGCCAGGCAACAAGCCTCCTAATCTGAACATCGCCTTATAATTACCAAGCGCAAATTTTTTTTCTGTTCAGTTTTGTGGTCTAAATTGTTTTGCATGTGCAGCAGTTCACATTTATTTATTTGTTGTTTTATTACATACCAACACTACAACACAAATTTCCATGCGCATTTTTTATTTGTTTTAAATTCATTTAAGAGTTTTACATACCTATTACATAATCTGAGCTTTACCTTGCACCATTTCATGATTCACTATATTGGCCAGTTATATTATAAAGAAATCTTTTGAGCATTTTCTCATGACTAATAATTTTGAGTTTAGTTTTTGCATTTGTAAATAGTAATAATTTTATTTGATTTGTGCATTACGTATATACATATTTAATTTTTATTTTTACTAATTGGACTTTTCTTTTATATGAAATGCAGTTTCGTTGCTGGCGTCATTTTGCGTGAGAGATTAGCTGCATTCGAGCGCATGCTATGGCGCGCTTGTCGAGGCAACGTTTTCCTTCGTCAAGCTATGATTGAAACACCGCTTGAGGATCCGTCAAACGTAAGTACATCAATATATTATAAAAACAGTGATGAAATCAATCCGATGAGATCCTTAAAGGATTCCGAAGACGTCTTAAAATATGCGCCGAAATAATTTTAAAAATAGCGCCACTATTTGGCCGTCTAACTGAAAAGTTATGATGCAAATTCTTGTATCTTTTAAAAAACAATTTGAATCTGTGAAGGACTTCGAAAATTTCAGATTCAGCCTCAACCCCGAAAATATTTATAGTCGAGTAAGAACACCAAGAATCCATCTACACAGCAAATATTCCTTTGGACTGAGTAGACAATTGAAAAGTATAGCTCACTCCTGACAAAAGAATATCGCGTTCTCAAAGCCTCGTGTGTGTCAT
Source organism: Merzomyia westermanni (assembly GCA_949987695.1). Taxonomy (NCBI): domain Eukaryota; kingdom Metazoa; phylum Arthropoda; class Insecta; order Diptera; family Tephritidae; genus Merzomyia; species Merzomyia westermanni. The sequence continues at coordinate 159,449,933 of OX465288.1, read as the reverse complement.
AACTGTCCTAATGTATGTCTCAGAATCATGGATGGGTCAAAATGAGATGGGCCTTGGAATATGCAACTGCAAGCATCGAAGGAAACTTAACTAATATGTTAAACTCTTACTTATCCAGACTGTACCCCAACATACCAAAAACATGCCCTGCATGTGGTATGTCCCATCATGATACCAAACATCTCTTCTGCTGTTCAGTCGAACCCACTCTTCTAACACCTACATCACTCTGGTCCAACCCTGTGGAAACTGCGCGTTTCCTCGGACTTCCGTTAGAAGAGCTTGATGACAATTTAGAGTGATCGAGCCCATTGGGCAGGGCGAAGCACTGTTACCACCAACAACAACAACAAGGAAACTTAACCATGAGCTGTACGTGCTATTCGCAGATATGAGTGCTTTGAATTAAAGTCCAAAGGCATCGTTGGCTGGATCATGTTATGCGAATGGACAAGGAAGCTCCGGTCAAGAACATATTACTATCGACACCCGGAGTTGGAAATAACAGATGAAGGTTGACTTCCCATAGTGCTTGCAGTGTTTGGTGGTTGCTTTCTTGTACAACGGTTGTGAGCGGTTAAGCGCCAATTAATGACGTACTATATTTCATTAGAAGCTGATCTTGATTCTCGAAGACCCTAATAACACACCCTCTAGCCATTGTATTATTGAATATTTTTAAACCTTTGAAATATGTACATTCACTTTTATTATAACCAATCTACATTTACATAATTACAGAGTGATCAGGTGTACAAATCTGTCTTCATAATTTTCTTCCAAGGCGATCAATTGAAGACACGCGTTAAAAAAATCTGTGAGGGCTTTCGTGCCACACTTTATCCATGCCCAGAGGCACCAGCCGATCGACGCGAAATGGCAATGGGTGTTATGACACGCATTGAAGATTTAAATACTGTGCTTGGCCAAACACAAGACCATCGTCATCGTGTTTTAGTTGCTGCTGCTAAGAATTTAAAAAATTGGTTTGTCAAAGTTCGCAAAATTAAAGCTATTTATCATACATTGAATCTCTTCAATTTGGATGTGACACAAAAGTGTTTAATCGCTGAATGTTGGGTGCCGGTACTGGATATGGAAACAATACAATTGGCCTTACGGCGTGGTACTGAACGTTCAGGTTCATCTGTGCCGCCAATTTTGAATCGAATGCAAACTTTTGAAAATCCACCAACTTATAATCGTACCAATAAATTCACCAAAGCTTTTCAGGCATTAATAGATGCATATGGTGTCGCTTCGTATCGTGAAATGAATCCAGCACCGTATACTATAATAACATTTCCCTTTCTTTTTGCTGTGATGTTTGGTGATTTGGGACATGGTACAATTATGGCATTATTTGGCTTGTGGATGATACGTAAAGAGAAGGGATTGGCAGCACAAAAGACTACAAATGAAATTTGGAATATCTTTTTCGGTGGCCGTTATATAATTTTCCTAATGGGCCTATTCTCTATGTATACGGGTCTAATTTACAATGATATATTTTCCAAGTCTTTGAACGTGTTCGGATCACATTGGCAAATCAATTATAATAAGACGACAGTATTGAATAATAAACATTTACAATTAAATGCGGCTAGTGACGATTATGAAGGTACACCCTATCCGCTTGGTATGGATCCAATTTGGCAAGTGGCTACGGCTAATAAGATAATCTTTCAGAATTCATTCAAAATGAAAATATCGATTATATTTGGTGTGATCCATATGATTTTTGGTGTATCATTGAGTCTTCATAATCACACTTACTTCAAAAATCGTAATGCATTGCTCTATGAGTTCATACCACAATTGATCTTTTTGATAATGATGTTCTTCTACTTGGCACTTTTAATGTTCATCAAATGGAACAGATATGCTGCATCTAACGAACGTAAGCGAAAAGTTATGATTTATTGCTATGCAAATTACATATGGGGCTAACGCCCAGACCAGAAATATCTGCTTCTCAAAACAGGCGAACTATTATTAGTACCCTCGTAATTTTTTTCAACAGATCGATATGTTTCATATATTACTCTAAATTTACTTTATTAAATTGATTATTTTTTTTTTTTATCTTTTACAGCTCCTTTCAATGCCGCCTGCGCTCCATCAATTTTAATTACTTTTATCGATATGGTATTGGGAAATACGCCAAAAAAGGTTGAAAATTGTAATCCGTATATGTTTGCCGGGCAATCGTTCTTCCAAAATCTGTTTCGCTTTGTCGCCCTCTGTTGTATACCGGTTATGCTGCTCGGAAGACCACTTAAAATTATACAAGAACGCCGACAAGCAAATGTAAGTCAACAAACTTGAACGAATCTATATAAATTTAGTATACATTTCTGATATACATATGTACATTGAAAAGCCTGTACCTTTATACGGAAACAATCGGTTATAGTTACATAAAAACATCACCAAACAGTAACCACAATTTGTTGTGCATATTCAAGTAAGAAACTTCCGTCCCAGATATTTTTATGGTTCGCGAGCATTTAAATCGATAAAGCTTATGTTGAGTTTCAAAAAAACCCAAATACACCAGCACAAATTTCCACACAAGGATTGTGAATGGAGTGCAGAACCTGGTCTTGATTGTTTGCAATGTACCGACCTTGTATGATAAAGATAAATGTTGAAGATTTCAAACGATTTGTTTTCGTATGTAGGCGTAGGGTGTCCAATATTGTACAATCATATGTGATGGCGATCGATTTTTGATCGCCTCTATTCATCCCTTATTATCGATACATTTAAAAACATTTATCATCATTCATTATTTGCGTTGCATATTTTTAGGGGCATACAAAGTAAACTAAATTGCGATTACATTCGATCTAAAAGGCTAGATAGGCGATGGTATTTACTTGTATTAGAAGATAAGGAAGTTATTAAGACTAAATTTTCTAAAATGATTATTCGATAGCATCCAAAATAGGGTTTAAAGTTATTCAAACAAATTTTAACTAAGAAAAAAGCTGGTTCCTTATTCTTAAGTCATGAAAAACGTAGATAGACTGTGAAGAATATCTTAGTTAAGGAAGACGACAAAGAGGAAACTCAATGGAGCAGACTCTTTTAACACCAATTTCACTGTAGTCCCACCCTATTGACACTTCTACTTTCCTAGGTCTTTCGTTAGAAGAAATTGAGGACAATAGTAGGTAAAGAGTATGCCTTGTGAAACCTTTATCCTAAACTCTCCTTAATTTCCACGGGTTAACTGACCCCAAAAAACCTCAAGTCGCTCGATAAGTGAACTATATCACAAAGTTCCAAGTTTTTCGCTCTTATGACTTCCTTTCTATTTTTTCTTTCGGAAAAGGTTTTTCCAACTTACAGTATCAGGCAAAGTCCGTACTTTTCTAATTACTCTTCATATATTACGTTGGATTAACTCCCACTCCGGGAGGCGTGAGAGTATTTCTTGTCTAGCTTAATACCCAAGCATTTCAACTGTCCACTTTTAGATGGTGATGTCATTGGAGATGGCGTTCGTCGCCCAGGTCATTAGTTGGCAAGTCGTTTTTAACCGGCACCCGTTCGGATAATTTAGGGGTAGTTTTAGGAGAGGAATTATGTAGCTCAGACTGTCTTTTTTGAGAGACTGGTTCACAATTTTATTGCAGCGTAGTTATTAAAACAATGCCCGTACATTACCAACTCATCCGAAGTCATCCATTTCTTCACCACATCCACTTTCGTTTTGAAAAATTTTAACTGAGCAACATTTTCAAAGTGTTGTAAATTTTTAACATTTTTATAATTATTTTGTACTTTTCCTACGATTTTGGCAACAACACTAAAAATTTTAACTTAAAACCCATACAAATTATATACCCAAACAGGAAGAGGTTAGTTTAATTAGTAGATAATATATAGTTGAACCTACATAAAAATTTAATTTTTTTTTGCATTCATTTAATTATCTCATTTTACTTTATTCAGCGTCAAAATCTAACCGGCGCCACTAGCGACGCTGAGGTAGGCATGACCAATGGTACAGTTGCAGGGCATGGTGGTGGCAGTGATCCACATGAAGAGGAGGAACTTTCCGAAATCGCTATACATCAAGGCATACACACAATTGAATTCGTATTGGGATCAGTATCGCATACAGCATCCTATTTGCGTTTATGGGCACTCTCTTTGGCACACGCACGTAAGTTGTATGAGATTTTTTCAAAGTCGAAATCAATTTAAAATGAGTTGAAATTTTATTTAAACCTTAACTTTGGGACTTGGTATTGGACCTTGTACTATGTACACTAGCCTAGGCCTAACACAGTTTTGATGTGTAAACATGTTTGGGCTCTGTAGGGGTTGTCCAGAAAAGTTACGCGTCGCTGCTTGTATGCGTAAGTGTAAGCGCCTTTGGGCTTGGTAGGGCAGCGAAATTACGCGTAAGATCTGCCTGCGTCTCTGTCTGTGCCTTGTTGTTGATGTTGTTTCTGTGCATAACTGAGTTGTAAGTGAAATTTGGCTTAGTATGCATGTGTAGAATCCCTGTAAAAAACGATGGAGCACCAGAGTACTCCAACACATATCCTCATTCATATAAAAAAGGTGGTCCAATTTACATAGCGATGTCCGGTGATTGGATCACCAAATCCTACTCGGAGTACCATTTACTTTGCTTCCGAATAGTCTATAGAGCACCTACGTTGGAGTACTTTGAAAATGCTGCCAAAAGATTACTCTATAGAGTATTCTAGACGAAAGCGAGAAGGGAGTATGTATTCTTTTGAGGACCACATACTCCCACTCTCGCTTTGCTGTTGAATATTCCATAGAGTAATCCCATGGGAGTATTTTGAGAGTACTCTCAGGTGGTCTATAGAGTATTCGAAAGCAAAGAAACGGAGTACTCCGAGATGAATTAGGTGATCCAATCACCGGACATTGCCATGTAAATTGGACCACCTTTTTCCCACAACAGCCGGTTCTACCGCACCGGAATGACCCGGGTTTTTTCACCCGGCCAAGGGCTGTTATTTCAGTGTAACCCTGTCCAATCTGGGGCAGGGCGAAGCACTGTTAACAACAACAACAACCTTTTTTATATGAAGGAGGATAAGTGTTGGAGTACTCTGATACTCCTTTAGGAGTATTCTTTGGAGTATGAAACGGAGTATTTCCGTTTTTTGCAGGGATCTTGTTTGATAGCTTTGCTGATATGTATGTGAGGCTCTGCTTATGTGGATGTGTGTGTATGCAAGTGCTTTGCTGATTGTTATTATTCGACAATCGTGACTAAACCCGACGAATGCTATCAATCGGCATAAGACGAAGGCAACAACACAGTGTTTACAAAAACAAAATTAGTGATTATTCATGTTCAATTTATTTTAGCTCAGAATACTCAAGACGGTATTTAATTTGATTTGTTTGTGTAATCTTTGTTGTTATACTAATGAAATGAAATGCAAACAAATTAACTAATATTAAATAAAATAAATTAAAATGCTAAGAACAAAATAAAATAATTTTTAATTAAATTAAATTAATTTAAAAGAACTATGATAACTGAAAAGAAATTTAATGGTAGAAAAAGGAAGGAAAAGGAAAGTAAAGGGGAGGAAGGGAAATGAAAGGAAAGAAAAGGAAAGTAAAGTAAGGGAAAGGAAAGGAAACTGGTGAAAGAAGAGAAAACATATAAAATAAAAATATATAAAAGTAAAGGCGCAGCAGAGAAGAGAAGGGAAAGAAGGCCAAGAAAGGAGTAGCTAATAACTAAAACAAATTAAAGTTTTGTGCTTGAAATTCGTCCACTGGGCGAGGTATAATGTCAGAAAATTTATGTACAGGATACATATGTTCACACATCAAACTCCACGAGTACTTGGTACTCACGCCTTTTTTTTCTTGTAACATTGATATTATTTTTCAGAATGGCGAAAAAACCACTGTAAAAGTTAAAAAACTTAATATTAATTTCTAGAGGTCATCCTTGCTAGTCTAAATTTTGTAGGACTGTTGAAGAAAAAAAAATATTTTGTAGAAAAATTAAATTCCCCATAGAACGTTCCACACAAAAATTTATGTCAGGTGGGTTGTTATCGTTTTCTGATTTCTCTTTTTTATTTGAGCAATTTGTCAAAAACGCAAAAATTTCTGCAGAAGAAAGATAAACACAAATTCTGAAATGTTCTGAAAATAAGTGTCATAAACATGTTTTTATAGTTTCTTTTCAAAAGGTATTTACTATTGAATTAAAAAACAAGTAAATTTTTTGTTGTTGTCCCAAATTTGGTTTACTCAAAAGAACGAATTTCTACCATACATCATCTAGAAACATTTTATCAAAACTGTTACTAAAATATAGGAGTCTCATATTTTTGCTCAATAGCTATTCACTGTCCGAAAACGTACCCTGAAAGTAGGCTAGCAGGTATATAGCTGTGATATAGCGACTAGACCTACCCCAGCTGTCAATGAAAGGTTCTATGAGTTTCTTAAAGGCGAATTGACAATCCTGCCCCGAAATCTCTTCTACTGTTGCTTAGCCACTTACTCCAGTACATTTGCGATGCGTATGTGTGGTGAGAACACATTTTCTTTCCATGTATTGGAGCATTGGGTAGACAGATTTTGCTGGGGAGTTTCATTGTACAAGATCACAGCCAAAAAGAATAGTGGTTGGTTGGCTGATTTAGATTTGATATACCTTTAGTTTTATACTTATATTGGCATATCTCATTTTATTTAAAAAAAAGTCTTTCATATAGGTGGCAACCTTGTAAAAACAAATTTAGGCTATTACCTACATTCAAAGGTTTATCCAAATTTGTGAGTTACTAAGACTTGTTTGTGTGTTTGAGTTGGCACAAAAACACTCCCCGAAGGTCGTGTTGCCGATGTGACAGTCCTTTTCCGGATATTGTCCCGGGACTAGCCGGACTGTCGCGGGAACGATTTAGTATGACCAGTATGACCTATTTCATACAAGGAAGGAGAAGAGGGGTAATGAGAGGTGAGAAGCATCATATCCATAGATCAACCAGCAAGTTACAATTCATTTTGTGCATTTTTATTGCCTCTTATTACAGGCATGTTTTACCGCTTGTATATTCTAAGTCCCTGAGCTATAAAAAAAAAATGTTAATTTATTCACACTTTTCGCTTATTTCCAGAATTGGCTGAAGTCCTTTGGAACATGGTATTGTCGATTGGATTGAAGCAAGAGGGTTGGCCCGGTGGCATTATGTTAACTGTCGTATTTGCTTTTTGGGCAGTACTCACCGTTGGTATCTTAGTTTTGATGGAGGGTTTATCAGCATTTTTGCATACTTTGCGTTTACATTGGTTAGTATTAAGATTTCGTTTGTTTGCCATCAATTGACTAAGAACATTCAAATACTCCTATTTTTGTAGGGTCGAATTCCAAAGCAAGTTCTACAAAGGCGCTGGTTATGCTTTCCAACCATTTTCTTTCGATCAAATAATTGAAAATGGTAGCGCTGCTGCAGTTGAAGGCGCTGAGTAAATGAATAGCGTGATTTTGGTTGGGTCATTTTGTGTAAAAACGTAACAATAATGACACCGCCATATGCACAACACATTAAATGAAATAAAAGTTAAAGAATTTATGCACACACACACATTTACAATATAGTAAATATAATAAAAGTATTTAATTAAGCCTGTATGTATGTCTATATTTAGTAGAAGTTGTTGAGGTTAATTTATTAGAAACGCAACATAAAATACTCCCAACAAACGTTGGGCAGTGACAGAAATTCATAAATACACTCGTAAAAAATATTTATCTATACAACATATATACACATATAAATATGCAAAAATGTTGAATTTAATAAAATTAAATTAAGACTTCCTTAAAGAGTAGAGTGAAGCTTAGCCGGTTAAATGAGATTATCTGTTTTAATGAATATTTACTTTTATTATTTATAATTATTTATGTATAATTGCTTACGAATTTATTACAGTATATGAAATATACATATTGTATACCAAGGCGAATGCAATATAAGGTGGAAGCAAGGCGAATTGCAAACATACAGGCACATATTTTCCATGTATTTTGTTTTTGTAATTAATGGATCTAATGTCAAAATCGTACTGCGGTGAAATTTGTAGTGTCAAAATTCAAGAAAAAAGTAGCTATCAGCTGATTGGATAATGCCACCTTTTACTGAATTCGCCTTGTTGTATACAAAATGGGAAAGCATGCCATTCCATTTTGTGTCTTTTGAGATTTTCATACTTTTTTGTTGCTGTTTGAAATATGTATTACAATTGTCGTTCAAAAGCTGTTGTGACATAGACATATGTAAGACTGTAGAACTTGCATTCGAGCTTAGGAGAGTTGAATTTCTGACAGGGCACCATTTTTCTTTTGATCTGTTAGTAGTTTTTTATGTTGTTTCTTCTTTCTTTATATTTTATACATGCCTTTTATTAATTTTTTACTCTTTTAAACTCGTTTTTTTTTCTTACTTAACACATTGGAAAGAAGTTAAAACTGCTCCGAATTGCAGAAAACTTGAAACATATCGGTTTGTTGTTGTTCGAGAAATGAAACCTTTACAAATAATTTCCGACGGTTTCCAAAAAAAAAATTTTATTTCTTACTAAAAAAATTTTGCATATGTGCTATGTCCACGAATTTTAAATTTAAAGATTAGTAACACAGACCTTAAATTGCATGCAAAATAAGACGAAACCAGATGTTTCTGAAAGAAAATGTTAATTGCACGCAGTGAATATTTATTGCCTTGCCCAAAAAAAAAATTTTTTTTTTCTGACAAATACAAATTCTCCAACTCCACCTTTAACATTAATCTCATTCTACCTCTTTCTTTATAATCCCCCTCCATCTCCACATGTGCATATATAATTACTAAGGAGATAACTTCTCAAAACTTGAGCAATTCGGATTACACTTGGGGGATTTTTGAGGAGACGTTTCGCAGACGTATTTTTCACAAAATCAAAATTAAATATAAGGGAGTATTGCTTGAGCCCTACTCTTTCTAAAAAAAAAATAAATAAAAAAAAGAGCTAAGAAACTTGCTGAATTTTATTGCATTTAAGTGCATTTTGCCTGAAATATGACAATTAACTGCATCAATCAAATTAATTGGTAATGTGGAAGCGAAATTGGTGGTAGATGTGAAACCAAATGTAGCATATTTTTAGGAGTAGCAATCGAGTTTCAAAGTGGTGGAATTCAGGTTTAAATGAATGTTTGCATTTCTGGTTGTAGGAACGGATAGGATAATCCATTTCCTTATGCAGATAAAGACACTTTACGCAGATAACACTTTCCGTTTGTCTCCCGTGGTATTGTTGTAGAAGTACTTCGACGCATTCATTCGTCAAACTAATATTTGCAGTCCTATACCGGATATGAAACCGGCACTCTCCGGTAGTAGCACCTTGTGGTACCAGCCTTACTGCCTTGGGAATAATAGCTTTGACACTGGAACCGTGGTCGATGTGGATTGTCGTCGCCTCCTACCTCGGGCATATTCTTAGCTCCTAACCCGTGTAATATCAAATAATTTGGATGTGAATTAACTGAACAGGGTGTGTTTTTTGGTAAGGATGGCAAAAACGCAGCTGTTGGTTAACAGAATTGAGTTTTTCCTGTTTCGTTGCCACATTAGATAACTAGAGTAGTTCTCATATATGATAACCACATACGTATCAATATTTTCGAATTTAATTTGTTGGATACTTTTAAACATTTGAAATATGCATTTCAAGTTATTCGGGTATGTTATGGAATTCATGCTAAAATCGGAATTGCCACAATTGTCCCGATTATTTTAATAAGTGTTGTTGTTGAGCAATTGCGATTTTAGTATTCTTAGCGAAAAATGTGAAGCAAATATATGTAGTATATAATTAACAGAATATATCATTGAATTATTAAATATATGAATATAAGTTAACCAAATTTTTCTAATCAAATAACTTAGTCGTTTATTGCAAATATCAAATGGTTACAACTCAAACGAGTAGGTTGCGGATAACTTTTCTATGAGACCACACATGAAATATCGCTTACCTCCACTCAGAGCCGTAAACCTGCAAGCACATATTATGAGAAAACTTAAGCTTATACTAGTTATACATATATAATCAATTATAATGAAAGTGTAGTTAAATGTAATGTAATAATATTTAAAAAAAAATAAAATAAAAAAATCTGCCCATAGGCGACAACTAAAAAAATCTGTATTTTATTCAGTGAATGGTACTTATATGCGCTCCATTGGTATCAGTGGGTAGCTGCTGGGTACAGTCCCCAATACAGCTTTTTGATACCATAACTTGAGAGAAGTTTAAAAAAAAAAAACAAATAAGAAAGTCCAAGTAAGGATGGAACTGACCCCAGCTGTAATTGAGAGCTGCATGGTGTACTCTCCACAGCCTATGCCTTGTCTAGTTTTGAATACTCGTTATGTGGACAAAGTTTTAAGTACTAGTACAGCTGTGTAAAACAACAAATTGTACTAAAACTACAGAAGGAGGTTGACAACTGCTCCATACCCTGGATAACGACCTTGCGCCAGTTTATCTATCCAGTTAGGTTAAAATAACGAAGTAGCTTTTCGTTGTAGTAGTAGTACTTCGCCATGTCTAGTCCAAATGTTCTCATATGGCATGATACGACCCCTTAACCCGTTCACCTACTGCTACCATCTACTTTTCTCCGAGTTGCACTATTAACTGCAAACTTCTTTTGGAGAACACATTAGCAAGTTGAGAGACCGTGGTCAAACAAAAACGTCCTGTGAAAGTCCTCCCCTAAACCTTAAGGAAAGTTTTTTGCGGTCACAAGCAATATATGTATGTTTAATAGTTGCATTGTCTGGATTTTCACGTCGTAAATATATAGGTCTGCCATTGAAGACGGCAAAGTGATGCAAGGTAAATTAACCAGCAGTGCAGATATGACACATCCATATGGCCCATTGGGCTTGGATGCTTGTCGACCATTCAGATAATTTTCGGCACATCTTCTGTTGTTGTTGTGTTGTTGTGGTAACGACAAAAACACTCCCAGAAGGTTTTGGGGAGTATTTTCGAATTAACAGTCCTTGGCCGAATTTGAACCCGGTACACTCCGGTACTCCCTCGCCGTACTGCCCGACTGTCGTGGTAGCGATTTATGACCAGTGAAACCTTCTAGGTCATGTCACCCCTCCTTCCGTAAGGAAGGTTAAGGTGGGTAATGAGAGGTGAGACCATCGAGTTGCACGTCATTACCTTTGTACATATTAGTCGCCTCTTTCGACCGGTATGCCTATCTCGGGCATATTCTAAGCCCCTAACCCGCAGGGGAGGCCCATCTTCTAAGTTTGCGATGTTCCCTCAAGATCTTGTAGGTATGTTGTACCGCCCCAAAAATTATTGAAGCCGTGTGGATGATTGGCTAATGACAGCATCGCGTTGTAGTATGGCAGTTTGTGTCTTTCAGTAGGGCACCCTTGCCTGTTTATATATTTCCGAAATGGCAAAAGTTGACAAATGGAAGTTCTTCATATATTCCCACACTTTTTCTTTTGGTTCCTAAGCTCCTTACCCGCGATTTGATCGCATGCGATGTTTTGCGTTGTTCTTATTATTCTATGCTCGATGCATTCATTAGTCTTTTATTAAACGGTCGAACGACTGAATGAAGTGAGCGACTAAGCTCACTTTTGAAAAAAGAACCAGTTCGTTCGATCATTCAATGGAACGAAACCGCCCAACTCTGGTCATCAGTATTGTTATTCTGTCACTGCAAAAGTATTGGCATGATTTAGCCTTCTTGATGGCTGGGTCAATTTGGTCGTTGATGAGATTTGTTTTTTCTTTGCGAAGAGCGCAATATGAATTGTCGGAAACTGAAGTTCACTGATCTCTTGGGTTCCGACGTTGCGATTTTAAGTTGGTGAATAGCAATACATACATACATAGACCGGCACATGAGCTCCACCTTCAGGTAAGTAAAACCAGCGCTTACAATGAGAACGCCTTTACAACGCTAAGCAAGACCCCCTTTCTGATTTGCCACATAACTTGTGAAACAATTAAGTTAGTTTAGTTTTTACTGGCCTGACTCGATGTGTCGATTGCACAGACATTAACAGCTCGTTTCTTTTTTTCAGAAGACCTCAAAAGTACCTAGAATTCATACATCTTATCTAAGTCCTTTAATGTTAGGCAATCAAAATAGAATATTCAAATGCTAAATTTAATAAGCATTTTGTATTTTTTTGATATACATATGTATGAAACAAAAAAAATTTTTTTTTTTACTTTTCTTACTTCTATATAAAAAGAACAAATAGTTCTAGCAAGATACTAAAATACAACGAAAATTACTCAACTAGTAAGAGAAAAAAGAATAAGTGCTGTAAATATGCGGACGCACTCAAAAAAAAATTAATAATTATAAATAAATCATCTAATTCTTTTATGTAGTATATATATAAATATTACAGCAGCACCTAATCCGAGTCAGTATCATCATCATCATTCGCACCGCTTTTCGCTGTGCCAGCAGCAGGCTCCGGATCATAGTAATGTAGCTGCTTACGCCAAACCCTTATCAAACCATCAAATGTTCGACGACTATACTTCCCAAACTTATCGGGTGTTCGAGGATGACTACGTGTACGTTTTTGGCGCGGTACCATTTCTACATAACGTTCATATGCCAAAGTATTTTTGCCATATTCAATTTGTTTTTGTCGACGCGATAATATAGCCGGATCGTCTTCTCTTTCTCTTGCATTATTTTTTGGACATGATGCCGTAGATCCATTGCTATTATAGCGTGAACGTTTTTGTGCTTCGTGCTGGTGATTGCCTTTATAGGTGGAGCGTTTAAAATTGCCATTGTCGTTATCACGCCTATCAAACCCAGGTCCAGCAGCACCACCTGGGCCACCATTATCACTCATCGAATCATTGGGGCTATCAGAGCGACTATCATTACTTGGTGTTTGTGAGTAGCGTCGTTTGAAAGGTGTTTTTAATTTTTCTTCTTTTAATAAACGCTCAAACTTTTCTTCATTAGCTCCTTCTATGAATTCTAGTGATATTTCACGTTCTTGAGATGTCCTAGATTTAGAAGTATTAAGTTCCTCTTGAGTAGAATCATTACAATTTGGAACTATTTGGTCGGGATTTTTGCTGAAGTCCACACTTTTATTAAGTGACGATCGCTAATTTTTAAATATATTTATGCAAATTAGGGATCTTTAGCACTAAATTTAAAGAAAAAGGCTACTTACACGACTATTTTCATGCTCAGCGTTGTGCACCTCCTGCGCCCAGGAGCCATGAAAAGAAACTACGGACGAAGCTGACGAATTATGACTGCATCCGCCAACACTCTTTCGCATAGGTGATCTTTCTCCAGACATTTCGCTACTTAACATTGATGTTTGTAAAATTTAATAAAATGTAAATTAATAATGTTTTGCAAAATGTGAGACTGCTTGCTTCCCGCGCACTTTCTTGTTTGTTTGGTTTCCAACTTCTTATTTAGTGGCGAAATCACAATAGCTCTAGTTGCTTCTTTCACAATAGCTACGTTCCAATCAGCTATCTAGATCCGTATCACGATCAAGAACTCACCGGAACGATGCGGATCAGTTGTATGAGAGTTGTTTGTGTGTATACGAGTGTTTACATATTTGTGGCTGTGTTACCAAGCAAATAAGGGTTAGCTGTCAAAAAATACTACAAAAAACTAAACTAACACAGATTGGAACGCGTCTTATATATCTTAAGCTCAGGTATGTGCGTTATCGGTAACCTTATAAAACAGCTGATTCTACCAACCTTATGAGAAACAATTCAAGCGATTATTGGTGATGTATCGTAATTCCTTATCCGTAAAGTAACCTTGTCGACCAATTGCATGTTGGTTTTTCTCTTATGTTAAAGATACGCCTACAGCGTTACGATAAATCTACCAATAACTTCAGCTTTACGAAGTAAATGCCATTTTGAATTCCTACAAGTGAAAAATCTCCGCAAATTCCTTCATTCTTTTATCCCCTATGTCAACTATTGGCACATGGTAACATCGTGAATACACACAAAAGGCGAATGTGTGACAGAAGCACTCACAATAGATAACAGCTGTGATCACCTGATTCGAAAACTTACTTTTTGCACAGAGTTGCATTTGGTAATACGAAAAATATATTTAAGAGTTGCAATTTGCCGAAGAAAAAGTTGTATAAACTACATAAGAGCGATACGCAGATCGCAAGAAATTGTTCAAGAAAAATTTAGCCAATTTTCTTGCGTGAAAAATGATAGTAGGGAAGTAATTTTGAAGTCTGGTGAATAGTGGAACAAGCTAGAAGAAGAACACATAAACATAAGAAAAGTAAGTAAACGAAAATTGAACAGAAGAATGTGCCTGTCAAATCCGACCAAATACAATGACAAGGTCACTATTACATTTGGTGACAGTGTCAAATCGGACCCCAAGGTATCAAACGACGCGTTTTGATCTCTGTATCAATAATCCGAAAGCGGAAATTAAATAATTTTTTTCAGTGAAAAGTTATTAGCAAAAAACCCAAAAATTGCCCAGGTCCGATGGTAATTGTTTCCTTTAGGAGACAACTGCTAAAACACGTCCGAAATTATCGGGAGGGGTATCAAAAGACGCGCTTTGACCTCGGTAACAATAATCCGGAAGCGAATTTTCGATTTTTTGTTTCAGTGAAGAGATATTTGCCATCAAAGTTGAAAATTTTCTGCCATTTTCATGTGGTTGTTGTAATCACAGATTAGGGTGGATCGAAAAGTGCAAAAAGTGTGTTCTGCGCATAAATACTGTGGACCGCGTAGCCGGTGTTGGACCGGCTAAGGGTTATTTTTTTGAAGCGCGGCCGAAGGCCGCCTACGCAGAAAGGTGTTCTGCACATAGATACCTTGGATCAAGCCCCCTATTTGGGATCGGACCCGGGTCATTTTCGGGTTTTTTGCGAATAACTTTTCACTGAAACAAAAAATTGAAAATCCGCTTTCGGATTGTTGATACTGAAGTCAAAACGCGTTGTTTGATACCTCTCCCGACATTTTTGGACGTGTTTTAGCAGTTGTCTCCTAAAGGAAACAATTACCAGTCCGATTCCAAATAGGAGGCTTGATCCAAGGTATTTATGTGCAAAATACTTTTCTGCGTAGGCGGCCTTCGGCCGCGCTTAAAAAAAATAACCCTTAGCCGGTCCAACACCGGCTACGCGGTCCACAGTATTTCTGCGCAGAACACACTTTTTGCACTTTTCGGTCCACCCTAGGCAGTGATTACAACAACCACATGAAAATGACAGAAAATTTTCAACTTTGATTGCAAATATCTCTGAACATACATAAAATATCAAATTTCCGCATTCGGATTATTGATACGAAGGTTAAAACCCGTCGTTTGATACCTTTCCCGATATTTTTGGAGCTATATTAGCAGTTACGTGCTGTCGTATAGAATTACCGTAAAGTATTACCGTATTGCATAATGAATTCATACAATTATTGTATAGCTCTGCCTCGGATATAATTCTTTATAACTTTATTGTTTGTCAACACTTGCCTTCCTTATTTCACCAAAAAAATTCAATATGCGTTCACAGTAGCTAACTTAATTGTGAATCAACATTAGTAGAAATTCCAATTTGAAAATTTAATTTCAAAGAAAAAGTAAAACTATTTTAGGAGATAGAAGGCAATTGCCAAAAACGTAATCAATTTTGTGCATTCGTCCATAAATAAAGTTTGGAGAAAAAATAGTGTTCATTGCTATGGATCGCACAGTCCTTGCTGTGCAGCGTGCTGAAGACAGGGATCTCAGTGAGAAACTGTACAAGAAGCTACGCGGGTTGGGCCTGCTGCATCCCCACACAGAAGATTTACGGAGACATTTGAATCAAGATATGTTTATCAAACCAAATCCACAAGCATTTTTCCATGTAATGCACTATTTGTTTTGTTTATTGGATCCCATTGAATTCAGAAAACGCTTCTATTGGCCCATAACAGACAAGCGTTCAGAGGCCAACTTCCGTACGTGCACCGTGGAGTATTTGAAGCATATAAATGAGAAACATAAATTGCATTGGGGTGATATCAAGTCATATCTAGTTGTAATGCCTGGCGGTAAGAAGTTCATTTTATTTCTACTGGAACTGGTAGCTTTTGTGGTACAGGAACAAATACGTCAAAGAGAAAAACAATTGGGTTCAGATGTGGAAGCGGGAAATGTATCTGATCTGAATATAAAACGAATGCGGAAACAAAACGATTTTCTCAAATGTTATGTCTCCGATTACATAACCAATGTGGACGAACAAATAGTGCAATTACGTGATAAGACCCAACAATTAAAGAAAACCTTTGATTCCTTGGTTGAAGAAACAGGTTTAAGCAAAGGACAATTATACAATGAGCAATTTATTACGCTGTTTGAGAAATCGAATCGAGAATTATTTCAAGATAAGTATGTCAAAGATACGAGCAAGCTACGGAAGTTGGAACAACCTCTTGCTGAGTTAACTGATCTCATAGAGAAATTTCAAATAAAAGAATCAGAATTAAAATATGATAAGAGCCGCGTGCGGCAGGCTTTACAAAAGATTAGCGATGCAGTGCCGGCTGAAAATAGAGATAGCTTAGGTAAGTAGGATCATATAAACGTACAACATTGAGTAAAGTTTATTTTATTGGTTTTAGAAGTATTTTTGCATCCAAATATTAATAATGTAGATGATGTAAAATTGGACGAACTCATTACTGCTTTTAACAAAGTTCAACCTATATTGGAGAATGCATTTACTGAGGTTGAGCAGACTCGATGTTGTGGTGAACTTATCACCGCTGAATTAACGTCACTCAAGGATGAATTCCAACAAATAGAAACACAAATAACTGATTTCCAAATGTCACTGGTAACACAGATGAAAAAACGGTATACTCAACGCAAACAATTCGAAAATGAAGATTCAAATTCTTTAATGTTAAAGTATATTTGTACGCCACCAATCAAATTAGATACACTAAATTGTGGGCGCTTGGATAATATGCGCTTACCGCTTTTCAATGATATGTTAGCTAAGCTTACAACTGATTCATTTAGTGGTAAGTTATTTAATGATAATATTGAATAGAAATATGTATACATATATATAAGTATAACAAATCTACTCTTAATAATTCCTTTTTTAGTACTGCCTCGTTCCGCTCGAAAGCATATCCATACAAAGGACAATTCAATTGATATTAACAATACTATGAATAAATCTCGTATTATCGACTCAATGCAACTTTTGCGTACTATACATAAGGGCAATGCGCGTTCGCAAAGAAAAATCAGTCATAATCTTTCAGCTTCAACAACATCTTTGTTAAGTACAAGTTGGCGTGAACGACAAAATATGTTTCATAATGATTTGGAATCGGAACCTATAGCTGTGAATACTGATAAATCAATAAAAAATAATATTATCACGAATTTGGTAAAAACTAGCGATCAGTTAGATGTGACAGATGTTACCTGTGGTACGCATGGTAGCGAACAATATCGTCCCAGTACGTCACCTAATACACCTTTTAATTCCAATGAGCGCACACGCATTGCACGTACTCAACTGCTTGAGGCGTTAAGCAGTAGCAGTGGTAGTGGCGGTGGAACGAAAACCAAAACCAAAATGTTCTACGCAAGGCGATTATCAGCACTGCAAAAGGTACAAGGCGATTCACTGAATATTGCCAATATGAGCACTAGTCCGTCTGGGCGGCTGGACCCGCTTGTGGCTGCAACAGTTGAATATACTGAAACTCCAAAACTTAAGCTGAATGATATGACAATGCAAGATAATAACTACTATGTAAGTAGTAATATAAAATTGCCCTTTATATAATTTTTTTTTAAAAAGTGTTGAAAACTAACTTCAGAACCGTTTTGGGACTATTTCCGGCATTATTTTTACAAGCGATCTCGAAATAATTCCTTAATAATAAAATAATCATATAATTGTATCGAAAATACTACGGGTAATGCATCTTGATCTACGGATATGATGCCTCGTACTTCTGATACCAACCTTCTTCATCCTCACGGGAGGAGGGGGCGCTATGACCTAGAAGGTTTCACTGGTAACACCAAATCGCTCCCACGACAGTCGGGCATGTAGCGCGAGGGAGTATCGTACCGGGTTCATATACGGCAAAGGACTGTCGCTTCCGACAACACTCCCCAAAACCTTCGGGGGTTGCTTTTGTCGTGGCAAAACAAACAAACAGTCATAAATTACTACATATTTTAATTATTAATGTAATATACTGTGCATTTCAATTTGTTTTTTATGAATGTATATTCTGGACTTTACACATCTTAAAGCCTTCAAAAAAAAAGGTTTTAAAATTTAAAAAAAAGTTTAGATATTTTAAATCTAAAAAATGTTAAAAAAGTGATTGATGAATTTTAATTTAACCCACTTTATGAAACGATTGTTGTGCTATAAAAGATCATATAGGATCTTATTGTGCTAATATAATTCATGTTGTTTTAATGTAAATTTAACGGAATTCAATACTTTTTATGAAGTTGTAAAACGCATTTTTTATATTTTGTAACCCCAATTTAGAACACCGTTGAACGTGTGACCGCTGTTGAACAAATACTGGAGGTATCTTCCCATTGCGTGATAACTGAGGATTATAAAATAAAGCCTAAATTAAATGACGAAAATGATGGAAATATTATCAATAGTTCGTTGGACCCACAAACTCCGAAATCTCCAATGCAAACACCATATGTGACAGTCAATGATTATGATGATGATTTATTTAACATAAGTGATACTGTGCTAAAGGATGTTACAATGTAATAAAAAGGAAAATAAATACATATAAATAAGTATACATAAGTATGGTATCCTAGTACATAATTTACGAAGTAAAATTGTTTCCCATATCGCTTTTCTGGTCTAAAGCGTCACTTATATTTTGCTTTCTTAAGTATTTGCGTATTTCGCTGCAGTTAATAAAGTTTCCAAATATGCTTTTGCGATTCCAACCGACTTTTTGACTTAAAACTTTAAACTTTTAATCTTATTAAGTTTAAGTTTTTTTAGTAGTCCTTTTATTAGTTTCTTAAGAGGGTTAAGGGTTTAGAAAATGCCCGACTAAAATGATATGACCTAGAAGGTTGCACTCGTCATACAAATCGCTCCCGAGACAGTGGGACATCTACCGCAAGGGAGTACTGTAGCGTATCGGGTGAGAGGCATCATATCCGGTGATCAACCATCGAGTTGCACGTCATCACCTTTGTGCATATTAGTCGCCTCTTACGACCGGTATGCCTACCTCGGACATATTCTAAACCCCTAACCCGCAGTGGAAAATGTTTGTCAATTGCCGAACTTCCATTTGAGCTTTAAGAAAATGATTCCATTAGTTTGGAAACGTGCACTCCACCTTTATGTATAATTCCAAATCTACTAAATTGATTACAAATGGTATGATGAAATTCCTTAATCAAAACTCACATACAAATTTGCTGATGCTTTTTGCCGAAATTATTATAAAGGTAGTCTATAAAATTTTTTTATTAAACTACACAATTTCCAACTGTATTTCGGAAAAGACCAAATTTTATTTTCGACCATATATTTTCGATCGGATTAGCAGACGAATCACAACCGAGCTAGGTGGGATCTCGATTCACAGACTCGTTAACAGAGGTACCCCGCAGGGAGGTGTTCTCTCACCGCTACTTTGGGTGGTTGCTGTAAACCAGATTCTACGCCTCAGGGAAGCGCAAGACCACCAAGTGATTGCGTACGCCGATGACATCTGCTCTTTAAACTCTTTGCAATTTAATGGAAACAGCCTTATCTAAAATATGCGACTGGGCAAAGTCAACAGGATTAGGGGTTAACCCCGAGAAAACCGAACTAGTCCTCTTCACTAGAAGATACAAAATACCGAACCTTATACCACCAAAAATTGGGAACACGAACTTGGCATTCAGTGACAAAGTCAAATATTTAGGAGTTACTCTAGACAGGAAACTACTTTGGGGTGACAATATAACAGAACGAGTTAAAAAAGCAACGTGCGCATTGTTTACTTGCAAGAGAGCAATTGGTGTTTCGTGGGGGTTTCTCCCAGGGTAGTACACTGGATCTACACAGCCATTGTCCGCCCGATCCTACTCTATGGAGTGCTGGTTTGGTGGCCTGCACTAACTAAGAATATGTACCTCAAGCAGCTACAAAAAGTCCAAAGGAGTTGGCGGCCGCCGTGGTGTGAAGGTAGTGTTGCCGGCCTACCACACCGAAGGTCCATGGTTCGAGCCCTGGTACAGGTAACATCAAAAGTGATTTGAAAAAAGGTTTTCAAAACGGGGTCGCCCCTCGGCAGTGGTTTGGCAAACTCTCCGAGTGTATTTCTGCCATGACAGGCTTCTCAGCAAAAATTCGTCTCCTTTGTAGATGCCGTTCGGAGTCGGCAAAAAACTGTAGGTCCCACCAATTTGTAGGGAAAATTCAAATCGGCACACCACATATTGGAAGAGAAGCTTGGCGCAAAAATCTCTTAGGAGGTTTATGATGATATACCTGTTGTATATCGCGCCATAGAGAGAGATAGTTCAGAACTCTGCATAACCGGGGCCCTTGGGTTCACCCCGACAGAAGCACTCAACACTATGCTGCATCTACCACCGCTTGATTTGATGGCGAAGGAAGTAGCCACGGTCACAGCTTTGCGAATTAGGGAGTCTTGCGTTTGGATAAATGGACAAAAAGGGCACGCCACAAGCTTGGGCAACCACGCTCCTGTTAACATACCACCACATACTGACTACTGCGCGTCAAATAACGTGTTTGTCAGAAACTACGAGGTAATAATACCGACAAGACAAGAATGGGATAACAGACCACCACCCATCTCCTTCCAGGACATAGTTCGGTAGGCATACCCATGGCCTCCTTTAAATTTAGTGTCAGCACAAATACAATGAAAATAGCAAATATGCTCTGGTCGGGGCTCTCGACGTGCGAGATATCCAGGCTAACCTGGCCTTCTTACAACAAAAGACGTACAAATTCCCTGTTGTCCCTTAATAAATCGGGCATTTCATCCCTGGTAAGGGTTCTAACAGGGCACTGTTCAATAGGTACTCACGGCGCTAGAATGGGCGCGAGGTCTAATGATTACTGTCGCATCTGCAGATGTAGTGAGGAGGAGGAAAGTGTTCAGCATCTGATGTGTCAATGCCCTGCTCTTAGCATTCGACGGTTGGCTATCCTTGGGCAATTTTTTCTCGATGAGGTATCAAAAATACAGGCTTCTCAGCAAAAATTCGTCTCCTTTGTAGATGCCGTTCGGAGTCGGCAAAAAACTGTAGGTCCCACCGATTTGTAGGGAAAATTCAAATCGGCATACCACAAATTGGAAGAGAAGCTTGGCGCAAAAATCTCTTAGGAGGTTTATGATGATATACCTGTTGTATATCGCGCCATAGAGAGAGAGAGTATTATTAGATCATGCATGGGTGTCTGTTTATGTATGTGTTGTGTGTGTACATTCAGAAACGGGGGTGGTTTGCACCGATCGGTTTTTCTGTGGTTGACTGAGGCAGGTAAAAGTTGGTGATTTTTGTTGTTTCACCTTTTTTGCCCGTTTGTTGTTTTTGATGTTGTTTTTGTTGTTGTAGCGACTACTTAACCTGCCTAAGTGTCACCCCTCATCCAACACTGTCATCAGGCTCTTCTAACGGATGTCCAAGAAACCTCGCGGCTTCAACAGGACCAGAGTGAAATTGGTGTTAGAAGAGTAGGCTCGGTTGAGCAGATGAACAGATGGTTAGTATCGTGGCGAGACACGCCGCATGCCGGGCAGACATTTGGCATGTCGGGGTTCAGTCTGGATAGGTAAGAGTTTAGTCTGTTACAATATCCAGAACCAAGTTGAGCCAGCGTGACTTTTGTCTCTCTAGGCAGTTCGCGTTGTTGTTGTTGTTGTTGTTAACAGTGTTCCGCCCTGCCCAATGGGCTCGATCACTCTAAATTGTCATCAGGCTCTTCTAACGGAAGTCCGAGGAAACGCGCAGTTTCCACAGGTTTGGACCAGAGTGAAGTAGGTGTTAGAAGAGTGGGTTCGACTGAACAGCAGAAGAGATGTTTGGTATCATGAGGAGACATACCACATGCAGGGCATGTGTTCGCGTTCCTCGTCGGCAACAGGTGGAGCTTGTGCCTGTAGGACTGCATTCACTGGACGAGACCTGACAAAGGAGTTTACCGGCTCCGTGTGGATGAGGCTGAGGGCCTGCCGATGCACCATTGGATCAAACGGCGAGAAAATGTGATGCCGGATCTCGTCATAGTGCTTACGGAGGTGACTCCTTATTCTCCTGGGAGGCGGATTTTCGTTAAGCAGGCTCCTGCTCGGATGCTGCGGTTTATAGCAGTTGAACAGGAATTGCCTGGTCAACATCTCGCAATGCTCTTTAACATCGAGCATTTTTGCCTCACTATGAAGGTGGTGCTCAGGAGACATAAGGAGGCACCCCGTGGCAGTTCTGAGTGCGGTGTCTTGGCAAGCCTGCAACCTCCTAGAGGGTGTATCTGCTAACCCCGGCGACCATATAGGCGTCGCGTAGCTCAGAACCGGCTGGCCGATTGCCTTGTACGTTGCCAATAACGTTTCTTTGTCTTTGCCCCAAGTACTGCCAGCTAGCGACTTGAGGATTTTGTTACGGCTTTGTACTTTGGTGGCAATCACGGCTACATGAGCACCGTATTTGAACATCTTATCAAACGTGACCCCTAAGATTTTGGGGTGTGTGACAGTCAGAAGCTTAATGCCATCGACGTAGACGTCTAGTTCCATGTTCGCCTGCGCTGTCCACGTCGTAAATAAGGTGGCCGAGGAATTGGTCTGTGACAGTATCAAATCTCGTGCAGCGAAAAAACCGGATAGTGATGGGAGGTAAGAATTAATTCTTGAGCAGAGCTCATCTAACCCTGCGGGTTAGGAGCTTAGAATATGCCCGAGGTAGGCATACCGGTCGTAAGAGGCGACTAATATGCACAAACGTAATGACGTGCAACTCAATGGTTGATCTACGGATATGATGCCTCTCACCTCTCATTACCCATCTTATCCTTCCTTACGGAAGGAGGGGTGACATGGCCTAGAAGGTTTCACTGGTCATAAATCGCTACCACGACAGTCGGGCAGTACCGCCAGGGAGTACCGGAGCATACCGGGTTCAAATCCGGCCAAGGACTGTTAATTCGACAACATTCCCCAAAACCTTCGGGGAGTGTTTTTGTCGTTACCACAACAACAACAACAACGGAGGGGCAGGTGCCAAAATCGTGCAGTCATCGGCGTAGGAGACGATCGAGACACCTTCTGGTGGGGAAGGGAGCCTCGATATATAATAATTAAACAAAAGCGGGGATAGGACACCACCCTGTGGCACCCCTTGCTTAATTATACGTGGTTTTGATCTTTCGCCTCTAAATTCAACCGATGACTGCAGATAGTTGGCGGTCCAACGCTTTAGACAGGGGGGAAGAGTTGAACCTCCAGGTCGTTAAACAGTTGCGCATGATAGACAGTGTCGAAAGCTTCCGACAGATCAAGCGCAACTAGCACGGTCCTGTCATTTGGACGAGGTTGGTTGAGACCGACACCTATCTGTGTGGTGATGGTGCTATGTATTTTATGGAATCCATGCTAATGTTCGGCTAGTCGCATGTTAGCGGTATAATAAGGGAGCAGGACCGTCTCCAAGGTCTTCACTACTGGCGAGAGGAGTGATATCGGTCGATAAGACTCCGCCTCGTTGGCCGGCTTGCCGGACTTTAGTAGTGGCACCACCTTTGCCTGTTTCCATCTTTCTGGAATGACAAAGGTGGTCATAGACAGATTGAAGACAATTGTTAGGTACCTTACTCCCTCTTCTCCGAAATGTTTTAGCATCAGCATGGATATACCGTCTGGGCCAATAGATTTGGAGTTTTTGGACCCCCGTATGGCCTCCCGAACCTCCGTGGTGGTGATGGCAATGGGCGCTTGGCTGTGTTTACGCTTGTGCGCTTCCCTGATGGCACGTCTGATTTCCTTGTCAACCGGAGGATGCAGTACAAATTGCCGGCAGAAAGCGCTAGCGCATCTCTTTGGTTTCGACTGTACCTTATCACCAAAGGTGACGGATATTTTGTCGTTAGGTTTGGTCGGATTTGAGGATTTAACAGTGGACCATAATTTGCCAACACCAGCAGAGAGGTTACAGGACCTTAGGTGCTCCTCCCATTTGGCGCGTTTGTGTTGATCAACCAGGCGTATGATTTCCGCATTGAGGTCTTGAATTTGAGGATCCGTAGGGTCCAAGCGTCGCACTTGGTCACGTTCATTGGTCAGGGCCGCTGCCTCTGCGGGGAAATACGGACGTATCTCCTTAATTCTACCTGACGGAATGTATTGAATGGATGCTGAAGCTATGACCAGAAACGCTTTTTCCCCTTCTCGTACATCAGACGGGATGGGAAGAGCAGCGAAGGTGCTCTCAGTGAAGTTAAAAAACCAACCCAATCAGCTTTACTGAAATTAGTGAAAGTGCGATTCTCAGAAGCAACAAAGTCATTGGGGCGATCGATTGAGAGGACTATCGGTAAATGATCAGATGCAAGAGTTAGCATTGGTCGCCATTCAACGCAGTTTATGAGACCCGCGCTGACAATTGTGAGGTGTGGCGAACTAGAACAATATACCGCAACTCTCGTTGGGGCATCCCCGTTCACAGTGCAAAACGTCGAATCATCTATTTGTTCAGCCAATTCCTGTCCCCTACCATCAACCTGTAGGCTTGAGTGCCACAGATCGTGGTGTGCGTTAAAGTCTCCGAGGATTACCCGATTATCCCCTCTGAGTAACGCACTGATGTCAAGGTGGTAATCCCTCGGACAGCAGGTGCCAGGAGGTATATAAATGTTAATAATTTCTAGATCGACATCGCCTGTCCGGACAACCATACCTTGACGTTCTAGGAAGTTGTCCCTCGGGTCGACGTCAGGCTCAAATAGGCGATATTGCACAGATTGATGAGTGATGAAGGCAAGTTCGCCCCTAAGTCTCTCTCTCAGTCACGCCGGTGGATGTTGTAGCCGTCACAAGTCCGAAGATCTGATCGTGCGTTTAACTTTTTTTCCTGAATAGCAGCGATCTTGATGTTTTGTCGCCTCATCAAACCCACTATTTCACCAACCTTGCCAGTCAAACTGTTGCAGTTTAACTGTAGGACACGAAAGTGCGAAGGGGGAGAAATATTCACACTGGGAGTCAAGGACTGGTGCGTATGCCTCGGCGGAAGCAGGCTGGGTCGCGCACTGCGTCGCACTCTAGAAGACGAGGGATCCGAACCACCGGAAGGTGGCGAATCATTCGACGTGGTAGGTTGCGTAGCTCGACAACATGGCGCAACGTACGTATCAGTCCACAAGTTCCTGTTACCAAGTTGAGAACATATAAGCAGGTGATATAGGCCAAGGCAGGAATTGCATTTGACTGATGTAGCAGGTGTATATAATCTCAACCGACAAACAGTGCACATGGTGTAAGGGACCAGGAGCTGTGCCTTTGGCTTACATTTGTGCTGGTGCTGGAAGAAGAAGGGGAAGTGGACAGTGGGAGGGGGGTTGGCTGTCGCTCAGCATTGCTCACATCTAAAACAGAGGTGCTACGTAGAAAGTAGATGTGAGCAGCTGTGTGAGGTGTTGGCGCCTGTGGGCGTGAGCGGCAGCGGGAGTTACACACTACTTGTTGGGCATTATTAGTGCTGTTAGTCGTGGAGACTGTATCTGCAACTTGTGGCGGTGCGACAATGGATCGTCGTTGGCCACGGGACGCCCTAGGGCGTGAACAGCAAGGGGCCACAAAAGTTTTGTAAAAACTAGGTGGCCTGTGTGTGGAAGGACTTAGCCCGGAGCACCAAGTTTTGTGCAGCCATCTTTCACAGGAATTATATTGGATGGAGTGTGAACGTTTGACGTAAATCTTCTTCCAGCAGACGCAGCAGATCCATTCTCTTGGACCCGGGTTGGATTCGACCCCAGCCCGGAGCAGGAGATTTTGAGCAGCCCTGCTGCAAGTAGCTGCTCGGAGGATGACAATGTTAAGGGAAAAGGTGGCAGGTTAGACAGGGTAGTGTCGAAATAACAGCCCTTGGTCGGATATAAAAATCCGAGTCATTCCGGTGCGATAGAACCGGCTGTTGTGGGAATGAATGTTGTTTTTGATCGTTTGCTGTTTTGTGTTTATTCGTCGGTGCGTGTGTGTTTGTTGTACCTGGGTGATTGCTTTGTTTTTTGTAAACTAATTTTAAAGGTTCGAATATTGTGTCGGAAACAGAGTTTGTCTGTTCGTTTATTATTCTACCGTCGAATGTTTTTTGTTTGTAGATTTCCATGTTTTCGAGTACGTTCAGACGGCGGCCTTTTGCTTGTACATGTAGGACCTTGACTGTTTTATTGATGTTTCCGGGGGGCATTTATTCTCCACCATGTGATTCGCAAAGTTGGACTCTGGTATGATGGTTGGATTCCGTGTCTTTTTGTTCTAATCTCTAATGTGTTCTCTGAACCTCGTTCTTACTTGTCGTCCTGTTTGTCCTATGTATTGTATATTTATTTATTTAATATCATCTTAGTACATTAAGATAATGAAATCTTTTAAGAGTACAAATATATAAAAATAAGCCTAAACCCAAATTTAAGTTACATAAATAAACAAATCAAGAAATAGAAAAACGAGTATAGGAAAATAAGATAGAGGAAGTAAAGAGAATAAACGAATACCTATTATTCCAATAGTTGCCATTTATTCGAATTTTTTATAGCCTTCGAATAAATGGATTTTTTATTCAAATAATTTTTATTCGAATAGTCCCATGCCTACTTTGCAAGCTCCGTTAAAAATCTTCGGGAAAATCGTTAGCAGAAAAACTTTACTTTTTCACGGCACAAATGATAATGGCGAACAAACTTTTTTTTAATTTTAAGGAATTTTTCTGCACCCATGCTTATGTTCCAAAATACCTTTTGTATTTTTCTGAAATACTTTTGTGTTTTTCTGAAAAACATTTGACTTTTTCGGTCTTCTCAAATAGGTACCTTTGTGGTTTTCTGAAATACATTTGGAAATCCTGAAGTACTTTCAACCTTTTATAAAAAACACTTAAGCTTTTCTGAATTGAAATTGAATTTTTCTGAAATACATTTGGTGTTTTCTGAAATACATTTCCTCTTTTCTAAAATACAGTTGGAAAAAGTGTAGAAGAGAAAGAGCAATACACAACAACAATACACGTATAAAGTTAGGGCAGTTTAAACAAAAAAAAAAACTCGTCGGTTAATTTGGTATCCCAAATAAAGCCCGGTTAGCGTTAACCGAAGATTGTGAAAGCGGCTGTTATTCGTTCTTGTAGCCGAATCCTTATCCGGACAAAGGACTGTCAGCATCTGTACAACCGACCAAATCCCAACGGCATACACAATTAGTTACAATACGTTGCATATATGTATATGTATAGTTCTATGTGTAGTACTCGTACACTACCATTTTATTGCACAATTTTAAGATTTGCATTTTTATTAAATTTTGCTTTTCACATTAATTTCACGGTAATCAATAATTAACGAACTAGCAAACAAAACAGTATGAGGAATATTTATCTATCTTTTATGAATGTTGCCTTTTGCTTGGACTTGAGCTTTATCTCGCCAAATTCACGTACAATGGGCTTGATATGCGTACAGATTTGCGGACGTTGATTAAGTTCCATTGTAGCTTTCGATTTTTTATAATTCAAAATATTCATAGCCATTTGCCGTTGTGCATAATATATATCATCATAGGGATTAACTTTTGTATCTTTGATAAGTGTATCAATTTCATTTACGTTCAACGTTTTCGAAGTAGATGCACCATCTTTGAGTTCACCATCACCACGATCGCCGTTACTAGTTTCTTTGGTGGCATCATCTATTACCATTCTTTGCATTACATTACGTAATTCCTCACGTATCACATCTGTATTAATTTTAAATTTTTTAGCTTGCAAATGACGCAATTTCGGCACCGTTTGCAATACCGTTGAAATGCGTTCTTCCAAATTGGTTATGCGTTGTTCTAATATTTGGAAATTCTCAACAATTAATTTATTCTTGTCGGTTTCGTTTAACATTTCCACAGTCACTTCGATCTCTTGATTGTCTTCGCCGTCGTCCGGTAAAGATTCGGCACTGATCGTTTTGCTCTTCCCAGTGCCCATATGCGCTTTCTCCCTCAGACACCTTTCGATCAGCTCATCGATCTCCTCTTTGCGTATAAATTGATCGGTGACGGATAATTCTTGTAAAATATTTTGAACTTCTTCGCGCACCAAGCTTGTTATTGAAAAGGTATTGTAGAAGTTCTTTTCCGATAAGCTTGTGCTCGATTGTGAGCCATTAAAATCCATCATTGCTTTAACAATTTGTTTGGTCAATGGTATCAGACGTAGTCGACTATTCTTTGGCGTACGATGGTCGGTCGCTAAACTTACTAAAGATCCTTTTTGGTTTTGCTCTCTTTGTTGTTGTTGCTGCTTTTGGTCGGGTAGCTTTTGCTTGGCGGAATGGAAACTTCTTTCCATATACTAAATAATTCACGCGCTACTCGCTTTTATTGTTCGTCGTTCGCTACTATCGTTTGTAATTTAGCACTTTGAATTTTTTTCGTTTATTTTTAAACTTTTGGCACACTTGAAATTTTGCTTTTTAAAGTTTGATGACAAATATCTTTTAAAATTTATAAACACCCTTCCGAGATGTGAAATTTATTTGATTTTTTAATGTAAAATTCAAAGCTGCTTATATCCCTAACAAACCATTTTCGGCTAAGTAAATATTAGACCTTTGACCCCGATTCTGATTCGGGGACTTCAGTTTAGCACGCGAGAGACAGATGCCAGGTCTGGGTTTAACTCGCCTGTGAAGCTCATTTAAGGTTTTGGATACCTGGGACAGGTAACATCAAGAGTGGTTTGAAATAGTTATCTCAAAACGGGGTTACCCCTCCGCAGTGGTTTGGCAAACTCTCCGAGTGTATTTCCTCATCCCCGACATGCCACATGTCTGCCCAGCATGCGGCTTGTCTCCCCACGATATTAACCATCTGTTCATCTGAGCCTACTCTTCTAACAGCAATTTCAATTTGGTCCACCCCTGTTGAAGCCGCGAGGTTTCTGGGACTTCCGTTAGAAGAGCCTGATGACAATGTTGGATAAAAGAGGTGATACTTTAGGCAGGTTAAGTAGTCGCTACCACAACAACAACAACACTGTATTTCTTCCATGGAAGGCTTATCAGCAAAAATTCATCTTCTTTGTAGATGCCGTTCGGAATCGGCAAAAACTGCAGGTCCCGCCAATTTTTAGGAGAAATTTCAAAGCGGCATACCACAAATTGGAAGAGAAGCTCCGTGCAAAAATCTCTTGCAAGGTTTACACTTGGTTACACTTCTTCGTGAGGGTGGCCAGGCCTTTTACGGTTGACTATAGCTTGTAATGTTGTTAACAATGTCTCTCCCTGACAGATGTTTGTTAAGATGTCTTGGGCTCTCTCACATTGATACCTGAGGACTTTCATCAAACTAAACTCTTTATTTCCGTAAATTGAGTCCTGAATAGCGTTAACAACTTTCGTTGATATTTGCAAGCGGAGCTTACTTTAAAAACGCAATTCCACCTTGAAAGGACCTTAAGCGTCTATCACCATCAAGGGATTTGAAGTTTGCAATGCTTGTTTCCTAGGTTTTCCGCTAGAAGGTATTGATGACAATTCTTGGTTATGGACGTGCCGGTTAGGCATGGGTAAGTTCTGCTACAATAACGTTTGTATAAGACATCAAAAAAAAACTACGGATGCCGGTCACTGTCAAGGTCATCAATCATCCATCATAAAACTTCAACTTTTGTATAGGATATTTTTTATATAAAAGGTTTTCTTTCGAACAAGTTTCGAGTAACAATTACAAATACAAACCGGTTTCTTTGAACGCAAGTAAAGGGACACAATTATCTTATATTCATTAACATTTTAACAATGATATTTATTATGACGCATGGCTTTCCAAGTAATAATTCTGTTTATTATATATTATAGTTCAACCCTTATAAGTACATACATATAAAAAGAAAACAAGTTAACAAAAGATACCATTATAATTACCACCTATTGAAGCTGTGCTGCCGTATTCTCAGTAAGCAAAGTCCTTAGTAATCAACGAGTTTCTTTAGTTTTGGTGGTGCAGATATTACAATGCGATTTCTATTTGTATTATTTGCATTACCAGAGCTGCTGCTAGTACCAGCTTCATGTCTATTGTTGCCAGTTGCTTCACGTTGATGTCGCTCTTTGTCTCTATCCCTTTCCCTATCACGATCACGATCTCTATCGCGATCACGTTCCCTTTCGCGGTCCCAATTCCTATCCCTCTCCCTATCTCTATCTCGACCACGGTAGCTATCACGTGAACGTGACTCATTTCTTGAACGTGATCGTCTAACGCGATCCCGATCACGATCCCTATCTCTATCCCGATCCCGCTCACGTTCACGTTCTTCGTAGCGTTGTGAACGCTGTTGACGTGACAACCTTTCACGACTGGTATCACGATGCCAACGTGAACGTGATGCACTTCGACGCCGGCGTCTAGAAGCGCTTCTACGACCACGCGAACGTGAACGTGAGCGTCGTTCAGCAGCAGCTGCCACAGATCTTTGAGTCTGATAATATGATTGACTGCGACTTCTAGAACGCTGCTTGCGATCCCGACTTCTACTACGTTGTTGGGACCTTTGCCGATGAGTATGATGATGACGCGCTTCCGTTGCTTCTGTTGATTGTTGTTTATCTGGCAGCTGTTGCTCATCGTATCCACTAGAACCAGTTTGCTGTTGGGCTATTTTTTCTGTGGGATTCTTTTCGGTTGCTGTAACCTTTGTTGTTGTATCGCTACTACTCACAGATCT
Organism: Merzomyia westermanni; assembly: GCA_949987695.1. Taxonomy (NCBI): domain Eukaryota; kingdom Metazoa; phylum Arthropoda; class Insecta; order Diptera; family Tephritidae; genus Merzomyia; species Merzomyia westermanni. The sequence goes on along the minus strand of OX465288.1, from coordinate 159,418,843 downwards.
GCTACGTCTTTGCGATGGTTGATTTACTGATTTTGCTGTTTCTGATGTATCGCTTTCCGAATCCTTGTCGCTTGTCGGCGTACCATAGCGATGGCGCAATTCACGTTGCCTAATCACAAAACAAATGAAATGATGAAAGAATCCAGTTTTAAACATGTTTGTAAGCGTATATTTTTTATAATTTAGAGTTTTACTGTTAGGGTGCATTTAGAACGCCTTAAACGGAAAACGTTTCAGAAAAAAATCGGGGTTATCAGAAAGTCTGTTATTTTAATAATGTCAGTAGTTCAAATCAAGTAAATTGACTGCCTCTGCGGGTTATTATTTTTGAATATGCCCGAGGTAGGCATATCGGTCGAAAGAGGCGCTAAAATTCGCAATGCCGTGCAACTCGATGGTTGATCTACGGATATGATGCCTCTAACCTATCATTATCCATCTTCTCCTTCTCGTGAGAGTCGGTCATGTACCACAAGGGAGTACCGGAGCGTACCGGGAAACAAACAGACAAAAGTAAATTGACTATCGAATTTAAGTGTAATCCTGGGATGTGAACCAATTCACTTCACTAATCATCTGCTGAACAAATAGAACAAAAGTTTATATGGCCAGTTCCAACTTAAGAGTTGAGTTCGCAGAACGATTGAAGCACCAAATAATAAAGAATTTGAAAACGGAATTCAGAAAAGCCTTGGCACACCATATTTCGAAAAAGGTGTGGAGTGACTTTCATATTTAGTCGTTAATCTTTGGACTAGTAGCTAAATCCAAAAAAAGTTTAAATATCTAGTTATATGTACATATTTCTGTATGTCGTACCTTCGTCTTAGCTTCAGTGCCATTTCGCGCATTTCATCCTCACGCTCTTGTTGCAGTTGTCGCTCACGTTGCCATTTCTCGATTTCAGCACGTTTGTCAGCTTTGTCTATAGAAAAAAAAAAGAATATTTGTAAAGTGCAACTTGCAAAACAGTGGTTGATACACAAACTCACATAAAAGGATTTGAATATTCATACTTACATTGCTTGTTAAGTAAATTTTGCATTTTCCGTTTCAGCCTTTCGCGCAAATTCAAACGACTGCTGCCTTGAGGCGTTGATAATGATGAAGATGATGTCTGTAAGAAATTACTAGAAACTATCAGCAAAGATGTTCAACCGGTTTTTAAATTATTAATACTACGACTACAAATACTTGTTAAAGTTAACGGTATTCTGAATTCGACAACACTTATGAGAACAATTTGTAAATAGAAAATGTATTTTTTTTTGGTTTGGTAAACCTATACATAATATATACATAAATTAGTGTGAGCAGTGCGGCCAAACGTGATTTAGTAAGAATTCCATATTAGCACTAAAATCAAATTTGTTAAGGGGAGGAAAGTGGTGCACCGTTGTACAATCGATTCGTAACTCTTGACATAATAAGAACTAAGTTTAGCTCATAAACCCTGCCGTTAAAGGATAGAATATACCGGATTCATATATGGCAAAGGACTGTCAACATCAGCATAACCTTGTTTGTCTTTCATGTCCCATTCCATGAATAGATGCGCCGACTAACCAAGCGGAATACTCCTACAATAATAATAATAATTATAATAATAAAAATTATAATAATAATTACAATAATAATAATTACAATAATAATAATTATAATAATAACAATAATATAATATAATAATAATAATAACAATAATAATAAAAATAATAATAACAATAATAATAAAAATAATAATAACAAAAACAAAAATAATAATTAATGTTACCTCATGCTTTAGAAAAATGGGAGTGTGCCTTTTAAAAAGGTTCCAAATTCTTTGTTTTACAAATACTTGTATATTTCGTAAGTGACCAAATTTTTAAATAAAAAGGCTTTTTGAACCACAAGCCAAATAGGATTTTTTCCATTTGAACTCCTCAATTTTTCATTGGGAAATCAAAAGGAAGTTTTATTTGTTCAAATGTGTCCATTTTCATTTAAAACTAAGATTCAGACTCTAATTTAATATAAAATTTACAGTTTTCAAATAAGTACTAGTTTAAATACATAGCCTTCTTCGGTTAGAACATTAAAAGCAATCCGAACTCTAATTAGAAAGTTAATTGAACTTAAGGGAAGTTTTACTTCTTCAAAACAGGACTCTTTTCCTTACTTTCAATGAGATTTATTTGGGTGAGAAAATAAAATCGTTTGTTTTGTTGATAATTTTTCCCCTCACATCTTTTTTAAAGTTGGTTACCCTGCATCGCGATGCGAATGAAATTTTTTTCGCATTTGAAAAAAAATGTATGTAATGTGATAGCTTTCGAATAGCATTTGCTTTCGCATCGCGATACAGAGTAACCCCCCAGATGCAGCATTTTTTAAGCTAAAAACTATAGGTTTGAACTTTGATCCGAAACGGAATTTTAACTTGTTCTTCATGGTTCCTTTTTAGTTAAAAAATTTATTGATTTAAGTTTCAACTGGTGGTTGTGTTGATCCTAATTTTTTCTATAAGCAAGTTTTTATTCAGACTCCCATCGTCTTTTCCTAAGGCCATATTTGTTTGGAACCAGAAACTTGGTTGCCAACCACGGTTGAGGGACTGAGATTTCACTTAAACATATTTTAAGGTCTTTCTGCTCTCCTCCCCTCTATTTTGTTAGTCTATACTCTAATAAAAGTTCTGTCACATAAAAGTCATTGTCTGTTCAGTATAATTTGTGTATGTGCAATTTAACACCCTATGGTAGCATACTAAAGTTGTTAAAATTTTGTTCTTATTCCGGCATTTCTCGATATTGTGTTGCTGAAATTGATACAATATTTTTTGGTGGTTCTTACTGACTTTGGTTTCTGTAGCAATAGAAAAACTTGGATTTGTTTTCGCCAGAGCAGTAGTGCTATATTTGCCTGTTTGTTTACCAGTAATTGAGGTTGATGATGATGGCAAGGGATTGGAGCGTTCAGAGCTAAAAACAAGGAGCACAAAATGAAATAGAAAATTAATATTTACATTTTGAGCTAAGATAACATGACCCAACAAACAAAGCCCTTAATTCAAGAGAATTTTCGGTTAGTCCATTAAAAACTTTCAAACATAGTTCTATAAGCATTCTAGTTGAAAGTTAACTAGAAACAGATGAAAATTCAATTTGCATTGATGTTAGCGAACGAAACAACTTATGCTATCATTGTCACCTTAATCACTAACCGAAATGTTTGCTGGGCATGTATAAAAATTATTAAATGTATGTATGTTTTCATGACTTTTATTTATAAATAAATGAACTAAATGTGGTGGTTCAACTTTACCATAGATGCATTCCTTGTACGCTTAACTTACGTAGTGTCCACATCCATACGTTCGTCACTGTCATTTCCATCGCCAGTAATAGGCGCATTGTGTTTTGAAATATCTTTATCGTCAGCCTTTGTATCAGGTTCAGATTCGCTGTTAGAACTTGAAGAATCATCACCCCGCTTACGACCGTAGTAGCGTTTTAATGGCGGCGGAGGTGGTTCAACCACTTGTGGCACTAAACTCGTTACATTGGTACTTCCAATTACTTTAGCACCTGGTGTGGATGTTAGGGACAACGCTGCTGGTGGAGGCGGTGGTGGTGCTTTTGCCGCTGCTGCCACCGCTGTAGTCATGCCTGCAATGCGCGTTGATAATGGATAGCTTATCATAGACGGAGCTGTAGTTGTAGTCACAGCAGCACACGGTGCACCAACTGGCAAAATGCTAACAGAGGTTGATATAGCAACTTTGATTTTAGCTAAATCCGTTGTTGTTCCGCTTTCAAGTGCTGTGAAACGCGATTTTGCTTGCGATCTCGAGCGCGTCCGCGTACGGTGGTGATGTTGATCTGCAGGCGATTTACGTTGCTTAGAACGTTTCCTATCAGAATGCCTGCTGCTGCCAGAAGCCGACCGAGAACTATGTCGTTTTGAACGATGTGATGAACTACTAGTTGATCGATAGCGCCGCTTATGAGGTACACCATGTCTACTACGTGAGCGTGATCTGGAACGTGAATCAGACCTGGTGCTTGAGCGTCTAGAGCGACGTTTTCGTCTAGAACGCCCATATGAAATAGAGCGCGACCTTCTATGGCGTTGTCGTCTACTACGACTACGGGATCGCGTACGCGAACGTGAGCGGGTATGAGGACGTCTACGGCGTTCACGACTGCGCCTTTTACTTCGTCGACGGCTGCGACTTCTGCTGTGTGATCGTTTTCGAGAGTGACTACGAGTTCTACTCGAACGAGTTGTCAACTTCTCTGTGGCTGTTAGACGCCTTGCACCTTCATTCAACTGCTTCAGTTGATCCAAATTATCTTTCACTTTTTGTGCATAAGTAGTGGTTTGGGTAGTTAATATACCAGCTACTGCTGATAGGCCTGCACAACTTTCCCCTAATGTTTGCGGTGTACGTCCAATACTAATTGATATTTTTGAATGCGGTTGTAATTCATCCTCACCACCAAAAGATGTGATATATGTTATTTTTCCTGCATTGGGATCTGGTGATGGTGAACGTGAGTCACTCTCTTCATCTTTTTTACCACCACTTTCTTCTTTAGCCGCATAACTTGGTGGACTAAAGGGGCGGCTTGCAATACGCCGCTCTTTTTGTGCTCTACGCTCACGCCGTGATCTTCGCCCACTTAATAGCATCTTTTCTTGTTCTTCTTCGCGTGCAATTCGCAAGGCTTCAGCCTCATCTGCATCTCTGGTAAGGTAAGAGTAAAAGTCATTGCTCACCATACCATAGTTACGACCGCAAGCATTTAACTCATGCGCTTGTGCATTATCCATTTTTGTTATATCTATTGAAACATCCATATCCATGTCGGAATCTGTGTCAGAGTCCGAATCTTTTTCTGATTTCCCTGAGGTTTTTGAGTCTTGTGTAGAAGCATGAAAGGGGTGACTACCAGCTCCTGCTGCGGCTGATGTCTGACTTTCCTCATATATGTAACCGATTGTAGCGCCGCTCTTTGACTGTTTCTTTTTATTAGAACTACGTTCGGTCGTTTCTAGGGGCGCACTTGCTCCAAATTGCTCTTCCAAGTATAGTTGGTGGAGAAATTTATCTTCGGTAACATTAAGAAAATCGTTTTGTGCTAAAATGCGATATCTTTCGTAATTGCATTGGCGTTCTTCTGTGGATGGCTCTGCGCTTTCTCCATCAATAGTCTTTGGCACTGGTGGAATTAAATCCAGATGAGCTCGCACATCGAAGCGATCAATGAGGTTATCCTGTTGACCCTGCCATGGAACACTAAAAATTTAAACAAAAAACAAAAATTGTTATTCCGGGGGTTAGCATTTTATATATTAGATGTGTGGATGTTTAGAAATATTCGCTACAAAATTAAACAAATTCTAATAAAAAATTAAAAATCGGATATTTCCGAAATATGACTTGCATGATGGCGGCTCCATCGCCGGCAGCAGCAGTTGCAGGATCAAGGTGAATTTTGCACCGTCGTCCATGTAACTGTATAAATTGTGTAGGGTCCGCTTGCTGCAAAATAATTTGTTTAATATCCACCGTATTTGGAAAAGTTTCAAAAACTATAGTCATACACTTTCGTCACTCACAATTTTCTCGTAAAAATCCTGTCTACGTTCTGCACGTTTACGATAATCGACAATCATGCCGCGTATCCGCCGCTCCTGCTTGCGTGCCTCGTGCCACATTTTCTACACTGGTACACTTTAGGAACTTTATACAGTGGGAAATCGTTTTATTAAACATCCGCATAGGGTATAAAGACTTTATTTGAGACTGTTTCCACTACCGGCGGATAATATAAATGAAATCACTTTCTGCAAAGCACGATTACAAAATAGTATATTTTATAAGGCGAAAAATTGGCAAGTTCATTTGACGTTTCTTTGACGTTTGTCCTTAGCGCCTACCGGCTCTTTTAGGGTTGTAATAAAGTGTCTCCACTTTTCTTGTATGTTTGTGTTCGAACATACCCTACAAGAAACGCTGATTTCTTTACTAACCCACTCACACTTTTTATTGACAGTGATGATAAATTATGTGTCAATGCTGATACTTTAATACTAGTATGTTTGTTTCCTAGCACACAGGTGTCCGTTGTTGCCAGCACCCACAAAGAACTAAGGGAAAGAACACGAATTGTACAGGCCGAAGCTTCGTGGGCGATATCAAAAGAACATACCGTACTCACACGTACACGGTTGTTGACATCATTTTTTGCTATTCGCTTTAAGAGTATGATGCAAGTCTCTGATAGTTAGATTGAAAGGACTGACTCCCAGATGTTGTAACAAATGACTGTCAGTGTGCTTGTAGGGTACAAGAAACGCTGATTTCTTTGCTAACATACTCACACTTTTTATTGACAGTGATGAAGGTAGTGCGAAGGTAGTGTTGCCGGCCTACCACACCGAAGGTCCATGGTTCGAGCCCTGGTACAGGTAACATCAAAAGTGATTTGAAAAAAAAAAAAAAAGTTTTTCAAAACGGGGTCGCCCCTCGGCAGTGGTTTAGCAAACTCTCCGAGTGTATTTCTGCCATGACAGGCTTCTCAGCAAAATTTCGTCTCCTTTGTAGATGCCGTTCGGAGTCGGCAAAAAACTGTAGGTCCCACCAATTTGTAGGGAAAACTTCAAATCGGCACACCACAAATTGGAAGAGAAGCTTGGCGCAAAAATCTCTTAGGAAGTTTATGATGATATACCTGTTGTATATCGCGCCATAGAGAGAGAGATGATATTTTATGTGTCAATGCTGATACTTTCATACCACTTTGTTTGTTTCCTTGCACACGGGTGTCCGTTGTTGCCAACACCCACAAAGAACCAAGGGAAAGAACACTAATTGAACAGACCGAAGCTACGTGGGCGATATCAAAAGAACATACTGTTCTCACACGTACACGGTTGTTGACATCATTTTTTGCTATTCGCTTTAAGAACATGATGCAAATCCCTGATGGTTTGGATGACAGTACTGACTCTCAGATGTTGTGACAAATGCCTGTCAGTGTGCTTGTAGGGTAGATACTAGTTGTCGGCAAACCGTTGCGCATAAGCTGGCTGTTAGAGAGAGAGCAGCGACGGAAGGTGACGGGTACAGCGGTGGCTGTGCCAGCGCAACTCGTTTTGTGTAGCCGCTTGTCTTAGGCCCGGTTTTTCAGTACAAGTTTAACTCAATTTGTCAGTTAAACTTAGCTTAAACTTGTTACGCAGTTTTTCAGTCAACTTTAAACGAAGTTTAAGCGGTCAATTCGGCAGGGTTAAACTCTAGTTAATCTGTCAGCTGTTTTGCATATTTGATGGTTTTGGTTGTGAAACAATAAGCTGAACGCAATTAAGGACGATATTTTTATATGTAATTAAATATTGGATATATCATCTGACGAAAGTTATTATAGTGATGCAGAAATTGGCGAAATGCTAACTATTACAATACTGAGGAGAGGCAATGGCGTTGAATATGTATACAAATATTATCTGTTGCCGTATCTAGATAAAGAAAAAACCAATGTTGCCGTATAAAAAGCAAATATTAAAAGCGGCCTTAAACTCACACTGAAAAACCGCTCTGCAGTTTAACTGGAGTTTAAATTTATGCCGAGTTTAAGCAAACTTAGTTTAAACTGAGCTTAACCAAGGACTGAGAAACCAGGCCTTAATTACATTATATTGGCTGCAATTTCATTATGCCAATATTCTTGAAATCGTGTTTAAATTAGCTCTGTGTTGTTAATCAAATAAAAAAGCCGTTTTTCGCCGCAGAAATGCTACAACATTTGACTTACTACCCTATTCTGGGGCAGCATGTCATCGTGACTACTGACAATTGTTATAGCCCAATTCCACTTGTTCCTATAATTTGCAATAGTCATTTCAGCTGTCTCCATCTCTTTTGTAGATGACAAGCAAGCTGAGAATAGCGCAATTAAAAACACTATTTTTCTTAAAAAAACAGCAATAACTATCTGTGTTTGAAAAACATGAGCTACACTTGAGGGACAACACACGAGACTTGCCTCTCTGCTTGATTAATACATTTCACCTACCTTTTTTTTCACTTTAAATATTCGAACAACGAAAGGGGTTTAATTTTCTCTATTTTTCTTATTTTAGCTAAAGTACCTCAACTTATTTAACTTAAATCGCAAGGGGTGGTGATGGAGCCTCAAATCGATGATATCTTTAACTTGGCAGCTTATAGCCTAATTACTTTCTCAAGCATGTAGTACATGTCAGCTGACGCGTCCTGTCTTATGAGATAACAATCCTACTAGACAGGTACCAGTTATATGGTAAGTCAGATAACTTCTCGCCTTGACTTGCGTTCGCGTTATTTCTGCTTATTTTTCTCAATTAGTTTCTGAAGAGCAGTGTGCCAAATCTAACCATGTGCTTCCTGTCCGTGTGCACACGTACAGTATACGGCATCCCTTTCTAGCGCATGTAAAACCACATATATCTGCTCTCTTCACACTCGCTATCCATAATAAAAAGTTGGGTTAGCGCTAACAGTCAGGTTTACTAGAAACGCACGGCACCGCTAATGGGTACGGCAAACTTGCGCCAGGCCTAATAGTTATGAATGATAGAAACTTAATATGTCGCTAACAATGAAAACGCAAGTGGTTTTATTAATAGATTTGGTTTTTAATGTTTAATATAATTTAAAATTACACAATTTTCACTTATACAATAGTCAGTAATGGCCGTATGACACTACGTATTTTCTTGTATTTTTTTTATGTGTTTTGTGCGAAAGAAACGGTCTTATACAATTTTCATACTGGTGCAAACGGGCGAGATATGTTAAAAAAACAAACGAAATACAACCAAAATACTCAAGGCTGTTAAAAATAAACGAAAAAGTTTGTATTTCGTTAGCTTTTTTCGACAGATTACTGTTTTTCGTTAGTTTTTTTTGACAAATATTTTTGTTTTGAAAATAATAAATATTTGTTTACAAAAATAAATGGATTTGGAAATTTTAAATATTGCAACAAATTGCTTGCTAAATGCTCTGTTTTACTACCAGACTAAAAAAAGAAGCGCAAAAAGAAGAAATATTGTTCGCACTATGAACTCTATTTATCAGGTGATGTACATACGCGTCTTGCCATTTAAGCTTGATTTTTAGTTCGAGCACAAAAAATATCAAAATCAAATCTTCCAGTTTAATTTTTTATTTGTTTATTTTTAAATTTGAGTTTCGTTCAACTTTCAACTAAACGTCGACCCAATTGACATTACAGGCACTGTTTGTCCCCCTTCAACTACCGTGAAATTGTTTTTGCAATTTAATTTTCGGTAGGTTTTTGTCAGTATTTCAAACAAAAAATACAGCAAAAATACAAGGACAACACGTATTGTCATACGGGTATAAGATCTATAAATACATATTTATATCACCAAACATTTACAAAATATATTTTCACTCCATTTGTTTCAAATTGAAAGTTCCTTTGCTCGTCCATTTGAAAGTATACAATTTTTGGTGCATAAATATTTATATAAACCAGGACTTGACTTGTTAAATAACAATAATTAGCACTATATACTTGCCTTATCTGGGCGTATTAGTAACAATTTCACTGCAAAACTCGTTGTTAAATATTTTATAAATTTTTTAACGACGTACTTACATTTTACTCACAATATCAAAAAAGAAAATACACAAAAAAAAGTAAAACTTGCCAGAAGGCTTTGTGTGTGTTGATAATTTACAATTTTTGCTTGCATGTATTAGTGATAAGGCGAATTCATATACAGGTGATATCATAAGAACATATGAGCAGCGGCGTCTAGTTTCAAAATAAAAAATTTCTATGCAGTTTGACAGGAGGAGCCACGAAAGCAAAAAAAAAAACACATGAAGTAGGTGTGTGTATACAGCAATTAATTCGCCGCGATATCACCTGGTATAATTCGCCTTGATTAGTGAGTGTGGTTAGGCCAGTCTAGTAGGGAATGTAAATGAACACTCACCGACGATCAGTTTTTCCGTGTACGTAGAACGTTCTGAAAAAATCAATCACATGACAGTGTTGCCTATTCATACGTGTGTATGCTGGTTATGGATCGTTTGAGCAATTACTTAGCGCAGCACAATATTATAACCCTCTAAAATTTAGAAATTAAACATTTTAGATCTTAGCCAATCAACGCCGTCAAATACACAAGGACCGCAGAGTGCATTAACACTTAAATTTCTCAGTCAAGCCTGCAGTATCGTTGTTGTTGTTGTTGTGCTAACGACAAAAACACTCCCCGAAGGTTTTTGGGAGTGTTGTCGAATTAAAAGTCCTTGGCCGGATTTGAACCCGGTACGCTCCGGTACTCCCTTGCGGTACTGCCCGACTGTCGTGGTAGCGATTTATGACCAGTGAAACCTTCTAGATCATGTCACCCCTCCTCCCTGGGTAATGAGAGATGAGAGGCATCATATCCGTAGATCAACCATAGAGTTGCACGTCATTATCTTTGTGCATATTAGTCGCCTCTTAGGCCAATGCTACATGTGCAATACTTATTGACAATATTTTTGCATCACGATATTTATTGAACGTGTAGCGCCAAATATTGATGGATCGCGAAAAATATCGCAAGATGTTTAGAAATCCAGAAATCCGCGATCCAGATAAAAATATTGTCAATAAATATTGACGGTGTAGCGGCATTTTTGCGATCCGTCAATACTGCCTGTATATTGGTAGAACGGACACAAATCCAGAAATCCGCGATCCAGATGAAAATACTGTCAATAAATATTATATATTTATATTTATAATTTATGCTTCTGTATTTGTTTCGCTCTTTATACCAATTTTTCCCCCAGTATCGTCTCTTATTATCTTTTTTCTTAATAGAAAAAGCTATTAATATAGCTATACACGCCCGTTTTGTATTTTCTTGCTCCATTCTTTACGAACCGCTTAGCATGAAAATTACGAAAGTACTGACGAAAACTATTGACGATAAGTATTGAACGTGTAGCGTCAGTTTGCGATCCATCAGTAATTATCGTGATCCAAATATCGTGATATTTACTGACTATGTAGCGGGCGCCTTAGACCGGTATGCCTACCTGCAGTATCGTCACCGGTCACTATAAGATTTTCTTTCACGTCTATGTGACAGCACTGTTGGGGCTTTGTTGAGAAAATATGGTCGGAATCGCCCTGTGTATGATTTAAATAAATTTAAAAGAAAGTGGAACTTAATTTTTTTAAAATTAGAATTTAACATGGAAGAAATAAAGTCAGCCATTAATGAAAAAATATTGCTGATAGAAAATTTTATATCCTTAAGTTTACGTCGTGAAAAAGTACACAATGTCGCTGCCACACTGCTACTCGAAGCAAAGCAATTGCAGGCGCTCATGGATAAAGTGCAAAAGGCGGTAAAAGAGGATTTAAACAAAGTGGAAGAAGATCATGGATATTTAATTATAAGAATGCAAAGGCAACAAAAAAAGATTTTAGAACATGTCGTAACAGAGCGTAAACGTAAAATTCAGGAAGCTGAAATCAGGGAGAGTGAGTTCAAAGCTAATATTTCTAATTTACCCAAAACAGAAGAGAAGCTGTCCTTGACAGTATTGGAAAAAGGTTTTAATCGACTCTATTTAAAATCTGTAAGCTTATACTTATACTATATCTAAAAGAGCTTTTGTCAAACATTTTTTTATGTTTTTAGAATCCTGTAACCCCAAAACTCACTTTGAGCACGTACATAGAATCACCGCTAGTTAAACAAAGGCCGAGGAATCCAATACCATTTACTTTTCTCGACTTCGAGTACCATATAACATTAGATAAATTTGAATCAATACCAAAGTAAGTAGCATAAGTATTATTCCAGTATCTCTTTGGTGGAGTCGTAGCAGTACCTTCTCTTGCCTTACCAAAATGTTTCGATATGTTGCTCCTCTACACTTTATTTAGCTTACTTTTCGAAGTCCGGTACAATAATCGAACATTAAACTCAGTTGAGAAGCTAAACGGCCTAGACGTGTTTGTTTAATAGGGTACGTGAAAGATGCTTCTATTTCACTTGTCACATTATGCGTATGCATAAATCCGGTTTATCTGGGACTATTACCTTATGTTGTTGGTGTAGGCTTATCATTTATTTTTATTTAATCGCTGATTTAAAACCACGATTTTATTAAGAGCTCGGCGGCACATACGACTCCAAACTAAGCCAGGCTGGGTTGAGCAGGTTAACCTTGGTTTCTTGAACCGAGTAATAAAATACATCTATATTTAATAATTTCTTTTAGATATATGCGTGGACGTGAATCTGTTGACGACCTACGTAGTTTCCTCGATACTGTCATTGTTCCTTGCTTTAATAAAAAGTATCAGCTAATGCATCGGCAGCGAAATACCGTACGTAATTGTAATGATTTAGATTTGTGGAAAGTATATAATCAACAGTCATCCTATGTTCCAGGTACATTCTTCTGCTAATTAGAAATATTGAATTGAATTACTGTCATATTCCTGCGTTAACCTCGTAACTATACTTTTCGAAAAAAATCTTTGCTTATATGGAAATACTAATAGCACATAAAGAAACTCTAGGTTTTGTTTATTGTTGGTTTTGTAACGACAAACACACTCCGCTAAGGTTTCGGGGATTGGTGTCCAAAGTGACAGTCCTTTGTCGGATATGAACAAGGTACACGCCTGACTGTCGCGGGAGCGATTTGGTATGACCAGTGCAACTTTTTAGGTCACGTCACCTCTCCTTCGTAAGGAAGGAAAATATTGGCTATGAGAGGTGAGAGGGAGGTGTGCATTTTAGTCGCCTTTTAAGATCGATATGCCTACTTTGGGCATATTCTAAACCACTTACCCGCAGGTGACGATATTCAGTTTAATAAACTATCTTTCATGTTTTATGGTTTCATTATTTACCGAGGTTAACGCAAAAATAGGTGGTTATTATCTTTCAAACCTCTCATTTCTCTATAGGACGCAACTTTATTACGACTGGCGATATTTCACAGCATATTCATAGAATGTTGGATAAGAAACAGCAAAATCGTATTGTAATGCTAAGGCATATTGGTGTCCTACAAGAACAGCGTGTTGGTCAAACTCTGTGTTATATATGGAATGCTGATTCACACTGAGTACAATAAATGCATATTCAGAATCTTATAAGTCATATTCAGAAAATTACACTTCAAGTTTCCGAATTTCATTTCAAATTTAGAAAGTTTGAAACGGAATTGTAATTTTCTGAACATGAGTTGCAACTATCTGAACATAAACTGAAATGAAATAGATGTAGTAGTTATCCTTGCGAAAATTTGTTAAAATTATATCATATTTATTATTTACCTTTTTATAAAGAGAAATCGTAAAACTGCAGTACTTTTGTATAAATAAATATTTTTTTTTTTATCCAATACTACTAAATTACAATGGGTATCTTAGTATGTACATATATACTTTTGCTCTTCTTTAAAACAAAATTCGTTAAATTTATTAAGAATTTCACATTTACTCATTGTCAGTCCGGTTTTCATCTTTTTGGCTCTCATTTGATACCTCTACAGATGAAGATACCTCGAATAGATCATCGTCGGATAAAGAGTTATTGTCATTTTTGTTGTTGTTACCATTTGATGTGCCGGCATCTTCGACCGTGCCCTTCTTTACCATATCGGAACGTTTTTGCAAACGCTGAAATGTTAACAAAACTTTTATATTGCTTTAATAAATCTAATTGTTTCTTGTTTTATTTGTACACCCTGATATCAATCATAATTTGTATCGGGGGTGCAGATTTGATTATTTTCATCATGGTACAATATTGTTGTTGTTGTTGTTAACAGTGCTTCGCCCTGCCCCAGATTGGACAGGGTTACACTAAAATAACAGCCCTTGGCCGGGTGAAAAAACCCGGGTCATTCCGGTGCGATAGAACCGGCTGTTGTGGGAATGATGGTACAATATTAATATTATTGAACCATGATTGCATGTATGTACTATGAGCACCTACCGCTCAAACAAGCAATCACTTACCGTTTCTCCAGCAACTTCATCGTCTGGCACAAATATTCGTAATGGTGTATCTGTACCCAATTGTTGTTGTACTAAACGTTGATGCTCGTGGAAAGCGGCAGCAGCCGGATCTAAAGATTGTTGTTGATGATTAAGATACTGCTGTTGTTGTTGAAACTGTTTTTGTTGATGATGCAATTGTTGTTGCTCTTGAAATTGCTGATGGCGCAGTTGCTGATCTTGCAACTGCTGTTGCTCTGCGATATGTTGATGCAACTGTTGTTGCTGCTGCAACTCTTGCCGTTGTTGTTGTTGTTGCTGCAACTCTTGCTGTTGTTGTTGCTGCTGCAACTCTTGCTGTTGTTGTTGTTGTTGTAGTGCTAAGTACTGCTGCTGCTGTTGCTGATAGTGGTGCTGCTGCTGATGTTGCTGTTGCGCTTCCTCCTCAGCATACGCCTGCAGCAGCTGTGCATTATCTTGGTCAGAATTTTCATAATAATTGGATACCACAAATCCACCTTCTGGTGCTGCAGATGTGGCAGTTAGAGCAGCTGCTTGTGGTTGTATCCCAGCCGATTGTTCACTGAGCAATGGTGCAGCAATAAGCGCAGCGAATTGTGGCGCTCCATCCAATACTGGGTGAATATTATGATGTGGATCCTTAGCTGCTTGCAAGATTTGTCCATCACTAGCAACTTCTTGTGTAAGATCGGCATTCGGATAACCATTTTGCAACACAGCATTAGGATGGAAAAGTTGCTGCTGATGTTGCGTATACAACTGATTGGACTGTGTCACTAGATATGTAGGATCGTAGAGTGGTGCTGGTGCTGCATGAATGGCAGCTATATTGGCACTTACAAGTGGTTGCAGTTGTGCTTGTTGGGTGAATTGTATTGGATAAATTTGCGGTGTGGCGGCCTCTTGACCACCGATGATCTGCACCAATGGCTGAGCGGGCACAAGGAAATTAGTTTGTACATCGACTGGTAATGGTTTGCCATTGCTGGGTTGATTAAAGGATTGTGTGACTGGACGTAATTGTGCAGCTGGTAATGATGGATCTGGATCGGGTGCGAAAAGCTTCTGTGCTCCAGATTGTGGATCACGTATGGTTTGATCGTTGGTATACTCTTCGGTGACCTGATATTGATTGTCGGTATTATGATTGGTTAAGGTTTGGTGGTAAGTGGATTGTTCTGACTGTGATTTTGGTGGCAGGTACGTTTCCTGGGAATGATTTTCAGGTAAGGAAAGATTAGGTGCGGGTATTGTATGAATGGGTGCAAAGTGATCGTAGTCAAGTGAGTGCTCGGTAATGAAATTGCTATGTGTCTCCGTCTGTAAGTGAAGTGATGTGATTTTTTTGTGATTGTTTTTTCGATTTTTGTTGTAACACGTGTTTTCGAATTTCAAATATTCCAAGAATACCTAGGTAATTGATTTTAATATTGCTTGCTTGACTTTATTGAGGATATAGGGACAGTATTTGGATTTATAATAGCAGCACGACATTACAAGGTCTTGTTGCACTCAGTGACTTCATCAGCATTCTAACTTTGCGGTTACTTGAAATTGTCTTACAATGGGTAGTGGAGGAGCTAAGGTCACATTTAAAGATAATTTATGAACCTGAGATTGGTACCCAAGCTAGGAGTTCAACAAAATTCGTATGACATCTGGGTCCACGTGAAGGAATTTTTCGCCAGTATAACCCTGTTTGATCCGCATTCATCAGTGGCCGTGATGGGGAAACATGCCGAAGTGCTGTTCCTACAACAACATCGGACTGGCGCCTTGCCAAAACTGTTTTCTTCAAAGGCGGTCTTAACCCTATAACCGGCAGGACCGGGTTAAGCGGGGTTAAGTTAAACATACATAACCCGCATACTTTTACTTTTCTGCTACATAATTGTCGCCAAATATTTTATCCATGTCGTAACCTTAATTTTATAGTTTTAAGTGGTGACAGAGTTCCGTTATAATCATTCTCGTTGAAAATCTGAGTGCAATTTGTAAAAAATTTGTTTTAAGAGAAGTGTTTTTGGTAACTACAAAAAAGTGATAAAAGGATTTCTGTAGTAAAAAACAAAACTGTTGATAACTCAAGTTATTGTTAAAGAATAGAAATTATGAAGAAGATGTGGATTTATAATTAAATTTATAGAATTATTGGCCAAAAAGCATACCCCTTCTAAAGGCGGAGTGGGCAGTTAACAGGCAAGTCCGGCTAGAGGCGGGGTGGGGGATTTCAGCCCCAGAAGCAAAATTATGAGTCCTTTCGGATATATGACTTAAAATTCGAATTTATAGCACTAGAATTACTAGGTATGAGTTTTTTCATTTGCAACAAAAATTGGCCTGTGTGTGTGGTTGTTGTTGTTTTTAGTGACAAAAACACTATTCGAAGGTTTTGGCGAGTGTTGTTCGAAGTGACAGTTCTTTGCCGGATATGAACCCGGTACGCTCCGGTACTCCCTTGCGGTATATGCCCGACTTCAGTGGGAGCGATTTGGTGTGACCAGTGAAACCTTCTAGGTTATTTCACCCCCTCCTACCGTAAGGAACAAGAAGGTTGGTAATGAGAGGTCATCATATCCGTAGATCAACCACCGAGCTGCACATTGTTGTTGTTGTAGTTAACGGTGCTTCGCCCTGCCCAATGGGCTCGATCACTATAAATTGTCATCAGGCTCTTCTAACGGAAGTCCGAGCAAACTCGCAGTTTCCACAGGGTTGGACCAGAGTGATGTAGGTGTTAGAAGAGTGGGTTCAACTGAACAGGAGAAGAGATGTATGGTATCACGAGGGGACATACCACATGAAGGGCATGTGTTTGGTATGTTGGGGTTCAGTCTGGATAAGTAAGAGTTTAACCTATTACAATATCCAGAGCGAAGTTGTGCTAGTATGACTCTAGTCTCCCTCGGAAGTACACGCTCCTCTTCAGCCAATTCAGGTCGATCTGGACGTCATAACCTTTGTGTAGTTTAGTCGCCTCTTACAACCGGCATACTTACCTCGAGCATATTCTAATCCCCTAGCCCGCAGGGGTAATCCCAGCCATCCATCGGTACAGGTATGATAAGAGTCTTATTGAACGTGATCTTAATTCGTCTGCTCAACGTTAACGACTACTGTAAAAAAAAAACACAGACTACTTCTGTCCTATGTTAGTCTTCTATACAAACTATATGGTTAACTTTTCTACTGAGACGGATTTTCAAAAGATGTTCAGCTCGCTCAAAAATTCCGCATACGATATTAAATTTTTTGTACCCAACATATTACTGACTTTCGATAACGGAGGTAATAAGACTATATTCAGATTAACTGTGGTATTCCCCGGGTACTGGACTATTTATATCCATGTTGAACGAATGGTTTTGGAATATACAGCACATCGCAGGCGCTCTTGTTATATAAGTGGTAGGATATTTTTGGTAGAGCCTCAGATCAACTCTGCTTAAAGCATTTTAAACTCAAAGTGACAAGTGTTCAACAGTCTGTTTCCCTTTTTTCCACAAGTAAAAAGCAAGACAAACAACATTAAAAAACCACTTAATTTTTTTACTCACCGGTAAATGTTGCACTTCATTAGCCAAAGGCGGATAGGCAATATTATTTGTTGGCATCTCAAAGCGGAATGGCACATCGTAGCTAGTCGCCGGCTTATTCTTTATCTTCGAATTAGTCAGCTTGATTTTCAGCGGTTTCCGTTGAAACTGTTTGTATCCGATTGGGGCGTTTTTCAAATAAACTGGGCCGCTTAGTTTGACCGGACGTACGTTCCGCAGATGATTTAATCCATGTCTTAGTTGCGAGTTTCGACCACCTTTTAGTACTAGCGGCACTGGTTGATCACTGCGTATTTGCACCACCAAGGTGCGTTGCTTGGCGCCAGCAAAGGCTGCTTTATTGCGTCCGAGCGCTATTTGCTTAGCACTCTTCCCTGCCCATAGAGGATAGCCAAAGGGACGCCTCAGTAGAGGGGGCTCGCCATGGGCGAGCACTAATACGACAGATGAGATAGCGAGAAAGAAAATTGATGAGGGTAGCTGTAAGAAATATAATGAAATGCATTTAACAAAAATAATATAAAAGAATTTTAAATTAAGATGAAAGTTTTTGCAGTAAGCCTTCTAGACTTTAAGAAGAACCCTTTGTTTCAGTTGACATCCGTGAAAATGAAATGCAAGGAATCTACAAGAGAGCAAAGGAAACCGATCTGACCTAGTATAGTATTACCTGGAAAATGGAATGGCAACCAACGGCCTGATGTTGATGAGTACACGGTAGTAGTAGTAGTTGTTGTTGTTGCTGGAGCGATAGATTAGCCTGCCTAATTATCACCTTCCCTTACCCAAAATTGTCATCGAGCTCTTCTAATGGGAGTCCCAGAAACCTCGGGGCTTGTTGTTGTTGTTGTTGTTAACAGTGCTTCGCCCTGCCCCAAATTGGACAGGGTTACACTGAAATAACAGCCCTTGGCCGGGTGAAAAAACCCGGGTCACTCCGGTGCGATAGAACCGGCTGTTGTGGGAATGCAACCTCGGGGCTTCAACAGTGTTGGTCCATAGCATGGCATACCTATACAGGTAATATCATCTCAACAGCTGATTCGATTTTTTTCATTTTAACTTTCTCTAAACTGTCAAACTTGCCTGCAATCGGGTTGTTTCCATTTTAACATGTGCTGTGCTGTTCTGACGTTTTAGAGAAGCAATTTTCAATATGACCGCCGTGTTATTAACTGTTTCACTATGCCATGGACCATAGTGATATTGCTGATAGAAGAGTAGGCTCAGTTGAGCAGATGAACAGATGGTTAGTGCCATGGGGAGATACGCCGCATGCCGTTCAGTCATTTGGATTCAGTCTGGATAGGTAAGAGTTTAACCTGTTACAGTATCGAGAACGAAGTTGGGCCAGCATAATCCTTGTCTCCCTGGGCAGTTCGCGTTCCTCTTCGGCAACAGGTGGAGCTTGTGCCTGTATAACGGCGGTCATTGGACGAGAGCTGACAAAGGAGTTTACCGACTCTGTGTGGATGAGTTGAGGACCTTTTGATCGAACGGCAAAAAAATATGGTGCCGGATCTCATCATAGTGCTTACGGAGGTGACTGCTTATTCTTCTGGGAGGCGGATTTTCGTTGAGCAGGCTCCTGTTCGGATGCTACGGTTCGTAGTACACGATAGTCGTCTCAACTGCTGAAGCAGGACGGGTTGAAAATGATTCTTACAATATAAACTCAACACAATTGCTTCCACCCCCAAAAGGGAGGAGTCTCGTGATGGGTGTACTTACATCAATAAGGTCTCGTCTGGGATAAAATATGTATATAGGAAGTGTGGTTACAAGGGGTTTCAGTCAAGCCTGTTTTGTATTCCTGTCCTGTGCTCCGACTATTAGTAGTTGAAAAGTTACCAGATCTCGATACAGTTTGTGTAAAAGGAAGGTTCTATTTAGTTTGTTATTCAATAACACGGACCCTGCTAACAATGTGGACAAATTAAGACTATGTGAGGTCTTTAGAGACCAGCTCAAAGTTTCAAATTCCCAAACTGGTATGATGCTACGTCCATCCGGTGAAGCAGGACTCACGAAAAAACAATAATAAATAATATCTTTCCAACAGCTGACGCCAATGAGAAATATGAAGCAAAGCTACCACTTGCGGTTTAGGGGTTTAGAATATGCCCGAGGTATAATTCGATGGTTGATCTACGGATATAGTACCTCTCATCTCTCATTTCCAATCTTCTCCTGCCTAACGGAAGGAGTAGTGACATGACCTAGAAGGTTGCACTGGTTATACCAAATCGCTTCCGCACCAGTCGGGCATGTATAGCAAAGGAGTACCGGAGCGTAACGGGTGCATATCCGGCAAAGGACAGTCACTTTCGACAATACTCCCCAAAATCTTCGGGGAGTGTTTCTGTCGTAAAAAAAAACAGCAACTAAGCAAAGCTAAACCTTCTTCAAACTGTTTCTTTCCTACGTTGTGATGGTCTATCGTTTACCTTTGCTGGTACCCCTAATTGTCAATGGAAATACCTTCAGGATAGTTAGCTCGTACATAATTTAGTCTCCTTCCAGACATATCTGGAGAACTTCTTATCCTGAATTCCCAAAGGACGGCGCCAGATGATTTTGGAAAACCAAATGACTGGGTTTCATAAAAGAGAATACTTCACTTTTATTGCTTACTCAGGCCAAAGTAGCAGCCTTCGTTCGCAGGAATCTTGTAATATTCTCTGGCGCGAAACGGACTTAGAAATAAGTTTTCATTGCTCGGTTATACATTTCAGTCGACGTTTGCAGTATTTTAAGACATTCATAACTTATTACAATTCCATGTCACCATTGAAATTTATTTGCACACTTCCAGGATTTGTAGGAAAAAAAAGTTTCAAAAAGTTAAACTGCGAAATTATTGTGCTTACTGCTTTGAACAGCTGCACGAGCAATTTATTACGACGGTAATCCTCCTGTAATGCCTGCTCATCAACGTACGCGTAACTATTTATATATAATTACGTCAAAAGTAATAAAAAAGCGCTTTCAAGTAAAAGTATCAACTAGGTAAGTACACACACTCGCGCATACATATAACACATGAGTAGAAAATAGTTATATTAAAAAAGTAGCCAAATATCAATAACAGAGGTGAAACTTTCATTGCAGCTGAACAACGTGTGGCACATTTTTAATAGCATTTGCACACACGTATTTATATACATAAATATATACTAACAGAAAAACTTCTTTGGCCACATACATTCCTTTGAAATTGTTACTGTTTTGATATATTGGTTTCTAATATGGTATTGTTTGTTGTTATTTATCGTTATTCACGCATGTAAACATATCTTTTTAAGCCTCCACTTTTACACACCAACTCAATTCACTATCTAATTATGTTGATAGCAGTTACTTACGTACTTATTAACCTGTTCATTGATTGATTCAATTACTTGATTGCATTAAAGTTTTTTTAAAGTTCGTGCCTTAAGTCTTTCCTATGAAGTTAAATAGTCTGTGGTGAATGAGCATATGGGCAGTGAAATTGGTGAATTTATTATGGATAACGCTTTTAAACTCTGTTTGTGGTTATACTACGCATAAAGGTGAATAAAATAAACATAAAAGTCTTCTTTTAAATTTCATTCGAATTAATTTTAACGAACTACATTCATGCCATTGAGTTTTTGAGTAAATATTGCTGTACCATATAAATTATTTCTAACCGATATGCTGAACATCGGAAGCTTAGTTTTGCGCCACCTTGTACTATGTAATATATATGTGCAAATCTAAGCTCAAATGTGTGTAAACCTGATTGCAAGCTTTACTTTTTCAAACGCATGACTGGTTTTTCTTCAAAGTATATAAATACTCTTAACTGTAATTTACAAGTTGATAAGCGAAGTTCTCCCTCGTCGTTGGCAGTCAAACACATTGCTGTCAATATAATCCATCAGTCGAAATACTAAAATATGTACGAAGGCATATGAAATGAAATTTTCTGAAGTATCCCTGCAGCCAATTCATTCAACACGCGATGTTTGCTCTCCTGCACAGAAACGTGTCGAGTAGGTAGGCGCGATTAGTCAATTAATCGAACATGACGATTAAGCTAAAATTGATGAATTATGTAAGCTTAAATTGTATTAGTTTAGCAAACACCTGCTATCTTTATACTCGTTAATCTATTTGTTAAGTAGTGGAATTGAAAGAACTAATTCACTAAGATTTAAATAATTAATACTCGAAATCTCATTATTAAACATCTGATTAATCAACAGCTTTGATAAAGCAGAAAAGTTGTTAATTAAAAATTGGTTTAATCGGGGTCGTGCAAGGCTTCGCCAAACGCTTAAATAAAACCACAATATACAGCCATAAATTTGTTGAAGAAAGCATTCAATTCCATGGCTAGTGATGTGCTTAAAAACGTGCGCAATCAATACCAAGTTTTTCGACTTTGAAAAAATCGTCATTACAGGATATAATTTTACACTCCCAGGATTCCCGGATTAGTTCCGGTGATTGGGTATTAGATACTCACCAACAGTTAAGTTTGAAAAAATTAAAGAAAATGTTTGATCTTACTTCAAGTGGAATACTTATTTTAATGCTTTTTTTTATTTGAAACAAGAGTTATTTCATTAATACTTGTAAGAAAGCAAATCACATAGGTAACCGATTGACCAATTTTTTGAGTCTTTTATGGGAATTGTTAAGGGTAAATACAATTTTTTGTGAACATTTTTTGTGCAAAAAATGTGTTTATTTGGCAGATATATTTAAATTCGTCGTGAAAAGAGAATTTAATTTTAAAAATCGTGCTAGCTCAGTTTTTTTTATGGAATATTTAACATTTAATTTGAAAAAATCGAATATTGAATAAATAAATGGAAAAATTCAGATAGTTTTTGCGGTATATTCCAGTTTCTTTTTAGTTGATAAAATGTTCAAGTTACGTTAAGTAAAAATATTCAAACATTTTGCATATCGACAAAAAAATTCAGAATACTTTCATAAATAAATTACACATATTAAGTTTTTAGTCCTATCGAAATCCTGGGCACTTGAGAATCGCATTTATATATAATAATAAATAATCGAAAAAAGTTCCCAATAATGCAATTGCGCTGCTTCAAGTACATTGACACAATCCATAGAAAATTTCTATATTACCCACCCCTAGTGAAAACATTTACAAATATTTTGCCGCTTTCAAGGTCTTAATCAGCACGTCCATACTTACTAGCACTTACTCTATTTTGTCTTGTGTAAGTGCAAAATGAATGTTAAAATTAGTGTGAAATTAGTGTGAAATTTTGCTCTAATGATATTGCCGTTAGCACCGTTTTTACAGTTGAGTGAACTGCCGTGGGTGGGGTAAAATTTCTGTAGGGATTTGACGATTTTTTTTGTTCAACATAAAGAGTAACGTACATTTGCCATACTTTTCTGAGACATAACTATTATAAGAAATATTCATAACAGTCCCGAAATAATTATTTAACTTCAGTAGATATTTTTTTTAGTCTTCGAAAATTATGACTGCAATAAAAAAAACATTGCTTATAATAATTATTCAAAGACTTAAAATTTTGAAAGTGATATAATAATTATCCGAGGTTTTTTATTTAAAAGTCTTTAAATACTTTTATTCTATAATTTATATTATAAACGTCTCAGAGTAATAATTAGACTTAAAAAATATATCTTACAAATAATTATAATTAAAGTCAAAGTTGTTCAATGTGAGACAGAAATTGGAAAAGATTTTTATATAATTAGTATTTCAATGGTTTGATTTAATAAAAATGATTATATGACCTTGTTTAAGAGGTAATTTCTCCTTATGAAGGACTTTCATTGGGCATATCTAGGTCTAATGCAGACACGTATTCCTCCTCGAGTTAAGGTATTGAAGGGACGAGAGAGGAAACAAGTCAAATGGCAACTACATGTGAATACAGCGAATGGCCCGTCAGTGCATCAGATAATGGCACAGCCGTATTTCTCGGCGTATTCCATCGCGATGATGATGAAATTGAGCTGGAGCGAGCTGGAGAAAAAATAAATAAATAACATCAAACTGAAATGAATCCCCTTTAACTTTGCACTATTCAGAAACAGACGCATTATTCCACGGAAGCAGTTGTGGCTACTTTATAACGCGTACTGTATGTCGCAGATCAGTTACCTGAATCCGATCTGGAGTCGGTGTGCAGCATATAAAATAAACGAACTTGAGAGTTTGCAAAATAAAGTAATAAAGAATAAGAACTTCTACTTCAAGAATGTATGAGAACGGGATTAACATTAAACAAACATGTATTCTGCAAACACTGTTGGCAGTTTTCAAAATCAAAAATAATCTCATAAAGCATAACCTTGAGTTCAATACAATAGACCGTCCAGTATATAGTCTTAGGCGGGTAACAAATATTACAACTACGTTCTTTTATATTTAAAAAATTTATATTTAATTTAATTGTTAGCAAAACTAATTTAAATGTATTTATTTTTTTTTACTTGCATATACATATACACAAAATGTAATATCCTTTTTTTCTATATCTGATCAACTGTCTGCGTAGAAATTGCTAATTAGCTGAGCTAAGTGCTCACACAAAAATTAAATTTTTTTTGAGAATACACGTATGTTTTTATTGTATACGTAAACCCAATCAATAAGGGAAAAAAATAAAATTCCATACTCAAGCCCCATAAGAAGACATCCCGTAGCTGTTCTGGGTGCTGGGAAGCTGTATAGACATGGGCCGTCCTTTGTGAATGAATTTGAATTTAGTACAGTCCGGTATTAGCACGTTATGGTACTAGCCCGACTGCGGTGGGAACGATATTCTAAGCCTTTAAGACTGACGGTGCCGTAAAGTATTAGAGCTCACAAATGGGAACGACCGTCTCGTCACAATCCGTTAAAAACGTCGATGTTCAACATGTACATATGCGCCTGTACGCAATCGGAAATAATTATGACACCTTCAAAGAGGTACATATATGAGGCAGCTATAACTCGTTCGTCCTTGAAGTGCACTTGTCGTTCCACCCAGGTATCAATTCGAACCACGATCTTATGGCAGCCAATATACTCTAACGCCTCTGTGCAGCAAAGAAGGTATGCACAAGTTCGCGCGGAAACAGACAACTAGTAAAGCTGAAAGATGTTAATGCGAGTAGCTTGAAAATTCTGGCCGCCAGGTATAATGCTTGTAAGTGAAGTTCGGGGTAGTTGATAGTGGTTTCCTTCCTATTAGAAGATGGCAACAATACACCAATCTTATAAAATGAAACTTACGTCCACTACCGTCTACGAAACCGCGTCGAAAGAAATATCTCGGCTAAACAATAAAACACTAAAAGGACATCCTATTTGCTGAGATTTTCAAGAGATGTTGTTGTAGTAAATACTTTGGAAGGTGCTACTAGGTTTTAGTCCTTGACTTTACAGTAATGGAAAGAATCGACCATATTTGCTTGCACAGGGTTGGAGGATGATTTGATTTCGCTTGGTGTTTGCAATTGATGCCAGTTGTCGCTAAAAAGGGTTGACTGGCTTGGTCTGTCACTAAGCGACCTAAATCAACGAGGATATCACTCAAACATTTTTTGTCCCAGCTTTTAAAATCAAACTTTTTTACAATCGCTTGCCCTTGATTTGAGCCAAGAGATAACTCACCTTCATGTTTTTATTGATAATTATTCTGCAGATATTGTTGTGCTTTATTATTTCACAAATTTTCCAACACTGATACCAATTACGTCACACACTTTATTCCTCCAGAAGGATGTATAAAAAGATTAAAATCGAAATTAAATAAATAATAACGTCCAATAACTTCATGACCGCAAGCTGGTCTACTTATCACACTGATCTTTTTTTACAGAGGAAATACGTATTTGTTGTTGCTTAAAACAAAATTAAATTTGCTTATCAAAAGCGCGATAGTTCAAATTGAGCGCGAAAGTTAAAATGCTGAACCAGCGTTTCGAACCGTCAAGCGAATCAGTCAAGCGCGTTAGGAATTTCAAAGTCAACTGAAAGAAATTTCAATGAGCAAATCAAACAAAACCATCAATGCCATCAAACGTTTTTGCTGCTGCTGCTGCTAATGCCAAGGATGAAATTGTTGTTGCTATTGCGCTTGCACTTGCCAATCGTTACACTGCTAGTTGGTTTTCTTCGCCTATAGCATGCTAAAAACCAAACCAAACCGGTGCGGCATTGCATATTGGCAAATACTTGAAACGCTTTTTCAAATAATTTTTTGTTATTGCTTTTCTGTTTTTTGTTGCTTTCAGTTTTCTTTTCGTTTCATTTTGTTTTATTGCTTTCCAACCAATTTTGGTATTGCCGATGAAAGTGCTGTCGTTCATGTTGAAGTACGCATGGATGTACTACTTTGTATGTTTGTAGCATGTTGTTGTTTTTTTTGTTTGTTTGTGGTGTGGTCAACACGCGTTTATGGTTGTCTGCTTTTGCCACCGTTGCTCTACCACATCAGCTGTTGTTGTCGCTGTGACTATGTCTGTTGCTGGCCATGGCATTGGCTATTGCCGGCAACAGTAACGATTATTAACGATATACTACATACATACAAAACTGGTAGTAATTTCTTTATCGCGCATTATCCGTTTACCCACTTACTTTCCGCTCCCTTTCCGCTGGGTTGTCTTCACTCAGCACGCGATTTTACGCATGCGCGATGATTGTGTCGATCATAATAAGTGCTGACATTTGAGATAGTGGCTGGTTAAAGCGCATTTTTTCATGCCTTAATAAATTGGCTAAATCAAAGTGCTTTGATGTAAACTCCATAAGCTTGCACTGCTACACGAAAATTTTCCCGGAATTGTAACACTGCTAACCCAGATCACAGTTTTGCCAGAGTTACTATAGGAAGCATCGAAAGCCTTAAAGTAAGTGTACCGATCCCCCGGTACTATCGTCAAGTATTCCGGCGGAATTCACTGGGCGGGAGCTGCATAAGGAATTTACTAATTCTGTATGGATGTTGTTGAGGGCCTGTCGGCTCACCTTTGAATTATTTATGTTAAACGATTTCACTTATATTAATGTTGTATTTTAAAAAAAATTTTTTATTAATTTTTCATGCAAGCGAGTATACACAGAAGTAACGGGTTAATGTGTTATATATTTCTAAATAGACCTAGTCTAGCAATAGGAAAAAACCATTCAATTCCATTTAATAGTTAATAAATATAATAGACATAAATTTAAAAGAAAATTTCCTTTCCATGCGATAAAATGAATACCGAAGTTAATATAGGACACCGAAAAATACGTCAGTGAAAAGTGCTTTCAGTTCTTTACAGTGATGTCTGAGTAATGGGGAACAACATACAGATAGACGGACAAAACTTGAAAAAAACAAACTTTTCTTTTTAGTTTCTTTTCCAAAACTTTTGTTCAGTTAACTTATTATGGTATTTTGCTGCAGCGTCTACCGCAATACTGAGTATCAACGCAATAATGCAAGGCAGCGTTACTCAGCGCTTACTTTAAGTAAATCGCATTTGAAATAATAAATACTTCGTCACATGTATGTACATACAAACTACATAGTAAAAGTAAAAAGTATATGTAGGTGTGGAAGTAATATTCATTGCAGTTGTTGTTAAAGTAGCTCTATTCGGCAATGTTAACTTGTTAATTACGTGTATGAATGCTCCAATATAAAGACATAAAATTGATGAGTCGACTTTCGTCGGGCACATGCCAGAGGTATTTGTATACAGGTTGTTATTGCAATGAGAACAAACCTATTTTTGCGAGGTGGACAATTGATTTAAATTCTAAAGGTTGTTAGTTTAAGAAACAAGCATGAATAGGAGTTACGGTGACCGAAAATGTCAAAAAAAGAATCAGAGTTATTAGCTGTCCTCTTAGTCATCTTAATGTAGACTAAGAAAGCGAATAAGATAGGGTTAGAATGAAATAACAACCCTTGGCTGTGTAAAAAAACTGGGTTCATTCCGGTGCATAGAATCGGCAGGGGAATCACATGACTGCGAGTTGCAGGGCGTCTTAAAAGCTGCAGCTAAGATAGGCCGTTCTTTAAACCATTTTTTTTTTCAGTACCAGCAGCACACTTTCCTTCTCAATTTGTTGGGCGTGAAAAAAATTAAAGGGCATGCTATCTTGCTTAATCCAAGACAGACATATTTTGTCCTTGAATCATGCGGTTTCCATATCTTTTTTTGTTATTATTGGTTTACTCGTCTCAAAAGTAAGTTTGCTCCAGGCTACGAAAGACTTAAGAAACGAACTTTTCGTACAATCAAGTAGTTTGCGTTGAGGACCTAGGTTAGTAATGAAATTGTGGCACTTAGTTGATTTTTCAAAGTTTTAGAAATGTATTTATGCACATAAAATCTAACAGTATGTGATTCACAACAAAATATTTTCTATTTTTGCTATGCACAAAAAAAGAGGAAGCGTACAAATTAGTTAAATAAACACGTTAGATCAACATCACATCTGTTGTTCCTGTTCAACAGCTATGCACCTGTAAACAACTTTTCTATATACTCTTATGCTAACAAACACACAAACATAAATAATCATACATAAGTTTTCTACTCTGCTTTTACCATAAAGAGGCATAAAAACCAGGCAAACATGAATGGGCGAACGTGTTTCTTTTTCCATCCGAATTAGATAGGCGATAACACAATTCACAATTTGTGGCGCCTCAATTCGCACAGATCTAAAACTGTGTTGTGTTCAAGTTACAAGTTAGCGCCACATGACTAATATCACAACATCAGAAGCACTACAGACATATTCTTTATTTGCCGTGGCAATCAATTTCCTTTAGATGCTAACTCAAATCCTTGTACGTTATATTAAGGTTTTTTTTTTGTGTGCATTTTTGTTGTTGCTGTGATATCAGGTAAAAGTGTTGGTTCCTATACAAGCGGTGTATTTATTTGTATATTCCAATGAAATGTATGTTACATTTGTCGTAGTTGCATGTTGCCTTTTCAAGTCACACCACTTTTAACGGGGCGTACAATTATTCTTGATATTCACTCTTACTTGCATTAGGGATGCTACGCTTGAGCTAATTTTTTCTAATTTCTTTAAAAGTTTACTGTTGCAGTGAGTCGAAAGTCAATTTGGTAAAAAAAAAGTATTTACTGATTTATTAAGTTACATAAAAAATAATAATAATATAATTATTATTGGTTATATTATATAGAAAGGCAATTAGCAACATATCCTATCGGCCTGAATAAAACGAAACTGAATTACTTATATTCATACGTTTCAAGGTTATACAATTCTCTGGTAAGTGTCCACTAGAATTGACGCTTCCGAGAGAGTAAAAAACACCCATTTCGTTAGAAAGTAATTTCTAATATCCATACTATATTTTAAATTTTAATTAAATTCGATAAATGTTACAATTTACAAACAACAAAGCGTCTATAAACTCACGGAAACGATTTAAAATCTATTAAATAAATACAAATTCAATAAGTCCGGATAAATTTATATGAACTTATAAAAAAATTTGTACATTAAAATTTAATAGAAACAATGTCGACACAATGATAAAAAGAATAAAAGTATCTCATCAAAAAACATGAGTTGCCTCTTGGAGTATTCAAGAGAAAGTTCTCCGAAAGATTTATGATCCTTCCTGCGTTGCCAACGTATAGTGTAGCCTCACTGGCCTGCACTGTGGTGAAAAAACCGGTACCGAATCATACGTCTCGGGCTAGGTGATTATGCAAAACGCAACACTACAGAAAGAGTCACTTCTTTTCGTTCAAAGAAAAAATGGGAGATGCTATGCAAATTTATTTGATATGAAGTAAGGTCGAGAGTGAATGTGACAGAATGCAACGCGAAGTGTCACGGTGACTTACATAACCATATAATATATATGTGCATATAACATCTGGACGGAATGTGCGTTTTGCAGATTCTTGAGCGGACATTGACAAATTGCCATTGCTTTCAATTTTTGGGGATTATCTTCCGAGTAGAAAAAAAATAAATTTACGGTGATTGTTGTTGGAGCAAAGCTCGAATTTTTATGTTTGTTTTGTTAATTGATATTAGAGGAAAAATTACAACGTTATGCACAGCGATGGTATGGGATGACATGTTTCGAAGTGCCCAACTTCTCATCAGACCCCTTCTCGGACACTGAGATATGAACCCAAGTGTCTGCACCAAAGCCGCTGTTAGAGTACTCTAACAACTAAGCTATGATGCCCTGTAGCGTCACGATGCATTTTTCCTCTAATATGCCATTTGCTTATTCCTTTTATATGTACATTCTTTGGTACATATATTTTATTTGTCAACTCAAGGAAAGTGGAATATTTTTAGGCGCGTTCATAGAACAGTTTTAGATACAGAAGAGCTTTTTTGCATATCAACACTTCCGTGTTATTTGTTATGCACCCGCACTGTACCTGTATCAATTATAGTTATGGTGATTGTTGTTGGAGCAAAGCTCGAATTTTTATGTTTGTTTTGTTAATTGATATTAGAGGAAAAATTACAACGTTATGCACAGCGATGGTATGGGATGACATGTTTCTTCATGTTTACTTTTAATAAAAAATATTACCAAATGTAAAATCAATATAAATATTTATTACTTTTTATCGTTTTGGATCGATTTATAAGTCGAACAATACTAAGTAGGCTTGTGAATAAAGAATCGATCTTGGTTTTTTTAACTATCGATATTTTTTGGTATTTTAAATAGATTTGTTCAGTAGTAATTATAAATATTAGATAAGTCGAGTTAAGCTGAATTTTATAGCGGGCCTGATCTATAGAGCCTCAACTTGAAATACCTTTAAAAATCGAAATATCGCTAATACTGCGTCGGTAAACGTTGTGATACAATTTTATATTAATATACAGCTGTGTTCAATAGAATAGTAGTGAAATTGAATTGGATATCGGTCGACGAAATAAGAAAAAGCTGTGGCATTTTTCCTCTAATGTGCCATTTGATTTATTCCTTTTATACATTCTTTGGTACATATATTTTTATATGCCACCTCAAGGAAAGTGGAAAATTTTTAGGTGTGTGTATATCAACACTTCCGTTTTATTTGTTATGCACCCGCACTGTGCCTGTATCAATTATAGTTATGGTATGGTTGTTGTTGGAGCAGTGCTCGAATTTTTATGTTTTGTTTGTTGATTGATGCATCGTGACGCTACAGGGCATCATAGCTTAGTTGTTAAATTACTCTAACAGCGGCTTTGGAGCAGACACTTGGGTTCGTATCCCAGTGTCCGAAAAGGGGTCTGATGAGAAGTCATGTCATCCCATACCATCGCTGTGCATATCGTTGTAATTTTTCTCTAATATCAATCAACAAACAAAACATACAAATTCGAGCACTGCTCCAACAACAATTACCATAAAAATTTATTTTGTATGGAAAAAACACCCAACATCCTTGACAAAAAAAATTCTAAAAATTCAGGGAAAACTTTGAGGTACTTCTAGCTTGCACATTAAAATTGAATGAGGTATACAACTGCGCACTCAAAAATTTTATTTTTAAAAATTCTGCCCAAAAATATTGAAATTTTGATGTAAATTTCTAAAAGTGTAATTAACTTTCCTGCACTTTGTGTAAACTTTGAAATTTCTTTTTATGTGGATTCTGTTACAGAATTCGCTTTATTTTAAATGAAAACTATTAAAAATATACTTCTTACTTCCGCGAACCTTTAAATAGGACTGTATATAGTGTATTTCATATTCATCAGAATTTATTTTTTTTAATTATTCCTGAAGCTTAGAATAAATATTTATACCAGTCTTAAATGAAACAAGTAAGGACGGCGCTGTCTTCGGCCGTGCCGAAGGCTTTATACTTTTCATGAATACGTGCAAACTTAAATACGCATTGTTGTTGAGGGAGAAATGGCCATAATCCTCTTATTTGAACGATCGGTTGTATGGGAGACATATGCTATAGTGACCCGATTATACCGGATCCGAAAAATGTCTAATATAATACAAAAATACATCCGTGTGCCAAATTTCATCGAGATATCTCAAAAATTGAGGGACTAGTTTGCGTTCAAGCAGACGGACGGACGGACAGACGGACATGGCTGTATCAACTCAGTTCGTCGTCCTGATCAATTTGGTATACTTAATGGTGGGTCTATCTCTTATATTTCTAAACGTTACAAACATCGGACCAAAGTTAATATACCATTTCATGTTCATGAAAGGTATAAAAATGGAAAAAATTTAAATTGAAATTATATTAGAAATATTTGTATGTTTGAAACATGTCAATTCTTAATATGCTATAGTTATGAAACGCAACAAAGATGCAAACCGGGGCAACATGATCGAAATGCCTAGAAAACAGAGTATCCCGAAAATACGGTATTGTCACATCTAACCTTATAATAGTGCTGGGATCTACATCTACACAGACCGAAAATTTAATTTGTATCAATTCAAGCAAAGTGCCAGTTCTTCTAGCTGGTAAAACGTGTCGCAACGAGAAAGTACTAAACAGTGACATTATGAACAACATTCCTTCCAAGAAATTGTAACTAGAAGTCAATTAATGCCTATCATAGACAAAAAACGAAAATAATAAAATTGAAGAAACGAATAATTGCGAAACTATAAAAATAGGAATTCACTTTTTATTAATTATGGAACGTGAACAAAATTTGTTATTTCTATGTCCGCTTACAATTTTTTTTGGGCAGTAAACCGTTTTAATTTCACTCTCACTATTTCATGAAAGTGTCGCCATAACAGAAATAAT
The DNA here is from genome assembly GCA_949987695.1 of Merzomyia westermanni. Taxonomy (NCBI): domain Eukaryota; kingdom Metazoa; phylum Arthropoda; class Insecta; order Diptera; family Tephritidae; genus Merzomyia; species Merzomyia westermanni. The sequence continues at coordinate 159,386,463 of OX465288.1, read as the reverse complement.
ATTTACTACATACTAGTGTATTAAGGCATACATTATAATTATGACATATGTACAAATTGAAAAAATACGCTGCCCTATAAGCTTTTATATACATAAAAATACTCACATATACTTTACCTTATTTTGCACATTGCGTGCTGTTTAACTAAATTGACATTTATGCCGTCACATTATTGCATTTGAATTTACATTCGGAATTGCGATGATTGACTTTCTGTTATTTTCAATTTGCTCGTTTGCATGAATAACAAAACTCACTGTTATTGGGTGGTTGCTAAAATCGATCCGCTCTTTTGACGAATTTGACCTTAAAAGATAAGTCTGGGCCCGCATCGTCACAGTCGTGAACGAGCAACTCGCTACGTAAAAATGTCAATATCGGATTATAACAGCCGTGAGCGTACAAATTTATCGAAAATCGGGATGATAACAAACGTGAACGAGTAGATGAACGTATTCGTTCGTTCGAATTGTCACTCGTTCACAAATTGTCAATCGAAGGCGCAAAAAACTGAAGCAAAAAAGCAAATATTTAAAAATGTAAGCATATTAAAATTATATTTGTATATATTTATTATTTTAACTATATTTTTTGATAAAAGACAAACTATAATAAACTTAGTTTAACGCAAAAGGACATGATGGCGAAATTTATGAGCGAACATCCCGATTTGGCCAAAAATTTGATACCAAACTGTGCGCAGGGAAAAACTACTGCAAAACGACTTTGTGCGCATCTTCCATCGGCTTCTGTAATCCAATGTGCGTACCATCTATGCATCCGTTAACTCAAAATGACCAAATATTTAATTACACACAAACATTTATGTTAATTTGAATTTACCTCCAGGAATTCTATGTTTTTCCACAAACCACTCTTCATATTTTTGTGAATCATCCGGGTCGAAACGTATAAACTCCGGACACAATTTTTCTTCCATTTCAAGGAGTACTGCGGATGTAAACTTGGATATTGTGCTCTGACACATTCCAATCAAATAATCACTGCCAATAGTGTATTGACAGCCGCCACTCGCAAGGAGCGAAAGAGTTGCAACTAGTTGCAGGACTGAAGGCACTGATTTAGTGTCATGGCACTTGAAATTAATTTTAGTGAGGACATAATTGAACGCCTCCTTGTTCATCCGAAATCTTTTAATAAAGCTGCAAAATATAAACACAGACGTTGATTGATCTATGTATGCATATGCATATACTGGACTAACGCATTATTTGAAAGCGCCAGTGGGTTGCTTTTATCTCTGAGTTGTTTGCGCACAACTTTCTCATCGTTTTCACTATCACTTGAGCTTAAATAAAACAAAAAACTAGAATCCATTGCCTTTTTACACATTAATTTTATTTGTGATAACCTAATTTTGACATTTCAACGCCTATTGTAACTTCCAAAGCTGAAGAAGAAGAAAGCAATCGATAGCAAAACTAACTATTACGATTCGTTCGCTTTCTGCTGTAATAATCCAATATTCTTTACTCGCTATTCGATTGATGTCATGTTTGGTCGTACGATTGTGAACTCGCTCCACAATTTAACATCTCCACAGACGGACAGTTTCAAATACCAGTAAATAGTCGTTAAATAAAAGATTGAGTGCTGAATGAAATAAAATTCCAATACAAATAAATGTGGAGTAATAATGTTATAACTTTATTATAATTTCATAAAATTATTATTATTGGCCTTGAGCCCATTTATAGTTGTTAATACTTAATAAATTTCTGTGTTAATAAAATTGAATTTTCAGTCAAAATCAGCTTTGAATGATAACGGAAGGTTAGCTTGATTAAAGCGATGTTTTCAAACGAAGTTTTACTCAAAAATAAAATGTAAGCTGTAACGGAAATATAATTTAATTATCAACAAAACCTTGAGGGGCTAGTAAAGTGTTAACGGAATAAAATATATAATGCAGCCTGACCAACTGAACATCTCCCAATATTGACTTTGACGAGGGGCTGAAAATATGATTATCTTTAGTACCCGGTTATCGCATTGAAAGCTTCACCTCACTACTTGGCTGTCTTGTGAGAAAAAGTCCTAAACTAAATTGATCAAGTCATCGTCGAAAGAAGACCACGGAACCAGCTGATTCAATCTTATCGTGGGAGTTTCACATCTTAAAAGTCTATCATGGACAAGATATTCGCAAACTCATTTATCGCTGTTGGTTGGCATTCTGCCACACACTTTGCAAATTCGGGTACACTTGGTGCACTTCAACATGTTGGAAGATAGTCTCCAAAGCACCAAACTAAGTTTTGCTTCTATAATTTCCTAATTTAAATAGAGCAGACGATGAGAATGTTAAAGCCGATTATGTAAAAGTTTTTAACCATAAAACGAAAATCTACATTGTAAAGAACGAAATTCGAATGAAATACTCATATTTTTCTTTCATTTGACGTTTTTATTATATTTATTTGATTTTTTAAGTTTTATTTTCTTTTAAATATTTTTATTATATTTTTAAATATTTTCATTTTTTTAACAATTAAACATTAACAACATAATATCATTCTGATAATTTGTTTACATTATTTTTAATATTCTTCTTTAACTTAATTTATGCACGCTTTTTATAAATAATTAAGTTTATGTTTTCTTTCATTTATTTCTAGTAATAAATTTTTACGCAATTTTCGGGGTCAATTAGCTTTACACATTTATTAAAATTGTAAATCTTTTTTTTATAATTTTTCCTATATAACCAAATTTCTTTTTTTTTTTAATTTTCTTTGCTTTTTTTCATAAAAATTTGCACAAGTTCGTTTTAAGACTAATTGTTGATCGTGGCGCTCGAGCGCCCCTTCTACGATTCACGATAATTATGGTGGTGGTTTCATAGTTGTTGTAAGAATGATTGAATATGATTGATTTTGTTGTTCTTGGTAATTTAAGCTGCAGTTTATTGTGTTTTTAGTTGCTAACATTTATGATTTTTAAATTTTTTTTTATTTTTTTTTCTATTTTCATTATAATTGCATATACTGTTTGTGTATGTATGTATGCAAGTACTTTTAGCTAATGGGTAAAAATTGATTATGAAAAAATTTGATCAATGTTTGATGAAATTACGTGTGAAAATTCGCTATATCGTACTAGATTTTATTATTTTTGTTTCTAATATAACATTTTTTCTTTCGTAGCAAATTATAAAAAGGTTACAAGAATAATTTTTTATTGCAATACAAATTTTTGTTTAATTAAAATTTTCTTTAACAAAACGAATTTTGTTTAAATTTTTATTTTTAATTTAATGCATATGTATGCTATGTATGTGTGTTTTGGCCAAATGCACGCATGTCCGAGCAGATCTCTCGTAGTAAAAGAAGTAGCTAGTGGTAACCGTAATCATGAAAGGTACTGCTGTAATACACAGAGACCTGTGGTCTCAACGTTAACGCCTCCCAGACAGCGCTAGTAGCCTTCATGATGTTTCTGATTTTCGTTGTGGTATCTATGGATCTTGTCAACGGTAGTATGGTAAACATTCCGCACACTACTCGGGTCAGCTGAACAAGCGCAGGTAGCTTTGTCTATAAATGCTGAAATTACTCTACATTTTTTCAAAAAAATATAGTCCGAACAAATCGATGCAACCTAATATACATTTTTCTCAATTTAAATACTCTTTTAAAAAAAGTTTCTCTAACTACCGAAAATTGCGGGCACCACGGCCATTAAGCATATATTTTTAATAACTTTTTGTAACCTTTCTGCGTGTTTTTCTTGAAAGTTAGCTTTTTTTAATTTTTTGTATCTACGCCCATGCATGCTTTGGTGGCTTGTACAAGTCTATGAGAAATATTTTCAAATATATAAATTTTGTGAGTTAGTATAAGTGTAGTATGTATGTTGATTAGAATATATGTTGTTGTTGTGGTGTGCATGTTGAGAATAAGTATAATAAAAAAAATAATTTAGGAGCTCATAATGTTTAGTATATATATCATTTGTATTTACATATTTGTATATATATATATGTATATGCATATATAGTCATTTATATCATTAAATATAGACGCGTGTTTTTTGCTTTGTCTTCAAAGAGTTTTCATCAAGATTCACAACATCGAGAGTTTCTTTGTTTATTTATAGATCTTTGTTTTTTTCTTCTCTAGCGTATTAAAACTATGTTTAACTTTTTTGTTTAGCTGTTTTTCAAACGTAATAACTAATTTAGTATTTTTTTATTTTTCAATTAATTCTTTTACACATTTTCTTTGGTACTAATATTAATTTTTTTCTAAGTCTAAGCTACATTCTAATTCTCTTGGCTTTGGTTGGCTTATACAGGGATGAGTTTGTTTTAAATACAGTTGCCGAAAGAAACACTTAAAAATAATTAGCAGGGAAAAATATTTTTAGCTAGCAAGATTAAATAAAAAATTATGAAAATAATTTACCTCAAACTTAATTGAAGGTAAAGAAAGTTAGAAATAGATTTGACTTATTTGCCTTCATTTGAAATTTCGAATGCGTTTACTATATTAATAATTTCAACTTAACAGATAAACTAACATTTTTCTTATAGTTTTTATTTCTTTAGGTCTAAAAACAATAAATAACTTTGAAGGCGCATCATTTTCACGATTTACTCCGTTTTTTGTTCTCCTAATATTTAAATTTAAATTAAATTTAATTTATTTTGATGCAGTTTTTAAATTAATTTTTGAATTTTAATTTTTAAATCATGTTTTATTTTTATGATATTTGACTTTGTTATTATTTTATTGCATTTCTGAATTGTTTTATGCAATAAAATACAATTTTAATTTAAATTTTTTTTATTTTTATTTAGTTTTTTTCTGAATTTTTATTATATAAATATTTTACTTATTATTCGTTTTTGCAACCTTTCTGATTTCTAATTACTTCTTCTTGCCGGCTTGAGGTCGGCGATCTTTCAAAAATTGAAACGAAAAGATATTGATTTTACCAATATATTTCGACTACCAACCAACCTTGAGGACGATTACCATTTGTAGTCGAAATATATTGGTACAATCAATATTTTTTGGTTTCAATTTTTGAAAGATCACCGACCTCAACCCGGCAAGAAGAAGTAAATATTATTTTATTATTTGAATTTTTTAATTAGATGTACATTTATTAATTTGTTACGTCCTTAATTTATTCATAATTTATTAATTTTTTTGTTTTTCTTTTATTTAACTTTAAATTAAATTTAATTTAGATAATTTTCCTAAAATGTTTTAGTCAAATTTACTTTCGTTTAATCTTTTAATTTTACATTATTTTTAAAACTCTATTTAATTATGTATGTTTAATTTAGTTATTGTTTTCTTTGACTATTGAATTGTACTTTTTAACCAAAAAAATTTTTATATTTTATTTTATATTTTTTCTCATTCTAGTTTTTTATTTAAGTACAATTTTATTTAACTTTTTTATGTTATTTATTTATTTTTTTGTTATTATCACTTTACCTGTTCTTTGAAATTCTGAATGAAATAAAATAAAATTATTTACTTAATTTTTGGTTTTTAATTTTGAAGTTATTTTATTTGATTTTTGCCTCGTTTTATTTATTATTTATTTTATTCTTTCTTACCTTTTTTATTGAATTTTTTTTTTCATTTACTAATTAAATTCACTTTTAGTAAGTCTTTTGTTCAGGTTGTTATGTAGTTCGTTCTTTTATTATTATTTTTCTTGCTTTTAAATTTAATTTAATTGAGTGCTTAGAAATAAACTTTTTCTTTTATTATTAATTTGCTTGATTTTTGAATTTCATATGTAATTAAATAAATTTTTTTTCTTATTACTTTATTTGTTTTTTTAAATTTTGTATGTTACAAGTTCAGTTTTTTAGTATATTCTCTATTTCATTTGATTTTTGAATTTTTTTTATGCAATTAAATGCTTTACTTCATTGTTTAATTTTTTAATTAAATTTTTTCCTTTATTATTCCTTGACTTTTAAAATGATTGTATTTAATGTACTTCCTTTTTTTAATTTATTTTACTCGAAGAATTTTTTGTTTTTCTTTTTAATTACTTTATTTGATTTTTAAATTTTTTCTCTTGCCTTATTTTATATTTTGAGTTAATAAATTTACTTTCATTTCCTTATTTATCTTTAATTATTTTTTATATTACATTTTATTATTTTTATTACTATTACTGCACTAGGGTTTTCTGTGTGTTAAAATGATACGCTACACAATGATTTTTTTTGTTGTTTTGTCCGATTTTTTTTTTCCAGACCGACTTTTGTTTGTGTTTTTGTTTAACGGTTTAGTTATATAAAAGATCGTATTACTTCTCTTTGCTCATTTTGTGTATATTTTTCTAGTTTATCTGTTGTTTGCCTTTATATAGTTTTCCAACAAAATGCGCCCAATTTTTTAATTTACTAATTTCAATTTATTTACTTTAAACAATTAGTACATTAAGATAATGAAATCTTTTATCGTTCTGTATAATGGTTAAAAAAATGTTTAAAAATGTATTCCTTTGAGTCGCCCAAAAAAATTAATGTCTTCAGTTAAAATTTACCGATTTTGGGCCCAGACCCTAAACTTTTAAAATTATGCTTTTTACCTTTTAATTTGATTTTTAAATTTTCATTCAATGATAAAAAAGTATTTCGTGAGAAATTAAATTCAAATTTTAGCAGTTATTTTTATACTTTTTTAACTTATATTTTGTTTTTGTGGATGTCTTAGAAGTATGTGCGTGCCATTTTTTTTTACTTCTTTTCAACTGACATTTTCAGTTCAAATTTCAACGATTACGAGTACGCGGTCCCACAGTGGCTTTCCAACAGCAAAAGGGCTTGACTCCACTTATGCGACAAAGTGGTGCTAATTATCTAGAAGTCTAGTTCAGAAATATCTCAAAATCGATAACACTATTTCTTTGAATTCGTTTGGCTTAGCAAAATTGGCATTTGAATATATGCGGTAGCTGATTCATGATAAACAGTCGTTTGCATTTATTAAAAATTTTACTTTAATTTTTTAAGTCAACTTTTCAAACCCAGCTCGGAAAATATTTAAAATTGCTCAATTAAATGCATCGAAAGGCAAGAGGATTAAAAAGTTAACGAAATATTTTTTTTTTTAAATCTGCTATGGCTTAATATAGCTTTGTCAAAAAACCAATAGTGGATCATATTCTAGCACTGACCAAAGAGATATGGAACTAATTATGTAAAAGGCAGCAACACTTTTGCATCGTTATAACCCACATTTACACTTACCCTCCCTGAAAGCATCTTAACATTTTATAAGTACATATATAAACATTTTAATTAATTATGCTAGCTCCCATTGAAGTATCTAATTTTATTCAGCCCGTACATTTTGAACACCTACTCATACATATATATCCTTACAAATTTCGTAGTGCTCAAGCTGAAAGTACGTATACATGCCCTTAGAAACTGCTTAATGCTCAGGGACAAAGTACTTTTATATGACCTTACAAACTGCTTAGTGGTCAAGCTTAAAGTACTTATACTACTTGCTAAAAAACTGCTTAGAGCTTAGGGTGAATAGCCTTGTTGTATAAATGTGTTAGAATTTAAATGAACTTTGTTTCACAGGGCGAATATGACTATTTCAGTAGCGTTGCATTTCACGTAATGGTTTCCATAACTATTTACCTCTCTTTGATTTTGTACTTATAATACATAGTGAGCGACGGCCATTAGCAATATTGAAGTATAACATGGGTACTATTTGGATGGCTACAAAAATTTATGTAACTGCTTTCGTATATTTTCTTCCGCTTCATATTTTGTTTTAATTGTTTTGGCAGTGTTGTAATAAATAGTTTTTACTACATATATTTTTATTTACTTAGCAATTTTTTTTAATTAAATTTTTTAAATTTATTTAATATTTAAACAACTTGCAAATTGAATGTTTATAAATGTTTAGTTTTCTTTTTCGTTTAATTCGGACACTCGAGGCTTCTGAACAATAGTCGTATATATTGTAGGTATATATTTTATATTTTTCAAAGCTCATTCATACATAAATACAAGTAATTCGTGATAATATTTTTTTGCTTTTGCCAGTTTATCGCTTTATAGCTGTTGTGTATAAAAACATAGTAAAAACTAATGAAATATAGGTATGTATGTAATATAATTCTATATTTACAAATTATTTACAAACGTTTCTTACATAATGCATTTATTTATTTAAACATGCTGAAGCGGCAATGCAGCAGATGCAGCCTTTTGAATTTTAGTTATCGACAACTGAGTTAGAGAATATTCTGCTCTAGAGTTTGTTTCAAAAATGCACCAATACACAATTATTTTAATTTTGGTACAAACTCTGAAGTAGCACATTTTATCACTTATCCTTCTATATGTAAATTTACATAGTTTATATGTATGTACAATGTACATATGAAAAGTACTAGTATATCCGTAAATGTGTGAGAATTCAAAAAGTTCGAGTGCGAAAATTAGTTTAATGAGAATAATAAATACAGAGGAGATATACATAGGTATGCATGTGTACATATGTTGTTGTTACTTTTTTTTTAATAATTGTACTTTGAACATTTATTTACAAATGTTTATAAACATATACATATGATTGAGCTTATATCATTCTACCAAACTCTGCTGTGAAACCCCAAAATAGCTAAACTAATGCCGCGCCCTTTCTCTGTAGTTCGATTCGAAAGAAAATTTCTTCGCTTTCGAGTGCTTCGTACTCTGTAAGAAATTTTCGACTAGAACGAATTCGTTGCTTGAGTTCCATTCTGTGCCTTTCGGATTATAAAAAACTTAGTACTCGTTATTTCGAAAACTTATGCCAAAATGGTCGATAGTTAGAAAACAATTTAGCAAACGGAAATCAACATAAATTTATTTTCTTATGATTATAATGTAAGTATAATATGTGTATTTTCTTATGATTATAACAATTAGTATTTTTTTTCATCAAGAAATAATTTTTATCGCAGAAAGAGTAAGGCAATCGCTGTTGGCAGAAACTATTAGTAGAATGTTAATTAAAAAATTCAACAAAAATAAATTTTAAGATAAGAAATATTTATATATTTATAAAATTAAAATTTATTTTAATAAAAATTAGTTAAAAAAAATAAAAACTAATTGTGCTAGGACCTACGTTCGAACCTGGGACTGCATGTGGTAGTCGAGATGTTCATGAACTGCGCCACTACGACATGTAAAGCAGCACTGTCCAATACTGCACTTAAGATATAAGCAATGTGTTTTTTTGTATTTTGCTTTGCGTTCCAAATTTGTGAAACAGTGATGCCTACTATTATGGAATACCTTCTAAAGTAAATCCGACATTAGAATCGCTTTTCGCTTTCGAGTATAACAGCGTTTTGAATAAAACTACAGAGTAAGGACCCTGTGGTTTTTAACTTAAGGGTAGCTATATAAGTCACAGTAACACTTTGCGTCATTTTTACATGCATATAATACAAATGTAAACATTTTCCTGAACAAATGGGAAATTGGTACCTCATAATCCCTAAAGTGTATTGAAGAATTCCCAGTGAAGTTCTGAAAATAATTCCAAAATGTTCCTGGATAAACCAAACACTGGGCATTAAAAATCCCTAAGTATATTGAACAAATCCCAGTAAGGTACTGAAAAAAAGAGCTCCAAAATGTTGCTGAACGAATCAGAAATTGGTCACCCATAATCCTTAACTTATAGTGAAGCATCCCCAGTAAAGTTCTTAAAAGATCTCCAAAAATGGTTCTAAACAAATTACAACTTCGGAAAACTATCGAGAGCATATTATCCCTAAACTGAGCTGAAAATTTCCCGGAAAAGTTCTGAAAATACTTCGAAAATTGTGATGAATTTATCCAAGGAGATAACCCTCACTATGTAGACGCAGATAACATTAAAATTATTTCGTATAAAATGGGAGGTATAGTAAGGAAATATTTCACTGAAAAAGGTTTTCAACCTCGTTCAGTTGGACGCTAACGTAAATAGTTGTAGTGCTCTTGTGACAACAAGCAATAACAACCAAAGGTGAGCTAAAATTTGATGTAGCAACCAAACTCAATATTAGTTGGGAAAAACAGTTCAAGTTATTCAATTCCTAGCCGAATTTCCCACCGTTTGAGTCCACACTTTTTCTTTTGTTTCCTATATTCATGGATACGCAAACTTATTCAAAACAAAATTTGTATTGAACTGCCGAACGACTGAACTGAGTGAACGATCTAGTTAACATTTGAGAATAGAACTAGTTCGTTCGATCATTAAATTGAACGAAATCATCCAACTCTACTGTTTTATCAACAGATGTAGTTTAAAACCCCCTCTCTTAGAACTCTGTTGGAAATATGACTTCATATTTTTTATACCTTTCATGAACATGAAATGGTATTATAACTTTGGTCCGAACTTTGTAAGTATGAGAAGAAGAAGTGATAGATCCACCAATAAATATACCGATTTAGCCATGTCCGTCTGTCTGTTTGAACCCAAAATAGACCCTCAACTTTTGAGATATCTTGATGAAATTTGCTAAGGGGCCGCCAAGATCTGAGCCAGCAAGATCGGCCCTACATAATATATAGCTCCCATACAATCGAATGTTCCAATAAATGGGGTTTGGGCTATGTATCTTTAAACTAACAGTTTTGCAGAGTTTGTACTAATTGTAAGTAAGGATCGGACACTTAAAATCGTGAATACGCATTCATGAACGGTATAAAGTCTTCGGCACAGTCGAAGACAGCCCTTTCCTTACTTGTTTTTTTTTTTAATTTTTCAAAATTTCTTAGTTGAAAAAGTTTTGAATACGTGGTCAGATCGCGTTTTTTAAAGTTTTTTTTGGGGTAGGCCGTTCGAACCATTGTCCGAAGTTTATTATAATGACGATATTTCAAAACTTTTTTTTTAAGTAGAGTTTGGTGTCAAATGCATTTGTATATGCTTACTGTTTACCAAGCTTGCTATAGTATTAAGTATAAATAGTTGTTTTTTATTGTGTACATGATTTCTATAAGCATATGTTAGTAAACATATTTACGTATGTATGTATGTACGTATCGTATAATACATTACAACTTTAGAATTTTTATATATTGCAAAGCAGCTTATTGAGCCTAGGTGTTTGCTAGTGTTTTCTGTATTTCCGTCTATTTCTCTTCAATTCTCTGTAGACTCGTGAATAACTTTCGAACTGCAAAATTTGTCAGCGTGTCTGTGTTACGTGTACATACATATTTCTGCAGCATTCTTAGCCACATGTTTTTGTTGTTGTTTTACATTTGAGATGATGCGAGTTTATGTAAAATCTCGAGTTCATTTTTTCTTATTTTTTATTTCTACTTTTTTCGTTTATCTACAAAATTTGGTGTTGATTGTTGTTTGACTTGTAGTTTTCAGTAGGTTGTATAGTTGTTGGTTTTATTTGCGTTTTTATTTGCTTTTTTCTTTTTGGTTTTTAATTCCTTTGTTTAATGTGTAGCTAACCTCACTAATGGTTCCCAGTTGCTTACGTCACACCATTTGACTTCACTTTAATTGGTTTTGTGTTTCTTGAATATTTACGTTGATTCGATGCAAAACTTATGAAACTCAAAATGACGTAGAGATAAATGAACGTCAATGAATTAATGTTCAGATGAAATAAACAATGATTAAACGTAATTATGTGCATTTCTTCATTCTCACGCTCACATTTTTCACAAAGCAGAAGAGGTCCTGTGTACGAACTTTTAGATGCGCAAAGAAATAAAAAAAATGTAATATTGTGAAAAGAATTGGAAAAAAAAATAAAACAATGTTTTTGAGTTGGTAAATGTTTAGAAAACGTTAATGTAAAATATGTATGATGAAATTACTAGTAACTAGAGTTGTTACGGAGCTTTGATTCTATTTTCGAAAGGTCGAATCTTTCGTTTGATTTAGGGCGTGTTTTAGCGAGTTTTGCCGATTTCGGTTTCTCCTGGTTTGAATAGCAGTTAGCTAAGGTTTCAATTTACTGACTAGCTAGTTTTTAAATTTTTCCTACTTGAGTCGAGAATTCTAGATATGATTCGCTCTTTTCCCTGTTTACGTAGGTAGTGTGTTTTGAAAAATCCGATTTTGATTTCAGTACCGATAAACTCATTTCCGTAACATCCCTGCGAAATACTACAAGGTGGCGCAAAAGTAGTCCTCCTATCAGAAAATGATATAAATTTTGCGATTGGCCCCTAAAGTCAGTTCTGTTTTGACATTTGTGTAGTAAACACATGCGAAATACACGTTAATAAACAATGTTACGCTACACTGCTCCAGAACGCGGAATATTGCTGACTATTTATTTGACCAATAATCGGTCGGGGCCAAACGGTTACTGTGAATGGGGAGCGCTACAGAGCAATGATCAAAGAGTTCTTTTTGCCGCAACTTGATGAATTGGGATTGGAAAACATGTGGTTCCAACAAGACGGTGCAACAGCACACACTGCACGCGCCACAACCGATATGCTGAACATCGGAAGCTTACTTTTGCGCCACCTTGTATAATGCTTAGATGTCTACATAATACATACCTCACCCGATTGCCAAACAGTGCATTATGAAGTGCTCAAAATGATTGAAGTGTTTGATGCGTTTCGAAATCAGTGCAGAAAAGATGGTACGAAATCATGTGGCTGCGAGGTAGTGTGGGGATGTTCAAAGTTATTTCAGTGCGTGCCGTTAGGCTATTTAATTCGACTTTTAACTATGGGCTATGAGGAGCAGGGAGCATGTGGTGTGGTAAGCTACAACATAAATACTTTTTTTTTTATTGTTGGAGTTGTAGTGGAGTTCACTAAATTTTTTTTACCGCCATTCAACATGACTAATTTGGTTAACCGATAAGTTTGACGAGCTTGCAATTCTCGATAATAATCGATACTCGTATGATCAGCTGTTTACGCTTTGCAAATAACGAATAGTTCGAGTTTGTTAGCGGCTTTTGCGATGATGACAGTTTGCTTTCATTTCAACTAAGTAAAAATGACAGCTGGCTAGTGCAGTTATAACTGAATTTTTGTGTCGCACAATTGTTAGTGCAAGCTCTCGACAAAGCGTATCGTTAAAACTTAGCGAATTCCACTACTGATGAGGTATGATTTGAAAAAAAATGTAGCCAAAGTTCTTAAAGTTCACGACAGTAGGTCGGGAACTTATCTTTTTAGGTAACTAATTAAATTTATACGCATTCGTTGTTGTGTTTTGAATGGTTCGGTTTCTTGATGAACTTTCGATTTCTCTTTGAAAAATTATACAGTTTTTTTTACATATATTAAAGAACGGACACGCGTCAAACAGTTAAACATAAAAACTGCAAGTAATATCTGTGACATTGTTAATAAAATATAGTATAGGAGAGTGGAAAAACATTCTAGCTAAAAAAAAATTTAGGAAATTAATTTTTTCATAAAATTCCAAAACAGACGTTCTTCAAAAATTTGCCGAGATAGCTGTTTCCGAATTGAGAGCCGCTATAGAAACTTGTTATTTATTAAAAAAAATGGCAAAATATGTATTCAAACTTAATGCCAAATAAAACAATAAAAGTTAATTTGTATTGTAGCGAAATAAAAAGTTTATTTGATTATATAGTATTTACTATACAAAACTTAAAGCACACAAGAGCTTTTTGCCTAACTAGACCAGTTTCGTCTATTAGCTAGCGCGCGAGTGAAGCTTATGAAATGTCTATATAAGCTCAGTTGATTCAAAATAGCACGAGACTCGTGCCAGTTCTGCTCTTTTTATATAGGTTGAAGTGTGAGACCACCAGCATGCCGAATGAGCACAATGTAACCAATAATTTTTCGGTGCGATCGCATATGCCTTTGTATCCCTATAAGTATGGTACATAAATTAGAATTGAGCTATCCCAACTTTGTCAAAAGGGACTAGAGATAATTGTTGTCCGTCTCTACCGAAGAATTTAATTTCACTTTCACCGTTGGGCAACAAATTTTTTTTTTTTAGTAAAATGATTTATGAAATTCTCTTCAAAATCAGCAAAAATTCAAGAGAAATAAGTGAATTGAGTTGTTGAACATTTTCATCCTTTTTGGCTTCCTTTTTTGTGCAAAGTCCGCATCGCATACAAATATTTGGCTGAAAATGCCATTGGTAAAATGTTTGTTGTTTGTTTTTCGAGAACATTTTAACCAACTTGAGCTACAGAAAATGCAATTTTTATTAGGAGAGGGAGAGTTTTAGAGCACTTGTACAATATTGATTAAATCACACTAAAATTTTTCACAAGAAATACTTTCAAGTCGAAGTGCCTTTGAGTGAAATATGATTATTAGCACCGAGTTTGAATATTGTAAAAGAGTACCGATTTCAGACTGAACATTGTGTTGAACTATCGAACATCTCTTAGGTAAAAACACCTCCACTGCTTATAACAGCTGTTGCAACAACCACAAGGAACCCACAATTACAGCAGGGATAATGATTTTTACACAGAAGCTTGTATACAAGAGGAAGAGAGATAACAGTAAAATCTTTAGGTAAGGTAACTCACGCTTCGTTTCAATATTTCTAAGCCCAAAACTTGCCTCGAAATATTTAGAAAACTTTTTGTGTGCTCAAAGTACAGTTCACATATTTCGATTTTATATCTACGGAAAAAGAAATAAATAATGAAAACAAAAATAACAAGAAAACTTACACGGCTAATAAATTCTACTTAAATCATAATTTACGGCTAAAAGAGTTCGTACATTAGAAGGTGTTTTTTATGTTTAAATATATTTAACGTTTAGGTATAAGGGTTGAACTAAGCTAAGTATAAAGGAGGTCTATAAGATAAGACGCTGCAAGTGCATTAAATAAATTTAATTTAAAAGTACAAAAGTTAAAACTAAATGCTACAGAGAGTAAATAAAAAAAGAAGTAACAATACTTAATAAACAAAAAAAAATATATATATAAAACTACAAAAAATATACAAATTGGTTTATAGAAAAAAAAATCTAGGTAATCAAGATTTTGCGGAATGGTGTGGGAAGCAATCTTTTGACCATTTGAACGATGGATTTTACTTTTACCGATTCATTGAATCAGACATTTGTTGGAGCTTCGTATGTGTTTTATATTTGCAAAGACATTTGCTTTAAATTTTTGTACTTAATAAAATTTAAATTTTTCACATTTCTCACAAACATTTTAATAAGGTTTGTATTTGGCGAATGTCTGTGCAAATATAAACGTACAAAATAGCGCATTTACTAGAGATCCTTTCTTTCAATTTCCCTTGATTTTGCCAATTTTTTTTTTACCAATTTTCTATCTGTATGCGGCAATTTTTATATTTCTTTTAGTAAAATTGCTTGCTTTGCTAATACTTGTTGTTTTTGTTTGTTACACTTCGTATTGCCGCATGTATGTTTTGCCATATCTCATTGATTATTAATTGCCAGAAATGCGCTATTTTGTACCCGATCGTTAGCTCCATCGTTCAAATGTATGAGTAAGGACCATCAGTTAAGGCGCTACACAGTAACAATCAAGAGTTATCATCCTTGTTTGAACCACCTCCACCGACCCCGGAACCTTGTGTATTAACAGCACGACCGCCAGCTGGCGCACGCACAGCGGCCGGCTTATATTCTAAGCCGGGATCGAATTGCATTAGTACGAAAACCTGAAATGAAAAAAAAAATTCATTTCATTAAAAAATGAAAAAAAAAATTTATAAATTTATTGATAAAAATGTATCGAGTATCGCACATTAGTGCCACCACTAATAACAACTCCAGCTCCAACAACGACGATATGACGGCGAAAAAAGCAGTAAGGAGATAACGGTAGCTGTACTGTAATGTATGAGCAGGAGTGAAAGAGATAGCAAGAGTGTCAACGCATTTAATGTAAAGAGAGATATGTGCTAATAGGCAACAGACAGACAAAGACGTCTAGGAGATGCGAGAGGAAAGATGCTTGTTCAACTATTACAGGCAATGTCGAAGCCAGAGAAGAAGTTAATTATAAACAAAGCTCGTGTTCGCTGTTTAGCGGCTTAGAATCGTTCCCGCAGTAGTCGGGCTATTGCCAAGTTGTTAGACTCGGAGAGGTTGGGTTGCTGTTACCCACTCTATAGCGAAGTCCACTTGGAAACTTTTTCTTTAGCTGCGATACTACTAATGACTTCCCTGTTTTTCATTCATTTAGCGAACCGCTGCGTAGCAACTAAGCATAAAGCTACTCAATGATTTCACCTCGACGTCCTCCATTACGGCTTACACAGCTGTGGTTTCTTATAAGTTCAGCCGCACCCTATGGATTCCTATCATGCACTGTACACCCTTTATCACCATATGGAAATGAGCTTTATTGCACCTAGTGCATCTGTCTAGAAGTAAAATGTAAGTGGGCAACGGAATGCCAAAGTCCATATACCCAGCCCATTTAGTTAAGAAGTACCGCCTCGGGTCAAAGCATCTGCATGACAATGTCCTGAATTTTTATTTTGAAGAAGTCCGAAGGAACCGATAGCGAGACAGGTATTCCCTGACAACCTTCGACCTGGCACTGGCTGAGGTCAGCACTCAGATATCTATGTAAAATGTCCTGCCCAATGGTAGCCCATACACTCCAGATCCAGGAGCAGGTTGTTTAAAACCACAACTCAGAGGAAGAGAGTACTGTCTAGGTACTAAGTTATAAATATCTGGTTTGAAAGTATGGACATTCGAAGATGCTCGGGTCTACGTACTGGAATAACTTGAGATGGAACTGTCGAATTACTTTCAGTTAACCCATTTTTTGTTAAAGTGCGTTTTTCAACCGAATTCTGAGATAAGGCGGTCTACGAAGAATAAGGTTTTGGCAGGATTAATTTACTTCTTATGATTGTACGTTGTGGTTAAAGTAAAAGACCCCTTAGATTTTTCTGAGTATTGTTGAAGTGGGTATCAATATCTCTCGGACCAAACCAAACGATTTAATATAAATACGTTGTTGTTGTTATTGTTAATACGTCGAAGTTTCTAGATAATGTCACATCCGTAAGACAGTCACGGTCGTCAGGATCTCGCTTACTAAATATGAGTACTTATATTCTTACATTTGTGAAAGGATTTGAGAATCTCCAACTCTTTAGTTTCTTCTTTAACTTTTTGTATAGTTCTGTTTCATTTTGTGATGGCATTTCCTTGGTTTTTAAGTTAACTCACCTGATCTGTTGGCAGTAGTGAAAAATCATCGGGTGGGTTCGTTATAACGTAACGTTTACTGCTCGCATCACAACTCGAACTTGTGTCCCGAAATCGGTAGAGGCCTATGCATAGCATTCCATACGATTTTAGTGCTGCCACAAATAGATCACCATATTTGCCGCATTCACCAAATTGAGCCAATGGACCATCGTATAAAGAAATTTGGCCCACGCGACATCTGTGAATAAAATCAAATTATATCATCCGGATATTGATAAGAGTGCATAGTAGAATATCTATGTTTATAGTACCTGTCACGATTACTAAGACTGTCCACGGTGCTATAGCCGCCACGCAGACCAGCACCCTCAGCGAGTATGAGCTCCAACTCTGGTGTAGCACCACCGGTAATCAGTGAGCGTATCAACGTTAAAGCGTTTTGATTAAAGTACGTCTAGAGTTTAAGAAAGCAAAACATATTAATAAGCAGAGCTCAAAAAAATTAATTATTTTATAAATAAGTTGGTTTATTAGTACAATGAATTACCGTCGACATCAGCGAGTCGAGAACACTAACGGCGAAGGCGGTACCGCAGGCAAACGGCTGCGTCAGATATAATTCAGTATCCGGATCATCATCATCGTCCTGATCGAGAAACTGCACGTTACTATCGTTGACCAGTTCTTGAAAGAACAACCAAAACAAAGTTTAACGCTTTGACCTTTAACCAGCGGCGGGCGTAGAATATGGGCGAGAACAGACAGCGACTAATACATACATTCACGATCGGAGCGTATAGTTGGTACGAAGTTGACTCATTTTGTTCGAACGCCTGGAAATGGCTGTTGGGTTTTCTTAAGGAATAGGAAGCCATTTCAAAGCGTTTTTGTTTTGTTTTTAATGAACGACAGGTGCTTGGCAATTAAATAAGTACACATAATAAGCACATTACAATGTTTGTTAGTCTAAAGTATAACTATAAATAATAATATTACTTAATTATTATTTTACATTAGACGCAGTTACGGTAAACAATTTTTTAAATTAGAGGCTTAGAATAAAATTAGGCAAAATTTGTATATTGAAATGATATAAATTAAGGAAAAATTTTCAAAAATGAAGCTTATTTGCAGATATAGTTTAAAAGATAATGGCTACCAATTAAAAATGTTAATATAGAACATATGAACACCCGTTCCCGAGTCCCGAAGAGCCTTGCCACCATATTGCAAATAAAAAAATAAAACTAATAAAAATGTTAAACTAATTTTTGCAAAACAAACTTGAACGAAAGCGAACGTTTTATTGTGAGTAGTATCGGCCACCTATTTAAAAAGTTAATTCGATAAACTAACAAATTTTGACAAAAATTGAATGATGATCAAATAAAGTAAGTGAAAGATATCTTTATATAAAACAAGAAAGGAAAGGCCTGTGCCGAAGACTGGATACCTTTCATGAATACGTATCACGGTTTTAAGTGTCCGATCCTTACTTCCAATTAGTACAAACTCTGCAAAACTGTTAATTTAAAGATACATAGCCCAAACCCCATTTATCGGAACAGTCGATTGTACGAGAGCTATATGTTATGTTTGTCCGATCTGGGTGATTTTCACTACACACATTACATATATAATATGTACTTAAATGTACGTTCCTAGCTTTTTAATTGCAACAGTTATAGGCCAAAACCCGTTTATCGGATCAATTGATTGTATGGGAGCTATGCGTTGTATTGGTCCGACCATGCTGGTTCCGACAAATGATTAGTGCTATACAAAATGGCTGCCTCTTACCAAATTTCATCGAGATATCTCTAAAACTGAGGGACTAGTTTGCGTTCAAACAGACAGACGGACAGACGGACATGGCTAAATCAACTCAGCTCATCGCCCAGATCATTTCGGTATACTTATTGGTGGGTCTATCTCCTCTTCTTCTCATACTTACAAACATCGGACCAAAGTTATAATATCATTTCATATTCATGAAAGGTATTAAAATGAATCGTGCTTTGTTCGTCACGCTAAACTTGAAAACGACTGAACCAAATTAAATACTTCCTTTTGGGGGTTTGTTTATAATTAATAAGCGTTAAGGAAGAAAAGAGACGAAAATATATATTGATTTTACAGACGTAATATCTCCAAAAGGGTTCATGGTAGGGATCTGAAAATTGGCATAGAGATATTCGATATCAATACCATATTCACATGAAAAAGCTATCGGAAAAAGGGGCGTGACAATAACATTTTTTTCTTGATTATCTATTTATATTGACAATAAATCAAGGACACAGAATAGCGGGTTTAATCTATACACAATTGAAATTATGAGCTAGTACCTTAAAAAATTAAAAAACTAAACTCAATCACAGACGTGTTTGTGTCGTCCAACGGAAGCGTGCGGAGCTATCTAGCAACTTAGTCAATTTTTAAATAGGCTTGTGTTTGGCCAAGATGCAAAGAAATAAGCTTCAAGGGTAGCTACTGCACACCTTTCTAGAATTAGTGGAGTTGGGATTTGTAAAGCCTCCTTAAGCTTGACTTAGGGATGGTTTTTGTAACCTTAACCAAAAGAGCTAATAATAACGGAGCATTCGAAAGGTGGAGTCAAACGAGAAGTGAACAACTTAATAACGGAACAAAACACAAAATGCTCGAAAAGCGCACTACAACTGCGCGAGAGTAACTTAAACCTAAAAAAAAAACTTAATAAACCAAAGAAAAAAATGATAGCAAGTATTTCAACTTAGATGCAAAACCTAAACCAAAAGCGTTGTCACCTAATTATATAGTTCAAAAAAACACTGTGAGTTTTGTAATTTTTCTGTATGTATCCGAGAAAATTATTAATATAAGAAGATAATTTACAAATCAATCCAGCATAAAGTCAACTTATAATTTGTAGGAAATGAGGTAAATTATGCTGTAGTTTGAACATAGCTTTAGCAAGTCTTTAGAAAATCCTATTAATTTTAAAGAGACTTTACAAAAAATTTTCAACAAATTTGATAAACTTGAAATAATGAAATGAATCAAATTCATTTTAGATCTAAAAAGCGTTTTAAAGTGAATCTCTTTCGAAAATGATTGAAAACAATTTTGTCATATTAATTCAAAGCTCAAATAAAATTGAATATAAATCGCTTTATATAATACACTGCACGAAACTTGTTAAAAGATAATCAATTTAATATAAGCGGGATTTTTGAAATATTATTTTTATAAATAATTTCAAATAGAGTTGCCAACTATTCAAGAAGTTAAATTTATTATTATAATTATATGTATCAAAATTTACTGAAAATACCATATACTTTGATAATGCTTCGCAAAAATCCTTAGTTTCGGTTATAAATAAAAGAGAGTTGCCTTCATTCTATATATGTAAAAAAAATAATATATGTAATAAGGAGTGAAAAGAATGATTTTATTTAAAAAGTAATTTTAAGTTGCCACGTAATTCGAAATTTATTGAATTATCATTTGCCGAACTTTACAATACTTTTGATGAGAGTTGCCAACTGTTTAGCAATATCATTTCAACACAATATTAAAAATTAAGAGTTATGAAGGCTTCATTATGATACTACTTTCACAGTGGCTTGCCACCTTATTGCAAAAGGTAAACTAAAAATAAATCAAAATGTCACGCAAGCTTACTTAAAGCAACATTTTTAGCACATACAAAAGTTTCATAGCAACATAAATTATTTTAGAGGGCTGCCCCATATTTACAGAATCATTTTAAAGGTAGCAAGCGTCTAAATAGCTGATTTAGAATGCAACTCAACTGTAAACAATAAAAAAGCTCGCTCATATCTAGATATATATCAGCCAACTTTGTACCCACGCCGCCGATCGGAAGAGAATGTGTCGCATGTGATTTGGTCGTTTAATCGCAAACACAGCCAACTTAGTGCGATGCAGTTTACCTGTTATCATGGGCACATTCGCGCCGTAAACGGAGCCGCGCCGTTGCAACACAATTGGGCTGCCAGCGGTCGCGCTCAGATTATCGAATTCGGGCCCACGTTGACTCAGTACACCGATCGTATCGTCAAAGGTCATTGCCTTGATATTCAGCGATGCTAGAATGGCCTCCTTATCGGCCAATGTTGGATCATCGTTACTAGGAACTTTCGCCGACAATATACAACACATATCGCATAAATTCACATTAACCGCACGCAAATCGGCACGACTTAAGGGTGAGCCATTCAATACAGATATTTTTGGCAAATTTTGTAACATTTTCCATTCACGTCGTATATAGTCCACCGAACCGACTATAACCACATGCTTCAGTTCGTGATAGTGAAAATTAGAAGCGCGCAATGGCATAACTAGATTACGTAGTCCGATTAGTGGCGAATCTGGATCGGCAAAAAGGCATACGACAACATGACCATTTAAAACAGTCATTGCCGCTTGATTACGATCCTGTAAGAATTTTGAGAGAGAAAATATAAGAAAAGTATTTTATTTTTTGTCAAGTACGCCTTACCAGTATGCAGTCTTCTAAATTTTTAGCCGGACTCCAGTGAAACATGCCCGTCGAATCGTATTTCATTTCAGTTTTTTCAAAATCGAAATCTTTCGATTGATCATCCGCAATACCGGCTGGTAGTGTAACGCCACCATTTTGATTTTGTGTACCACCGCCTGAACTGCGGCTCGTTGGCCTGAGCGAGGCAAATAGATAGAGAGTAAAAGTGAAAGAAGTATATAGTTTTAATTAAATGTCAAAGAGTAAGTGTCACAATCCACAGTGCTTCAATAAATACTTATGTTTTTACTTATGTGATTTGCATATGCACGAATGAATGCTTACAAAATGTTTAAATACCAAAATGTAATTTGATTAAAATGTTTGTTATTTACTTATGCAAAAAACGATTTATGTAAATGGAAAAACAATCTTATGTGTTGTTAAGTAATATAATTTGTGCTTAAGTATAAGTACTAAGTCACAACAAAAATCTTCATTCATTGGCATCAACTATTTAAATAATTCTTATTAAAATGTATGTTCTCTACATCAAAACCAAAAAAAAAAAAAAAAAATACAAAATTATTTGAATGAAAACTATTGAGCCTCATGTTTTGGGTTTTTTTGTGAGTTTGTAGGAGTTGTGTGCTCTTTTGTCGAATTGAT
Organism: Merzomyia westermanni; assembly: GCA_949987695.1. Lineage (NCBI taxonomy): Eukaryota > Metazoa > Arthropoda > Insecta > Diptera > Tephritidae > Merzomyia > Merzomyia westermanni. Next base: position 159,364,122 of record OX465288.1, on the reverse strand, counting down.
AGTCCTAAGCAACTTATGTTTTAATAATCTTTACACATAAAAAAGTTTAGCAGGTACAGTTATGAAAGAAAACTGCAGACGGAGGCTCTTTATTACATGGTTAGTAGAGAATGCAACATTATTTTTAATTTGTGTCTGTCTGTCTGTATGCTTGTTCGCGCATCACTCAAAAATTACTGCATGAAATTAAATGCAATTGTCACAGATGTATTGCTAGTTGTCCACCTTGAAGTTAAGCATTTTTCCCGCTGTGCAAGTGGTGGCAATAAATATGGTGAAATTAGAACAGGACGATTTATGTACAGTATAAAGTACAGTAAAATACTTAATTAGAGCAACTGAAGCCGAAGGCACACTTCTCTAAATTTCTGCCTGTCTGTCTGTATGTATATTTGTACGCGTACACTGACTACTACACAAAATTGATTTATTTCCTTATCGATATATTGTTAGAGGATTTGTATGAAACATAACTTCCATTTTCCGGGATTCCAAATATACTTGAGTTTATCAACAACTCTTATTGGTTATAACATTCATACATAAAACCATTAGTAGGTACGATGATTTTTTTTGGCATCAAAACGGCTTCTAAACGCGTCTTGGGTCACCTGGGCCGCAGCCGTTCGATCTACCTATCATGAAATATAGAACACATTTTTCTTTGAGAATGTGTGGCGAAGCCTCGCACTACGGTCGGAATCTAGTTATGACATATAATTTTATGTTTTTTTGGGGGCTTGGAATTTCAAGCAAGAAATGTTCGCTTCTATTGAACTAACCTCACATTCCAAAACTCCCCCATGCTAAATTCGAAAAGATGGTGTGTGTCGGCCTGATACTTTCCACGTTATGGCTGGGCTAAGTCTGAACATGTAAGAGTTGAAGAGCCTAACACATTACAGCATTGAAATCGGCGTTGAACTAGAGTGACTCGGAGACTCTAGTTTTGCGAGAAGATTAAGCACTGAATATGAATTCCGCCGCTCGGACTCTTTATGGATTATGGTAATGGTCCGCCGACAGACCAACGGATTAAGAGACTGTGGTAGGTTTTACCTGATCTCATCCTCGCCCTTACGAGGAGTATACTGCCAAGCGTAGCCCTCTCACTGCTACTCTTGTGGATAGCTCTGTACTTATTATCAATCTAGGTTACACGATCGACGTAGGTGAGTGTAGTTCTAAAAATATAACTGGTGCTATGCGAAAGTACTTTGCTCATGCACTTAGTGGCCTCCTTTCAATATTCTGAGATATAGAGAAAGTTGTTGTTGTTTTTAGTGATAAAACCACTCCACGAAGGTTTTGGAGAGTGTTGTCGTAAGTGACGGTTCTTTCCCGGATAGGAACTCGGTACGCTTCGGTACTCCCTTGCGGTACATGCTCGACTGTGGCGGTAGTAATTTGGCATGACCGGTAGAACCTTCAAGGTAATCTCACCCCCTTCTTGTAAGGAGAGGCATCTAGGTTATCTCACACGGTCCTTCCGTAAGAAAGAAGAAGGCTGATAATGAGAGTTGAGAGTCATCATATTCGTAGATCAACCATCAAGTTGAATTAACATTTGTAGTCTTTTAACGCCTCTCACGACCGGCCTTACCTTACTGATAGCGAAAGTCTCCACACATTCATTGGGACATATGAAGCTAATAAAAAACTTTATATATTGTCATATATTGCGACTACGTGATACAATACTCCTCTATTGTAGGCCGACTGTTTTGAAAAAGGAGAAATCCTTTTTTGGATGGATCAAAACTGGATGATGCTAAAACGGGACCTAGTACCTATAAATTTAACTTTAGCACCATTAGTAACTGGGAGACTAAACAATTTAAGCAGCGACGGATTGACTGTCTCGGACAAAGGCAGGTGAAATATGTAAACAAATGTCCACTGTTGTCTTAGATAAGTCTGCCAAATCTATCAGATACACAAATCTGTCAGTTTTGCGAACTGTACGATGGTTCACATTCACTGAGAATGTATAGAGACTCGACTATGTAGTTGGTATTGGTGAATACCGTTGTTATATATACAAATTTTAGGTTGAAAGGTTAAGACCAATAGGCCTTATTAGACTTGGGCTTCAAGGCCTTACAACAATACCAAAAGATTGATGTTTAATTGAGGCGAGCACTTTCGGCTCTAACATTTCACGTCAAGTTTGGGCAGGTATCCAGGTATTTAAAGGTCAGCCGTTTAAGCTTTCACTCATAAAACCTGGTTTACACAATAAACGTAAAATATACAAAGCAAATAGAAATGCAGCTAATGAGGAGATCAACAGAGGCTAATGGCTTTTTCTTTTCTAGAAAAAATTTTACCGTGTGAGATGGAAACTATAAGAGATAAGAAACTATTTTATGAAGTGAACAAATAAACCTGAGAGTAAGAGCTGAGAAAAATAAACAGTGTAACACTTTTATAGGAAAGCAAACGCCATTAAGTTAAATATTTTAAAGATTTAAAAAGTTTTGCACATAGAAATTACTGTTAACGAAACGAGCTGATACTGGGCGATATGAATGAAATGAAATAAATGATGAAATCGATATTGGAAGGCTGCCTCCATGTGTTAAAACTTTTTTATATCTCAATGTGAGTATTTGTAGATCGTGTTATAGCATACTTTTGTTGAAAGTGGTAAAGCAATAATACGTTCCATAGAGTTAGTACTTATAAAATTGGACTATCAGCCCAAATCTAAATAATTTTTCACGGCGAGTTTTATATTTTCTTTCTTATAATTTTATATAGAAATTTCTGTATAACTTTACATACAAAAATGCTTTGCCCATTTTGTAAAACTCGTATCAAGTTACTGCTACTTTCAAATCGTCATAGCAAAAAAAAAATTAAATTACCTGAGAAAAATCCAGGGGTTTGCTATATGGGTCTGGGTCTTTCATTCTAAATTCCAATTATTCCGCCCCAAAATTGGCGTTTTACATAGAGCATTGCTGTGGAGCTTAAGCAATACATTAGTTATTTGGAGTGCTTAGATTTTATATTTGATTTAACAGACATGAGGCTTTGTGGACAATTATCAACTGATATAGTCATGGATATAACTATAAGTTTTCCTAGTGTACTTAGAAATAATTAAATGTACTTTAAAAACTGTAAAATTTTCCTTAGAAAACCTAATTGCATTTCAAATCCCATAAACAGTTCTCCAGAATAGTCAAACCTGCAGAAATTTTAAAAATGTCCGTTACTTGTAACTGTCAGGAGCTTCATTCGACATTTACTTGCCCTGTCGCACGCATTTCCCAAGTATTTATATCAACCAAACTTTAAATGGTCGGAATGATGTAATGAGTGAGATTATGTATTATTTGAGAGTTATGAACTAAGAGTTATGTATGAAGAGTACGTTGAAGTATGTATACAAATTACATGTTTTTGCGATTACGCATAATTAAACTTAGTTTTCCATGATGATTTAATGTCAATCTTTAACTATACACAAACAACATACAATTTACACAGAAGCTCAACTGAATAAGTTCAAAGCTTTCCAGCCTATTTTTAAAAGTTGTACAATTTCTTTACTGAGCTTTATTGTTGCAACTGACGTGAAATATAAATGAAATGTCGTTATCTACCACGAATATATTGCCATTTTTACAACGAAGTAACCTTTTAACAAATTTTTTTAAAAAAGTGTGCGTGGTTGTTGAGCAATTTAGCTTATTATCTTCAATTAAGTGTATAGTAGCAGAGATAGCGCATACACGCACTATGAACATAATATTCAACACAAGTGAGAGCCTTTTTAGAGTAAGCTAAAAAATCAGCGTTTAAAAGTTTTGTCTGTCTGTCTGTATGTTTGTTCGCACATTACTCAAAAACTGCTGAATAGAACTTAATGCAAGTTTTACTGCTGTATTTCCAGATATCCAACTTAATGTTTAGGGTCAAATTTAGTTCAAGGAGACATTTAATACCCGCTGTACACAGTGGTGGCGAAAAAAAAGATGGCTCAAAATATTTGTATATATAGCCATATTGGAACATGCCACAGTCTGGGCATAATAGACGTTACTTAAAAATTCATAGCCTTAATAAGAGCAACAGAAGAAACAATTCTTTTAATACGTAGCTGCTTGTTTGTCTGTACCCTGCAGTGAAATATCAAACTTGTCAGTAAACATACTAGCATCCAACTATAATTTTCTTATTGAAATCATACTAGTCAGAAAAAGTCCAGTCGATACTAGAATACAACTATAATTTTCTGGTTGAAATCATACTAGTCAAAAAAAATGCAATCCATACTAGAATAAATATAATGTGTTAAAGCGACATAAGCTGTAATTATTTATGTCTTTTTTCATTTGCATTACCGGCTATTGTAATTCGCAACCAGCTTATGAAATATTCCAAAGATATAGTTTATGTTTTGCAATCCAAAATCGGGGGTTTTCACAGCGAAAATGATGTATTGATGAGTCCATTTTCTTATTTGAATCCCTGCTAGGGATTTTGGTCCACATTTGGACAAGTACTCTTTTATATTTTTCGAACTAGTATGATACTGGTATGATTAGACTGCAATTTTACTAGTAGATTTCCTTCCATTTTGAGCTACTATCAAACTGGTATTTTACAACCAGTATGATACTAGTATATTTCCACTATATACAAACTAGTATTTCATGAGTAGTAGATGACTGGTATAATCTAGTCGAAATATGACAACTGACATCTCGTAGGACATCGCCATGTTAGAAATACCAGTTGCTTATATGGAAATATGACAGTTGGCTGACTAGTTGGGCTTGGCGCATATACTAGTTGTAAAACAGTTTGCAACTAGTTGGATTGACTGCAGCGTAACTACTACATGGAATGGCTTGGTTTCTCCGACAATGTGTTGAAATATAGATTAAAATTTTAATTGTATCCAAAAAGCTGTATATTAACTTTTGTTCAAGTCATTTTGCAGTTGGACTGACGGACGAGCGAGCGGATAGAACGCAATCAATTTCTTTTTTGATACTTATAGTATTGATACTGAAGTCTATATCTATTTCGATAGTCTAACTGATCTATAAAGTAGTTTAAACGTATGTTGCCAGAAGTTGATATTTCAAAAAAAAAAATATAAAAATTTTAAACGTATTCAGATGAGCCAAAGTGTATGATTATAGTTACGTAATAAAAACATTTACCACAACTAATTTATAAAAATTGATGTAGTGGATGTATACATACATATAAACATTCAAGAAAGTAAGAAAAAATTATATTAGTTATAGTATATATTGTGTATTTAACTATTAAAAATGTTTGATTGTTTAATTCTTTGATTGTGATTGATAAAGTAATAGTCTTATATGGAATAATTCAAGGTAAACGGGAAGCCATTCAAAGCGTTTGTGCAAAAAGGGGTGAACGAGGTAAAAAACTCATACAAGCGAGCAAAAAATGTATGCATGTGTTTGTGTGTGAGAATGAAGTACAGTACACACGTGAAAATATGTTTAATAAAAAATTTAACGAGTACGTATTTGCATTTGTAAAATGTTTGCTTGTGTGTGTGTATGCTTGCTTCAGCTGTTCTTGTTTTTATATTTTTTTTGACTTATATTTTAATGTTTGAATGTTTGGCATATTCATAGACGAACAATTACAAAACGTGCATATTCACAGTGCGCACAAATAGACGAAATATATTTCTAAATGTAACCAATTTACGCACATTTACAGCCTCAAATATTTACAACAAATATTTACATACAATATTAGTAAAAATAATATTGTTTTTGTGTTACAAATGTGGCATTGCAAAAAGACGATAGTTAGTAATTTAAAAGTTTTAAACATATAGCGTAAGTATGTAAGTAGTATGTACACAAGTATGTAACAAATAGTAATAGATTAAAAAGTGAGTGACACAAACAACTATTGTGTGAAATTTTGTTTGGTTTTTTTTTTTTCAAAAGTCAAAGCATTCACAAAAATTTATTTTGTAGTAGTTTAGAATGGACGCATACATGAGCTTTTTAACTTCGTAAGCGAGTTGATAGCCCGCATATGGGTTAGCATCGTTTTCTGGCGGCCTGAAACAAAATGTTCAATTAAGAATTTTCTGCTTGTTGTTGTTGTTATTATTTATTAATGTTATTAGATATTTTTAATGAATTTGACAATTGCTTACAAACATATAAATAGATACATAAACATATACATATATTTAGAGTAGAGCAACATATGGGAGAATTTAAGCTTAAAAGTTATAGCGCCTAGACAGATGGCAGCGTTAATGCGGTACAGCGCGCTAATTCGAAATTAACGAAAATTCATAAAGCGTTGTTAAGTTAAAATTAAACACCAAAAATTGCAACCCTTATATTTTTATAAATATAAAGGTTTAAGTTAGCAGCAGTTTAAAATCATTTTTAAACTCCGTATTAATATTGCCAGCTATCCTTGCTGCAAATGAGTATACAACATTAGTTTACATAATTTTTATATTTTTTATTATTACAATTTTTGAGACAATTAATAAGCTGCATATTTTACAAACGCTTGCTGTTAGTTTTTAAAACACAAATAAAATTTTAGTTGAAAGTTTGGAAAAAATGCGTGAAATGAAATTGTCGATCGATGGTTTGGCAAATTTTCGCAAAATATATATAAAATCAACAAAAACACTAATGCCTGGTTAAACTTAACACACGTTTCTAAAATAATAGAAAAATTATAAAATAAAAAAAAAATTTTATTTGGCTATGCTTTCTTTTCATGGTAAGCAGCAATTCGATTAGGTTTGTATCTCAAAAGTAACTAAACTAAAAATCTGCACATATTTTTGATTTATTCGGTGTATTAGAATTTATATTTGCTTAATGCAATTGAACAAATTTCAACTCAATTTATAAAAATAAATTCAATTCAATTTTACATCATTTTATTTGATTTAATTTCATAATTATTTTTTTGTTCCGTTTACGACCTTTAAATTGTTGTACTTGAAAAATTAATGAGCTCTGAGCCAAATATATACCGATATTTTGACCTAAAGTATCGAATTTCACCCTTGCGGCAGCAATCAGTTTGTGTTTTACAGCTATTTAAATCAGAAAACCTCTTGAGTTCTAAGCGAAATCAAAGAAAGGCTTGATAAATACTATAAATACCCAGCTCCAACAGTATCCAAGGGTTAAAGTGGGTTATTGAATTTCGTTGTGGTCACACGAGCACAAGTGAGGCCGAACATTCAGGTCGCCTTAAAAAGTGGTCGCACCAGAAATTCCACATGACATCCTACCTCCGCACAAAGGAGTGCCATAATTGTTGACACTCGATCATAAGTCTAACCCTGTAACAACTTCAATGGAGTGTACGCGGTTCTGAAATCTCAACGAATTTTTCCCCCGTTTTGTTACCGTCGGCGAAACATGGATCCATCATAAAGCATCAGACACTAAGTACCAATCAACACAGTACCAATCTAGGGGTGATCGTGCCCTAAAGAAGGCCAAAGTGGGTTTGTCGGTTATGACCACAGTTTCTGTGATGTACCAGATGTCAATTATATAGATTACCTTGAGAAGGGTAAAAAGATTATGAGTATTGTTCATAGCTTTTGGACGGAATTTGAGAAAGAAAAAAATTCTGTTCTATCATGACAATGTAGACACGCGTCCAGTCACCATGCTAAAAGTGCTATATTGGGTTACTGCTTGCTACCTTAGCTAGTATATTTCTCAGCTTTGTTTCTTAAAGAAACTGTAAGAGATTTGAGCGAAATGAGGAGGTCATCAAGCCTTGAACAATCCTATTATTTGGAAGTAATACGAAAATAGGAAAAACTTTGGAGTAAATGTATCGACTTAAAAGGAGACTGTATCGAAAAATGAAATTTTGTTTTGTGGAAAAAAATTTTGTATTAAAAAATCCACTTAGTTTAGTAAATTAAAAAAACCGCTCAAATGGTCAATTGCTTGAAAGAGCGTCGGCTAAAGCTCTTTGATAAGAGAAGTACCGAAGTAGCTACATCCGAATAGATATGTTGTTTGTTTCTCATTTTATTTATTTAATTTACACTTTTTATTTAATATGTAAATAAGAATTTCAGAGAGGTAGAAAAACCAGTCTTACTAGTTTTGCGGGGATAGCGGAGATGTTCTATTACATTTTTTTTTTAATTTCATTAACTTTAATTTAAATTTATTTCTTTTGTTTTTTTTGTATCTTAAAATTGTTAATAGTTTTAATTTTATTTTAATTTGTTTCAGTTTTAATTTTAATAATATTTATTAATCTGTCTTTTTTGGTCAACTATCTTAAAATTTCTAAGCTATTCTTTGTATGCCTCTCACACGCAGATTAATTTTTACAGCAAGTCTGAGCTAAAGCCTTTAAATCAATTGTGTTAAGCTCCATTTATATACCTATTCAATTCTTGTATTTTTATTGCTACTCACCTGTTGTATTGTGATGGTGATATCACCTGACCTTCAACCTGTTGTCGGTTGATGGTTGGCTTCACTTTGTTAACTTGTTTCGCAGCTATCGAATTCATATGCATCCCTGTACTACCGTTACCGGTACCGTTCGTTCGACGGCCATTGCGATTTATGACTGTAAGTACAAATAAAAAATTTATAACAACTTATTAACACTAGTTTTCATGGATTTTAGTTCAGTTGGTAGTTGTTTGCAGCTAAAAAAGCAGTATAGAATGACTCAAATGGTCAGTTATAGGTAGCGAGTAGTTATCCAGTTTTCTTACCAGTCTAGGTCACGTTTTATACCTACTTTTCGTGCAGAGAATTACGTATTTGGCAATGTTAGATTAAATGCGATTTTTTTAGATTGCCACCAGAATCCTTAAACCATCTGTTATGTATTAAACACTTAATTAGTTTTCGTTAGGGTTAAATTTTTTGCTTTGAGAAGATTTCAGAAATATTTATAGTTGAAGCTATATTCTGCCTCCAAGGATTTTTGAAGGAATCGTGTATATTAAATTTGATAATGTTCTGAGTTACCGAGCTCTAAATGATGTTCTTTTAGATTTCGAAATCTTTGATTTGTAGTATTTTTCTCTCGGGCGGGCTCCGAACAATGTTTTTTCGGCTGTCAGCAACTTTATATGGAAAAAGGATATTACTGGAGAAGAAGGGGCATAGCGGGAGGTGGACGGAAAGCCAGGGGAAGAAAAAGAGGCGCGAAATAAGCGAAATAAAGGAATAGGAAGAGGAAAAAGAAGAGCACAGCATTGAGGAGGAGTAAGCAGAAGAGCAAGAAGGGTGGTCAAGAGGTAGAGGAAGAAATAGTAGAGAAAGATGGATGGCAGTGAGAGAGGAGAAAGGCAGATAGAAATTTTTTTCGGGGTTTCCTAGTCTGATATAAACTTGACTAAACAAAAGGGTGGATGTCGAGCCCAGTTTTAAAAATGTGTAAGTTTACTAAAATCAAGCTTCATAGTTTATATTGAAATATCACAGGTTCTGAGTTTTACGAAATTATGGGTCTATCGATGTCAAATCACCTAGGCAATTTATGTCGAAATTTAATTTTTTGACATAACTTTGAGAATACGTTTTGAAACCATTTTGAAATACATGTATTTTTTCTCTTAAAGACGCCGTTTCGGAGAAATAAATTTTTTCCCTGGAGTGGGTAAAAAGGGGATTTTTCATATTCACACGAACAACTTATACGCGAATGCTCACAATTTCCTTATAAATGTATGGATTTGGATGATTATTTCGCTTATAGTGTTTTGAAAATTGTTGGTTAAGTAAAAAATTAATTTTTTTTTCAGCATAATTTTTTTTATATTGCAACATTTTTGTAATTTTTTTTAAAGATATGTGATGTATGAAGAACAATATATAAACATGGCAATACGCTCGTTTTTCTCAAGAGCTTTTGAATTTTTTTAGGGAATACTCTGTTTTTTGAGTACACTACCCAACAAAAAAAATATGCTCTACATTCGATATTATTAAGATATGTAGAATTTGCTGCTGCAAATATTAAAGTAGAACAGTTTTCGACATATTTTTTGAGCTACTAATCTGTCAATCTCTCCGCCATTACTACCTCGACTTTTTGTTTAGTTGTTAAGTGTTAAAAGGAATCCGAAAAAGGCATATGTGATTGCCATTGAATAAAATTGCAATTGCTTACATAAAATTTTATAATTTATATAGAAGTTTTCAATAATATAAGATAATAAAAAAACAGAGTATTCCTTAAAAAATTTCAAAAGATCATATCTCGAGAAAAACGAATTTTAGCATATTTCCATGGCTATATATTGTTGTTCATACATTAGAAAAAATTACAACAAACAAATTTTGCAATATAAAAAAATAATGCTGAAATAAAAAAAAAATTATTTTGTTCTTAAACAACAATTTTTAATGGGTTCGATAGACTGATCGATTGCCTACAAGTTTAAAAACATCACCCAAATCCATACATTTTTAAGAAAAATATGAGCATTCGCGTAAAAGTCGTTCGTGAGAATATGAGAAATCCCCATTTACCCACTCCGGAGAAAAGTTTATTTCTCGGAAGTTTTGTCGAAAAATAAAAATTCGATATAAATTGCATAATAACATATTTTGTGTGTTTGGGACCGATTTAGCAAGTTTTCAACAGCAACCTTTCTTATTCCAAAAAAAGAAACTTTCCCAATTTCATTGCAAACTTTTGCCTTAAACGCATGTTATTGCAAAAACAGGATGGTGGTGGTGAATTTTCGAATGGAGGGTTTAGAGTTGGAACAATTTGTCTGAGACTTATAATAGTTTTTATTCTATTGAGGCCACCGCTTTTTTCGGTAGATGTACCAATTTCTCGCAGTGCAGTTCTTTTTTGTAACTCTTCAGCCGACAAATACTTTAACACTAAATACAACCACCTTCAGATACTTACGGTTCACATCCTCTCTATCGCGCGTCATGTCACCTAAGCACCACCCAAGCAATAATAAAAATTAACGCAGAAGAAGAAAAAAATTTTGTTTTAGAAAAATTGCATTTGTTTTTGATTTGCGGTAGTTAGTTCGAAAAGAAAGGTAAATTTTCAAATATTTGTGTATGCTTGTGTAGTATAAAAAAAAAAACAAAGTGTGTCTTTTCTAGTGAGACAAGTAGTAAGTATGTAGAGAAAGATTATGTATGCATGTAATTAATAGAGTTTGTGAGATTGAAGCTACTTAAAAAGTACTAAATATTTAGTACTATTTTAGGAAATATAAATTTTATTAATTTTTTACTTCCAATAGAAATGTGCTAGTATTTAGTATTTATCTTATAAGTGTTCACACTGGTGTTATGTTGTTTACAAAGTTATTCAGAAAAGGTTTTAGAGCATTAGACTCTTTTCTGCTTAAACATTTAGTTTATGAACTGTCAAATTTTTTTTAATTTTTGGTTCACACTAGTTGTCTAAAGAGTAAAGGGTGCTAATGAAGCAGATATACAGAATTATTACCGTTACAGAGAGAGAGAGAGAGAGATAGAAGTAAGTAATGAGATGACATATAATCATGTTATACATAACAAAAAAACGTTTATAACAAAAAGAAAATGAGATTACTAAAATCAACTATTTTACATTAACTATATCAGTACATATGCACACAATTTTTTTTTTGATATATAAAACTATATATGTACGAATACGAGTTAATAATAATATATAAGGTAAAGAAAATAATTATGAAAAAAACTTAAATAACAAGCACTTAGAGGTTTTGTTTTCAGTTTAGTAAAAAATAGTTAAGTTGGCATATGTTAATTAGTTTCTAAATGTACGAGTACAAACAGATATTGAAGACATTTAGTACTAGTTAAAGGTAATTTTAGTTATACAATTACAAGTAAATATTATATAAATATTTTTTCAAAACTCAAAAAACATCGAAATACCGATTGTAATTGATTTATTTCAATTTGTATTGAAAAAATTGATATACAAACACGATTGATTAAGATTTTACATTTGTTATACAAGTACAAATAAGTGTTTAACGATTTGTTTGAAGGGAAAAGTGTGAACAAACAATTACAATTCACAATATTTAACACAGTTAGGTGAACAGTGAATGGGTTATAAACGTTTGACTAACGGTGTTATCGATAGTGATTTTTTTGTACTGAAGTTACATTTTGAAGAATTTTATAGATATATTACTGTTTCATATTTTGCAAACGTTAGATAATATAAACATGAGGACTGTGCTCTTAAAACGTCATTCATTGATTTAATTAAAAAAATGTTTGCTACACAATTACTCGTCTAAATCTTGTTTTCGATTAATTAAGAAGGAAACTTATTCGATAGTCTTTGTTTAGATTAAACAAAAAAAATATTATTTGAAAAGATTTTAGTTAGTTAAATTAATCTCAAAAAGTAAGCTTCAATTTGAGAAAACTTCGATGAATCAAGTAAGGACTTAATTAAACAGTTTATAGTTCAATTAACACTATTAATCGAATAACGGCACATCCCTAATAAGCATATAACTTATACCAAATGAAAATATGTATGTAAAATAACCTAAAAAACTGTTGGTGTTATTTTAAAGCATGACGAAACAAGAAGGCAGAGGTATAAAATATTGGTAAGATTATTTTATTTTTATTTTTATATGTCAAAAGAGAAAAAAGTTCCTATGCTGGATATAGGCTTTCGAAAATATTTTTAAATTTTAACCATTGTATGCAAGAATGGTTGAGTTAAAGGAACTGTGGAATCTGAGTATTAAAAGCCCAATAAATTGAGAATAAAAATGATTCGGATAAAAAAATAACTTATTACACGGCTAAAAATTTAAACCTAAATATAAAACTTTTTCGGGCACATATGTATATGTCCAAACCAAATTTGGTTTAGAATTTAAATTATGCCAGTTTTCGAGAAAATGAGCTTGAATAAAAGAGTTAAATTTTAAACCAGAAATGTCTTAACAATTAAAAAACTTTGTATCAGTTTCCTGGACTCGAACGGACGCTATCCGCATCAGAGTCATCTGCTCTAGCCACTGAGCTACGGCGTATACAAAATTGTAATGAGAAAAATTCAATCACTTGAAAAAACCTTCAGAAATAAATGCAAACAAATTTAAACACTAAAAAGTTGTTTTTTTTTTCATTTTAGTTTTAAATATAAACCGCGAGAAATTGAAAATTTTTGTCGGTTATTTAACGGTTTGGAATTTATTACAAAAGCGTTTAAAAAATTGCTTAAACCGACGAATGTTTTAAAATTTAAGCTCAAATATTGAACCGTGTACTTGGGAATGATTGATTACTCAAAGCGTTACTTAGGCTTGTAGTGAAGAGTCGACTAAGGATTTGCTTTCAGTCTTCCCGCCGGGGTTCTCAAGTAAATTCAAAGCTTTTATTATAAACCATTTTTAGTCCTTTCATTCTTACATATTCGATTTCCACAAATTCGATTCATCAATTTATGGCGAGCGATCTTAAATGACTAAATTTAACACGCCTTGTCAGCGACATGCATTAGTCATAACCACGCAAGTCGTTCTTTATTCATTATACAAAATATTGGAAGGTGAAAAAACATAGAGTAAGGTCGATGTTAAGTTACAAACATCCAGTGTTTTAATATATCGAATTCAAGGATGATCACCCGAATCTACAAAAAAGAAAGGAAATCTCATAAACTGTGTCAATTAGTGCGAAATTAGTGTTCGTTATTATTTTATTCGCCCTTAGACTATGTTTAGACTGGCGTAATGTGTATCTTAGTCGTATTTTAATAAAATTACTTAATTTGAAGCAGATTAAGACAAATTCCCTAAGCTTTTGCGTGTAGTTCAACGCGATTTTTAAAACTTATAATTTATAATTTGTTGTATTAAAATTTGATTGGCTAAAAAAATATAGGTCGTACTTTTCTGAATAAAACTAGAAAACGTCGAAAACTATAAATTCGATTAGAGGGGAGCTAGCGAGTAATACTCTTAAATTAGAGTTTCATGAGAAAAAATATTGAAATTCAAATAATAGTGAATAAATGATAAAAAGATGTTAATTCATAGTGTACTACGAGTATAGTTATAAAACGCAATCTATGCCAACTGACGCAGAAATCACGCAAGTCTGAACATAGCATTAGGCAAAAATTGAATCGAAACCCTATACTTCGGTGAAGAAAGTCTACTTCTTCTTGTGATAGTGGTTTGTGATTCATAACACCGCGTTACACACATTCTGTCCTATGAACCACATATACTTTTTCGGAAAGGGGAGAAAAAATAAAAATACAAGTGTATCGGCGATTCTCATGTACACGTCAGACTTTTTTTTTATGTATAATTATACACGTGTATTTTTATTTTTTCTCCCCTTTCCGAAAAAGTATATTTGGTTCATAGGACAGAACTAAAGCTCGTTTTTGTAACGCAGTGTAATGAGTGTATGCTGACTTTGACAATAGCTACTCGAGATTACGAGACAAAGGTTTTGTGTAGAGCTGAGGCACCCTTCGTATTCAACTTAGCGACCAGGAACTACTTACTAAGTACTTGAAATGGAGCTATTGGTGGGGTACATATCTATGAGTTTTACTGTTATTTTTATTATAAATTTAAGCAGTTTCGTTTTAAAAGAAAAATAATAATAATTTTTTATAGATGATTGTGGGTGTTTTTCCTATGTGTTTGACAAAACAAAATTGTAGCAATTATTTATTTCTTTTACTGTATTATCTTTATTCAAACATACAGCTGTGTTCAATATATGAGTAGTGAAATTAAAATGGATATCGTTCAACGAAATAAGAAGAAGCTGTGATTTCAATAACTTTTATTTAAAATATAGCGAATTCCATAAAAAAACCACATAAAAAGAAATTTCAAAGTTTACACAAAGTTCATTAAAGTAAATTAACCTTTGAAAAATGACCATGAAAATCTTTAATTTTTTTGGCAGAATTTCTAGAAAATTGTTGAGTAAGCAGTTTTGTAGACCAATCAATTTTAGTATAGCATTGTGCAAGTTATAACTGGCTCAAGAATTTCCCTGAATTTTTTTCGTCAAGAGGGTTGAGTGATTTCTTCACTACAATGCATGAAGAAAAATTAATTTTGTATAGAAAAAAGTACCCAACATCCTGGCCAAATAAAATTTTAAAAAATAATTCCTAAAAATATTGAAACTTTGATGTAAATTTTAAAAAGTTTAATTAACTTTTCTGAACTTTGTGTGAACTTTGAAATTTCTTTTTATGTGGTTTTTTTATGGAATTTGCTATATTTTAAATGAAAATCATTCAAAAAACAGCTTCCTCCTATTATTCGAACAATATTCATTTTAATTTCACTACTATTATATTGAACACAACTGTATGTACACAAGAATTTTTATATACACCGTGAAATAAAACGTTGAAAATTACCTAATAACTTTCTTTCTTTTTAAACAAGGGTAGCGAGTTTTTATGAAAGTAAGATAATAAATTGAAGAAAACGAGTTGATTTATGGTTTCCTTTCAATCGAAATTGTCAAGCATGAATATGTGTATATGTGTTGTGTGTAGTATATTGTATAATTATTTTATTACCAGTTACTGATCCGCGCACATGCACCCGCTTGGGCAGCTCTGGCGGCGTAAATGTGGGTGCTGGATGGAAATCATCTGTAAGATAGTCACGCATCAGCAAAACTCGACAGAAAAAAATATAAATTTTTGTTGGTTTTTTCTAAAAAAATATTTTTTTTTTTAATTTTATGTTTTTTCTAAATTATGTCTTGTTGGTATTTGTGGTAATAATCTCAATGGATGAGCAAATAAATTAAAGCACGAGCGTACTTTTTTAAGTAACTACATGTTGGCGTGTTTAATTTTTTGTTTAAAAAATATTTATAAATAAAAAAAATTTTTTTTTGTATGCATGTATTTTTCATATAAAAATTTAAATAATAAATAAAATGTTTAATTTTTAGTAAAGTTGCTTGTTTAGAGTTTGAGGGTATCATAAAAGGGGATACATTTAAATAAAATAGGAAAACTAGAGATTTAAACTTAGAATTAATAATAGGGTTTCGATGGCACTTAAAAAAAATTTAAAAATATTAAAATAACTTTTAGATCAGAGAAACAGATATTGACAGAAAGAGTTATGTGTCTCAAAGGTCAAATGGTTAGTTGATCCGAAGAGTTCAAGTATTCGGGGCGGACTGCAATAGGGGAGTCAACTCTTTCTAAACTTCATTCGAACAAGATATCCCTTCAATGGCACGAGAAGTAGGGTGGTATTTAGCAAACTCCTTCAGACGGATCAGTTTAAACTATTTTGTGCTTATGACATTGGAAAATATTACCAACTAAGCGTGCCTCAGCATACCAATCAGGTTCATGGCTACAACCTTGTATAAGCTGGGAACTGCGATCCCCATTAAGTTGGAATGAAAAGAGCCATATTGAGATTTTCGAAGTGAAAATACATATCACTACAGCTTAAATCTATCACTGCAGAGTAGAGTAGTACAGAAGCCAACCTCTAGATCTATATACTTACTTCGCACGAGAATTGCTGGAACTTGGACAGAGAGCAGTGCAGTACAGGACAACAATACCAAACGGTGGAGTCAGAGTGGGAAGCCAGTATAAGGTATTCGGACTTTTGCTGTCGCACTTAGTAGTATATGAGCTTCTGTCCGCAACTGGAATGTGCTGAAAAGGTTAAGCAGATGACATTGTCATCTTTGCGCTTCTTAAATGTGAAAACATCTTTTCCAGAAATGGCCAAATATTATAATTCTAAATATTTGGCCTCGCGCCGTTACACTTTTCCAAAGCGCAGTCGACCAAACGAAGCCTACTTAATTTTTCAAAATAGGGCCCTGCCAGAAGAAAAGTCCTGTCATCCCGTAACATGGATATCAAGTTGAATATACTGAAAGAAAATATACTAACTTTTTAATTATGATAAAAACCCACAGAGTAGTGAGCTTAAACCTCTCCCACATAATCACTTGGGGTAGTTAGAGCCACCTGTCCTAAGCGTTCTAGTATTTATTCCAGCAAAACTTAGGCAGTAAAGGGGTAAGCTTTTCTTGAAAGTTTCCAAGTTTTTAACTTTATATCTTGACACCAGCATGGATTGATTTATTTCACTGCCGTTGCGGATCTCTTTCAAGGTATTTCGACTAAGAGACTCCAACATGATAGCTCAAAACTGGTATGTGGTGTATGCATGAAGCATATGCAGGCCAGAAGTTCCGGAAAACAAAAGCTCGATATGAAATCGGATATTATGAGGAAGAATCTAACTAAGTAGAACAATTCAATGTTCACTCAATGCTCGCTCTGAAGGGATTTGACATCTCACTGGCTAGTTGCTGAAGATAAAGTTACCACAGCGTATTGAACTCATATCCAGCTAAGTTCTGTAATTTCGGCAACGTCCGCTAAGAATTCGGGGAGTTATTTCCCAGTGACCCATAAACAGTGAATGCGAGCAGAGAGTGGATTGGATTCGCACCTTTTGACGTTCATATAAGAAATCAAAACGCTTAAAAATATTTGTAGGCAATGCCACTACTTGTTCTCACACTATTAAACAGTTCGCGTGGCAAAGTGGAGAGTGTGCCCAACACTGTTTCCAACGTTAAACGGCTTATTTTTATATTCAATCTTTACAGCTTTTCCACTTTGTTGGACATTTTTTTCACCTAATTAAACAGATTGGAAAAATTAAGCGAATCAAACAAACTCAAAGTTAATTGGGTTCAAAACATTTAAAACTAATTTTAACTTAATAATTACTTAAAAAGAGTGCTACTATAAACAAGGTTATAAAAAAGAGAAAAGAGGGAAAATTAGCTGGGATATTTATAAAAGTGTTTTTTTTTTTTTTAGAAAGTATTTTACAATTTTTAACAATAGTACGTTTATTCAATACAAATATTTATAAATATAACATGCTAAGCTAGTTTTCATATCACTGCATTTATGACATAAAGAAATAAAGCGTGAATGAAAAGGAAGGACATACAGAGATAAGCAATTACAATGAAAGCATTTACATTTAATTTGAAAGTGATTGTGAAAGAGGTAGCAAACTAACAATTATTTAATGCAATAAGGGTAATGGATAGAAGTAATTACAAAAAAAGTATACATATATGCTTATTGTATACATTCCACAAAAGCTTAGCAAGCAGCTACTCGTAGCATTCTGAGGATGCGTGTGGGTGGTCCAACAAACTCTAGCGACGACATATAAACGGCGACTTAACTCAAAATATCAATTTTTTTAAATCGCTAAATGTGTATGTATAAGTAATGCATGCATATACGGAAAGCAGTACATAATAGAATAGAGTTTTTTTAAATGTTCCATTTGAAGCTTTGCAAAAGTGTTTAAGTATGGGTATACTTGTTCCTAACAACTGACAAAGCAATGATTTAAATAACGTAAATGCAACTACCTAATTGTTCTACGATAATACATTAATATATAATTTTTATGCTATACATACTTACAATAATGTATCTACTTATTTTCCTAATATTGTATATAAAAAAAAATATTTATTTATTGGGCGCATATGACGAGTTCAGAACAAAAAAAAAGTTTTTTGAAATCATCTACAGCATCAGTATAAAAAGAACTCCTTGGGTTGCAAATGATCCGCTAATTCTTGCGCTTTTGTTTATAAACCGGGCAGAACAAACTTATGCTTCAATCTAAAGACATGCGCTCGTGCGATCATACGTGTCATGTAAGCCATTTACCAATACTTCGTTTTTCTCTTCACTTTGTCATAGTCGGGAGGTGAAACATACTTTCAAATGTCAGGGAAATATGGTTGACCATCTCGCTTGACAATGATGTTAGGTGTTCGCACCATTACTTAAGTACGCTTCGTATGTCCACCTGCTTGTGTGGCAAAGTACTATTTCTACTACTAGGCAGCATCTTAAACGCCTTGCATTCATTCCTTTATTTTTTCTAACTAGGAGTCTCTCTTATCTCTCACACATAGACATTTCTCATCATCCGCAAGTTCGATGGAACCTTGAACTGTGGCCACAGCGGGATATACTTCCGTTGCTTGGTTACATACTTAGGTCGAATATTGATCTCAGAGAGTAGGACAGTAGCCAGCGCAATAGAGAATTCACCAGAGTGAAAACTGTATGTCACAACACCGAAAACGGTTTGTCTCAAAGCCAAAATTTACCGGGAATGACTGCAAATCGTTCTAAAATAAATTAACTCATCAATTGTCTTCAGTGAATCCCGACATGAACAATTTGTGTTAGGAAATTTTTATCTCGCCAAAGTAGCTGAAATTTGCGGTGATGTTGGCATTTTTATCTACGAGCGCTTTATTCAGTTGGACAGCATTACATTGTCATCAAAGTGTCGGGATATTCCACGTAGATGTCCCATAATTCTTGGTACTTAAAATGTTTGCCAAAGTTGTTTTTGAAAAAAATGTCATGCGCTATTGGGGAACTCTCTCTGTGAGCCTTTGAACATTTGAAGAGGACAAGTTAGGTATGATATAAGAACGCGACTTTGATTTTAAAGGTCAAATTACATTTATCGGCCATTCCATATTCTATTCAAAGTTTAAAGTGGCCTTTAAAATAAAATGGTTGATGAAAAATTGGCTCTAGTTCTTAGAAAAATATTAATTTGTTCTACAAAAAATTTCCATACTTGAAACAATGAAACCAGTCAAACTTTCAAGCAAAGTTTTAGCTTATTTATCGATTATTCATCACACAACATGTAAAAATACTTAGAATTTATTAAATAAAATACTGTATGTTTTTATTATTATTTGATCGTTTTATCATGGCGGAACGATTATTTCAAAGCGAAAATCACTAAGCTATTTTGACTAGCAATTCGAAAATTGAGCAATATGCAATGCTAAACATTATACACAGTAAGCGGTTTATTTAACAATCCTAAAACTTGTAGAGTTAAAAGAAAAAATTTTAAGTAACAACAATTAAATACAGAGCTGGGCGATAAGGATTACGATTACAGTAATGAAAATTTCAATGTTTCTTCAACTACACTTCTTTAAAAAATCATTACAGTAGTCATAATCGGTCGAAACATTATGATGATTACATTTTTTGTAATTGAAAGAAGTCAAAATTACGATCACTGCGGTTATTATAGCAGTAATGTTAAAAAAAATTTCAAATTCGGATTAAATTTATCTCTTCTTAAATTACGATTACTGTAATTATAATTGTCGAGGCACAATAAGAATTATAATCCTAATTTTAATAAACAGCTTTCGTACTTGAAATTGCGATTATTGTAATTATAAATTTGCAATTACAGTAATCTTGAAAAAAAAAGGTTAAAATACTATTACGATTGCAAGATGGACACGATTACAGTAATCTAAACTTATCTTTTCTTGAAAATTAATACAGCAGCCATAATTTTAATAAACCTGACATTTTGTTTACTGTAACTATTATAATTAGCAATTAAAGCTGAGTGGGCAATTGAAAAGTAAAGTCCTCTCTCGACGAACGAAAATAACACTCTACAAGTCACTCATCGCACCCGTCCTGCTATATGATGCAGAAGCGTGGACACTAACAACATCTGATGAGGCGGCTCTGGGAGTATTCGAGAGAAAGGTTCTTCGAAAGATTTGTGGACCTCTACGCGTTGGCGACGGCGAGTACCGAAGAAGATTTAATGATGAGCTGTATGAACTTTACGCAGGCGCCGACATAGTTCAGCGAATTAAAACACAGTGGCTTCGCTGGATAGGCCACGTAGTGCGAATGAGCGAAGATGCTCCAGCCCAGAAGGTATTCTTATCGGCACCCGCCGGTGGAAGCGGAGGAAGAGGGAGACCACCACTCCGATGGAAGGACCAAGTGGAGACCGATTTGCGATCCCGCGGTGTTTCCGATTGGCACCAGTTGGCGCAACGAAGAAACGACTGGCGAGCTATGTTGGACGGTCAAAATCGCCCAGGCGGTTAGATGACCATTTAAAGAAGAAGAATTAAAGCTATTGTAATTAAGAAAAAAAATAAATTACGTTTAAACCTATTAACAAGAATCATGATTCGAAGATGACAGCGATAAGACTACGACTACTATAATCCTTATTTGAATTACAATTACAGTAATTATAATCGCTGAAAAGTTAAAATTACAATTACTGTGCCTATATTAGCATTATAGTAATCGTAAGCTAAAATATCTGAAATAGCGATCAAAGCTATCGTAATATGTTAATTTCGATTACACACAATAAGGACTACAATTTCAAGATGACTTCGGCTACAGGATTACTGTAACTTTTATAATTACAATTGAAGTAGTTATAATTTAAAAAATTGATTGCACACAGTAAGGATTACGTCTAAAATATGATAACAATTACAGTAACTGAAATCGTTCGAGTCATTATTATGATTACAGAAACCATAATTTTATGTTTTCTGAAACTTTTTTATAAATTAAAAATCAAAATTATTCGTACTGTGAGTATGATGAAAAGTTAAAATTACGATTACAGTTAAAAAACTTAAAACAGCGATTGCTGTACCCCGTAGTAGAGTTGTGTAGTTCGTGACGGACTAGTTAAATTAAACAAATCAGTTCACTGAACCAACGAACTACTTCGTTCAACCTCGTTCAGTAAATGTCCTGTGGCAACAAGCAATAACAACCAAGGACGAGCTAAAATTGCTCTAGCAACCAAACTCAATATTGGGTTAGAAAAACATCTTATGTGATTCATAAAATTTACATTGGCCACAGTTATTTTTGCTTACCGAGCGACGAATTCCTACCCGAGTTGCGTACCATCAAATGTGTCCACGCTTTTTCTTTTGTTTCCTGAGTTCCTTACCCTTGACAGTTCTTCTTATTATTTGATGCTCGATGCATTAATTGCTCTTAGATTGAACGGTTGAACGCCTGAATGAAGTGAGCGACCTAGTTCACTTTTGAAAAAAGAACTAGTTCGTTCGATCATTCATTTGAACGAAATCGTCCAACTCTACCCCGTAGCTAAAATCGATACTTATATAAATATCGTCCAGCTCTGATTACTTATATGTAAATTTACACTCAGGTTAAAATTATGTGCATGTATCAACAAAGTTTTTCGATTCAAAAATGTATTCGATTTATAAAATCCAAGACTAAAATTTAAGTTATATTTTATAAGTTTTTAATTACAAATCGTATGCCATATACACATATGCGTTCAAACTGCATATACACTAAACTCACTCGCTAAACGAGTTTAAAAAGCTAAAGCATTTTCGAACCGGCTGTTTATTTTGTATGTATTATGTATCGAGCTCTTACCGCGAAAAAGACGCAAGCGATATAATATTCGATTTTGTGCTCTTTGCAAAAATCGATAGAAATTTCGAAAAGTCAGAAAGTTTCGTTACAACGAATTGTATGCATTGGACATTTTTTAATAACAAAATCACTTAACAATTATCGTTTTATCACTTGAGAGATTTTTCCGCTTAAGCCTCGTTATCATACGTACGTATACCTAGTACAATAAACAAGTATTCAGTGGTTTCTCAGAGTTTCCAAGTTGAATTGCGGTTTCACAAAAACTATGTGCTCTATGTTGTATATATAAAGTATTGTATTCATGTAGTATTCATGTACGATTATATTTTCACTTACTTGAGTAGAGCGAAAACTCATCATCTTCAAGCCATTTCGTTTAAAATTGTTGTATTTGTTTTGTTGTTGTTTTATTTATTTATTTATTACAGCATAATACACATACATATACATACATAGATTAATAAGATTAATAAACATATTTTACGTATGAATTAATATATAACGTCGTATACAAAAAATAATAGAGCAATTCATTCGAACTCACAAAAATTCCACTTAAAGTAGTTTTTGGATTTTGCGAGACTTACGAGGCATTTGTGAGTTTACATGAATTGCCTTATTTTTGAAAAAATTGGTAAATTGTGAAATACAAAAGTAAAATTTAACTGATATGTCGTAAGTAAATCGTAAAAAATAAATTAAACAAAGAAAATGGTTTATTATGGTAAAATTTGTGAAGTTGACACTATGATTCTTGTTCTTGTTTCTGTTCAAAGTAATAACATGGATTAAAATGTTTGTTTAGCAGCCGCTCGAAAGAACTATATGTGAAGAACTTACCTACCCCTACAATATCCAGACAAAGCCAGATACCGATTAAAGATAATAAAGACACGACTAAAACCCAACTATTACTGTGGCGAAGATATCAAATATCGACCATCCTTAATACAGCTGCCGTTACAACAACAACGAATACAAAACCACAAAAGAGATCGCGCGAGCTAAAGGCACACATGTATGCAGGGGGAAAGGCGGCAGTAATAGGGTATGTGATATAAAGACGGAATAACGATTACAAGACTCGTTAAACCTAATGACCCGTATTCATAGTCGTTGCTTAACACGCGTTTTAATTAAAATCTTTACTTAACTTAAAAAGACATTTAAAATGTTGGTCAATAATAGTGATATTAAACAAAGATTTTAGCTAAAATGAAATGTAACAGGTAGAGCTCTTGATAATCGACTAATCGAATAGTCGATTAATCGATTTAAGTAGTTGTTTGAAAAAGTAATCGATTATCACTAGTCGACTAATCGACTAGTTGTGTTTTTACTGGCAATGTATGCTCTATTCGTATGGAACTGCTTTCCATCACCTTCATAAACATGCGTTGCAACTATAGAAAATGTTGAATTTTTTATCTTTATTTTAAAAGTTGTATTTATCAATCGGCAGTATTCGATTAGCCGATTAGTCGAAATCGAAAATTTGCTATTCGATTATCAAACAGCTCAATAGTTGTTATTTGCCTATTCGACTAATCGATTAGTCGGATAATCGATTGTAAACAAGAGACCTAGTAACAGGGTCCCCTTATGAAAAAAATATTTAATTGGTTGGTGGTATGAAGAATTTTTTTAAGTTTTGCAAGGTCACCCTGTGCCAACTATTTTATTCACAAACCATAGTATACTATTGTATGGTATGGAATATGTCTTGGAATAATCAATTTCACAAACACAACCATAGACACATACTGTGATTTTAAATTGTTAAGACAGACATGAAATTATGTTTATTTTACAATCATGTTAAGCTAGATAAAACTCTATTTTAGTTTGACTATGACTACGGGCCAATGAATTTAACTCCCCCTGCCGTGAATTTAAAGCGAAGTTACACTAACACAGTTTTAGAGCGTTTTTCAGTTAACCTTCCAAGGATCGAACTCGAGCGTAAATAATAAGGGAGTAATTAAACTCGTCACACATTTATGCCTTGTCGGTATTTAAAATTGTCGGGACTTAGCCAATTCTGGATATAACGTTATCTACACATATATTGTCTGTGTACCGTGTTCCTGAAATCAATGTCAAACGATCTAATCGACAGAGATTTAATATTACGACTAGTGGTAACTATGAAACAGTTTGTAAATATTTAAAATTATTTTAGCGAATATGGAAGCGGCGTGGTTTTTAGGCTGATCGGTAAAGAGTTCCTAGCAGGCTTTTTAATTTTTTACTGAAGCGAAATGTGAAATCTAAATCCTCATACTGCAAATAGTTGAAAAACTACATAAGAAAAACCTGATTTTCTTTTCTTTTCAATAAAATATCGGGCCTAGGCTTATAAATGTTTACTAAATTCTCACTGTCGCCTTGAAGCCAATTCCTAAGCGCGAGATCTTTGGTATTAAAAATAAAATTGTTTCAAATCCTCGTTATCCTGCTCACGTAGAGAAGCATAGTACAGACTAAGAAGTTGCATTGGCAGATCAGTTTGAAGAAAAAAAAAAGGGCCGAAAAAAAAATTATAGAATGTCTCACTTCTGGGCACCCTACGGGTAGGATTTTCACATTTGCCGTTATCTCTTTAAATAATTTAAGCACAATCAAGAACTATTATACAGGAATATTTGTGTATTTAGAAAGTTTTTTTTATATTGACTTCTTGAACTTAAGAACGGCATAGTTAACCCTTTAACTGTTTATGTCGAGTATACTTGCCGTGAAGATAAAAAAAATCGCATACCTACGTATTATTTTAAACGAATCAACTGTAATTTCTTTCCCGAAAAAAGGGCAAATAAAGATCTTTTAAAAAATATACATTTTAGAATATTTGACTTAGATTTCTTGAAATTCAGTTGGTTTTTATTGCTTCTGTTTTCATTCCTATAATGCCTTTATTTTATCTTTATGTGATATTTTTTTATCAATGAAATAAATTTTTGTCTACAATACAATACGCATCATTTTTAATCATAATTGCCTACTTTTATAGGCAGAAACATTTTACTCTGTTTATGTCGAGCATACTCGTCTTCGCTGGAAAATAATTAAGCAGGACGAAAAAGTTTCTCGAAACAAAATTAAACAGTTAAAGGGTTAAGACATGATAAAAAATAGGGAAAAGTTACCAGATTTAGCGAACTTAGCTTGACAAGTATTTCATAGAGAGGAATGTATGGCAAATTTTTGTGTTTTTAAACGCTCTGCTGATCATACATGACCTACTGTTCCTACCTTCAAGAAATCGATTCAGATAGCAACTTTTTGAGCTAGCGACCTTAACATTGAGTTGCGATCCATGTTTTTTTTTTTTGTCCTCTGTTTTCAGTAAGTTTCTGTTACCTATTTTTTGAGTACTACGTCACGATATGTATTGCTTCGAATGAGTTCAGTCGTTCAGCAAACTTAGTGATTAGATGAAATAATGAGAAGGATAAAGTTCATAGTTATGATAGCTCTGACACAACTTTTGAAAGAAAAATAAAGGCGGCTGTCAGATACTCGTAGCAAAACTAATAAGAAGAAATTTGTTTAAGTTTTTTGTTATTTAGTGAAACTAATAGCCAGAATAGCATACAAAATTGACAGACCATGTAAAATAATGCCTTTCGTGTTTGACAGTTTGATGAATATGACAACGAGTACATATATTTGATGTACATATCACACACCAGGTCTAAGCAGGACTTTGTCAAAAACCTTGATTTTTGAACTTGGCGCTCAAACGATCTGCATACACGATGCAATAATAGCTCCATTAATGACTGACATAAGATTTGATAAAAACTGAAAAACATTTAGATCTGGGTATGCGATATGTAAGTCAGGTATGTTGATATATATTTATGACAAACTTGGTAGATTACTAAGTGAACAGACACTGATGCAATGAGAAGTACTACATACATGTAATGGGCATGATGAATAGAGTAGTAGATTAACAGGCAGCTATGTATGCTTGTGTGAGTGTGTATAGATATTTGGTTTATATGTTCTTTAAATTTAGTTAAATAAAGATAAGCGCAGTTTATAAAGTTGCATAATTTTATTAAAATCGTTTACAAAAATTTTAAAATAAATTTTAAGTAATTTTTCTTTTCATTTTACTATTCATTAATTTTTAACAATTAACACTCACACACACATAAACACATATTAATGTTACAACAATTGAACACACATAAAAATGTTTGAAGTACGAAGGGAGACGGCAAAGAAAAGTAGAAGTTTGGAATTTAAACGATTCACAAATGCTTGAAGGTATGTGTGTATGTTACTTAGATATGATTTAGAAAATGTTTGTTGGGGTTAAGGACAACGCACACATTTAAAGCGGAAACATTGCTGTGAAAAGTGGCCTACGTGGCGTTCGAAATTATGTCTGTAAGCAACATTGAAGTTTAGCTGCAATCTCAAAATTTTAAATTTTTTCTCATTCAAGTTGTGTGTACTACATTTGCAGTTTACAGTTACAAGAACAACTGTAAAAACTTACGCTAAGAACAACAGCAAGAAATTTAAATAATAATAAATTTAACGTCAATTAATGTGAACTCTGCTTTGTTTGTTATGTTTCGCTTTTGTTAAAGTTCGTAAATAAAATATCTATGTAGTGATAATTTTTTTTTGCATAATTGTATTTGTTTTTGTGTTTGCACTACCCGGCAATAAAACGTAAAACCAGTGAAAAAATAAAACTACACCTTTTTCAGATTGAAATCAGAAAACTCCCATTGTATTTCAGAAGATCTTATTTGAGTTTCGGAATAGGTAATTGGATTTCAGAATTTGATATTCTTAAATCCAATTTTAGTTTTCTGAAATCCAATTACCTATTCTAAAATCCCATTAACATGTTCCGAAATCCAGATAACTATTCTTAAATCAAATGACAAATTCTGAAATCCAATTACCTATACTAAAATTAAATTGACGTTTTCGGATTTGAATATGAAAAAAGTGTAGTTTACAACTAGAATTTCCGGAATGACATCAAACTAGTCCGAAAAGGAACAATGAAAGAAAAGTAGAAAGTACAGACTGAGCAAAATTCCAAGGAGTTTTTTATTTTAATTTCTTTGTTTACGGCAACAAAGCGCCAACACATCATTACTACAGCATTTTTAGCCACCAGTTATGCTGGACGGCGTTTAAATTATTTTTACTTTGGACTAGTTTCAGACTGATATATTTTCTCATATTAAAAATACCAGTTAAATATATATAAAAAGAGCCATTTGGCTAACTGGTTGATTTGTGATTCATACGAGTTGTGAGTTAGTCTACAACTGTTTGGTTTGACTGCAGGGTAGCATGCGCTGTATAGCATATGTATGTGTATGTACGTATGACATAAGACAAGTAATGTTCTTTTTGCAGCCAGAAGTTGCGCGTGGTTGCACAAAATATATTTTTTTTTTTGAGAAAAAAATAAAAATAAACACTGTTTTCTGCAATCACGCGCAAACTGAAGCTGTAAAAAGAACTAGCAAGAAAATATGTATATCTGTAATTGTATTGCAAATGTAATAAGCTTAGTTAATAAATTAAGCTGGAAATTACAGAATATGTCAGAATAGTAATACTAACTAAACAAAACAAAAAATACAAATAAAAAATGAAATAAAAGTTTTAAATGCATATTTAATTTATTTTATACGTACTTGCACGTCCCACCATTTGGACGGCGCGAACGCCCTTCCTGAATGTGGCCACTGCATATTTCGTTCATAGAAATATATTTTTGATTTGATTTGCGTTGAGTTAAAAGGGGAACGTGTGAAAAGGTGATGATAGAATAATGAGAGATTTATGATGCATTTTTTTTTGGTATTTAAATGAAAATTACAGAAAGCCAAAATCAAATGAAGCATACAAAAATGCAAAAAATAAAATAAAAACAGTTAAAGGAAGTGAAGAAAATGTTTAATGAAATGAGGAGCGTACAATAAATTATGATTTCAGTAATTTAAAGAAGAAACCCCAAAATCGAAATATAACAAAAAAAATCAAAATAATAACACACTTCTACAACAAAAGTTATATCTGTATTCAGCTTTAAATTACACATTGCTGAATATCCGGCTTAATAAAACTACTTAGCTTGATTCTTAAATTGATCAGTCGATTTACCTTTGTAAGCAATTTAGGACTTTTTAAAATTGTTCATCGCATTAATTTGTCTTAAATCTATGTGTTTATGGATTGATTTGATTTAAATTGAGAACAACTTCAATGACATTTCTTATACAATTCTTAGGATGTATGGGATATATGTATATGCAGATATAAAAGATTTTTTCAAGAAAACTCATTTGAGGGTTATTCTTTTATTTGAGAAATCAATTGTATGGGACATATATTATGTATACCACCTATCTGCGTGCTTTTATAATAAAGTTGGCACATTTTAGACAGACAAACTGACCATTTTTTTACCATTATATATCGACGGATCAGCCGAGGAACACTCTATTGCAGTACATTACCCAATAGCGCCGCAGCTAAGCGGAAAATGTATTTAATTCACATTAATATAGAGTGTTTAGGAAATGCATTCTAACATAGGAAGTTCTTCTAACGATTCCCTCGATATACAACACCACTTAGTAAACATTTCTGATGAACTTTCTTTTCAAGGAGGTATGATGAAACTCCAAAGCTGTTTGTTTGAAGCATTCAACGACATGTTATAATTTAAAGTTATAATGATCAGTGCTTTTACTATTAATAACATTGTGTTGTAATTGGCTAAATTGAGGTGAAGCTTCCAATATGTTTCGTACTGATAATTTTTTATACCGACTGCTTCACAAGTTCAAGATCACTTAATAATAATAATTCAATTACTATCTGACCCGACAGACTTGTTCCATTCCCACAACAGCCGGTTCTATCGCACCGGAATGACTCGGGTTTTTTCACCCGGCCAAGGGCTGTTATTTCAGTGTAACCCTGTCTAATCTCGGGCAGGGCGAAGCACTGTTAACAACAACAACAACAACAACAGACTTGTTCAGTCCAAAGTTTGCTTCTTCTTCCAAAACAAAACCCAATTAGTTTCTATTGCTCAAACTATACTCTTCCATTCGGTTACCCTCTATGTCACTAGCCTTTTCTTACTAATAAATATTCAAAATATGAATGAAATATATCGACCACAGCGCCACCTGTTAGATATTTCAATACCTAAGAGATATGAAATATTCCTCGGAATAAGTTCAGATTGCACTGAAAACTATAGTATCCTTAAGCTTTCGCTGATGTCTATATTGCACAAAAACTTTTGGGAGCAATATCTCCAAAACAAATATCCC
Organism: Merzomyia westermanni; assembly: GCA_949987695.1. Lineage (NCBI taxonomy): Eukaryota > Metazoa > Arthropoda > Insecta > Diptera > Tephritidae > Merzomyia > Merzomyia westermanni. Next base: position 159,334,453 of record OX465288.1, on the reverse strand, counting down.
TGCCAATTGTTGATATACAAAACAAACTAACCCAAAAAGCACAGTCGAAGTGTCAAAAATGGACATTTTAAAATCAAAATTCGTCATAAAGCAAAATTAATGACGCTTTTGTAATCTTGTAGTAAAATTAATAGAAACAGCTGACGAACAAACCATTGTTCTGATAGCCTAATAGTTTTAGAGTGTGCCAAAATTTCTCCGATGTAGAAGTGTAGCAGCTCCCGAAATGGATCTATAAGAAAAGCTGTGGCGGTTGTCTATCATTTTTTATTCAAATTAATACTTTTAATAATTAATAAGAAATATTAAAAAATTAAAAACAATAATTTTTATAAAAATTATTTTTCTTGACCTTGAGCTCATTTACAATTATGTAAACAAAAATTCAATTGATACAATTGGTTTACAAAGCAAATAATTTTTAATCATAAAAAAATGTTTATTAAATCATTTAATAGAGATTTAATTACAACACAATGTCATTGATAATAATTATGACGTTGGTTCATTCTTTAGCGGATCACTTAAAATATTTTTCAACATTTGGTAAGCAATTTAGAATCACTTATTTTTTTGTTAGAGAATTTTTATACCTTTTTAAAAACCTGAAAATTCCAGGACTTAATATAAGAATATAAACAAGGTGAGCTTGTGTATAACAGCTAAATATGTTTGGGAGTCTACCAAGCAAATGTAGATGTTAAGTCGCACATACATAGACTACGTTTAAAGTTTTCTACAGCCTGAGTGGTGATTAACCAATGAAATTGTTTATCGAAGCCATTTTATAAGCAATATTTAATTTGTGGTACAACATTATTGAAAGTTCAGCAGGTTTGGCTTATTGTAACTGCTCAAAGCGGCCTACGTAGTAATGTTGAAGCTGGATTAACTTAATTACACAATTATTATAATTTGTTTCTTTGGTACTTCAGCCACAGTGTCTTCTATGGAAAACTGCCAATTTTTCTTCTGATAATTTTTTTTTTAACAGGAAATGGATTTGAAAAAATTGGTATTTAGTAATGTAGGTGATATGTACACAGACGTGAAAGATACACATAAGTCTGGGGCTCCTGGGAACTCACAGTTAGCCTGATGTTAATGTTTTGTAGGAATGTTAAACGAAATTGCGGGTAATGCATTAAGTACAAAGCTTATATTTGGCACTAACTGGCATTAACGCTTGTTAACTAACTTTTTTTTTAAATATTTTAAGCATTTACTTTGAGGTAATAATTTCAGCATGTTTTAATTAAAACATTTGCCAATTCAGCGAAAGTATAAGTTCTATTATAGTTGAGTTAAAACATAACAGTTTGATTATTTTTATTGCTTGTTAGCTGTATGGTTATTTGTTTGGGTTATTTTTGTCTAATTTGCATACCCTCTATTTGGTTAAGGACTGAGGTAATGCCTTGATTCACCATTCCGGTCTGCATCATAATCATGCCCACATCTGCAATATGTTTTACAATTTGTTTGTTGTTGCTTGGTTATGCTTCAAATGATTACATTATACATACAATAAACATACATATAAAATCAATGAATCTGTGAATTTCAAATGTATTTAAATAATGCACTAAACTACTTGTGATAAAATATACAGAAATCAGCGTTGCCGTTTTTAATGACACATTAAAAAGTTAATTATTCCGATGTCATAAGTTACAGTTACATGACAGCGAAATGACTCGGGTTTATCCCAAAAAATTTTGTTTTGTTAGAGTCGCATTCTGGGAGGCGTCTGAAAGTATTTTTGCTACTAGTCAGCACAACTGAATTGGAGATTCCGGGATTCACAACTTCAACGAATGGCACCGAAAAAAGAAATGTTAAGGAAAAGAGCAGGGGAAAGGAAAAGAGTTAAAGAGAGGAAGAAATTGAAAAATATGAACAAAGAATATACAACATATGTGGAGCGGCGGGAGGAAAATTTTTCAAATTAAAAGAGCTAATTTTGGAGAGCGGGTGGGAAGGATGGCAAGAAGAAAAAGTAAGGATGATGAGCAATGAGGAGCAGAAAGGGGGACTTTTCCGAATGCGCTAACCCGCCACGTATATAATTAAAAACAAATTGTTGGAGCTTTCTTTGACTGCGCCGATGGCCTTTTAATGTATTTTTGAGAAGTAAATCGCTCAGAAACGTAAATCCTCATATCACAACAATCAGTTATTTAAAGGTCACCCGTTTTGGTGCTACCTAGAGGGGATATGTTCTGTAATTTTCGTTAATTTCATTAAAGTAATCATTTTACGGAGAGTTATGACATAAAATCTTAATATCCCGAGTAGAAAATTTAATAAATTTCGCCTAGATCCTGCCAGATTTACCCTTTAAAAATCATGGGCCTACCCAGGAAAGCATATGTAGGCTCTAGCCAGCTTGTTAATGATTTTTTAGACAGGGACTGGGTTTTCATGTCTATCTAGGCGCTTCCAAAATTTTTCAAGGCAATGCCAGTTAAAAAAATGACGTTGCCTCTGAGACAGCATTGAATCTGGGCACCTAAATATTACCGCCTTCTTCTCAATCCATTTAGCTTTAACAATTAATGAAACCTTTTTGGCAATTGAAAAACTTTAATTAAATGTCACATAAATGTGATAATCGAGGAAAAACTAGGAAAGCTATGTATTGGAAAAATTAAACAGGCGAAAACCAGAAAAAAAATAGGCTGGACCTTAATAGGGCTTATGGCGTATTAGCCGCAAATTAAAAAATCGTGGAAAAACTAGCAGGTAAATTGGGAAACATACGCTTTTTAGTTAGAGTTGTCTATTGTAGGGAAAATCTAGCCACGGCCTGGGTTAAATATAGATTTTCTTAAGTTATTTTCTACACGAGATATTTGTTCAGGAACTTGTAGGGTAGGATAGCCGAAGGTCCAGTCCCTTAACACGTATAAGTCCGATACGCCCAGGTACTTGAAATTCAAGGTAGTAAGTTCAAAATTTATAATATCGGAACAAGGGATGTGTGTTTATTCAAGGAAATACATTTCTAATAAATAGTTCTTTCGATTAATCAATCACATAAGCATTCTGATTAATCAGATTGTGAGTTATGATTTTTCTGAAAAATAAACTTCGGCAGATTATAATTCAATAAAATGTGATTAATCCGCAATTGTTCGTTTTGATTAATCGATACTCTTAATTCTCTGATTGATTAATTAAACAAGTTTAGCTTAAATGGCATGATTAGTCACGTGTATGAGAAACATATTATTAAGGCCTTTTATAGGCGTCCAAAGCACTCAACCAATCTGTATGAAATTTTTACAGTATATTTTAGGGTTCACTGGTTACAGCATAGGCTATATATACTTTTGGAAAAGTGAGCTGTGCCATGCCCGCAGGCTATATAAAATTAAAATTCGTCATAACTCTGAACTTATTTGTTCTAAATCAATGATATTTGGATATATGTGTCCTTTAGTCAAGATTTACATAATTTACGAAAAGTGTGTAGTATAGATAGTAATAGATTTATACCGGCAAAGGACTGCGTAGAACTTCCATAAACCTTCGGGACCAACAAAGATTACCCACAGAACGGCAACGCTGATAGCGATGCCTATATTAACTGATAAAATGAAGAAAGTATTTTGAGTTTTTGAATCATTCTTTAGACCACATTTCGCGTAGCAGTAAGTACTGTTACGAAAATACAAATATCTTTCTTTCAACTTATAATGTTTTAAAAAGTGATAGATGATGTTTACTGACTTATTTTCACTATGCATAATTAAAAATGACAACCTTAATGATAATGAAAATCGTAAAATATTATCAGATAGATAACTCTGCAAAATATTCTTAAACATAAAGTTAGTTCATATGTAAATTTTTATATGACGAAGCTGTATGGATAATCAAGAAACAATGGGTAGAAAACTTATCAGTCTTAATGATAAAAATAACATTGAATCTAACGAAAACCACAATTTCGCTTAAGGAATACGCGCAGTGTAAGCTAGCAGACACATTAAAAGACACTCTAATTCGAAAGCCATAAACATTATCTTAACCATAATAGCAACCATAAAAATAACCTTAACCATAACCATACAAATAACCATAACCGAAGCCGTTTCAAAAATAAATAAGTATACCGTCGTGTATTGCTGCAGTTACGGTTGCGCTTACAGTTACTGCTACGGTTACATTTAATTATTTACATCAGCTGTTACTACGGCTTAGGCCTGCTGCTGTTACACCAGCGTTAACTACGTTTATGGTTATTTTAAGTGTCGCTGTGCCGATTGCTCTTACGCTTAGTGGCCAAACTTGCTTAAAAAAGTTAATTTCCATATTTCTATTGGCAGTGTTTGTGGATTATCCATACTACCAACATATTTCCATATTCACTAAAGCCATTCAAAAATATCATCAAATAGCCAGCCATCCCGCTAAATAATAACAATTCGACTTTGTTGACAATAAATCCGTAAGTTTGCGCTACTACTGCTCAAAAACATGTTTCAAATGCTCTTCAAAACGCGCAGCTAGTGTGGAGAAGCATATAGCTGTTGTTTGCATATCCTTGCTTAGCGGTAAGCAGCATTCAATGCTTCCGTAACTCGTTACTGCATGTATGTCGCCGTTTATGGGGTAGCGATTAGTCACAATATGATTTGTTTATTGCTCCTACCTTTGTAACTCTGGATCTTAATGTTGTGCCATACTTATTATTCAATTAAACTCTATTGCGCATACTTGTCAGCGAAACGTAACTCATTTTCTAGTATCTCAACTACTAAATACTTAGAAACTCAGTCATACTTATTTACAGGAGACGGTGGAGTGTCCCTATTTAAGTGCAATTGGAACAGCAGCCGTAACGCGTACGCAACTACGAACGTTAAGTCTATGATCTAATTGCAAGGCTACGAAAAACGTATTTACACTTTTGTCTTACAAGTAACAAGGTGTTAAACTAGGCTAATTAACGGTATTACTTACTATTTTTTATGTTTACATACAATGATTTTGGATGGATGAATCCTAATTTTATGGAAAACTTCTTAGTATGCCATTTAAATCATTTTTTAAGTGAATACAAAGGTCAATTTAAAAAAAAAATTATTTTATTTAGGAATTATGTATGTTTGGCTAAAAAGGTGGTACCTATTGTTGGGTGATTTTCTTAGGGTTCTAATATATTTATGTATGTATGTTAGACTGGGCAAAACATTTTTACTTGTGTTTTTTAGAAAATTATATTGTTATTAAAATCCAGACTGGAAAAAATGCTGTAAAGGCTTGAGACCTTAATATTAACTTTAAGAGGTATTTTTTTGCGCTTCTTGAAAAAAATACCAATATAATTTATAAAAAATTTCCTTTTTGGTGCAGTCTAATTTAAATACTCATACGTGTCAAGTTTTTTATGATATCTGTTAATTACACACTGGCTCGATATTTAAAATAAAATAAGAGAAAGTAGATTAGAACTAAGCAAAAATGTACAAAGAAAACCAAAACCTTAAAAACAGCTAAAACCAAAGGAAACGAAATAAAATGACATTCAAAAAAGAAACAAAAAAATACAAAATTTTGTAAAAAAAAATAAAAAAAATTAAATGAACTTGATAAAAAATTAAAACAATAACATGGAATTATAAAAAAATTAAGTAAAATAATGAGTAACAACAAACAAAAAGAAATATTGGAAAAACACGAAAAAAAGAGTAGGTAAAATAAAATTATATTCATAAAACAAACAATAAAAATTAGAAAATTATACAGAGCAAGAAAACTATAAAAAAATATGACATGTCAATTTTTTAAAGTAAAACCAAAAAATAAATACAATAATATAAAATTATGAAACAAAATACCTTGCAGCAAAGTAAAATAACAAAAAAACAAAAAAATACAAAATGTAAAAAAGTAATAATAAGAAAGAAACAAGTAAAAAAAAAAATAAGAAATGAAATAAAACACAATAAAAAATTAAGTTAAATTGAAAAAAATTATTTAAAGCAAAAAAAAAATTGTATATATGTATATAGTAAAATAATAAAAAAATATATGAAGACCATTTTTAAAGTAAAACAAAAAAATAAATAGAACAATGTAAAATTATAAAACAAAAAACCTTGCAGCAAAGTAAAATAACAATAAACAAAACACGAAATGTAAAAAAGTAATAATAAGAAAGAAACAAGTTAAAAAAAATAAGAAATTAAATAAAATACTAATGTAAAATTAAATTTAAAAAAATAACGTAAATAAAGTAACGTAAAGAAGTAAAAGCTTATTTGTTAGAGTACTCTAACAGCGGCTTTGGTGCAGACACTTGGGTTCGTATCTCATTATCCGAGAAGGGGTCTGATGAGAAGCTGGGCACTTCGAAACATGTCATCCCATACCATCGCTGTGCATAACGTTGTAATTTTTCCTCTTATATCAATTAACAAACAAACATAAAAATTCGAACTTTGCTCCAACAACAATCACTATAGTTAAAAAAATAACAAATTAAATAAAGTACTAATATAAAATTAAATTAAAAAAATAACGTAAATAAAGTAAAAGATTGAAAAAGATAAAGTAATAAACAAAAAATTTTAAAAATATATAAATTGAAAAACTAGAAATGAACAAGGTAAAAAATAAAAAGAATTAATAATATTAAAAAAACTTTAACAAAATAAAAAAATTAACTAACATAAAATTCAATAAAATAACATAAAGCCGTGTATTGTCTATATATATATATATATATATATTTATTTAATCCTCTTTTAAATTAACTTTAAGCTTCGAAAGTGTATGTAAGAATAATATAAATAAGAATTCATAACTTTAAATCTTTGCGTAGAAAAACTTCTATAGCTTATTATGAAACCTACCAAACTTGACAATTTACACAAGTCCAAAGTATTTCTACGAGTCCTGCATACTCAAGTGTGTATAGTAAAGTGCATAATATATATGTACAATTCTAGGGATCCGTGCTCGAACATTCGATATACCTAAATATGATTAACTGTTTTTAATTTATTTCTGTGTTCTATATACTTTAATATTTTATTGATATTTGCGTGTTTTTATACATACATTCCTTATGACTTGAATATGTATTTGTACAGGTTCATGCACTCTTCATTCGAAATAAAAAACTTGATAAGCTCACCAAAGGAAAGCAACTTGCTAAGTATTTAAATTTTTTACTTTTACTCATCGAGGCTAGCCAACTCGTTATTTGATATTTTGGTAAAAGTTATAAATTCTTGTTTAATTTGCTCCCAAACTACAAAAATTTTGTAAAATAAAGAAATAAAAATGATAAATATTTTTTATTGGTACTTGATTACTCGCTGGTCAGTATACGTTTGTTTAAAAATAATAAAGTAGACATAAAAACTAAAGTCCAACGAATTCATAAGCTTAGTATGAATACCACTAATATATATATTCGTTTTTAGTTAAGATTTTACGAGAAGCTTTCGATCATAGAAACCATTGCCTTGATTTTTAAAAGGGTTTATTGTGGTATTTCCCAAAATCCAGCATCAGCAAGCTTAGGATTAATCTCCTTAGTAATTCAAATTGTCTTAAATTCAATTCGATTCAGATAAATACATTTTTTCTTAAAACAATACTAACAGCTGTTTTTTGCAGAGTAGTATATTCTATTGTTTCAACTTCACACAACCCAGAAAATACTGTTGCCACTCCGAAAATTGTGCAGCACCAAAATTTTAACCAAAAAAGTACCATTCTCAATGAAACTCCACTACTGTTTCCAGGATTTTTTTTTGGTTTTATATTTTAGACATAAATTTGATGTTGGTTTTATGTTTTGGGGTAAAAGAACATAGAAATTGAGACAAGTGAGAAAAAATTTCAAATGTCAAAGTTTCTCTGCGACACATTAAAAACTAAACTATTTTTTAACTGTAGACAATTTTTAAAATAATTTTCTACTAAGTAAAATGCTGTCAATAAGCACACATTCCATGTTTATGGGAAAGTGAGATCATGGTCAGGAAAAAGTCGGCGCACTTTCAATAATCTAATAATTTTTACCCTAAAGTAGTTTTATTTAAACTAAATAAAGCCCTGTTGAGCTACAAGTTTTTTTGCAGCTATAAAAATCCAAATTATAAAATGCACCTGTTGAGCGGCAAACCTTATTGCCACTATAAAAGCCCAAACGAAAGAATGTACGCTGCAAACCCTTTTGAAAGCTACACGAATCCAATGAAAAAACGCACTTTGATTTTGGAACCTTGTGGTTTGTAATATAAATTAAACTTTATTCAATTTGCTGAATTTATTGTACAAATAATATTTGGCCGCGAAAATCGCTACGAACAATAAATTGTGCTTGATTTTTTATTCCTTCTCTTTTTGATGTCTAGCAGCAAGTGTCAAAAACCAAAACGAATTGCGCTCGATGACCCTGTGTTTGTATGTATGTGTAGGTGAGTAATGACAATATAAACTGCAAGAGTAATTTATGTAATAGATTGAGATCAAATGCATGAATTATGGTGACCATATGATCATAATTACGTAGCGTGAAGATATAAATATTAAATAGCTAGTTTTCAACTACCACACAGGGCAGTCGATATAAGAGCGCTGAAAATAAATGTACGTTAGTTAGGTGTCAGCTGCTGCTCCGAACACCCATTGTAAATCAATCATTCTTGTCCTGTGCATGGCTGGTAATCATGTACCTTGTCGACAGAAGATGCGTTGGCTCTTGGCATATACGAGGAATAAGTTCTCTGGAAGAAGCATGCCATTTCCCATGGCACACTTAATCTCCAAAAGGAAGGCATGCGCTTGTCCAACCATATTTTTCACTTTCTCAGAACGTATAAAAGACTGTTTCCGATATTAATCATTGTGTCTCCAAAACTCGTTGAGATATGGAACTTAATCACATCGCTTATTGCAGTACCCATTAGCACCTTTCGTTTGATACCCATTACTAACACATTTTGGGTCACCTTGGTTCACATATTGGTCGATATGCAATGGTAAAAGTACCATTCAATTGTATTTAGTACTTCTTAAGTGATGCGCGATCAAAAATACACCCAGACAGACAGACAGACTAAAATTCAGAAAACTGTTGATTTGGATTCTATTGGCTTAGTAATGATCCGTCCTAAAAGTTTTCTTAAATATCTGCAATGTCCAGATCTCGTCCTGTTGCAATTTTATTATATGAAATGATACCTTTTAAGGTTATTTTGTGGTGAAATTTTGGTACTACAAGTTTTTTTTGAGTGGCAACCGTAGTTATAATAGCGAGATTTTTTAAGGTGCACCAATAAAAAATAGACAATGTGAAATGGGCTAAGTCTTAATCTGAAAATTTCTAGTCCTCCACGAACTTAAGGTCTTATTCCTGCATATTAAAACATATTTATTTTTTCCCCCAGGGAACTTTTAGGGTCAATACCTATTTTAACTTTTTTTACTTAGTAGTGTTGCTTAGAGAATTCTCATAAAAAATATAATTTTTTAATAAATTCTTTTTTTTTTTTTTAATTGCAAAGTCAGTATTAACTGCTTTAAACAACTAATTTAATTAGCTTTTTTTCTAATTATTGTTATATTCTGAAATGTGAAGTAAGTGTATGCAATATTAATTCCGGTGTGCTGCTAAATAGTGTTGGTAAAGAAGTATTATTTTTATTGTGTTTGGAGTTTGTTTGTGTGTGGTAAAATGCTTTAAGAATAAATAAATGGCATATATCGTCACTTGGTTTAAACTAAATGTGGGATTTTTTAAAATTGCCGTTGAAAAACTAGGGAAGAGAATGCAACGCACGCAAACATATTTACACAAAAAAATTAGTGAGGAATCAGTCAAAATAGTTAATATTTAAATTATTTAATAAATAGGAATTTAAACTCGCAGCCATTCGCAGAATTAAAATGTGTTGAAGTTAAAGGTGGTGAAGTAAGAGAGTTAACAAATTTTTAAAAGTGACAATAATAAGGGGAAGGAAAAGATTGTGTGTAACTTTCAAAATTATTCAAAAATGGATATAAAAAAATTTATTTGTAGGTACACTTTGAGGTTAGAAATTAAAACAAAAATAAATTAAAATTAAATTAATTAGTTGCACAAATAAATTAAAATTCAGTTTTTCTTATCTGGGATATAAACTAAGTAGCAAATATTAGTGACATTGTTGGGGTTTCAAATAAATGATTTTAAATGTGCAGTTAATCTTTTCAAATATGATGTTTATTAGATATGTAGAAGTATTGGGCAGTCGAAAAGCTCACAAAAGTTTGTCCAATAAATAAGTATTAAAAGATCGAATTTTGATGACTATATTTGAGTTTTACGAAATAATATTCTTACCTTTGACACTATATATGAACCAATGTTTTTAAGTGCTAGTTTTATAAGGATGTTTTAGGGATCGTGTACCCGAATGCTAGTCTCGTGTCAAGTTGGACAGAAATCTAATATAGAATTATTGCTAATACATATGTTGAAAAATTTGATCAGCGGTTTAAAAATGAACTTTACTTTCTCTCTGGAGGAGATTACGCATGGGAATTCTCAACTGAAATATCCGCAATACAGCTATATTTGTTCAGAATGATTCCGAAGACGTACTTATTTCAGTGACGCAGTTATAACTCCCGCTGATTAGACTGCAGTGAAGAGACCGAGTGGCTGTTCCAATTGTTTGTGCAAAGCTGCTACTTGTATATAAGCATGTTGATTTAGTGCCCCAATGAGGGTTTACATAGCCAAAAGTTCTAATGTGCTGGTGGATTCTTAATAACAAGCATACATTATTCGGAGGGTAACGTCGTCGTTCATGCACTCTAGGCAACAAAAACAGCCTCGGCACAAAATGCGGTAGCTAACTTGAGCTACTCGCCAGTCCCGTAGCCTGAGATTGGGACCCGACACGCAAAGACATTAAAAAAAAAAGATCGAAGGATTGGATTAAATTCATATTTTCCGATAAACAACATGCTAAACTAGTTATTGACTTTGGTGTTGTTGCTGTGAAAGTACAAGCACTTCCAAAGGTTTTGAAAGTGTTTCGGATATGGACACTGAACACTCATTTGAAGGATATATCTTTTCTCTAGCACTACTGAGGGAATGATTTCTTTAATCTCTTTAACCTTCAAGATGTCCATTTTAGGCGCTGCTTACGACAGGAAAAAAACACCTAAACCCTTGGACTTTGTTGTGAACACAAAGCCGACATCGATGGCCTATAGAAAACGCAGGACAATGGAATAAAACAATCGTGCCTTGCGAAGTCTACTACAGCGGTCTGATAAAGAAGAAACTAAAGCAAAGCCTTCTATATCAGATATGTTAAGGGAAGGAGACTGCACAGCATAGTACGGTCAGGTGAGGTTGTTCCACATATCGTTTATCAGCGCCTACGAGTCGATAAAGGACGTGGATTGAGACTCGTTCTATGAAAAGATACAAACACCAAACATTTGTTGCCCCAACTCTGGTGCCAAAAAGGAAGTAAGGCATAGAAGGAGTATTTAACTCTAGACAACTAACCTTCCTAGATTCGACGAATACGCTATTGAAATTTTCTGTCTCTTTATAAGACTTAAAAAACATATCGGAATTTTTCCAAAATAATAAAAAAAGTTTTATTTGGAGGATTAAAAACTGGTACACATATGCGTACAATAAATCACACCAAAAATAAAATAACTATATAGAAATAAGTATTTTAAAGACTTTTCGTCGAATCGACGAATGGTTACGTTTTATAGTGAGTGACCGAAGGTTAGCTTTCTCGGGTTAAAGATACAGTTAGAAAATACCGGCACCATCTGCCAGTGACAGGAGGTGGATCGACTTCGTATCAGCTTGATATATAGCAAAGATGACTAGTAACATTTTCCAATGGCTTCATAATGGTGAAAGCAAATTATAGGTAAGAGCGAAATTAGAAGGTGGGGTAGAGTTTAAATACCCACCAAGTTATCTGGCTGCTTTCTAAAATCTGAGACATACTGTGACAACAACTTTCAAAAAGAAGAAAGTGTTTTTAAAGCTCCCTCCTCATGTAATCCTTTGTTTCAGCTTTTGAAGGTAAGTTGTTTAAGGATTTTAATACAGCTGGTTCTATTTTTAGCAGAAATTCGATAAAACCCTTTCGACTACCCAACACTTAATAATGTAATATGATTTATTTAATTTTAAACTTATTTTGAGATTATTTTAAACGTTAAAAAAAAATAACAAACTAAAAGCAAGGGGAATGAAAAAAACCGAAGATAAAAGTAGAAAATAGGTAGAAAAGAACTGAAATATTTTGTGTTAGTCAAACCTGCTGGATAACAACAGAGTTTTGACAAATAAAAAAATATATGGTGTGTTCTATTAAAATGTTTGGGATTTTATGAAATTTTTTTTTGTTGTTTCTTATTTTCTTTCAATATCTTTTATGCTTTCAAAAACTTTTCTTTTATTCTAATAATTTTTGTTTGTAATTTGCTTATTCTAAACTATTTATGATAGAAGTAATTTACCATCAAATTTGGTCCTGGGCTGTACTGTCACTGTGCGGTTGATGTATAGCGTTTTGTTTCAAGTGACATAATTTACAAAAATTTACAATAAAACAAAAACGTTTTCCAATGGATTTAAGTTACGAATGTATGAAAAATTAAATATGTTGTTAGACAATTTCGATGATTTGGTTTTTAAACACAGTTTTGGTGGACCGTACAGGATGATTTCATTTTTGTTTGGATATTGCGCAGGATCATTAATATTATAGATAGCAAAAATAATAAAGAACATATTTGGAAAAGAGAGTTTTTAATTTAGCACATATTTAACATTAATCGAGTATGTTATATGTAAGGTTTATTTTATACATAATATATTTGTAGTAAACAAATGGTGTATCTATTTATATATAGTAAACTTAATTACATAAACCTAGTAAAGAAGTAGTTATTTAGAATTTTGATTCCTCAGTACTTTGTTTAGCACTTAAAACCATAAAGACTTGATACCGATTTTGTAGAATAATAAATTTATACAAAAGTGAAATTTTCAGTTGTTTCGTTTTTTCTTTTGTTTGTACACTTTAGTTAATAGTTCCACAGTACGCGACACTCACAAATTACATATGTTATTGACATATCACGTATATAAAATAATAATTATTATTTTTATAATACATATATTTTTTTATTATTTATTTTTACCCTTAGAGAAATTAAATTTTCAAACATAACTAAAAAAACTTAACCCAAATTTTCTTATCAAAAAATAAAAATTATTGAGAATAAATTTATTTTTAAATGAATAAATAGTAAATAATTCTTTTATCGAAATCATATAATATTTGCATAGTTATGAAAGGTTTACTTACAGTTTTTACATTTGCACTTCTTGATCAACGTTTCGTCCTTGATGTCCTCATGACAGGCTTTGCAATAGAACCATGCGCTGGAATGTTTGGAAATTTTAGAGTTTTGCTGTTAGTGTAATGTCATTCCATTAAACATTAATTTAAATAATTTAGAATTCTTTTTACAAATGTAAAGGCTTTTCATACAATTTTCATTATTACTAAATTCTAGGTCGCTTTATTCTCCGGCAGATTATTTTCATTTCAACATTTAAAAATTTGGAAATCGATTTCTAACGGAGATAATAGTTTGATAAATAAATTTTTAATAAGTAAAAAAAAAAAAAAAGCAATTCCAATATTTTCTGGTGGCGGAGTTCACTTTCATACAAATAGAGTACCCATTATCATCCTTAAAGGTATTAACCAGTGAGGGGAAGATAAGAAAATACAAAATAAAATTACTAATTGAATAGTCGAATACAAACAACAAGTCGATTTGTGATAATCGATTAGTTTTTTAGCAACTATTGTAAATCGATTAATCGACTCATCGTGGTAGAATTTGTACTTCATAAAAAAAATATTAAAAAATCGTGTGTACCAATAGTTTTTATTGAAAACATGACGTTGCACTATTTTTGATATTCCCTAAGATTTTGGAGAATTTATTTGAAAAACGAGTGGGCTGCCTCAAAATATCGGATACAATTTTTTTTTCTAAAGTACAAATTCTAGCCCAACCTACTCCTTATACGATAAGTCCGTTAGTAAACGACTTACAGTAGTTGCTTGGAAAAAAAAATCGATTATCACTAATGGACTAGTTGTCAGTATTCGAATAGCGACAGCTAGTCGCATAGCCGAAATAAAATATTTGCTATTCGATTTTCAAACAGCTCAAAAGTTGCTATTCGACTAGTCGATTAGACAGACTGCCCTAATAATTCAGTGTGTAATCAATCATGGGCTATACTACTTAAGTCAGTTGCATCGGTGTGTGTAGAAGCACCTTATGAATGAGAGAAAAGTAAGCAACTTGAGGTGTTTTGTCCACTGTTTATGGAACATGAGATGAGTATTCAATACAAGAGTCGTTCCGAACAAGAACGTAGCCTGATAGTACTCCTCTGTCAAAAAATCCGAATACGCAATTGAGCTTATGCCATTTTTTTGCGAAACAAACTTCGTTGAAGAAGTAGGTCCATTTTGGAATAAACACAGGAATAAACACAATTTTTTTGAGACTTTGAAACAGTGCAGTAGCACGATTTTCTTGGCGATATTAAAAGAATAATACGCCGGAGTAGAATTAATAAAGATTTTAATTAAAATTTTACTTACCGCTTTACTTCATCAGCACTTTGTGCTATAAAGAAGCCTTGTGTGTTGGCTTGGATTTTAGCGTTGCGCGGATTTATTGAAATTTTACTATCCGCACCTTCCTCGGCACCTTTGATTTCGATAGCGACCAGCAATAGTTTCAGTTTCGAAAAGCACAATCTGTAGATTATATATATATATATATTGTAGATATGTAGATATTATAGTTTAATTTTAGAAAATTTAAAAATGTGTGTTTACCAGGGACCGCCTTAAATGGTTATTTAGTTTTAATTCGAAAACTGAAAGTATTTGAATATTTAATATTGAAATATAGACAAGTGGACTATTTGTCTCAAATAGAATACTGAGGGCTGCGTATAAAATTGCCCTATTCCAGAATAGTATTTTAAAAGGCCATATCTCTGACTTTTGTTGAATAACGTCCTACCACAAAATTTACATTTTTTAAAAATTATCGTGTGATAGCGTTCTTCAACTCATTGCATTTAAGATACAACACGATATGTTTTTTTTTTGAATTTTTGCAAATGTTACTGTTTTTTTAGTAACTTTCGAAATTTGATTTTTATTAGTCAGCCATTCACTCTGTTTTTAGTCTATAACTATCAAAATTTTGTGACTCAAATGTTAATTTTTTATGACTTAGACGAATTTTAATAATTATTATATGACTTTTTTTTTAATAAAAGTCTGACTGCTACAGTCCCTGGTGACTACTTATTAAATACTTAATACGAAAATTAAATTAAAAATTCGTTTATATTACTAAACAAAAATTTTTGTGTATGAGTATTTATATTTATAAACGCACCAAGTTTACAAAAATGCATGCATTCTGTGTGAAGTAGTAGCATGCAATATTAAGTGCGACATATTTAAAAATGTTAAAGCAAGCAGAAAAAATAAAGAAAGCTTAAATTTTTTTCTATAAAACAATTTCATAAAAAATCTTGCAAAAACAAAACCAAAATCATTTATAATTAATTTTCAAAATTTTAGGAGGTCTCAAAATACACAGAAATAAGCAGAAACACATGAACTTAGTGGATGATCAAAGTTTACCGATTGACATTCGGTTTTTCCACGTTCGGCAATTTTCTCAAAATATTTTCGTAGTTCTTTTTATTAAAAGAGGGTACGGACAACCTTTTCCCTTGAAAATGGATTTTTATTTATGAGTTATCCGGTTAAGCTTATGGATTTGAATGTTTCTAACAAAAGGCTATATATGTAATAAAATTCTAGGTTTAAAGCATACTTTTAGGGGTTAGTTTTACAGAGTGACCACAAAATTGACGACATGACGCACTTCAGTGTTATCTAATTCTTACATATGTTAAGATAACTGTAGAACGTATGCTTCATATATGTAATTCTATGTCACATCTACAGTAGCCGGCATCCGGTGGGTTTTATAGCTCCATATCCCGTCAAAAAGTATCGAGTAATCGCTCATAGGGCAACAGAAATTCAAGAAAGGTGGAAAATGTTTTCCGATTTAGATCACAGGATCAGTATTTGCTACATACTCACCAGATCTCAATCTCATAGATTACAGCTTTTGAATAATTTTATGGGCAAGAGATGATGGATTGTCAAATTTGCGCAAACCGTTCGAAACGAAAAATTACACTGAAGATGGCACATCGTCGAAACCATATTTCACAAGATATGGCGGAAAACCATTATATCATACACAATAGGCACACTTGGAGTCGTGAAAGCAATCACTGCTGCGGGAATAGTTTCCTACTTCCCAAAAAGGGACTTCTGCCTGGGGCCTAAAGTGTAACCCTTCGCTCTAAACAAATCGTTATTAGTGGGAGACTAAACGATTCAAATGGTAACAATATGAAATTAAAACTGAATTATTTGAGAAAGGAAACTGATATGTAATAGTTAAACTTACGTGTTTCAACTTTTAAGTGTACCCTGAAGCTTAATACAAGTTTCCACAACTCAGCTTAACTTAGGTTAATCTTTCGTTTGGCTTAAGACGTGGCTAACTAAAGTCTGCTGTACTAGCACAAACTTCACCTAGCAACTAACTTATATTAACAATAAGCTTAAGCCTGAGCCTAATTGGAGAAACGAGAAACCTTTTAGTCTTGGGACCATTTTCTCATGTTAACTTAAAGATTGAAAATCCAATAAAAAAACAACAGCCTTAACTAAGCAAAAATATTAGAAAGTTAGGCGCTCATATACATTTATGTTACAAAATAGTTTCAAATTTGGAAAGCGTATAAGGTTTAAGTAAAGCGATACTTTTATACAGGGCATGTGCCTACGAAAATTTTTTTTTCTACTTATTGGGTTATACATATATAAAGGGGATGTGCTAAAAATATATAATGCTGCGCGTTCATATTGCTTTTACAGAATAAAAATACAAAAAAAAAACATGCAGCAAATTGTGGTATTTTAAGTCAATCAAAAATGGTGCTGGTTTACACTCCACAGTTTACAGGTTATATATCACTCATGTACGAGCAAGTACTTGGGACATTGGGCAGTGAGTTAGACAGCATCGAACAGCTACATGTTCTGTGAGGGAGATGTGTTGTTAGAAAATTTGCTACGCAAATACCAATGTATTTAGTTTTAAACAAGCAAATGTTATTGGGTTGACTCTTGGAATCCGTGACTGTACAGCGCTGGGGTAGGTACAATCTTCAAGCTACTTGGAGATATAGTAAAATAGTATGTAGTTTTTGTGTATTGCATTTATGTAAGTAAGTAGTTAGTTAAAAAATCCAAAATATTTTTTTAACATATATACGTTCATAAACACATCGTTTTTTTGTATTAAATATATTTAAGTTCTTAATAAATATAAATAAAATTTCGAGATTCGAATAAAATATATAAAAAATATAAGAACGAAACTAAACACTGAGGATAGCAGAACGCCGAAACCGGTTTGTTACAAAACCAAATTTGACAAGGGATGACAAAAAATCTTTCCAATATACATCAAAATATATAAAATAAAACTGTTTGAGAAAAAGGTTGATACAAATTTAGAAAAAATTACAACAACCGCAAGCAGTGGCTTACTGATACTACTATACATCTCTTCAATGATTTGTCTCGGAATTAAGATTTGAACCCATCATCATTTTATGCTATTGATGTCAACGCTAAAACTAAAAAAAAAAACATTTTGCGCGCTATGCCTTCGAGGAGATTAAGGCTGAGCATTTCTACAAATTTTTGGTGTGCTGCAGATGAATTTTTACTGAAAATCAGAAATACATTCGGAGAGTTTGCCAAACCACAGCTGAGGAGCGATAAAGTTACCTGTACGAGGACTCGAACCAGGGTCGAAGCATTTCCAACGAGCTCTTATTAAAAGCCCCTGCGGTTTAGGGGTTTATAATATGCCCGAGGTAGGCATACCGGTGGTAAGAGGCGAGTAAAATACACAAACGTAATGACGTGCAACTCGATGGTTGATCAACAGATATGATGCCTCTCACCTCTCATTACTTATCTCCTCCCTTCTTACGGAATGAGAGGTGACATGACCTAGAAGGTTGCACTAGTCATACCAAAACGCTACAGTCGGGAATGTACAAAAAAGCTCTTATCAAAGCTAGGCAGCTAAGCATGACTTGAGTTACCTGATCCCACCACATGCCGTTAATAAGTTCCGGGACCCAGATGATGATTCTGTTTTCTGAAGGGTTTGGAACTTCGTAAACTGCACTGGTGCTGGCCAGATTCCCAGTTCAGAGTCGGCATTTTTTGTTGCAAAGATCCCTTCACAGATGCTTCCAATGATTGACTCGCCCCTTTATTTGACTGCCGGCTGCGCAGGTATTTCACGGCAGTGATAATCCTTAGGGTGATGTCCATTCGCATCGTTCCAGGAACTTTTCGTCTTTCGTCAATTCAGCAGTAGGAAAGTGTTTTTTTTTGTTTGATACAACAAAAAAAGCATTTAATAATTTGAGAAAACATATCGACGGCTGTGTGGAAAATCAAATCTCAAAAATTCCTTATTTAAAAATTTAAATGAAGGGCGCCCTACTTGCCAAGTTTTTTTAACAACGCCATATCTCAGCTGAATTTGTATCGAATTTTCGTTCATATAGGGCGTTTTTAAAAACTAGATTTGAAAAAAAATCCGGAACATTTTTGGGGACATATTGTAGAAGTATTTAATTGGCAAGCCAAAAATTTTGTTATTTACTTATCTATGTCACCTTTTTACTTGTAAAATCTTAATTTTGGTTTATTTTTAAAGCAGAAACCCTTCACTTTCCATCAAATTATTATTGCCGATCCTTCATTTTTTAAACTTCATAATTTGCAGAACATTGCTGATATAGGTGATTACCTAAAAACCACTTCATTATGTTAGCATATTGCTATCTTCAATAATAATGCTTCAAATCTTTCCCTATATATTAAAACGAATAAATTTTCCACGGTTTTTCTTTTGCAAGAATTCCAAAAACTCGCCAGTCCCTAACTTATAATCCACAGAAATCGCCACTTGATGGTGCTTAAAAAATTGTCTAGGGTACAAAATATATTATGCCCTTCTTTGCATAATTCAAGTTCAAAACATGTTAAAAAATTTCGCAAGATCAACCGAAAACATATGGGTAAAAATTTGTGAAGTGAGTCAACTAATATTTTTTCAAAGGCCATATTTTTTAATGAAATTGGTGGGTATGGCTCAGGACGATTAAACAAAAATAGGTATGTATTTCACAATTTCTCGAAGCTCGAATTATTTTCTAAGTTATAGCTATAAATATATCTTCGAAATTCATTTTGAAATATATGCACAAGATTATAACCCCTCTCAAACAGCATTACTTATTTTGGCAAACTAATTTTTTTGCAAAAATTATTCGCAAATTTTTAAATGTTTGCGACTTTTTCATCCTGGTCAGATTGCGTTTTAGGATAATGTTGTAGGGCATTCCATTACACACTTTTATTTAATTTTGAGAACTATATAAACAAGTTTTAGAAAAAAAGTCGAACTTCGAAAACAAGTGGCAAATTTTACCCATATGACTTTGAAAGAAGAGCTTAAAGCACAAAGCCACTGAAATTCATGATATCTAGCACGATAAAGTAGTACGTAACTGTAATTGCATTAGAACCATACAAAATGTCTGTGTAGGGTACAAAATAGCTTCCACCAGGTTCATGCTTTCACCAATTCATATATATTTGAGGAGTTTTCGCCTACACTAATTTCCAGGAAGATCCTATTTTCGTCCTAATTTCCGTTCCCACTGGATAAGTTTAAAAAATTTTTTTCTAATTTATGTGTTTAGTCGATTTAGAGTTGTTGCTTTAGTGTTATTTAGGGGCTATTTTAGAAATACATAAATTCCCTTATTTTTAAATTAAATCTCGAAATTTTACTAAACATTATTTTAAACGATGTGCTTTTGTTTCAGTTTTTCATGCTTTAACGATTAAGTAAGTGAGAGCAGGCATTCTGCAAGGAGGCAAGTGGATTAAATATGTTACGTTTTAATTCTGAAACGAATGCTTGAAAAAAGTAATATGTACTTTCATAACGTAAAAAAACATTTACGCATTCCAAACAATTAAGGAAAATATTTGGAATTTTTGGTAAGACGCACTAGTGTGCCAAAATAGAGGAAATAAATAATTGAAATGCTGTTTGAAAGCAATACAAAAACTTATAATAATTTTGAATAACTATTTTTAAATATATCCTAATCAAGCTGAAATATATTGTTAATAGAAAATGGCCGAATTTTAATAAAAAATACAAGAAACGAGAAAAAATAAGGATAGTACTCAAATGCAACAAATGTGATTAAACACGTTATTTGAATAAAATCATGAAAACGACATAAATCACGTATCGCGTAATCAAGAATGAAACACGAAGTACTCGTATTGGTATTGTAATTGTGTGCAATATAGACTTCGTCGCCAAGTATTGCTGTGTAAGCAAAAGTTATACTTTCGCAACATAGCAGAGATGTTATAAATCACTTGCTCACCGACGACTGGCACAGACATTTTAGCGAACACAATTGTGCTATGAAACGATTGCGGCTGCTCTAAAATTATCTGTGTAATGGCATTTGTATGTAACCGATTAGCCGACACGGGCATTGCAGAAACCTGTTGAATTTTGATATTGATGAATTTCATAACAAAACCGATATGCATTGAAGCCGACCCCGTCAGATTTTGATGAAATGTTGCCCACAGTTACATTTTTATCTATACAAACACTAAATCATACTTTTAAGCGGAATGGTTCAACTGTGTTTAAAGATCTTTGTACTATTAGAAAGGTATTTAAATCAGCTATTAAATATACACTGAAGAAATTTTATGTTACTCCGACATTTTTTTTTGTTAAATAATGTTTTAAACTGGAAAATACTTACAAGGCCGTGCTGAAAAAAAAATTTTTTTTTTTTGGAAAGGTCTACTTAATATATATAACATATCTAAAATAGCTTTTTTTTTTTGAAAATTTAAAAAAAAAAATATTTTTTTTTCATAACAATTGGCCTTTGAAATATTTCCCAGTTTAAAATTTTATTGAAAAAAAAATGTTTTCAGTGCAATACAAAATTTTTGAGTGTATATTTTCGAAAGATGATACAGATATCTTTGAAATCATTTACTTAAATAAAATTAAAAAAACGACAATTTAGTTTTTAGATATGTTACATATATTAAGTAGACCGTTATAAATATTTTTTTTTTGTTTAAAACACTTGGCCTGTGAAGTATTTTCCCAGTTTACAATTTTATTTGAAAGAAAAATATTTTCAGTGTAATATCAAATTTTTACAGTGTATATTTTCGAAAGCTGATTTAAATACCTTTCTACTGGTACAAAAATCTTTGAAATCTGTTAAGCCGTTCCGTACTTATCACAGCTTCAGATATTTCAATACCTTGCCACGCCCACAATTTTTCAAAAATGCAATTTCTAAAAATGAGGCTGTGTTTCATCAAAATCTGAGAGGGAAGGGTTGAAAATGTGCCTTTTTTATGTTTTGATATGAAATTCATCTATTGAGCTATGCTACTCTCTCTCTTTATTGTGTTGGCACGCCTGAAATGAAAGCGAAAATATGGATGTATCTATGTTTCTTCCAGCAATAGTTGACGTTTTTACTGCAACAAGAGAAGAATAACACTCACAGAGTAACAAAAATGTGTTGCATTAACTCAGTTGCACAGTTATGCAAGCAAAGTTTCAGAGCCTGCTGAGAAAACCACAGCTGATATTTCTCCACTCGCCTCTCATTTATTCATGTGCAATAAAAAAATAATGAAATAAATATGGTTTCTGAACTAATTTAGGTAATTTAAAAATTAATTTTAGCATTAAAATTATTTATCTCCCCAAATAAAATCTTTTCATAATAATATTTCACTTTCGGTTAAGCTAGTGCATCTCGATTATCTACCTTTGATGACTTTTATTAGGACAAATTGTGTTTCAAGGGATTTATTTTTTTTTTTTCAAATGATTATGTATGGGAATCAAAATGCAGTTACTATTCCAAAAAAAATTATATTTGTAAATGTATGTAAGTATTTAAATAAATTTAATAAATTAGAACTAATTAAGTAGATTATATAACTATTAAAGTTTGCTTGTTTCGGGTCTTACTCGCTGGCTTGTGGGAATGTCATGCCGGTAAATGAAGGTGACAGGGTTTCGGTATACATCTCACACCCAGTACCTTGGAGATAATCGTTTTGCCAGGCCTGTGTATCTGGTGACTGAAAGTTAAAAATGATTCGTTCGTGGTACGGATTTTAGTAACCAACAATACTAAGAGACAAAATTTATATATACAATCGACACTACTAGTAAGTGGATGGTATTGTTTGGGGAAGTTGGGAGAAGGCCATAATATATGTTGTGGGTCTACAGCTTGCTGCGGGGCAACAGGTCTTCAAGTATCAAATATTTTGCAGCAGGCGTAATTCACAGAGTCTGTAAAGATGCTTAATAACTGTAAATTCCTATTTATACATATGTGCAATTGCGTTTTTGTTTTGTTGTAGCATGGAGTATATATATGTATATAGTAAAGTTGGCAGCGTGTTGCAAAACCTGTGTGGGATTTTATACGCAGATTTTCAAGACGAAACCCGAAGGATTGAGGGAGTGGGCTAAGCAAGATTTTTCAATGCGATTTTTTTTGTCCTACCAATATTTAAATGTTTGCAATATGGAGCGGGGGAAGTAGGCAGTGTTGGCCAGACTACTCTTATGCCATGCCACTAATTACAACGAGCAGCTGAAGAGTTCAGGTTGCGTTTATGTGTCCCAATGGTAAGTTCTTTCAGCCAGTGCTTCGAGCTATTTTTATAGAAGTATTGAAGCATAAAATTGGCGTATTGTTCTATGTACAAACTAAAAAATATGCTTTTTGGTATACAAACAATACAAAAAATAAAGAAATTAAAAAAAAAAATAAAAAAAAACACAAAATAAATAAATAAAAAATTGAAACACAAAATAAATAAATAAAAAATTTAAACACAAGCCTTCGAACTAATATTCAAAAGAAAATTTAAATAACCTAACAAAATCATGAAATAATTAATATACATATGTATATCGTTGTGTGAATATTTTAGAAACAAAAAAAAGTTTGTGTATCGTATGTTTTTGTGAATAATCTAATATGATCCCTACAAGACAGCTGATCATTCTATGACTACATATAAAAACATTTTCAGTTATGACGGCAGCCTTTATAGAAGAATATAATTTTGTTAAATGTCTTCATTTTGAAAACCTTAGTAATAAGGATCAATGTACATATATAAGTAAAAAGTGCTTAGGTGCCAGCGTTCTTATAAACTACTAAACAGTAAAAAGGCTTTATTTTGAAACTGCGCATGTTTTGCAGTCTAAAGTGCTTTGCAGCGTCTTGTAGGGATGTCTACACTGCACGTAATTCAGCATCCACGTAATTCACTGCGTAGTTTGCCTACTACCCTGTCTACACAGAACAATCGTAATTTGTGCTGAGCACGCCGCATCCTCTTCAGTAATTTTGGTTGCTAGAATTTCTCTTTATTCCATTTGTTTTGATAATATTTAAAAAGCATCGATTTTATCTCAATTTGGGAGCGAATTACGAAAGGCAGACTCAATTCAGTTTCGTGTAGACTATGGGTTGTCTAACCGTTTACATTGCTCGTTGGCAATATTCTGTTTTTGTATTAAGATTTTTACCATAACAATACTTTTAAGCAACAGCACCACTTTCGCTTTCTAGAGTTAAAAGTTCTTGATGGATAGACTGTGGCTCAGGTACAAAGTATTTTATTTTAAATACGCTGCCGCTTCTTTTGATGATCTATTTTTTTAACACACTTTTTTCCTGATGGAAACACATATATAATCAGTCAAGCGGTCTAAGAGCGGCTTGAGACATATTCTAATTGGAACAATTTTTTCAATCGAGAGCGATGTCAAGCCTACCCAGATCGCTGACCGACTAGACTATTGTTGAGTTCAGAGGCTTAATGGATGCTTGGTTGTTTAAACTGAAACAAGTATTTTATTCCTAAATAGTTAGCTTCACATCCACAGCACCCTTTATTGGGGCTCGTGGAACTTCCAGCACACGTCAAGCTTCCATCAGAAAATTCCAACCATAAACATTTATTATATGTAAGAACAAAAATGGCGACCTAGTAACCTATGTACAGAGAGTGCTTAAATTATGGAGGGAGCACTTCTCTACCCTCCTAAATGGAGAAATCGAGTAACTACAAAGAGAAGAACCGGATCAATTAATCGAAGATGAGTGACAATATTAGTGTTCCCCCACCCGACTATAACGAGATACGAGTAGTGATTAAAAAACAATAAAGCCACGGGCGCTGACGGATTGCCGGCTGAGCTATTCAAGTACGGCGGTGAGGAGTTGGTAAAGTGCGTGCACCAGCTTCTACGCAGAAAAAGGACGGAAGAGTACATGCCTGCCGATTGGAATCTAAGAGTCCTCCGTCCAATCCACAAGAAAGGAGATCCTATAATCTGCGCCAATTATCGCGGGCACAGCATTTCGAATTAGACCTTACCAGTGTGGCTTGGAAAAACCCGTGAGAAAAAAATTGACACATATCATTTCTTTGTTGATTTTAAAACCGCCCTCGACAACGCGACAAGGTGCTGCCTACATACGGCTATGTCAGCATAGGGAAGAACCTCTGCGAGCCGTTCGAAACTAAGCTCGATTAGTTTCATACAGGGTGACCTCCTTTCGAACGATTTCTTCAATTTAATGATGGAGAACCGCGCCTTAATATCATATCATCCTACTTCTAATTGCAGAGAGAAGCGAAAAGAGCGCGTTTGAAAGTGAACGAAGGCAAAAGGAAGCACCGTTTGTTATCATTACAAAGAGTAAGCGCATTCGAGCCTTGACAGCCTCGCCACTGTTTCTAGCCGTAAGTTTAAAATAGTAAAGGACTTCGTTTACCAGCGAACCAGCATTAGCACCAACAATAATATCAGTTTAGAAATCCAGGGAGGCATTACCATTGCCAATAAATCTTACTTTAGACTGAGTAGGCAATTGAGAAGCAAAGTCCTTTCTCGACGAACAAAAATCGCGCTCTACAAGTCGCTCATAATAACCGTCCTGCACTAAGGAACAGAAAGCCTTGAAGAAAATGAGAGAAAGGTTCCTGGAATTATTTATGGGACCCTAAGGGATGCCCACGGTGTTTACCGAAGAAGATTTAATTAGGAGTTGTTGGAGCTCTACGTAGACGTTGGAAAGACCAAACGGAGAGGGATCCGCTAACCCTTGGGATCAGCGGGCAAAGGATAAAGTCAGGCGGCGAGCTTTGTTGGAAGGTGAAAATCGATTAGACGGTTCAACAATCAGCCATTTAAAGGCTGTTGACCTCTTTATGTATGTATCTATGTATAAACTGGAACGATAGGTAACACTCCTCTAAGCCTAAGGCTGAAAACCGATAGTCGGTAAGCTGATTGGGTCTTATTAGCGCGGCTTCAGAGCTAGCAGGTCTATTATCGACTAATTTAGCATACGACAATCTCTACTGAGCCCTGACAGTCACGTGACTGTTGCTTGTTACAAATTTGAAACTGTGAAGAAGTTTGTACTAATCAAAACCAGCTTTAACACCGAAAATAATATCAACTCAGAAATTCGCAGGGTTATCACGCTTGCCAGCTAGTGCTACAATCGGGAAGCAAGTAGTCTCTTGACGAACGAGGTTCACCCTATATAAGTTGGTCAGCATACCTACCATTACGCGTGGTTTGGAACCATGAACAGTGTTGAAAAAAAAAAATTATTTCCCATTCGGAGTATTAGCGAGAAAATTTTTTTCTGGAATATTTATGATCCAACCTGCTATAACGGTGACGATTCTTCTTCTTCTTTAGTCATCTAACCGCCTGGGCGATTTCGACCGTCCAACATAGCTCGCCAGTTATTTCTTCGTTGCGCCAATTGGAAACACCGTGGGATTGCAAATCGGGGTCCTCTTGGTCCTTCCATCGGAGTGGTGGTCTCCCTCTTCCTCTGATTCTACCGGCAGATGCCGATAAGAATACCTTCTGGGCTGGAGCATCTTCGCTCATTCGCACAACGTGGCCTAGCCAGCGAAGCCGCTGTGTTTTAATTCGCTGAACTATGTCGGCATCTGCGTAAAGTTCATACAGCTCATCATTAAATCTTCTTTGGTACGGGCCGTCGCCAGAGGTCCACAAATATTTCGAAGAATCTTTATCTCGAATACTCCCAGAGCCGCCCCATCAGATGTTGTTAGTGTCCACACTTCTGCGCCATATAGTAGGACGGTTGCGATGAGTGACTTATAGCGTGTTATTTTCGTTCGTCGAGAGAGGACTTTACTTTTCAATTGCCTACTCAGTCCGAAGTAGCATTTGTTTGCAAGAGTAATTCCTCGTCGGATTTCTAAGCTAACATTATTGTTGGTGTTAATGCTGGTTCCCAGGTAAACGAGTCCTTTGCTATTTCGAAATTATTGCTGGCAATAGTGGCGTGGTTGCCAAGACGCAAACGCGCTGACCCTTTGTTTGATGACAACATGTACTTCGTTTTGCCCTCGTTCACCATAAAACCCATTTTTTCGCTTCTTTTTCTGATTTGGAGTAAGCAGAAATTACGGCGGAGTTTTTAATGTCAACGATATCAATATCGAAAGCATACGCCAACAGTTGCACGCTTTTTATAAAATATTGTTCCAGCGCGGTTAAGTTCTGCAGCTTGTATTATTTTCCCCAGCTTCAAACAGACACTGGCGATTATCGAACGAAAATCATCGATGAGTTGCACGAGCTTTACGACATGACTACAATGTAGAGAATTGAAGACCCAGAGCCCGGGTTTCCGTCCTGTTATGCAAATAGAGCAAGACTCTCTGTTACAAAAGGTAGTAGAGAAAGGACGAGACCCCACTGGCTTGGAAAAATACAATTGGATCAATGCATGAATGAAGATATATCAGGGTTTATAAGAGATGAGAAAAAATTTAAAAAATTGCATTAAAAAAAAGTTAAAAACATTGACGAAAATAGTCATGGAATATGGCATCGATATTAGGGGACCAACGTCGATACCAGAGCTTTGAAGATTAGTCAGTAAAATCTTTTTATCAAACAAATGTGCATGTTTTCCGAGCTTTCTGATTTTATATGGTAACCGTTAAGGACTCTATAAATTTAACAAAAATGTTCTGAAATTTTACAAAACAAAAACTACAGCTTAACCCGAAAGTGTGAAAGTCCGCTTCGTATATCTCTCGAATTTTCAGAAAGGCATTGTTTGGATTGCTTGATAATTTTTACATAACTTGCTTGCCTGTGAATTAACTCATATCAATCAGTAATATAGAATAGCAACAATAAGTAAATTTTGCTACACGGAATTAGGACTTAGTTCCTCTATAATTTCTTAATTTATCTGGTGTTTATAAGAAATGTGTTTAATCTTTATGGAGGGCGAGTAGTTTTTTTGAGTTATTTTTTATTTTATTTTATTTTTTAAATAATATTATTGGTTTAGAGAGGAAAAGGGGGTGTGCGGAGCACATGTTTAATATAGGGAGCCCTTTTCTAGTATTTATTTAATTATTATTTTATTTATTTAAATTATTTGTTCTATATAGAACGGGGGGTGCGGGGCACCTGTTAAACCTTGTATTTATTAATTGGGGGCGAGCACTGTTGGCTCTGAGGCATTGCGCGGGATTGGCTTCCTCATTCTCGTTGTGAAAAGCCCCGCTTTGGGATTACAAAACATAAACTATATCTTTGGGATATTTCATAAGCTGCTTGCGAATTACAAGAGAGTGCAGCGCAAATAAAATAGACGAAATAAATAGTTATAGCGTATGTCGCTTAGACAAAATGTTAAATGAAATTATTTAGGGACGCAGAGGGAAATAAGTTAAATAAACAGTTTGATATACATTTAAATAAATATTTTACATATAGTACATATACATATACATACGTACGAGTATTATTTGAGTCAAATAAGTTGAACCAAGTGAGATGAAATTTTTTGTATGTGTGGCACCGGCTTGGTGAAACAACGTAGATATCTTCAGTTGCAGGCCACAATAGGTAAGTTATTATACATTCGCAGATACAAGATCGATTCACTACCCTAGAACAAAGCGTACACCGAACTCTACTTATATGAAGACAAGCTACGCACAAATATTAAGAGAGCAAAAAAAATTTTCTGACTTTTAACATACAAAAAAAGATCACTTTAATGGGATCTTCAAGATTCTTGCTTTTAATATTTAAGTTGTGAAGATTTCGATTATAATAAAAAATCCATCCATAAAGATTCAAGAGACTTTTACTTAACTATGGATTCAGAAGTATTCCATAAAATTTACGAAAATCGTTACACTTTTTGCTCTCTTATATTTATTTCGATAGTGGTGCTGATGCAGATTTAATGATTTATTTAATTGTATATTAATGTAGTGAGTGAGCGCTCTCAAAAAGAAACTTAAGCCATTTCTAATATTGGCAGATACTCATTGGAAGTCATTAAAAAATGCTATGCTATTTTAGTAGTTTGCTATTGCTCCCGATTTTACCATAAATTGAGCATAGAGCAGAGCAAAGAGCATAAAGCGACCTAGCTTTTGGCTTTACTAAGTTTGTGCTATGAAGCTTGAACTTGTGCTTTGTATTGGTGTTGGAAACTCATATCACTTCTCTTCACTCTGCTCCACTCATGCTGAAAGCTGTAGCAATAGCAGAGCATTTTTTTATTGCAAATTCTGCGTTTACGACCTACTCCTTAATATTTTTTTCAACAAAACTCGAAATTACGTGATAAAATAATGAAGTTTTAAATTTACAATCAAAATTGTTGAGCTTGAATTATTTTGTTGAATTTTTGTAGCAAATGCTAAAGCTCTGTGCACGTTTGCAAATAACGCCCAAAAATTGAATTGAAATAAAAAATCATTAATATTTTAATGCATAAATTATTTTTTAAAAACATATATTTTTTCCCAAAATGCGTTAACACTTCTACTACCAATTAATAAATCTCATATAGATATTCAAAATGAAAAAAAAAAAAAAATTAAAAATATTACGAGAATTTAGTTATTTAAATTTTCACTATTAATTTTTTTGTTAGTAAATTTTTATAAAAATATTTTACAACACCGAAATGCATCTCATTTTAAAACACTTAAATTTCATTTAAAACCACATGAATACATAAAAAATTTAAAAATAATTTTTTGTTAGTACGAATTTTGATATGAAAATATGTACGAAAATAAAAGTTTTGAGAGGCAAATATATATTTACGTTTACACCAAAGAATTTTTCAGTTTAGATTCCATATTTCATAACTCACAACAATTTAGTGGATACATATAAAAAAAGTTTTTTGTCCAATTAAAACAATTAGAATTACGCGCAAACAAAAAAAACATCTATGTATGTGGAACAAAAATTCAATAAATTGGGCATTTATTGTTTAGTTGTTTACATGTGTGTATTTGCATGTTGAGTGTCAGAGATGTATTTATTTATTTGAAGCAGGGACATGCACCGCTTTCGTGCCGAGTTTTAACATTAACTCCACCCACATATCCAGTTTTCAATCGAACCCTTTCTTATAAAATTTCATGTTTCAATTTCGATTGAGACAAAACATCTGATTTTGAAATTTATTCTCTCGGACTTTAATGGATATATTTAGGACTAGTTGTAAACAGACAAGTTGCTATCAAACTCAACTGATTATAATGGACGAACTTTCATTAAAAGTATTTCATTCAGAATTATATACACCGTGGCGAATGTTATCAGATAATCAAAATCACTGATGACAACTGCCGATATATCAACGAACGACTAAAATACCGATAGCTCCATGTGAGCTGGTAATAAGTAAAGCCTTTTTCGTACCGGAGTTCCACCCCATAAAATTAGAAAAGTTGTGCACGTGTTAAATAGGACGACTCACTTACAATAAAAAGATTATTCGGTGAACTGAAGGTGAAGGCACATATAAAAGAACGAAAAAAGACACTGAAGATGGCACAACGCCGAAACCGGTTTGTCTCCAAACCAAAATTGACAAGGGAAAATCGTTCCAGAAAAAATGCATACTTCTACCCTATCGGAAACAGCAATAATAATAAAAAGGAACATATAAATCTCCCAGCAGTGATTTTCATTCGTGAATAAAGGTAATTCGTTTTTAGGGTTTATTTGATTTAACAATCCAGTGGTAGGTAGTGCATGTAATCTAGGATTTTCTGGATAACAAAACATGGGAAGTTGGAACAATGCGAAATCAACACAAACAGCATTCAATCTGAAACACTGTTTCTAATACAAGAGGAAGACGACTTAGCTACAGAGTGAGACAACTCTTTGTATAACTTTTTTGGTGAAAATCTCCAAAAAAAACTCCGTGATGACAGCCATCTTGTAAAAAAACTTATCAATTCTAGTTCCCGCAATATTAAATGGGTTGAGACTGATTTTTAAACTCAAAAACTCGTATCACAAATACATTTCAAATCTACAAAAGCAGTTTGAATCGATTGAACCGAACCAAGTCAATTGTTCATGTGGTGCAAGCCCCTGATTACATGTATGTATATATTTTTTAAATTGTATACTGTTTCTGAGTTGATTTGATTTTAATGAGTATCGCATGTATGTACTTCAAAAACAAATATGATTAAAACAAAAAACAACAACAATAAGCTAATAAAAATATCGATATAAATATCTCAACGAACAAATAAAACGCTCAAACAAATTAAACGTTTTCGAGTATTTATAGTATTTAAATACTTGATAACACAATAGAATTACAAATATGAAAATATATATGAGAGAATGTATGTATGTGTGTCTTATGTACTTAGTACATATTCATATAATGAATGTACATAAGTTGTTCGATAGACGCCAATATCTCCGTTCAATAACTTACTCAGTGGCCTGAGCAAATGGTATTCCAATGAATGTCGGACTCAATGTTTCAGTATACATTTCCATGCCGGTGCCGCGTAAATAATCATTGGTCCAAGACTGCATATCTGGTGACTATATATTATATATAGGTAGCGGGTTAAAATTATATAATATACTAATATAGTATTTAAATTAAAAAAAAAAAATATTTGCGCTACAAGGTTACTGCTTGAGCCTAGAGCAGAGTTTCTCAAGGAAAATATAAAAAAAAATTATTTGAAATCCTGCGTAGCGAGATTGATATATTTAGACCGCAGTCAATTTGGAATCACTTTTGAAGATTCTCTTTGCGTAGGCTGCATTGAAAAATAACAGTTTCAATAAACCATTCAAGGACAAAGCAGATAATACAAACATGTGCTATAAGCTGTTTTCTGTTTAACGCTTTCTCTTTTTCTAAAAATTGCGTTAATATTTATGATTTTTAAAACTTTTCAATTCTTTGAGCTATACACAAATACTTACAGTCTTAAACGATCGCATCGCAAATAAATTCGCCATCATTGTTGAGAAGCCCGGCGCCAAACAACTTTGTGCTATAAAGCCGAGCTTAAGCTCAGCTAAGCAAATTACATCGTCACCTTGTTTCCAATCCCATGAGGGTATGTTAAGTAAATAAGCCTGAAATCAGAGCAAGAATATTAAATTTTTTTGAAAACCTAAAACTTGTCGAAAAAACCTAAAACTTTCTTAATTGACTAATTTATGAAAAAATTGTTCCAATCGTTTAATTATCATTTAAACGAATTTTTTCGTTGATATGATTTTCAGCTCATTGAGTCTTTTACGCCGGTGATTGAATTTAGGGAATTTTTCAAGTAAAAGGCAAGGTGAAAATTACAACAAACAGCAGCCCGGTGTATGTGGTAGCTGTAATTTTGTTGTCTGAAAACTTTTGGATCCTTTCAATTTGTAGGAAAACTGAAAAAGGAGCGCCTCACAAATTACAAGATGCTCAACTTTAACCTCGTGGAAAGAATATCGCTCTAAATTATTATTATTTTAACATTAGTACAATAGTGAGTTAATAGTTACGTGTATATCTGTATCAAAATAGTTTCTAGAGGGCTCTTATTTCGAATCTAGGTCGAAGCGTTTTCGTTTCGTGACGATATCCAAACGACTCTAAAAGCATTTTCCCGAACAAAACTATTTAAAAATAGTCCCGAAAATAGTTTAGAAATAATTCAAAAATAAAAATCCAATCGATCCCCGTATTCCGGGTATGGTCCTTAAATCATCTTAAAAATATTCCAAACTAACCTCTAAAAATTATCTCTAATGATCGGGAAAAAGTACCGATCCAGCGATTATAGTTCCCAAGAGGATTCAAAGTGCACCTGAAACGAATATAAGCCGCTGATTATGTAAGTCCCAGGTACTCACATTCAACTACACCCGTACATAATACCAAACATATTCACAGAGCAACCGATTTACTGACGTCACTGAAGGAAGTGAATGCCTTAATATAATAATAATTTTTCGTTCAACGATAAGAAGTGACTCGCTCCGTTCCGTTGCGTTTTACATAATAACCCGTCAGAACGTAATTTTTCTGCGGAGGTCTTTTTGTTAATAATTTTAAAATTATAGGAATTTCCGATAGAAGTAAAATCGAAATTTTCCACAAAAATGCTCTGAAGTAGTGCTGGAAAGAACTCGATTTCGTTCCTTGCTAGACCTTGGATTATATACACTAAAATTCTTCACCTGGCCAAGGACATAAATTTGAATATGTTTTGAACTAGATTCATACGTACTTTGCATGGGAAACATTTGCACTTAAGTGTTAAGAGGCTTGCCATATTTACTAAAGTCTGAAGAGTTACAGTGTTGGTGCTCAAGGAGGCATTGATCCTTATAAAGATATTAACATTTCATACGCACACTTTAACCCGCCAGCATTTCTTGTTCGTGCATTTGTTACTTCGAGAGTTATGTGCGCCGAACAACAAAACATTAGCAACATATGGCAACAAGAAGTTGCCACTTTATGATGAAGTAAAAATGCTGGCGTTTAAAAGTGAGCCCTAAAGCTGAAATTTCTTAAGTTTTGGACGTTTGGTCCAGAGGTCCCTTGTGATTCGCCTAAAATATTACTTGCAAATAAAATTAAAAGGTGTTGACACTGTTGAATAATTGAAATAGGTTGAGATATTTTAGCAATAATATTGGAACTAAATTCTTTAATTTGTTTGTCCAAAAATAGTTAGTTCAAAAACGGTTTCAAAATAATTATCAAATTAATCCGAAATCAACTACTGACTGGTCCTAAAATAGTTTTGGAATGGTACTTTAACCACCGCAAACAGATTCCGAACTAAGCCAAAAATTGTTCTTGAAATTAGATCTTTTGTGGAGAGGTCAAAGTTGTTGAGCGAATAAAAATTAGCTAAATAATGCTAGACTAGAAGTTGGTTTAGCAAGGATTATCTATACTGCCTCTCAGAAAAAACCAGTTCTACTTCGCTGTTGAAAAGTTTATGTTGTACAGTGTAATTCATTATTTTTCTTTAAGTCTCACCTTATTATGATATTGCATTAGCTGTATAATAACTCTTATATCTTCGCTGTAATTTTTAATAGAGATGACTCGCATTATATTGGCAGCATCTTCAGCATCGGGATCTTGGCAATATTTGTTAGCCAGCACCAAGCAGGCATCAGCTTCGTGTACCTTTAGCAAGCACAACAAAAGCGAACGGAACGAGGGAAAATAAAAAATAATTAATATAATTCAACGTCAACAAATATGCATTTTATAATTTTCATATTCGTGGTGGCGAAAATGTGTTGAAATGAGAAGCATTTGAAGTTGTGATGTGAACACTGAAAGCAGAGATGTTATGCATGTGGTTACATTGTGAGAACTTCTTACGACATATGGGAAGTCCATAATAGTTTAGTGTTGCTTCTTTTTTTTGTATGTATTAAATTGCATGTACAGAGTCACAATATATTTAGGGTTACTTGCTTTTGTTTAACAGAAATTCATAGTTGGGACTTGGGATGTGGAACACATTTGAGCACAATTATTGGCATGAAGGTGTTTAAAGGTAGCCACATAACACATTTCAAGGGTAATGATAAATGGGAGAATTAATAAAGAATAAAATAATAAATAATTGTAAATTAAAATTGTAATAAGTATCAACATACACGAAAAGCAAATATATAAATAATAAGCAAGTAAAATAATACATTTTTAAGAATAGTGCATCAATGCGACATGCATAATAGTTTTACATGCAAATATTTTATGTTAATTTTTCGTTTATTTTTTGTTTACTCAAAATAGCAAAAACAACGATGCAGCATGCTTCAAGCAACTGTAAAATTCGAGTATCCATACATATTTACAAAGTATGTTTTATTTGAAATAAGCCTACAATATTTACAAACCTACTTTTAAATATATATCAATATATAATTGTTAGTACACACTCTATCTGTTGATGAGAGTTTTCGATTCCATGGTAGAACATTTTTAAAATAATTTTTTTTAATAACGTATCAGAAAAAGTTTTAACAAGTTTAGGTAGCAGCTAATATAATAATATAAGCAGAACTGTTCAATTTGATTAGTAATTAGTAATCAATTAATTAGACGGTTTTTTTAATTGGTAATGATTGTTTTAATTGGTTTCCAAGAAAAGGCAATCATTAATTGATTACAATTAGAAAAAACCGAAAAAAAAATTTTTAATAATCAAAAAAGTTGCTCTGATTACTTTTAATTATTTTTTATTTAAATAGAATTTTTCATTTACACCAAAACGATAATGGTCAAAAAAGCCTAACACAAAATTCGTTTAACTATTTTTTTTTTTATACCTTTCATGAACATGAAATGGTATTATAACTTTGGTCCGATGTTTGTAAGTATGAGAAGAAGAAGAGATAGACGAACCAATAAATATACCGAAATGATCAGGGCGATGATCTGAGACGATTTAGCCATGTCCGTGTGTCCGTCAGGCTGTCTGTTTGTACGCAAACTAGTCCCTCAGTTTTTGAGATATCTTGATGAAATTTGGTATGGAGCCGCCATTTTGAATAACATTAATCATTTGTCGGAATATAGCCCTCATACAATCGATTGTTCCGCTAAATGGGGGTTGGGTTATGTATCTTTAAATGATCATTTTTGTAGAGTTTGTACTAATTGTGAGTAAGGATCGGGCACTTAAATCCTTGGTGCGTATTCATGAAAGGTATACAGTCTTCGGCACAGTCGAAGACAGCCCTTTCCTTACTTGTTTTTTTTCGACTTTTTTTTTTGATTTTTTTAATAATCGTAAAAAATCATAATTTTTTGATTATTTTTTTTAATTAATTAGAAAATAATCTTTAAAATTAAAAAACAAAAATGGTATTCAATCATTAAGTGGATCCTGAAGAAAATAATTAATCAAACTGGTTATCATTACGATTAGTAATGTTCCTTGGAACTTAGCGGCGTATGAATAAAGTAACAAGATGCATTTTTTTTCCAAAAATTTCATGCACTTGTAGCTTTCGAGATTATAACGAAAATTGCTAGCGCTTATAATTTTTTCCGCTTGCTTTTATGAAGTTCGCTTTTTAGGCGGCGATGCAATGCTTGATAATTTGAGTGCAATTTGATGATTTTTGGGAGTAGATCAACACATTTTACTAAGCAACGGAAATAAATATTGTTGCAGAGTATTGTAGTAGAATTTAGGAAAAAACTATTTCTAGCTAATTGAGCAGGGTTAGGATCATTTCCGCACTTTTCCGAGATCATTTTGGGTTTGCTTGCGGGACTATTTGGGAATTTTTTTTTGTTACTTTTTCAAGACCATTTCGGCACATTTTTGGGAGAATTTCTGGACTTTTTCGGCATCATTACAGGATTATTTCGGTACTGTTTTCTGACTTTTTGCGAACATTTTCTGGATATTTTCAGGATCGTTTCAGGATTATTTTGGAACTATTTTTCGGCCCTTTCGGAAACATTTTTGGGATAAATTCCTGATTGTTTTAGCATCATTTCAAAATCATGTCAGGTATGATTTCGGCAGCATTTTTGTGATCATTTTAAAGCCGATTTAGGATTGTTTTTGCGGCTATTTTGGACCATTTCGGGAGGGTTTTCTTGACTTTTTCGAGTTAATTTCATGGTTTTTTCTGAATCATTTCTTGATTGTTTACGGGACTTTTTCGAGATTATTTTAAGACTATTTCGGGATGATCCTGAAAGAGTCCCGCAAACAATCTCAAATTATCCTGAAATAGACCCAAAACTGAACCCAAAAACAATCCTGATACGGTCCCGCAAAGTTTCGAAAACCAATCCTGAAGAATTCCGAAATTATCCTAAAATGATCCCGAAAGAGTAAGAAGCTAATTACCACCCCGTGCACTTTATGCAGGCGACTTTTTTTTTACTAGAACAAAGTGCAAGTTTGGAAAGATTTTTATGTTGTTGGTTGTTTTCAACTACAAAAACACTCCCCGAAGAATTCCAATTTTTTGGATCCTGTTACAGTTTGAGCTGTTATATTATTATACAAAAAATGCAAACAAATCTAATTAAAATTCTATTAAAATTCTTTTTCTAATTCGTTGAACGTCTCTGTTTCTAAACATTTTTTTTTTTGTCATCTAGTATATATATATGCGTAAGTTAATATATACAGTTACAATCGTAAAGTATTAAATTTGTTATAATTATATGTACTATATATTAAGGCTGCGCTATTAATCGATCAATCAAACAGAGCAATTAGTCGAAACTTCTCTAGTTTATTAATGAGACCATAATCATTATCGATTAATGAAATTGATTTAGTTATTGATTAATCACGTATATAAAATGATCCAATTGATTTCGGTTTTTTTTTTGGAGTATCAGCACCTCACATTTTCTTTCAATCAGAAAAATTATTAAATAAACATTTTTTAATCGATTAATAGCACATCTCTAACATCACGCTAAACTCAGCACTCGACATTTAAATATTTTGAAAAATGATATTATAGTGTGGTAAAACATAATTAGGATATTCACGTAGGTTTGATCATCAAAGTTAACAAGTTATGTCTTTTAATCAGTTTACAAAAACAAAATAGCCTAGAAAGAAAATAGCATTACTTCAAAACCAAGTCTACGTGTATATCCCAAATATCATATTGCTTTCAGAATACATTAGTAGCAAGTACATAAATGTTGTTGTCTATTTGTTGCTGTGGCTAGCAATTCTTGCGAAATATACACCAATATTAAATGCTTTCCACAAATATATGTACATAAAATACATATATACTTTTAATTGTATTTGACGTTTATGAAACATTTTCTGTTAATTCAGTTTTTAATGATTTGAACAGTTATAACAATTTGCAATAATAAATGAACCAATTAATAATTAGTTTATCAACGAATAAAAAATTAATATTATTAAGCAATAACCAATAAACAACGACAACTTAATTGAAAAACAAAAAACACAAAAGAGTCAGCTGTTTTGTTTTTGGAATATGTTGAGTATGTGAATTTTACAGTGTGACAATTTCAACTAAACGATGACACAATCAATAACAAGTGAACGAACAATCGAATGTTTACCTTAACCCTTTGTAGATCAATTGGATTCATTATGGTGCCTTGAAAGAACTCCACTGTGGTGAAATGGCGTTTGAATAAACCCTCAAGTTCCAAATCGGGTGGTTTACTTTTCAATTTTTTGTTAGGACATTTTTTGATGTAAATTTTTTTTTATGAGCGGTGTTGTGAATGTGTTGAAAATTTCAGTTTTGAAGTTTATTTAAAAACACCATTTGACATAAAAAAAATGATTTCATTTGATTTTGATTTTTAAGCAAGCGTAATAAATTTTAGGGATGAAGACATTGTTTGAAAATTTTGCCATTTTTGTTAGTGAATTTCGCAAATAAAATTTTTTACGCACATCAGGTGTTGTAGGTTTTGTTTGTTTTTAGTTTCATTTATAGTTGGTGGTTTTGTCAATTTACAAAATTTGTTGGGATCAATTTAAATATGGAATGAAAGAAAATAAAATATGCGATAATTAATTTTTTGTTTGCTTCGCTAAAGTGAGAAAATAGTAAAATTATTGAAATAAAATTGAAAATTACCCAGCGAGTGTTATAATAATATATAGTATGCGATAAATATGATAATATAATTTTTTCTGTATTGAAAAAGCTTATATATTTAACTAAGTAGTTTTATTAAGCAAAGTTAATATAAAAGCAGTAATCTTTTGTAACTGAGTTGCGGAAACAAAAAGTCAATCAGTGAATAGATTTTACAATTTAAGAGTAGAACGGAAAAATGTACACAAACATCCGACTTTTTTCGAGCAAGTACCACTTGTTTTCAAGAAAAGTGGTTGTTACAAAATCGATTGGCACTGCTCATTATGATAAACAGTCGGCTTCCTTGCCTTTAAAACGAACTTAGTACTTTGCCCATTCTAATTTTATAGGAATTTAAAATTGTATAGTAGATTTTGTGTTTTTTTTATTATCTATTTGGAATTGTTGTTTTACTTGTTTTTCTGAAGCCAATTTTTTTTTTTGCAAATAGGTTCAAGAGATTGCTGCTTAA
Source organism: Merzomyia westermanni (assembly GCA_949987695.1). NCBI lineage: Eukaryota > Metazoa > Arthropoda > Insecta > Diptera > Tephritidae > Merzomyia > Merzomyia westermanni. Next base: position 159,295,611 of record OX465288.1, on the reverse strand, counting down.
ATTAGCTTCGCCTAAAGATTTGTCAGAATTCCAATAAAATTAATTGAAACAGAACTACTTGAACTGCTTCCCTCTTTAAACCTTTTTTTATTTATTCCCATTTTGAAAGTACTGATTTCCGAATTGTATTTTGAAACTACTTAACTTTAAAATTTTTACAGATAAAATAATATTTAGTCTTAAAACTACTAAGCGCTAAAACTTCAAAAGAAACGCATTCAATCGAATTAAAAAATTATTTTTTTTCCATACAATAGTAAAAATGCAGTAAAATATAATTCGAAATTTAAATTTTATTCACTACTTAAGCTATGAAGAAATGTCATCTATAAACTATTTGGTTGTTAGTATATACATAAGTAAATATTTAAGTATATAGCAAGATTTTTAGTAATTCGAAATGTCAATAACATTTGTAAAATTCTTCGAAAAACGTAACGGCTTTATACTATGTACTGTAAGCTCTAGAAAAAAAGAACAAGAAATCTTTGTCAAAGTTTTACTACTTAGAACTCTGGAAAAAGGCAATATTCATAAAGGAAAACAAGTCATTCCAAATCGAAGCAGTGATAAGGAAAACAATTTGATGTGAGAAATGCAGCCTTTTCTAAGTCTACTAAATATAATGTAATAAAAAAACAAAGAAGAAGAATGAAAGAAAATCATACCAAAAACTCATTATTATATATTTTTTATAGGCAGGGTTTGAAAGTGGTATTGTTATATTTTTGAAATTTTGGGGTAGCTTAGTAAGACTTATATCTGTATAGTCTCGGCTGAGTGGAATAACACCCTATATCGGCTGTCGGTTCGAAAAGTCTGGTTCAAAAATAGGCTCTTCAAACAACTTCTCAGATGGAACCTTCTTTTAAAGGTTGGCAGAAATATAGTCTTTTCAAACCGGCATGTATATTCCACTAAGTCGAAAACAAAATTTTCGAAATTGAAAATTTCTCACAAATGGTCGTATGTATAACACTTTCAAACAAGAAGAAAATAGCTCATACACTGGAAAAAATAGGAAGAAGTTGAAAAATTGCCTGAAAGCCATAAAATCAAGTAATTTAAAGTGAAACAAAGAAGAATCTCGCAATTAAAAAGGCGCTAGAATTTATTTGTATCGAAAACCAATTAAGAATAACCAATAGTTTACAAAATAATTAAACATTATCAACATAAACTTTTTTTTCCATGAACTTCACGTAGAAATGAGCGCGGAGGTTTAAAAAAACGAAAACAGAAAAAATTATGAACAAAAATATGGTTAATAAAACAATGGCTGAGTAAAGTGGATTGTAGACAAGAGAGATGAATGGACAGATTGAACCATGGTTGTGTGTGGTTCTAAAAAGGTTCAAAATAAAGAATAGTATTATATTGGAGCAGTGACAAATTAAGGTAAGAGAGTCATCACAAAAGAGGGAATAGTTGTAATGAGTACATACAGTGATGTGCAATAAGATAAACGAACTCACACAGCAGTAATGATTCAACAAACGCTTTGGCATGGTTTTGAAATATTTTGCGGAGAGTGGCCACATTTTTGAAAAATTTTTCCCTTTTGAAATTACATACAAGTTCATCAGCGCTCTCTCAATTTCATTATCATATCTTATCTCGCCTGCTAAGTGGGAGAGTTCATCCAATTTTGTCTCAGAACACTTTTGAAGAACGTTCTATATAAAGTTTCTTTTTCAAGATGACCTCACCTTAGAACTTTTCAATACATAATTTATTTTAGAGTAGGTCGAATATAAAAAAATTTAAATAGGTTGTTTTTACAAACGAATTATAATAATTCTTGCAAACTTTGATGAAATGTGTTCGTACTGCGCTGTCACATCACTAGCCGAGATTTAAAAAAACTTGAATGAAACTAACACAAGATGTCGCTTTGGTTTTTTGCAGATGGGTTTCACTTCTTCTGAGTGTAATCGCAAATTTAATAGAAACATTTCATTGTACATCACTGTATTTTGTATTAGGATTGTGGGACGAGAGTGGGTGAGCTTGAGTAAAAGGACACTTTTACAAATTGCAGTTGCTAAAGGGTGACTACTAATAGCATGGGTTGAAAGTTAGATGAGGCGCACCATGACCTGTTTTTAAGAATATTTTAGCAAAATTTAACAGCTTGGAAACAGTGTAATTTGAATTTTTTTTTTCAAGAAAAGGCTTTGAGGAGTTGATTCAAAATGAAGAAAATGTTTCTGCAATATCCGATAAAAAAAAATTTAACACTAAATTAAAAATTTTTGAAATTAACTTTATATCACTCGAACAGCTTTAAAATTATAGGCTACCCATTTTTTAAAAATAATTGAAACTATTTATGTATATAGGGGGTTTTCGAAAATTTTCGACTTTCCAAAATTTTTCTTCATATATTCGAAGTCATTTTCTCAAAATCTCTTCGAAATGGAATCTTCAAGACTTGATTTTCTTTTTACATTTAAAAAACGCAAAATAAAGAAAAATGTATATTCATATTTCAAAAACGTTTTTCAAGCTTTAATCAAATATTAGCAAACATTTTTAAACTGAAAAATTTGAGATGTTGAATTCGAAAAATTCTAAAAACTTTCCTTTTTTACATTTAAAAATATTAAAAGGGCGAAAATATTACATTTCAATAGTGAAAAAAATTTATAATGATTCGAAAATTTAAAAAAAAAAACCAAAAATTGTTTAAAACACTTAAAAAAATTTGGAGTGTGTAAAAATAATTTGAAACTTCAGTGGGAAATGTTAAAAATATTCCAAAGAATTAAAAAATTAAAAAAAAAAGTTTTAAATTATTTTTCAAATATTTAAAATTTGCATATTATTGCTTTTTTATATCAAAAATTTTTTGTTGATTTAAAAACTTTTCGAATATAAAAAAAAATTTGCAATATCTTAGAAAGTAACAATGTTTCAAAAGTTCCAAAAGAACCTTAAAAAATTTTTTAGTAACGTTTCGTTTCTCAGAATCTTTTGTAAATGAAAATTTAAAGTAAGAAATATCAAGCTGGAGTTTCCAGTTCGAATAGTAGCAAGCATTTTAATATTCAAAAACCAAAAATGTTTCGAAACATTTAAGAACCTTTTCGATTACGTAAAAAAACAATTTGAAACTTCATAGAAAGTAACAAAAATTGCCAATGTTTCCAGTATTTTGGAACCCATAGTGCGGCATATACGATTGGTAATGGCTTTGTGGGTTGGTGATCCTTACTGGGAGTGATGATGACGCACGACTATCTACAGGAAGGAGGTACAGACGATTACTGCACTCTGGCTGACGTTTAAGTTGTGGCTAATGCTCAGGTGAAAACGGAAAGTAAGGCAAAATGAATAGATGGATAAACAGAAACATTGCTTGCATACGAGCTGGTATGGGTGATGTCGGTAGAACTAAGGAACCACAAAAGATTGGGTGCACTTTATCAAACACTCGCACTCTATATCCATACACACACATATATACTTCTTTCTTTGAACACTTTACTCGCACGCTAATTTGTAACCTTAAACAGCAATTTGGTTGTAATATTTGTAGAAGAGCAAGCATTTGGTTTTTTTTGTTTTTGTTTCTGGTTTATAAAGTGTTTGTGTCTGCTAAACTGGAAATAACAAAGCGCACTTTGGTTTCTTTTCTTATCAGCAGGTGTGTGAACCTATTTATTTTAGGGTTTAGAATTTGAACTTGTACTTCGTTTTTGAAACTATTGATTATTTGTGTGTGTGTGTTTTTGTAAAATATGTTTGAGTGCGTGTATGTGTGTGTACCTTGACTCGCTCCAAATCGACGGCATTCATCATGGTGCCCTGAAAAAACGCCACTGTCGTATAGTGACGCTTCAGCAGACCTTCTAACTCCAGATCAGGCTCCTTGCTATTTATCGGTATATAGTTATTTACATATATATAGATTTAGGTTTAGGATTTAGAATTGGTGAGTTTTTTGAATTTTTTCTAAATATAAACGAGTTAAGTTCTATTTAGCTAAGGAAAGAGGTATTTCAATCGTTTTATTGAGACTGCCTATAAACTAAAAAAAATTTTTTAATATAGATATATAACAATGTGTAAAATTTTAATGTCAAGCTAGAAATATAATTATTAGATTAGGTTTAGATTTAAAGAATGGTTGCAAATATTTATCGATAAGGCTACTTCGCCAAAAATGTTCTAAATATAAAAGCCGCCTAAAGCTAGAAAGCTAGATGAATATGATAGGCCGAACCTTCCATCAGCGTTTTTCCGATAACCATATCCTCAACTTGTTATTTTTAACACAGTGTGGCCTTTGCTTTCTGTTTCCCCCACGTCGGTAGGAATACCTTCTGAGCCAGTCGCGTGTTGTTCATTCATAATACGAGCTAAAAAGCGACGCCGTTGGCCTGTATTCCATGAACAATGCTTATATGTCCGTAAAGTTCATATAGCTCACTATTTATAATTTTTTTCGATTGCAACCATTGGCATTACGAGAAGGACCAATACCCACCAGAGAAATTTTCTATCTATTACTAAAAGAGCGATCCCTACTTTAGCTTTTTTATCCAGGCCAGAGAAAGTAGAATATGCGGATATCTTGTTAAGCCCGCATTGCTTGTGAATCTGACTATAAATAAAATTCTTGACTGTATCTCAGTAGGAGGCTTTAGAACAAGGAATTCACCACTCTCTGTATGGTTACAAAGTCTGCAAGTCACTTCAAACACAAAACACCATTATCTGTATGGTGCCTAAGCAAGAACCATACAGGTAGTGATGAAACCCTAGTTCCAAAGTCTCCAAGTAGGCCCGCAAAAACCTTGCGGACCCTACACAGTCAGTAGTTCCAAGAACACTGGTGGACAGCAAATTGCATTGCTTGGGATATAATTGGTCAGTAGAGCTGCTGACCTCATTACCTAAAAATCTCTACTAATATGCAGTTGACATTTCCTACGGGGTTTGTGGTTGTGTGTATTTTGGATAGAAACTATTTCGGTTGCTTCTGCTAGAGAATATGTACGCTATGTGAAGTATAATCAGTTCCTCAGTTCCTTGTATCACATGCACTGCCATACAAGTATAACTGGGTCATTAAACTAAGCAGGTTGATACCACCCGAGTATGCGCATATGCTTGATGAGTGCAATACTACCAACACATACTATTCTTCGCATAACAGATTATTGCTTACACATATTAAGACCACTCTTTATGCCAACCACAGCTCTGTTACATCGTCAGGTTGAAGATTGCCTTCAGAGAGCAATTCGTAAATATTTGCAACAGTGTATTGGGCTACATACATACATACTTATAAAATAGATCTATGCATATATACATATGTGTTGAATTAGATTTTAAAACAATGTTCCTAACTTTTTTTACTGTATGTAAATAAGTATTTAAAAATAATTAAAAATACATAAGTTCATATAATTTACATAAGTATATACATACATTTGTTTGATTTTACATACATTATATAGAAACAATAAAATATTTAAGACCACATACCTAATAATGCTTTGACAAAAATGTAAAATTCACCAACTTACCGATGTAAAAATACGACCTCCACGTCCACATCTTCACGATCCTCGTGTAGGAAATCCTTCAAGAAATGCGACACCGACTCATACGTTATATGACCGCACACGACAATGTGTCTATGCATTTTTGATCGGCAAGTCATCACAACCAATTAACTCGATGAGAACAGAGGCAGCGCGTGCGGCCGTAGCAGCATGTTAATGAGGCAGCACGTCGTCAACCAGACAGACGCAGGTAGTTTGTGTTATTTGTACGCGTCGTATGTGTGTCGAACCATTTTGCATATGAAATGCAAGGCAATTTGAGTGAAGGGAATAAAAGAATTTTCGATTAGAATAATTTTGATATTGACAGGTGCTCAGGTAGAAAACATAAAAATAGATGCATCTAAAATAATGATGAAATTGGTGCAAATATGTAAATATTATTAGTGATATAGAGTATAGTTGGGGTAAGTTTTTAGTGTAGCTACTATACATAAGTGTATAAGTGTAAATGTTTATATAATTATATAGAATTATTATCTGTCTCAATACGCTTAGAAATATATAAGTACGTATGTCTGCATGTTATGAAATAACTTATATTTTGCGTATAAATGAAGATATACATATAAATTAGTAGCTTAACTTTTAAATACTCTGTAACCACTTATTTGGCTGCACAATTATTCCTACACAAAATAATATATAGACGCAGAAAGTTTAACCTTTGTTAATGACTGGCTAAACTTTGAAGTTATAAAAAGGTTAGTGTTTTGGAAAGAGAGCAAAAGTGGTTGAAATTGAGTTCAAATACTCAAACGACGAAATTTTTTAGTTTAATTTTTATCAAGTGTATGAGTATTATAGGCGGTTAAATTGTAACAAGTTTGGTTATGTTATTATTGTAGTTTTTGAAGCGAATTATGGACGGATAAGTACCTTAATATCGCAAGTTAAGTCCATCAGCAAAAACCTGATTGGACCATATCAAGGCTGCTTCACAACTATCGTCTACTATCGACCGATCTTCACGATGTGCGAAATCATGTAGAAATCTCATTCAAAGAGAATCGCCATAGATTTGAAAGCAGAGTTGAACAGGGCCTGTAACGACTTAACAAGGCTTTAGAAAAGTTACTGAATAAGCTAGTTCAAACTTGCGGAAAAGATAAAGAAACGTTTATGGCGACATTTGAGGCACCACCAATAGGCAGCGAACTGGTGGGAGTTACAAGTCTGCCAGATTAGGGTTATTAGAACCGTTGCGGAATGTCACACCTCCATGAAGAGCTTAAAATGCTCAATGTTAAAGAGCATACGAAAATGTTGAGCAGATAGTTTCTATTGAACTTCCATAATCTTACACATCCAAATAGACATTTGTTGGACTCAGGTACGCCACACAGATGCATAATTAAATATCTTCATAAGCACTATGATGACATCCGGCACCATCTCAGCACGTTATCCGCACCGGGTCGGAAGATGCTTTTATCAGGTTTCGGCCAGAAGAGAGGGTCCTTTCCAGAGAGGCTGGAGTCACTTTGGTTCAACTAATTGTAACAGGTTGAACTTTTACCTATCCAGACTCAATCACACCATGTCAACTCAACATCTCTTGAGCTCATGGCTCTCAACATCTCTTCAGCTGTCCAATAAAACCCACTCTTCAAACAACAATTTCGCTTTTGTCCAACCCTGTTGAAACTTCCTGTCTCCTTGGACTTCAGTTAGAAGAACATAAAATCTTAAACCATCGTATAATGAGACCAATACCATAAAAGATGACCTTAATTAACATTGAGTACTGAAATATTATTGCTGTAAGTTTAACTGCCGAAAAATGGAAAAACAATTTTTTTTTGTTTCAAGTAACTTTTTTCTGAGTTAGTATCATTGTGCCCCCAAATCGGTGGTTGCACAGTGTAAGCGCTTATAGGTATTTAGTTATATCCAACTGCCTTAGTGTGTGTATTTATAATTATATACTTATTTAGCTTATTTAATACTAAGAAAAATAACTTTTCGAGTGTATGTACGTATGTATGAAGCAGTTTTGTGTTCTATGGGAGCTTAATTTAGGTGATGGTTAGAGAATTACGAATTGGCGGATTCAGTGTAATTGTGGTAATTTTTGTTCAACGTATTTGTGTAATTTGGAATTGTGATGATATAGTAATTATTTATGTAGTATGTGTGTATGTGCATTTGTGATATTCCGGAGTAGTTAAGACTATACTCAGACCAAAGGAATACATTACCACGTTTAGCATCAATCATCAAGTGCGTCTATAGTTACACTCAATCTCAATCAAGCTAGTGGAATGCGAACTCAAACTGTTCCTAGTTCATACATGTTTTCTTACAAACTAAGTAATTTTATTTGCATTTAATGCACAAAAGTATTTATTTAAAGGTTTTGTGGGTAGATAACGATTCCAGAAGAAAGTACCTTGGTCTGAACATAGTCTTAGCTTTAAATATGCGCATGTTTAATAGCAATGTAATTCTTCCACTGGCCTCAAAACAGTTCGCTAGCGAGTCGGAAGCATCACATCTGCTGTGTGCACTTTCATCTAGTATTGATGTTTATTCATTATAAAGTTGTGTTTACGTGTTGTTTTTGTGTTTAATATTTTTCGATGTGTAAATTTGTGTGCGTAAGTTTTTCGCATAATGTTTATGTATCTTGTTCTATTTATGTACATATAAATTACATATCAAAATATCTGATTTTTTCTTTACTTTAATTAAATAAAAATACAATAAAATAGAAAATTGAAAGAAGTTAATAAAAATATTAGATTATTTAATAATTATAAATAAATATTTATAAATGTCAATAAAAAAATATGTTTGGGGATAAGAAAAAATATATACGAAAAAGTAAACTATTTTTATAAAAAATTATAAATTTATTTACTTATTCAATAATATAAAAAAAAAAATAAAAATCTTTAGTCTGCTACCCCAAAGTTTACTAAGGGAAGGTTTAAACATATAAATAACACTATTCTACTGAAAATCTATGTGGAGGAAGGTTGGTTTTAATCATGCAAATGGTGAATAGTTCCATTAAGTCAAATTAATAAATTCTGTAAATAGATATATGAGGCTCTTTCGATCACCAATCGTTTCCCATGCAGATGATATGTCTCTTGTAAAAGGGACAAGCAGTTAATACGTTGCTTCGGATAGGTTTAAACAGTACAAATACGGCCAACGGTGGCGCAAAAGTAATCCTCCTATGAGAAAATGCTATAAATTTTGCGATTGGCCCCTAAAGTCAGTCCTGTTTTGACATTTGTATAGTAAACACATGCGAAATACGCGTTAATAAACAATGTTACGCTACACTGCTCCAGAACGCGGAATATTGCTGACTATTTATTTGACCAATAATCGTTCGGGGCCAAACGGTTACTGTGAATGGTGAGCGCTACAGAGCAATGATCAACGAGTTCTTTTTGCCGCAACTTGAAGAATTGGGATTGGAAAACATGTGGTTCCAACAAGACGGTGCAACAGCACACACTGCACGTGCCACAACCGATATGCTGAACATCGGAAGCTTTTTTTTGCGCCACCTTGTATATATGTAAGTGAACTTTGAGTAAGAAATCTTTGATTATTCTCTTAACATGAACTCAATGTAAATACGTAATACTTAGTCTCATATGATGACCGATTCTGGGTGTAATAATTCACCCCTCATAAGTTGTTTCTTTAAATGGCGCTTAGCCGTCTAAACGATTTTGCACGCCCGTCAGTTGTTTCTTCTTTCTGCCAACTGACACCATATGGAAACACCACGGAGTCCCAAATAGGTCTAGGCCTGTACCTTCCATCCAAATACTAGCATCCTTCCCTACCTCATAAGTTACTGCATAGTTGTTAATCTGGAGAAAGGCCCTGTAAGATTCAGAGAGAGCGAAGATTGCCCGTTTCACCTGAATAATATTCCTTAAAAAACAAAAATTGGTCAAGAATATTACTGTTGAACCTTGGAGAATCAAGTTTATAGCACTTAGTGTGGCCAGATTTACTTTTACCTGCCATACAAAAGGGGTCATCTTGTATGAAAGCCTTGCGCATTCATTTTCAGATCGAAGCTGAGCCACAGTCACTCCAGTTTCTCTGGGAAGGACGTTCTGTCCTAATAATAAAATGTGGTGGTCTTCCGTGGGGCCAAACAAATTAATTCTTTGTATGTATGTGCATCTACCGCTCCTCACAAATCACCTTCGAACTACCTTAATTAAATGGCCAGATACCCGTATCTCCTAGCACCAGAGATCTGGGGCTAATAATTGATTGTAAATTGAACTGGAAAGCGTGCATAGAGGAGCGGGTAAGGAAAGCGTGTATTGCTTTCTATGCCTGCAAATCGGTGTTTGGTAGGAAATGGGGTCTCAAGCCGAAGATGGTGCTATAGATGTATGAGGCGGTGGTGTGGTGGGAAACTTTTCGGAAGAACTACAATCTCATCAACATACAGAATGTTCAGCGCACCACGTGTTTTCATGCCACCGGAGCTTTGCGCTTTTGTCCCACTGCGACTTTGGATCCAATTTTGAACTTGCTTTTAATCGACTGACATATACCATGTATTTCGGCACAGACTGCACTGAGCCTCAGGGAGTATGGGTGCTGGAAGGATAATCAGCAAAGGGCTAGTAGTATTGTAACCAATCTTTCAGCGTTCACAATTAGTGCTAAAAAAGATTATTATCCCCACAAAGTGAAGTTTGAGATCAGTGCTACTACTATTATTTGAAGTAGAAATGATTGGAAGAGGGGCATGATTGCAGTTGACAACGTCATTCAGATCTACAACGACGGATCCAAGATGGATTCAGGTGTTAGGGTCGCGATCGTTTCGGAGTCCCTAGACATTTCCATATCATTCACACTTCCCTAGCATTGCAGTGTGTTTCAAGCAGAAGTTCATGCGATTTTCTAAGCCTGCAAATCACTCAAGGACAGGAATTTACCTAGTAAAGGAAGGATCTTTTCTGACAGCCAGGCAGCAATAAAGGCAATAGTAGCGCCACATACTACTTAAAAAATAATGCATGCATGCAAGTAAATTTTGACTGCACTAACTGACCGGGGTTTCGGGAAACAGAGGAATCAAGGGTAACGTGAGGGCTAATGAGCTGGCACTCATGGGCTCATCGGAAGAAATGAGAAAACGAGCAGATTAGAAATTGGTATACCAAAGAGACCGTTGAGCATTTTCTCTGCAAATGCCCGGCTTTAGTCAGAATGCGTCTAAAATCCTTTGGTAGTCCCTTTTTGGAAAACATCGAGAGGGTATCTGATAAAGGATTCCAAACATCTTTGAGTTTATCAACAACTCTGCTTGGTTGTAACATATACATTCAGTCGGTTCGACGAGTTTTAATGGCATCAAAATTACTTCTAAAAGCTACTTGGGTGAGCTGGGTCGCAGCCATGTTACCTACGTACCAGATATAAATAGATGGAAAAGGGTAAAAACTTGCAGGTAGATGAATTTTGACATGGGTTCAAGTTTAATATATCCAGACTTAATTACAACCCGCTCTTTTAAAATGTTCTGCAGGACTAGCTCATATAAAAGATCTGTTACAAGATCATTGTTTCATGATTAGACAGGGGCAAAGTGGCGTTACAAAAACAACAACAATATCATGAACCAACAAATCATAAATTCAAAGAGCAATATGCTGTCTTCTGGAAAATAGTGAATGGCGAAAGTAGGATTCGTAGTATGGCGTTAAGTTAGTCTCTACGATCTCACCGAAAAATTAGAATATACGCAAGAAAGTATTTGCAACTATATTACAGGGTTATAAGCCAAAAAGTTAGGCATGGTCTTTCGTGGATGAAACAAATACTAGAAATTTTGAGCAGCTAGTTAAGAGACCAGGAAGAACTCAGTTAAAGGAAGTTGATACAAATATTAATTAAAAGTATTTTTATTATAGGGGAGTAGTACATCCACTTTAAAAGCTTTCGAATGTATGGATTCAGCATCTGTTGATAAACACCTCATGAACCTTCTCATACTCTCGTTATAATCAATTGCAAAGCATTGTTTATATGTAAGAAAAAACTTATTTCTTTCGACCAGATCGGTTAAATTTGATTAGTAATTAGTAATCAATTAATTAGACGGCGTTTTTAATTGGTAATGATTATTTTAGTTGTTTTTCAAGAAAATGCAATCATTAATTGATTAGGATTAGAAAAAATCAAAGAGAAATCAAAAATAATCAAAAAAAAAAAAAAGGTTTGTTTACTTATGATTTTAAAAAATTTTTTATTCCTATTTTTTTTCAGTATGGTTGATGTGTTTATGTGTTATGTGCTTCCACAACAATACTGAAAAAAAAATAATAATAAAAAAAAATGAATCGTCATGATTACCGGTATGATTAACTACGTTCTTGCGAATCCATTTAATGATTGATTACCAATTACTTTCATTTTCTAATGACTATTTTCCAATTAATTAAAAAAAAATTAAAAAAATCAGAATTTTTTACGATTATTAAAAAAAATCTAAAATAATTAAAAAAAAGTGGGTTTGATTACTTTTTTTTTTTTGATTTTTTTTAATAATCGCAAAAAATCATGCATTTTTTTTAATTAATTGGAAAATAATCATAAAAAATTTTAAGTAATTGGTAATCAATCCTTAAATGGATTCTCAAGAAAGTAATTAATCAGACCGTTAATCATTACTTAACAGGTCTGCATTATACTACAATTATTATTAAATGTTTGACTAGTTGGAAACTTGTACATAAACAGAATGTATCAAAATATTGTGTGATTGTGTTTTTTGATACTTATTTTTGCATGGTAAGCAAATATGTTTCATCAGCCACATATTTTTTCACTATCCACCATTTGCTTGTTCTAGTTTGTTAATCATAATTTTCATTTCATACTAAACATGCTAACATATAAATACATAAGTGAAAGACGTATATTAGTATAATTTTTTATTAACTACAACATTAATTGCTTTTGTAAACTTGCATATCATCATAAGCAATTAAGAATGCATACTTTAAGGCGTTCGAACTTGAGTGCACACATACATTCATATAATAGCTACACATGCTGCGTTTGTGAATTCGCTAGTACTAAACAAATTTGTATAAGTATTAGTTTATACACAGACTACAGTTGGTGCAAATATTAAGTTTATATTAGTCAGCAACATGTAAGAAAATTTTTTTTTTTCATTTGAAACCTCTTTACTAATGCATATTTTTTTCTATGCACACACACACATTTACATAAACAAGCAAGTTGCCTACATGCACTATGACTAGGATTTACATAATTTTTATGAGCAATTCGATAATGGATAGTAAGAATGCGATTTGTGATTATTTGAAATCTGCTTTTGCTTCACTCTCTATGATTCATTAAATATGAAATGAGCTGCGAGCATAGTGTTCGATGATCTCAAAGGAATGATTTTGAAGTGAATCTAAATTTGAATATATTTCTTTTAATATTATTTATAAACCTTAGACATTAACGGTGTAATGGGTGCGGTATGTTTGTGCATGTATTTGGTAAATTTGATAGTGTGGTTGTTTTCTATAGAAGGTCAGAGTATTTCAAAAGATTTTTCATAAACGCCCTATCTCTGAATAAATTCAAAAAACACCTCAATCCAATACCGAAAGCGTTTTTGCAAAAGATATTGTAAAAGAGGGCGTTTTTAAAAAAATTTCAGATTCAGAAAACTATTTTTGAATGCGCTGAACTTCAACTCAGCCTCCAAATTTGCTTGTTCAATCTCAATTCGGTAAGCATTCGTGAGTTAACCTTATTCTCAAGTTTTTGTACTAAAATGGGGCTCAAATAAACGGTAATAGCGTTTTGAAACTATAAAGCAGGAACCGAGTTTGATAGTTATTTTTAATTTGAAGCTAGATAAAAAAATTCGTCTATTTGATATTTACTTTTTAGACAAGTAATTTGATCTCTAGTGATTTATGCTCTTTTAAAAGTAAAAAAAATTATTAAAACTTTAATTTATTTTTTTAATCAAAATTCATTTAATTCACATTTACCTTTTTAGTCAAAGTACAAGTTCACGTATAAAATTTAAAATTTGACTTTTATTGTACAAGTAAAAATTTTATTTTATTATAAAAGTAAAAATAAATTTCAAAATTTCGCTTTTAGCATAAGTAAAAAAAAAAATGTTACAAAGGTAAAAATTTAAATTTGAATGTTTTTGACTCGCAAAAAAGGAAAGAAAAAAATTAAGTTATTATTTAACTTTAATTATAAAAGTCACAAAAAATATTTTTATTTAAAAACTCGCAATAAATTTTTATGTTTGACTTTTATTATAGAAGTCAAAAAACCATCTCAAAATTGGAATTTTATTATAAAAGTCGTTAACAAACCTTAAAAATTAACTAGTCATGAAAGGAGCGCAAGGCCAAGAATAATAATTTCTCACTTTTTGATTTTTATGAAAATTATTACTGTTTATTTTTTTTTAATAATCAGTTTTAATTAATTATAAAATTTTTTTTTTATAAATCAAACAAAAATTGTTGGTACAAAAAAGCAATAAAGAAAACCGAGAGCAAGCGGTAAGGCAGTTCTGCTGATGATGATAAAACAGATTCTGCCGAAAATCCACATGATCGCACACCTAATTGCCAGATGGCGGGGTTGTTCATGTACGTACATGCTAAAGTGAATAGAATTAGGAGTTTAGATGACATCAAAACCAGCGCATTGTTAGCTCAATGTTTGGCATTTCGTGCCAAAATTTCTCTAATGAAGAAGCCTAGCAGCTTCCGAAATGGATCTATAAGAAAAGCTATGGCGGTTGTCTCTGACATTTCTCCTACTCTATTCAATTAAAACAAAAAAAAACCAAAAAAAAAACTTTATAATTAGTTAAAAATGAGTATTAAAAGAAAAAAATTTGAAACAAAAATAGTTTTCATAAAAATGTAAAAGTGAAAAATTATTGTTCTTGGACTTGAGCTTCTTTCATGGATAATTGAAAATAGGCCGCAAAATCAACAAAAATTGTTGGTACGAAAAAGCTTAAAATTTAACTAAAATTTTTCTTTTTTTTAAGTCATAAATTCCAAATCTCACAAATTGTATAATTAACTTATATTATAAGGGTCAATAAAAGTTCAAATTTTAGTTTATTTTTTAATAATAAAATTCTAGTTTTTAATTTTTATTTTATACCTAAAGACTTTTATTATACGTGTCAAAAATTAGAGTTAAAAGTTGACTTAATTTATAAATATGCAATTAAACTTAAAAAATTTTAATTTTACAATAAATAATAGTCACAAATAAAAGTTTAAACCGAAATAAAAATTTAAAAGTAGCCAGACATTTATTATAAAATTTATCAAGTAAAGTTAAAATTTGATTTTAAATTTTTCATGCGCAAAACTGAGGTTAAAATGCTAAAATTGACTTCCATCATGAATCCAGCAATTTTGACTTTTTTTATTTTTAAGTTATTTTCATCTTTTATTTTTGACTTAAAATATAAAAGTCTAATTTGAATTCTTATTTTGCAATTTTATTGAAAAAGTAAACCGTCAATGTTTTTATTTTTTATTTTATTGTAAATAGCAAAATCCAAAATTTTTGTGGGATATTTTTAAAAAAAGTGTTCATTCCCTTCGGTCCCTGCAAAAATTGGCATTTTTGAATCAGTTTTTCGCTAGTTCTTGAATTGAGAGGTGTCAATTCTCAAAACATCCTTAAGCAAGGCTTGTACGAAATGGAATCCAAAAGAAGCAATTCTTAGCTCATATTAGAAAGTGAAAATCAACTTTTGAAAAGTCTTTGAAAAAATAATATGATTTATCATGAAATTGAGAATAAAAATTTCATTTTGTATGTATGGGCGTGATAAAATACTACTTGCATTTTAAAAACATATAAGCTTTGAAAATAGCTCCTCATGTGTGTGTGTGTGTGTGTTTATAAAAAACGTTTAAACTGGTAGGTGTAAGTAAGTAGGAATTTTCATAGCAATAAAATTGTGTTTACGAAATTGCAAGCCATCTACAAATGTTTATTGCATCAAAAGAGGAACCAACGAGTGAGCGAGCAATTATAACTCAGTGTTAATTGCATACACATTAATGAATTTTTAATTTTTTTGTTTTTGGTAAATATTGCCTGGCCACGCATTTTCTTTATTTTCGCATTAAAAGAGTATGACACACTCAGTTGGAGTTTTTGGAATTTTTTCGCCTAAAAGTTTCATTTTCGTTAGTCTTTAGACCAAATAGCAACCAAAAAAATATTTTTGTTTTTGAGGATTAATGCTCTAGAAGTTGGATTTCCTATATTAATAGTTGTTTAAGGTACGAAATAAGGACAGATGTAAAGTTTGGGACATGAGTTATGGAAAAATAATAACCATGAACATGTTTGAAGATTCTACAAATAAAGAGAATACAATTTTTTTTTTCTGCTAGAAAATATCTAAAAAGAGTTGCAACTGTTCGAGAATTAAAAATATATATGTATCTATGGCTATGAAATTAGAGAATTCAGTTTCAGTATGTGTATAAACAAAATGTGTTGGATTCTTTTTATAATTTTATGTATGTATGAAATATCATTTGGTAAGGTAGTACTAAAGTCCGTTTTAATTTAATAAATTTTGAAAATTAAGTAGCTCAGAGCACGATAATCGTTTTAAGGAAATAATTTTTTTATTTTAAAGGCACCAATCTTAGTACTGTCTAGTTTGTCATTCTTTGATTTCCAAGAAAGTTTCACTGATTTCGGGGTCTAAGTTAGAGTTAGAATGAACATATGATTATGTATGATTAATATAGCTAAAAACTGATGGACGAAAATCAGACAGACAATCGACTCATCTCATCTTACTAACTGTCTTGTGCAAAACTCTTCATAAGAAAATCTTTATCAAATGAAACAAGTAAAGAAGAGCGCTGTCTCCTAAGAAACGAAACTATTCGCGAATTTCACTTTTCAATCTTCATTATAATAGGCACAAGCTGTAAGGAATTTTACTTTAATATATGATAAAATGATGGTTCATACACAATTTTACCCAGATGGCTAAATGAACTCAGCTCATCGTCCTGGTATACTTATTGATAGGTCTAGCTGTTCTCCCTCTCATACAATCATGGAAAAATGTTGTATCGGCTGTAAAATAACAAAGTGGCAATAAAAACCATTTGATCCGTTTTTCTAAGGATAATAAAACAAGCTTTTTCCGGAACTCTCTCAATATAAGCTTGAAATTTAGAGGCGGAATTCTACAAAATTTAATTTTCGACTCGGTCTACTGTGCACCTAAATGTTTATCTCAGTACGATATTATTCTGTGAGTAACTCTTAGGCCCGGTTTTTCAGTCCTTGGTTAAGCTGAGTTTAAACTAAGCTTGCTTAAACTCGGCATAAGTTTAAACTCCAGTTAAACTGCAGAGCGATTTTTCAGTGTGAGTTTAAGGCCGCTTTTAATATTTGCTTTTTATACGGCAACATTGGTTTTTTTTTTATCTAGATACGGCAACAGATAATATTTGTATACATATTCAACGCCATTGCTTCTCCTCAGTTTTGTAATAGTTAGCATTTCGCCAATTTCTGCATCACTATAATCACTTTCGTCAGATGATATATCCAGTATTTAATTAAATATAAAAATATCGTCCTTTCTTAATTGCGTTCAGCTTATTGTTTCACAACCAAAACCATCAAATATGCAAAACAGCTGACAGGTTAAGTAGAGTTTAACCCTGCCGAATTGACCGCTTAAACTACGTTTAAACTTCGTTTAAAGTTGACTGAAAAACTGCATAACAAGTTTAAGCTTAGTTTAACTGACAAATTGAGTTAAACTTGTACTGAAAAACCAGGCCTAATTCACAAATATTTTGTGTAGAGATGCTGTAGAGATTACTACTGGGTTGGGTAGAGGAAAAACGATAGACGATAGAAATTCTGGCTTGTCTGGATACTGCATGAGAATTGAGAAACCAGAAATACTAGATTGCTCGAAGTCCAATACTTGGTGTAGGGGTTTTATGTTCATTTTCGACTATAAAAATAACCGACTAAATGATCGATTGTATGCAAAAGTATAATATACGAAGTATCATATTACATTTTTTTTTTTGTCCCGAACTGCTTTCTGGCAAAAAGAATTTCGCTTTCTTCAATAAATTTTTTTTATACATATATACGTTTCTTGTTTTGAATAAAAAAAAAAAAACAGATTTCCCTGAAGGAAATGCGGAGACGCCGAAACACGTGGAAAGAGAATGTAAACAGAAATTTTTGTTTTTATTTAACAACGAACGCCCGAAGTAGCTCAACCCAGCAAACATTTTTTTTAATATGTTTTGCTGATTTTTTATTTGGTATATAATTTTATTATTTTATATTCGAAAATTTAAATCTACTATATTTCTCCAACACATTTTGTACTTTGTGAAATTAACAATTCATGTTTTTTTTTTAATTTTTGTGTGTGTGTTTTGAGTTATTTTATATACAGTTAATGTAGAAAAAAGTATTGGCCGCCTTACGCTTACTCTTGTTTGTTCTCAAGTTACCTCAGGTTATATTAATTGGCCTCTTTAATGTACTAAATATACTTAAGGGTTGTTCTCTATACCTTTGACATTATTTGATTCAGCTTTCTGTTGATTTAAATTATAAATACATACTAAAATTACCATTAATTGGCGCATCTTCCACAAGCCGAACTTTTGTACAGTCACACAAAAATATACTTTTAATAAAAAAAATAAAATTATAAATACAGATTAAAAATCAAATTAAGTTCACTTCGCAGTTATTGTCTATTTATATCCGAGTCGTTAGTCGCAAGTTATTGTTCTGCTCAGTTTTTAATTTCATTTCATAATAAAGTTTTCATTTATTAGTTGCTTAGTTTTCAGTTATATACATTTTCTTAAAATTCTTCATTTATAAGATTAAATACAATGTTAGTATATTGAACGGACAAGCAATATTTAATCAAATTCATACCTATATATCGAACCTAACAACAGAAATGATGTAATTAATTAATCAATTTCACAAAAGTGGGTGTCTTTTCGCAACCGCAAAAAAAGTATCTTAATATCAACAAAGCTTTCAGCCCAATCTATTTGGGCTTATAGTCCAATTACCCACCGAGGCACGTACGTAGTACGTGTCAGCTGACACGACCTGTCTTAAGAGAGTGCCATGTAAACGAACACTCACCGACGTCCAATTTTTCCGTATACGTAGAACGTTCCGCAGAAATCAAAGAAATTTTGATTTTTTCCGTAAGAACGTGTCAGCTGATTTCTCTCTCATATGCAGTGTTGCCTATTCATACGTGTGTATGCTGGTTATGGATCGTTTGCAGTTGCTTTACAAAAATACCTCAAAATACATTTTAAATTTTCGTTATAATGTTGTTGCTTTTAAATAAATTGACTGGCTATAAGTATTTAATATTAATTTCGGACACTCATAAAATGAAAAATAATTGTTTCCAAAGTACACGTTTGAGTTAGCATGCATGAAAACTGATCAATGGCAACATTGTATTGAATGTAAACAACAGAAAATGACTGATTTCTCCGTTGGCGCCACGGGCATAAGATTCCCTCAAACGCACGTACGTACGGGATACGTAAACGTACGTTACACACGTCTATGGCTAATTGGACTATTACTGACAACAAATGTTGGTAATTGTGTTAGTGCATGCCCTATATAAAAGATTTCTTAGTTCTAAAATGGCAATCAGCTAACCCTCTAGCATGCCACTTTCTACTAATTTGAATTCAAAAATTTTTGGAAATAACTTTGCTGGATAGTTCTTGCATGACTTTTACCCGAACACAACTATTTTCTTTTCTTTGAAGGCATATTACCAATTATAAATCTAATGCAGCATAGGAAGTGCGAATTATAGAAAGCGGGAATATGGTTGCCTACTTCAAGTTACAAAAAATATTTTTTCTTCCCGTCGTTTCAAGGCATTTAGTAGGAGTGCTAACATATTAAACGGCGAATATGTTTGTTTAAAGTTTCAATCCTATCGCTATCTCTAAAAAAAAACAAATTTTAATCATTCATCAGGTTACTCAAAAAGGGGACTAAAATTACCATGTCATAAAATTCCAACACAATTCCACACTAATTTAACAATTCAAGTACAAAAGCTCTTAAAACACCTAGAAAAACATACAATTTGGAAAGGTGCCATAGTAGAAAATAAAGTTGACTCGATAATTCAAAATAGGTTTGAAACTTAGGAAATGGGTTTTTGTAGTTGAAGAAGCAGTAGTTTGCACTGCCTCATCGGTGAATGGGTTAGTAAAGTGGTCTGAGTGGTTTATGTTTATTAGTTTTGAGAATCAACAGCATGTGCGTTAATCCTCATTACTGCGGAAGTAAAGAAAAACAGAATGACTCTCATAGATTTAAGAGGATTGGGGGAGTCTTCAAAGAAAACACTGTTGAAAATGCTGCTTCTTAATATACCATAAATAAATATGTATTTTTCATCAAGTGTGTTTCTAATTCTACTTCAACTCTATAATTCCTTTTAATAATTTTTTTTCAAATTAATTAGCTAACTTTTTTCATTAAAATATGTGGCTTTGTGGAATTTGGTTTGAATTGAGGGCTTAGTTAATTGTGATTAAATGGTACCGTATGTCAAAACTTTGACATCTTCGGAATTAATTATCAAGATTATCCCTCGATTAGCAGCATATTTAAATGTATTGAACCGAACTCTTTGTTGTTATGAAGAAAATACTTTTATCGTTGTGTTAAAAAACAAAAAATAGGTAATCTTTTGACACTTTCGTTCCACTTCAGAATTTCAGAAGTGCTCCTTACAGAGTTACAACAACATGCTTTCGTTCAAGCTTTACCATAACGCTGAGCATAAAAGGACAAATTGAGCTGTAAACTCTGGTTTATGGTACAATCTGAACATAGTATTAGGCTATTGATTAGAGATTATCGATATCTGTCAAAAAGTAGAAGTCGAAAAATTGACACCAGCATCTTTTCCGTGAATGCATACGATATTATAAGATAAATTTTTCACTTGCATTTATTGAAAATATAGTTAAGAATATTTATAAAAACTACACATCGAAAATTTGTTTTACCACGTACGCACATTAATTTTAGATATTAATCACATTGCGCAACTATTTATATTCACTTCACAACTAATTTGTTATATACTTATTTTCAAACGTTACTTATGAAAATATATATGAAGAAACAAAAATAGATTTTCAGCCAATTTTAGCGGTAAAAAGCTGATGATATTTGAGTTACTAGAATTATTTTACAGAATCAGTTTTCAGCAGTGACTAAGACCTAAATATTTATACGTTATTATATACATACAAATATATTATTAAAATATAAATAAATTATTGAAAACTTATTGCGGCTCTCTCTTTCGTAGAGCGTCCCACAACTACGAGGGATGATGAGCACATTCTTTGAAAAAAAATGTAAGTAGAGCTCCTGCTAAGTCATCAACTTAATCTGAGGTTTGAAGTGTTGCGAAAAATGTATAACTCACAATATAAACCTACAATCACAAAGCAAGTCGCTGATCTGTCAATTTCAGCCAGAACGAGAAAACTTAAATTGAGATATTATTAGATACTAGATGCCTGCGGTCATGCTGGGCTTCGCCGTGCATCTAAAAAGTGTATCTTATTTCTTAAGATAGACCTCCGGCAATAAATCGCCGAGGAAACCATTAAATTCCCTGCAGTAGTTACGAACTGATGCGCATCCAAACTACCATACAGAGGCGGAAACAAACAAAATGTTGGTTTCCATTGCTCTATCTATTGAGCTCTTCCAATGTCCTTATATGTATACATGGATTTTGTGCCTAATTTTTTTGCCACCACTATTTAGGGTGGGAATAAAATATTTCCATGTGGTAAAATGGATTTTTAACTCTATTTGGACTTCTAGCTAAATATTGTCCGAATTTTCTTTCAGTTCTATTCAGCGGGTATTGAGTGATGGACGAACAAACATACAGACAGACAGACGAAAATTACAGTTTTATTATATGTAAGGATTTTAGGTACACACAGTAGACACTTGCCTTTATTGCTGTAAAACATAAATTATAAATATCTCAATTTATCTAGTTCTAACTTACTGTCAAAAAACTACTAAACGTCCATAAGTATTAGTAAAAATACTACATACGTGTTGTTAGTATCTTAATAATACGATGAATTGAGAGCGAGCGAGTTAGAAGGCAGAAAAAATAAATATTAAATGCCGTTTACTCAATAACTGTGTAAGCATATGTGCACATATTTTTGGCCAAATAAAGATCTGGCCAAATAAAGATCTGGCCAGAATTGTGCGGATACTAAGTAAACGGCAATAAATAGTACGAGTATATCAGTTGTATGGTATCTGTAAGGTGGCCTTATCAAAGTAGCAAGTTTGATATATTTAATTAAACACATGTTCAGATTACAGTATAAATTACATAGTTTCGTGAAAATTACAAAGAAAGTGCATTTCGATACACGCAAAAGCTAATTGAATCTGTTCCGAATCTGATCCTAGTTGATTCGTGATCTCGTATAAGCTAAGTAATTTCATTTGACAAGAGGAAAGTACTTAGGTAATAGGAAATTTGTGCGTAAACTACGATAGATGCCGAAGTTTCGCAGTCTAAGTCTGAACATAGTATAAGTCATACTTTTTTTCGTTAATTTTGTTAAAATTTTAGATAAGATCACCTTAATTGTTTAACCATGATTAGTTGTTAGTAGAAACAGTTGTAAGTTGAAATTTAGTTTTAAAGTGATTTGACTGCAAATTAAAGCAAAGAAAATTTAATAGTTATATATTTTTAAGTTTACAATAGATCAACTAAATTTGAAGATTTGAAATTGAAGTCAATATAGAAATTTGAAAAAATTTAAATGAAAATCCACAAATGAATTAATTTGAAAAATTAATTCAATTCATCAGCTTATTACAATAATATAAATTACACGCTAACAATTACATACAACTTGACGGCGACAGTACTTTACAATGAATTATAAAAATATATATACACACAATAAACACCAAACGCCAATTTAATTTCAATTTGGGTTTTATATAAATATTTATATAAAAAAAGTTTTTTTTTTTCAATTTTATTTTAGAGGACAATCCATATATTTGAGAAGATAGTAAATAGTAAGAGAAAGGAAAGATAAATCGATATTTGGAAGAGGTGAAGTTACGACGAATATTTACTTACAAAAGAAAAAAACATTTTTGTGCGCTTGTTGTGCGCTTGTAAATCGACTGATTATCGACATAAATAGGAATAGTTTTGTTTTACTTTTGGTTTTGAGAAAAAACTATTAAACAATAAAACAACATAGTTTTGGAAAATTTACAAAAATTCTTGTACACAATAGTGAATTACAATAATATTAACAACACAACAAACACAAAGCGTGCAATATGAGAAATGAGTTTTTTCTAAACGGAAACTGCTGAAATTAAAATGAAAATGAAAACAAAATTGCAATCGAAATTGAAAACATATCTCGACTAAAATTAAAATTAAAATTGCAATTAAAATTTTAGTTAATTTAAAAAAGAGTTTGTAAAAAGCAAATATTAAATTTTGGTTTGGAAATTTAAATTTTTCTAATTTTTTTCTACATATATTTCAATTTAATTTGCAATGAATTAAAAAAAAAAATTTGTGAAGGCGTATGATTAGTCAAAATTACACGTCACTAAGTGTTTGGCCATAATAATTTCAAATTTGAGTATTGCAAATTTTGGTGTAGAACGTCTGCTGAGTGAAATAAAGTTTAATCTCTGCAAATAGTGGAAAAACATGCTATTCTTCAAGGCTGCCTGACATGCATTTTGTTTAAAAAACGTCACGACGTTTTTGAATCGAGGCTGGTGATAAAGTCTTCTTTACCTGATTTCGATATAATCACTTTTTCAACTCTCTTTTGCCGAACTATGTATACTATTTTTGAAATGATTCCTGAAAATTGGCGCTCTTTCACTCAGCCGACGATATTTAGATGAAATTTGAAGCTAATCAGAGTGTCTAATCAAATACATTTCGTTTTTAGATATATTTTTTTCTAAAAACACAAATTCATTTAGAGAGACAAATTATGTAAAATGCAACGCTACGTAGCGAGTCCTCATATAGGAGCGCGCATTCACCTTAGTCTGAGTAGTTATGTACATTTATAATGTATTGTATAGTGGTGAATTTGCGTATGAGCAACTGTGACGGAAAATGTCACGGCATTTTACATAATCTGCCACTTAAAACGATTGATATGCCATTCTATCTATAGTGATGTAATTTTCAATAATTTGGTGTTTAATTTAGTAAGCCACTGAAGCGGTTTTAGATTGAAAAGGTTAAAAGCTTTAAATGGAAATATTGTTTAATACATTTTTGTTTTGTTTTCAGGCTTAGGCAATAGCAGGTTGAATTTTTATGATTTTTAGACCAATTTTATGTTACTATTTTTTTTTATTTTTAAAAACTACCTAAAAAAATATTGTGTAATAATCCAAATATTGCTTTTTTTTGAAAAAAAAAAAATTTTAATTTTTCATTTTTAAAAGTAGTTTTGTGTTGTTGCATAAATTTGTTGCGTTTTTGCGCCGATATTTTGTTTTCCAATTCAATTTTTGTATTACTATTTCATTATTTAGTGATAATTTTGGTTTGGTCTGTTAATGCTGTGGTGAAATGTGCACAGGCTAATTTTTGCTGCCGCTAGTGTATGTTGTAATCAATTTTTGGTTTCTTTTTAAGTCTCTGTGTTTGGCCTGAGAAGTTGCTGTTTCTTTTGGCTGGTGTAGGTGAGCGGGTTGCTTGGCTAGTTTAATCTGCGTGCAGGGTTTGTGCAAATATTTTTTGCTCTCCGCCAATTGTGTTTCTGATTTTTTTCTGTGTTCTCATGCAAATATGGAATATGGTTGGCTTGTTAAAAGGACATGTGGGGCATATGCGTTGAATGAGGTGGTGGTGTGGTGATTTCGTATTTCAATTTTTATAATAATTTTTGATACTGATTGTTAGGATAAGCTAATTTGATAATGTTTTTTTTCCTTATTTAATTAATGCTTATAAATTTTTTATACTGTTTTTTGGTGTTTTTTTTGTTGCATTGCAGTGAATATCAAAACAAAATTTCATACATTTTTTCGTTTGAAGCAAACAATAAAAAAAATTGCATAATCCAATAAGTTTGTCTTTGTTTTTGTTGCATTACTGTAAATATTTATTGCATACAATTTACTTTTTGGTGAAAAAATATATTTTAAATAGCGAAAATTTGAGTTTCGATTTTATGGATGAGTGGCAAAGAAAAATAAAAATATACTGAAATTAAGGTAACGGAATTTGAGCAGTTTAGTACGTTTTCAATTGAAGTGCTAATTCCGAGAAAACCAAATTCACTTTCAAAACGTTTTTGTTGTGTGTTTTCTTTACTGTTTGTTTTGACATTAAGGTTTTTTTACTTGTATAAAACACTACAATTTAGAAATTTGGTGATTTTGCTGAAATTTCATTTTGATTTGGTGTTTATTTGCTAAAAAAATCTTTTAGTATTTATACAAAAAATAATAAAAACACAAAATTTTTAATTTTTAATTAAATATAATTTCGAATTAACTTCGACGTTATTGATAATTTGTATCGCATTTTGCGTCTATTAAACTTATTTATGTTTTTTTTTTCTCACCTTCGACCCTTCTCATTTTTCAACGTGCCCCCATATTTGGCCCGCGTTCCAATCAAGTCTATTATCTCAGGTATACAACTTGCAAATATCGCCTGTTTTTTTTAGTGTGAGAAATGAATTGATAGTGAAGAATTTGAATAAAATAATTTGTTTTTTTAAATTTCAATTGTTTTGGCGTTGGTTGCTGAAAACGAAAATTAATTAAATTTTGTTTCTGTTCATTATTTCGTCGCACATCTATGGGACCCATTAATACTGGCAGCGCTCCAAGTCCCTGATTATGTTAATATGTGGATTTGATAAACAATTTTTTGTATATTTATAAGTATATGCTAGATTGCATGTATATATGTAAATATAAAAAAAATATTAGTAATGGTTCACAAAAAGCTTAAAAATTATACAATGTGTACAAATGTTGAAATGCTGATGCCTTAAGGCTCATTTATATTCCAATTTGGCTTTGTTTTAGCTTTCATGCTGCGTCAACAGCTGAGCAAATACTTTAACGTAAGAAATTCACAATAAACAAGACGGCAATGCCAACCCGATAAAAAGAGACAAGATGGCAATGCCATCTCGAAGCAAATTGTTTCTGTGATTTAAGCACGTTAACATAAATATTAATATTATATTCAAGTAGCGCTTTTTATTAAGTTTATACATTTTTTTTTAATCTAATTTTTAATAATGACAAGAAAAATTTCGGGTTTCCAAGGTTCTTTGTACCAAGCCAGCTTCCAAGGTGTCATTGCTTTAATGCATGTAAATGCACCTTAATATATTTGATTTAGATAATTTAAAATACACCTATGCAATGATAACAGAAATTCTTCATGTAGGTAATCCATAAATAAATGATTTCTTCGATAGAGAAGTTTCCTTCCTTCCTTCCTTGAGGATTATGAGACGCGTGAGCATTTTCCATGTGTCTACCCGCCTTCGTAACGATCTGGTATGAGGCTTTTCGGATAGACGTTTTGGGAGATAAACGGTGTCAAAGAGAACCAATAATTCAGGTCAGGAGCGGACAAGCACAAACTTATCACAGGATTCACGGCTAGAAGTTGCAAATACATACCTTTCATAGAGAACTTTAAGTATTTTCTGTGTAAATGCCCGGGTCTAGCCAGAATACGTCTAAAATCCTTTGGAAGCTTTTTGGAAAATCTGGGGATGGTATCTGAAATGGGGATTACCAATATCTTTGAATTTTTCAACAAATCTGATTGGTTGTTACATAGATCCGTATTACCATTAGGAGGTTGGACGACTTTTTAAAAGCTTCCTACCAGCCATGCAAAATATAATCATTTCAGAGAACTCCCTCCCTCTAGATGGGCCTAATTGAGTGCACTAGCAACGACTCAACAAATATATATAAAAGTTCTCAAGAAATCCAACCTTCTTCTTTGCTAGTTTAAAATCGTGATTCTCTTTCAAACTTACTAAAGTCTATATGTTTCGGAAGACATTCTTGGAGAAGTTTGAGAAATTATTTCGGATGTTTCATTACGGCTTATGCGTGTGTACCACGTAGAGTGATAGGGATAGGGATCAGCGTTAACCCTAAAATGTTTTTCAACGATTTGGTCACATTATATGTATCTGTTCCTTAAAAAATCTTACATCTACCGGGTCTATCAGACTTTACTTTGTTATATAGATACGATACACGGCAAATGACATATATCATCATTTATGACATTAACGTAGAATAATAAACAAATTTAAATGAAAAATACCATGGTCCAATTAACAGGTCGTGCCATTAGACCAGCTGATTTCTACTTTTTTCTCGAATTTTGACAGTAAAATACACCTATGAAACAAAAACAAAATACATGAAAAATGTATCTGTGGCTGTATGTTGGTCGAGCTGCTACGACCTGTTAGTTGGAACATGAAAAATACCTACTCATTCAAGCTTTCAAACTTTGTACACATTGCAAATATATGTATTCTTAAAATGATTATATTATAAAATAAATTTTATATAAACTAATTATCATAAATTTAAAATTAATAAAAGCAAAAAATATAAATCTCAACCATCCATTTTCATTCTCCAGATTTATAAAACTAGATGGTAAAATAAAATATTTTAAAAACAAATCGTAGTAAACACTAGATTTCCAAATAAAATATAACTAAACAACTGATACTTAAAGGTCAGCAGAAATATATGAATACAATTGACTGAATATACATATGACTTGGTAAATCCAAACGATTTCAGAATAAAAGTTGAAAAATAAACATAACTGGGCCATTTTCTAAACTTTTTTGTTTTAAGCTAATTACTTAGAACTTTGCATAAAAGGCGTTGATTTCTTGGGTAATGTGTTTTTTCTTTAGAAGAATTTGTAATAATATGTACTAAAAGATATATTGTATTATATATAATGTATGTAGGTATGTATTGATGGACGTATGTAGATATATAGTATTGAGTAGAGTTTGGAGTGGAGCTGCTAATGAAAATTAAATTAAATTGGCTGCATACTTTCCATTATTGGAACACACACCTCACTATGTGCTAGGAATGTATAAAATTGTTTTTAATGACAAAAATGTACAAATTTAAACAATAGAGATACTAACAATTGGCTTAATAAGTTATTAGTCCCTTTGTTTTAATTTTTACGTAAAAGACATTTTTGTATGGCGAGCTCTAACTTAAATTTGGAGTAATTAACAAAATTACCAATTTCGTTTTTCAAAGAAATGCCTAGATCGAGGTTTTTTGAAAACGTTTGCTTAGTTAACGCATTTTCGAACCTGTAGCCAAAACAGGGTGACGTTCCACTCAGCTGTTTACATATAAACATTTTTGAAGTGAAGACATTTTACAAAATTCATAAAACTTATCCTATATTTACACTGAATGAAATGCGTGATTTTCGTAGAAAATATCGAAATGCGGCACATTTCCCTATACAAATCGCATTTACAAAATCACACATTCAAAACAAATTACACAGCAAATGCGATGAATTCATACAAGTTTATTTTGAAAGCGTCATGTTTGTTTTTTTTTTATATATAATTCACAACAAAGGAACGAACGCATTCAAAGCCGATATAAACACATTCAAATTACTGGTCTGAAATCACGCATTTTAGATCAGTATAAATTAGTTATTATGTTGTTCAAAATCTGCTCTAGTATTTTTTATTTTATTTATTCTAATTCTACTGCAAAATATTAGTGAAAAACACCCTCTCTCAAAATTTGTTTGAACAACGTCATATCTCGGATATTTTTTTTTAAATTTTTATAATCAAATGCTGAGATGAAAAAGAGTTCTGATATAGGGTGGTTTTGAAAAAAAATTTTATATAGAGTGGTCTTCCATTTAGCCCGCGATATGCTATTTACACCTAAATTGCTGTTAGGACAAGATATTAGCTGTGTTCGGTCACAAAACTTGCAAACACTTGCAAAGAACTGTCAGTAAAGTGAGAACAACGTAAAACTCTCTCAAAACGCCAAAAGTAAAAAGTTTTCGCCGAAAAGGAGTCAGTAAAAACTTGCAAGCAAAACAGCTGTTGCTTTGATGATTGGTTAATAGTTCAAATTTTAAAATTTTTGTTGTTACTTTCCTGTGGCACGATCATCTGTTTTTCACTTACAAGTTTTACTGAGTGAAATTCCCCCAGCAGAAACTTGCAACTCTCACTCGCAAAATGCGCTCTCTTGCTGCAAATGTTTTGTGCCACCAAACACTTTCCAGTAAACGTTTTATAAATTTTTAAAAAATTTTATCCGTACCGAACACAACTATTGTTCCTTGTTTTATAAAGCGTATCAAAGTGTCATCCATGTGTGAATACAGCTAACGTAATTATTTTCGCAGAATAATTAGTTTATTAAGAAAACCTAACATCTTCTCAATGTAATGATGATGATACGTATGTATGTCAAATATGTAACAAATACCGCTAATAATCATGTAAAGTGCACTAATGTTGTATGAGTGAATGTGTGCAATTGGTGTGGGTTGATTATAGTAATGACCTAAACAGCGTATCAACTATATATACCTACAATGACTATGTATGCATGAGCTTTTATTGGATAGATGATGAGTAGATTTACAGCATGAAGTACATAAGGGTATGTTTTCGAATCAATAGGGTAATTGCGGTTCATAATTGATGATGGGACAATTGAGATTTAGGTTATTAAGCTCTATATACTAGAAAGCTGACATTTAACGAAAGGCAATTCAAATTTATTTTTAATTTTCCTTTTTGCAAGAAACAAAAAAAAGAAATACTTTTAGTCTCTGCTTTGCTATGCGTGGCTGCGGCATACAATACGAACGAGAACGAACCAAAAAACGAACGAGAACTGTGCAAGCAATAAAATTTAACGCATTTAAGTAAAATACATATTTCAACATAATTTTTACACTAATTGTATTTTTTTTAAATATTTTTTTGGTTTATATTGCTTTATAGTAATTAGTAAATAATTCATAAGTGATATTTATCAATGGTGTTATAACGATTTTTCAAGTAATATAATGAAAGGCTACAGCATTAAACCAACTATAAAAATTCGTGAAAATTTATATATACATGTATATATATATTTTTTTTTGATAATAAAGGAATTGTAAATTGTGAATATTTTACTTAAACTTTAGGGTGGAAAAGCACATAAGTTAAGTAAAAATATTTTGGGATGAATATATGTTTGGAGTTTTGGAATTGTAGCTAAAATTCATATTTTACACGTTAAAGCAACAGATCTAAATAACAATTAAATTACAAAAAAACAAAAACTGAAAAAAATGCACAAAAACTCAATATTACAATAAATAAATACAACATATTAACTGCTAAAATAAAAAATCATTATACAATTGCAGTATTTTCAATGAAGCTAATATAAAGACTTTTGATTTCTTTCTCTCTCGCTGGCTATCTCATAGCAAGAGCTTTAGATTATTAATTAAAATTAAGAGCAAAGAATGACAAAGGAGTGTGCTGATCCAGTGTTTGAAAATGTTATGCTAATTTGTATTTTTTTTTTGCTATTGCTGCCACTCGGTGGATGAAAAGAGCAATGAGTAGAGGCAAGCGCATTAACAAGTGATAACTGTCGTACTGCTATGAGCTAAGCAACGTTGTAGCGCGAAGCTAATAGCAAAACGAGATGCTTTTTGTAACGGAGCGAAAGCAATGCGTTATTTGCTTGCTGTCTTGCCGGAGCATATTTACTCTGGAGTAGCAAATTCGAGTTCGACCCCAAATTTTGATAAGAGCCTACAACTTACTGGCACACGATTAAAACTTTTGGTATAAGTTTGAAACTTTTAAGACTACCTTTTGACCAAACTAAACTGGGAAAAAATTTTAGCTTGTGATAAAAAAAAGTTTTATTTTAATATTTTTCTGACCGTATATTGATTTTTTTAAATTTGAAAATTATTTTCAATAGGCTCGAACGGTCTAATGTGGTTGGTGCAAGATAAAATTACATTATTTCCTTTCTCGGAATGAGTTCCAAAAACGCCCTATTCCAATCATTATATTTTCAGCTAAAATAGGGTGTTTTTGAAAAATATTTTGAGAAAGGGTGAACCTTAATCCGATATGGTGATATATTTTTTCTAAAAAAGTTTAGTTCACTAATAAATTAATTATGAAGAAAAGCTTGACGAGAATAATTTTTAATTATTTTCTTGTTTTTAGATAGTCTGATCTATTGATGTGGATGGCTAATAAAACATAGTTTTTTCCATCTTACAACGAAACGTTTTTTAATGTTTGGTTATTGGGTTTTTGGTCTGCTTATTTAAGATATAGCTAAAGTTGATAGTTTTAATTATTTTTTTTTGCTATAGATGAATAGAAAAACAACAAACATATACAGGCTACAGTTATAGTGCTGTTTAGAAAACAGACATGATTTCTCATTAGAAAAAAGCGTATTATATCTGCTTTTTCACAAAATCCTAAACGAGCTCTAGAACTTGTGGAAATTCCATAAAAAAAAGTTAAGAAAATAATAACTGTTTTAACTGTTCTTGAGCATGTAAAACTCACAAAAAATAATTTTTGGGAAAATAGTTGCCCGCTGTATCTAACTTTTCAGTGAATGAAACAAAATTTAAAACAAAACTAATTTCAGTATACACAATTTGTACAACACATAGTGAAACATATAGAAATTGTTAACTATTTTAAACAGATTTTAAGGGAAAAGTACGAAAATTTCTTTTCTTCCAGTCAGTATGCCTTAGCGCGAGGTTGAAGCACCACAAACTGCAACGTTCATCTCAAATCACAATGATTATAATGAAAGTAAAATAATAGTAACTCAATGAGCAAGTGTCTTATATTAAATGTATTATATGTAAGCAAATGTATTATATATATATAAACACTTAAATGTCGATAAATATGTAAGAAAACATAAACTCAAAACTAAACTAAAATTTCATTAGAAACATGGCAACGTACGTTTATGAATTTTGCATTTAAAGCAGAGTGCATACCGACGGCTGAGTGGTAGATAACAATATCTAAACAATTGAACACCCCAATATCTCAGAATTTGTTTAAAGTACGCTCTATCTCCACTCTACCTCAATACTTTTTCAGCTGAGATAAAACGCTTTGAAAAAAGATTCTGGGATAAGGCGTTCACCAAAATTAGTTAAATATCAAGTGTTCTTCCATTCAGGTGTCGATATCTACCCTGCGCATACAAATACATAACTTCTTTGGCGTAAATTAATAATATTTGGTAGTAAGAAGATAAGTGTTAGTACATAGTATTTGTAAGTTTGTAGGGTGTCGTAGCAGTGGGAGAATCAACAAGCAAAAGCCAGTTGCAATATTTAATTAAAACTTTTTGCTGCAAATTAGAGAACTAAACACTAAGAAATAATAATAAATCAAAGCATTAACAAGTTGTAGTAAGTTTTATATCTTTTTATATCGTTTTTTTAGGTCACTGCGCACATAAGGAAACAAAAATATTTTTGCATAAAATAAAAACAAAACAAAATTTTTTAAGATTTCGCGCTATAAGTGATATGTGTTAAAAACCAAATGCATATGCTGTTCGCGAGATTAACATATCTATATCGTAGGCTTAGTCTAGCAGACAAACTCTGCATACTAACAACTTCGAATACACCCTACAAAGCTGGAGTCACTGTTCGAACCGCCTTCTTTATAAGTTTAAAACATATAGTGACAGCTAAGTGGAAGATCACAGAAAGCCACTCTATCCCCGAATTTGTTCGATAAACTCCTCACCTCAGAATTTTCCAAAAACTCTCTTTTCTATAATTTGGTTCAAGAACGCCCTAACTTGAATGAGTTTCAATGCATTTTAATGTGAGATAAGGCGTTTTTTAAATTCTAAAATATTCTTTATTTTAAATTAAATCTGATGTATGTACATAATATGTAATTTGTTTTTCAAAATGGTGAGGTCTTCTACTCAGCCATCGAATATATCAATTTATAAATCTTTTGCTGTCCTATTCCAATTTTTTTTTACAGAATTCCGTGTCAGCATAAATTAAGTAAAGTAGAACAGTTCTAGGTAGGTCAATATTCAAACATATCTCGAGATTGAGTGTCAAATCTCTCTATCTCTATGGCGCGATATACAACAGGTATATCATCATAAACCTCCTAAGAGATTTTTGCGCCAAGCTTCTCTTCCAATTTGTGGTGTGCCGATTTGAATTTTCCCTACAAGTTTGTGGGACCTACAGTTTTTTGCCGACTCCGAACGGCATCTACAAAGGAGACGAATTTTTGCTGAGAAGCCTGTCATGGCAGAAATACACTCGGAGAGTTTGCCAAACCACTGCCGAGGGGCGACCCCGTTTTGAAAAACTTTTTTCAAATCACTTTTGATGTTACCTGTACCAGGGCTCGAACCATGGACCTTCGGTGTGGTAGGCCGGCAACACTACCTTCACACCACGGCGGCCGCCGAGTGTCAGATTAGTCATATTAAAAAACTTAGTTGCAAAATTTGAAAAAAAAAAAAAAATATTAATGGGCCCGACTTGATCCCTTTTTAGTCAAGGTTGTGTTTCAAAAATTAAAAAACTCTTTAACTAAACGAATAGAAATAAAGATTTTCACACTAATTTCGAAAATGCATATAAATTTTAGAATTAGACGTGGCAGTGGGACCATTCTTTATTAGATGAATTCGGTTATTTTAGAATGTCTGATTTAATTTCATAGACCCATTATCACTGTCATTGCTTAATACGCGTTTTAATCAAATCTTTACTTAACTTAAAAAGACATTTAAAATGTTGGTCAATCATAGTCATATTAAACAAAGATTTTAGCTAAAACGAAAAGTAACAGGATCCCCTTATAAAAAAAAATTAAGTTGGTTGGTGGTATGAAGAAATTGTTTATGTTTTGCAAGGTCACCCACCCTGTGTTAGCTATTTAATTCACAAACCATAGCATATCTGTACCAACAAGCGAAAAAAGCCAAACTCAAGTTGGAGTAAGCGATGTCACAAGCACAACCGTAGACACAAACCGTGATTTTAAAACGGTAAAATGACATTTTCGTCATTTTAAAATTAAAACTCCGTCTTGGACATAAAATGTATTTTAAGTTGACTATGACAGACATGAAATAATGTTTGTTATAGAATCACGTTTAAGTTGATAAAACTCTATTTTAATTTGACTATGACTATGGACCTCTGATTTTAATATCTAGAAAGATTAAAAAAAAACTGCCCTGCATTTTAAAGATTTTTTTTCCACGTCAAGCGGAAGATCAGTTCAGAAAAAATTCAACTCATTTTTTAAATCTTCAGATTTTAACACTTCAGATAAGATTTAACCATTTCATTACTAGAGTGCCATAAACTACAAAACTCAATTTCTGCTTTTCTGACATAAAATGTGTGTTTCAAATTTTTTTAAAAAGTTTTTAAATATTTTTTGAACTTTTAAAGATGCCTACAAAGTTGAAGTTATATACCTTTCAAATTATAATTCTTCGAAAAAAATATGGGAGTTCAACTGATATTATGTAAATGATTGAAACATGT
Organism: Merzomyia westermanni; assembly: GCA_949987695.1. Lineage (NCBI taxonomy): Eukaryota > Metazoa > Arthropoda > Insecta > Diptera > Tephritidae > Merzomyia > Merzomyia westermanni. Next base: position 159,261,216 of record OX465288.1, on the reverse strand, counting down.
CAATTCCCAGCATATTATAGACATAAAACGTAGTATATTTAACCCAAAATTGCAAAACAGCATTGTTTGAGTAAAATGAAGGCCATCCTGCCCCTTCAACCTATTCTAGCCTACCTTTTTGAGCGATTATTGATGTAAATTTCACAGCTAAGAAACCATTGGGCTTCAACGTTTGACAAAGTAGAATTTGGTACCCAAGTCCAGAGTTAATGGTGTAAAGCTCTTAGTATGCAGGTTTTTCATGCTTACAACTTGTGCTATGCCGAAAAGTATATTTTAACTGTTACACAGTGTACTTATTTAATGCATTTATGTGCTTTGTGTTTGCCAATGTTTTCTTGTGTTTTTCTTAACTTTAGGTCTTAACTCAGCTTTCCTAGCCTAATGAAATTTCTATTGCCTTAAAACTTCATAAGTTTGAGTGTAGTCGAAAAAGCTGTATGTATGTATAGCTTAACACTTAAAGGGAAAAGTGAAAACACATGCCGCCAAGAAACCAATGCCTTTGTAATAAATGTTGGAGTTTCTAATTTTTTTGTTTTTTGCCAATGCTGCCAAAAGTGGTAGTGCACAAAAATATATATTTAAAAAAAATATAAAAAACGCTTAGAAAATGGTGTCACATGAGGATAAGCTTATCTGAAAGTTGTTGTTTTTTGAAACTCGTTTCGGCAAAAAAAATTTTAGCTTTGTTGCTCTTTTATCTTAATAAATTTTTTTTGTGCCTTTCATTTGAGGGCACTCTAAAAATCGCATGGCTATAGCCAATATGGTACTTTTCATTTAATTCAGCGAAAGAGAAAGAAATCAAAAGTTGTTAATAAAAAATAATTAAATTAAATTAAAAAAAAAAACTAAAGGGAAAAAATTATAATTAAAACTATTTAAAATTGACATATATTTCTATATTTGAAGGCATGAATGGCGTACAGATTTTTTTAACGAAAACCAAGACTTTTAAAAAAATTATTAAAAGTTGTTCCAGGTAGATTTTAAAGTCATTAAGATTTGAAACTTTAAACTCAATTTTTTCTAAAATTTTAACAATGCGTCATAAGTCCTTCTGCCATGCATGTCTTCATTTATTATATAAATTGAGCGTTATATATGTAATTTTTTCTTTTTTGTATTCGGTTTGAATAAAAAATGCGTTTGAGTGAAATTATATATATATTTGCTTTTGCAAATTTTCGTGGTGGAACAAAAAAAAAATTGTTTTTGCTTAATATAGTAAATTACTTAATACTGTATAATTGTTGTTGTTGTATGGCTAATTGTTTATTAAGTAAATATATACTTTTGCTTTAATATTTTAGAAAATGTAAGTGGTTGTTATATGTATGTAAGTAGTACGAGAGTTACGCTAGAGTGGTACAACGCATTGCGCGTTGGTGTACCTTTTTCTAGGATCCTTGCTATATGTCCCACCATATTTGCTTCTTTGCGCTGCCAGTTCAGTGATTTCTGGTATCCAACTAGCGAACACAGCCTAAAGTTAACACACACATATATATTTATATACATAAATATTAGAATATTTACATTAAAATATTTATTCACAGGTTGACTGGATTAAAAAAGTTATGGTTTTATACAGAGACCAATCAAGGACAAGGGAGAGTTGAATTTATTTTTTAACTGCTTATTTTGTTTTATTTTTCATACACACTTTATACATTGAAAAAGCTACGTAAATCTTTTTGATACAACTGGCGCATATCTTGAAAGTAGATAAATATTTACACTCACATAATTATTTGAAACAACTTTTGATATAAAGTTATTTAATTAAAGCTGGTTGCTTGTGCTTTTTTACAATTCTTTATATTTTTTTTTATATTTTTAGGTTTTTTTTTATTTATGTTTTTTTTTATTTATGTTTCATTATTATTTTAATTTTAATATTTACAATTTGATTTAAAATCTTTATGTTTTCATGAAAGTTAATTGCCTTTGATGTTAAACCTGAATATTAAATTTCATTTCGATGCTTTAAAGAATATTCGAAAAGTTTCTTGCTGGTGTCCTCGAACGAAATTTTTGTAAGAGCGGAAAAGACTACATATAATACTAACTTATATTATGCGCCTTAAGTTATGAAACGATGACATAAGCTTTGCTACATAGATGAACTCTAAAATCTCACACCATTAGCGTTTGCTGCATACCTTAAGGCATTCAGTTTATATTTTTATTCTCTGTAATCTCTGTAACCTTCGTAGAGAGATTTCGTCGGAGGGCACAACCAGTGAAATTTTCTAGCACATATTTTAGATCATTTGAAAAATTTCAGAAAGGAAATTTAATTCAGATTATTCAAACGAAATAATTAAAGGTTTAAAATGTTTCACGAATTGTAGAAATTTTTCTCCAAAACCTCGCTGCATTGAACTCCATCGCGCCATTGCTTTTTCATGGAGTACAAATTATTTTAAACTCTATGAAAAATAAGTAGCTATGCATAGGTGAGCGTTCCATTAAAATCTATGCAACACGTTTCAGGTGATGCGCGTACAAACATACTGACAGACAGACAAAAATTCGGAAAGCAAGGATTTCACTGCTTTCGAAAAAAAATACCACTTCATTTTGCTTTTATACTTGTAATGAAAAGACTAAAATATATTTTTATTATAATTGTATTATTTAAAAAAATTTTTTTTTTACACCTTTTTTTATATTTATTTATAATTTTTATGTTTTTATAATGTTATTATAATTTTGTTCTTAATATTTACTTTTAATATTATTACTATACATTACATTATACATTTTTTATATTTTGTTATAATTTTATAACATATCTTTTTTAAGAATTTTTTTTTTATAATATTATTATAATTTTTTTTTTATATTTATAAGAATTTTTCATAGTTTTATAATTTTTTTTCTATAATGTTGAAATTGCTGTTTTGTACCAACAACTTTTGTTTCATTTTACATTTTCAAGTATTCATGACACGAGCTCATGGCCAAGAATAATAATTTTTCACTTTTTGAATTTTTATGAAAATTATTATTGTTTTTATTTTTTAATAACCATTTTTAATTAATTATTAAAAGTTTTTTAATTGAAAAGAGTAGGAAAAATGGTTCCAGCTTATTGTTAGCTTAATGGTTAGCAATACGTGTCAAAATTTCTGTGATGAAGAAGCCAAGCAGCTTCCGAAATAGATCTATAAGAAAAGCTATGGCAGTTGTCTCTAATGTATTTCGCTGTTCTATTTGTAATAAAATTTTCTCTAACTTTGACGTGATTGTTCTTTTCTTCTCTTTTCGCATTCTTCGTAGTATATATACTTATAAATATCATTGGTTTTGTGCACAGTATACCATATGTGCACATAATAACCTTCGAACCTTACACTAAGCCACAAACACACAATAAAAGCGCACATTTCACACACATACAAAGAGTAGAAAAAATTTATAAATTTCTTGCTACTTAAGTAGTATTTACTTCAATACTCATTGCTAGAAATTTTTCTGCCAACAAATTTTGATAGAATATTATAAAATGTGTACTAATTATTTACATACTTATCAGAAAAATCGAAAATATATAAATCGGTACTCACATTTTAGAGAGTAAAAAAAAAACGTATGTTATAATGTTAATTACTTTCCTACGCTGCATATACTTAAATAGTTAATAATTACTCAAAGTCTAAGTGCCATTTGTAAGTTAAGTAGTGATTGGTTTTTAATTTTAAATGTATTTACAAGTGGTGTACAAAAGTAGAACTTAGTTGCGAAAAGTTTTTATACCTACTTATCTTGTACTTAATTGAAAGAAAAGCGTTTATAAATAAATGTTTCTAATAGACTGATCAAAAGACTAAAGAAACGAACTTTTTTTTTTTTTGTAATTTTTGTTTTTTTTTTTTCACTCAGATGTGAAAAATGTATGTATGTATTGGGTGTGGAATTTTAGTTTTGTTTCTAATAAAAGTCTATTACTTTGTGAAATGTGTGTTCTTCTTTAACCTTCTTCAATGTTATATAAAGTAACAGTAGTTGTGAGTACAGGTATATAAATAACAAAGTGGACAATGATTTCACAGTGCTGGGGTACAACTTCAATTTATAGGACTAAAATTAGGTTTTTTGTTTTTTATTAGTATCAAAACCAAAAAACGGTTTGAAAAATAAAAAACAAATACTTATATACCTGCTAACACAGTACTACCGTTACATACTTATATACTTAAACAGCATTGGTTGCGAAATTATAAGTAGGTGAATGTGTAAAAGGAAAAAGCAAACGATCACCAAACCTTTGTTAAAAATTTATTAAGTAATGCTAAGGGTTGCAAAAAGTATGTACGTCATAATTAAGAAATTAAAAACTGAAATAAGAGCTATTTGAATTTTGTTTATCAGAAACTTGAGTTTTGTTAAAAAGTTTGGTGATAAGGAAGCGACTACTTTCAAGTACTTGATAAGCTCGATCTGATAAGCTAAAAAATCTTTTGTAAAGAAAGAAGCTGCTAAAGTTTTAAAGGACATCCTATAACTACGTATGCAGGGTATCCAAAGAGCCATGTATAGCATTTCAATTGCATACAAGAAACACTGCTTTGTCTATCAAACAGTATAAATGAAAATTAACTATTTAAATTTATTTCGGATGGTATATAGGAGGGCAAACAAGAAAGTGGCCTGAGGCAGTGGATTAAGTGAGCTTGGAGATAATAATTGTAAACTTGTGCTCCACTCTTTGAGAGTGATTTTGAACAAAATATAAAAAAATTTAACAAGAACATATCGGATATACCTAGATTGGGCAAGATTCGTACTAATTGGAAATCTCTCAGTAGACGGAAAATACCTAATTGAGTGAAATCTACATTCAATTTAAAAAATTTTAATATTTGTTGGAACGATTTTCCGTCATCCCTTGTCAAGTTTGGTTTTTGTAACAAACCGGTTTCGGCGTTCTGCCATTTTCAATGCCTAGTTTCGTTCGAAAGAAATAAAATGAGAAGAAAAAAATTAAAATGAAATAATATAAAATAAAAAAAAATAAAATAAAATGAAATAAAATTAAAAGAAATGATTAAAATAAAATGAACTGAAAAGAAAAAAAAATTAACAAAATAGTAAAAATATAAAAAAAATTCATAAAACAAAGTTTCGCTCCGACAGTCCTAGTTTTCACAGTTTATCTTAAAGAAAATACTTTTAGACAGAAATTATTTAAGACCCCACAATTTAAAATATTTTGGCTTAACTTTTCAATCTTGTTCTACAAAAACTCTTACTTTATTATTAAAATATTTACGACGTAGTGAATATAATATATAAAGTTAAATAATATTGAAATCTTAAACTGTTCTGGTGATTAGAATGCCGATTATAAATCTATAATTAAAAGAAAAACTGGTTAAAAACAATGGAACAAAATATTTATATATATGTAAGTCTGTATATATGTGATCAGACTAAGAACGAAATACAAAACATTTATTTTCTAATCTAATTTGAAACTCAATTCAAAAAACAAGGTATGCTTAAAACAAGTAGTGAAGGCAAGTTCTTATGAGTTGACTAACTCGAGGTTAATGGAATGTCTCAAAAGCCAACAAAAAAATTAAAATCAAACTGGAAAACTATAGAAATGAACGTGAAACATTTTTAATTGCGTGAAAATTTTAATACAAAATTAAAATTATTATAATATTAGTTAGATCATATGTTATAGCAGATTTTTTTATATGTTCAAAATACAAAGAAACTAAAATTTTACAAAACTTCAACTATTTGTGGTTATGGTTTTATATCTATTACTATGTTATATATGAAATGCTAAAGTATGTATGATTCATTTTAATATTTTGTGCGTTTATACAAATAAAAAGGGTAACAGACTATTTAAAAAAAAATATTATTTAAATGAAATATTATTTGTAAATCTTGTAAACAGAAAATAACTTTGCTTTTAACAGTAGAACAGTTCCTTGCTCGTGTTCACAAATTTTTCAAAATCAAACAAATATATGAGTTTATTTAGTGGCTTCTTTTGCAGTACTAAAGCGATTTAGCACTAGGTTTTTAGCATAATTGGCAAATAACTGATTTTTTTTAAATGTCAAAATATCTAAAATTTGTATTAATGATTTGAAAATGTACACACTTTTTGGGCCTAATCTAATTTTATAATTTTCGGGGCTTAGAGGATATAGCGGTGGAAGTTTAACGACGTTGCTATGCATATATGGTTTATTTTTTCTATAGGTGTAACTAAATTTTTTTTTGTTACTATCGATATCGATTGATTTTCGTCATTTGTCGACATTGTTCAGATATATATTAATTTGAAAGTAAATAGTTTTCGATGGTCTGTTCTATTTACTACTAATAAACTACAATGTAACTACCTGCGGGAACTCATTGGTGAGATATCTTTAACATTTTTAAAATGGGAAAATCTCTATAATATCGAGCTACCATTAATACAATCGGTACTTCACGATAGTCACAACTTTTGATAGTTTTCCAATCCCATAACTTATGGTAGGCCATTAACAGGTTGTTCGTGTTATTGATAATAAGACATTTTACGTCTTACACTATGTTCAGGCTGGATCATAAATTACTTAGGTTAGTGAAATAAATCTTTCACTGTTAATTTCTTACAGCAACCATTTTTTAACGTTCTGCTTCAAATAGCAAAGACTTGGCATCTGACTTTATTTTTTACAACATAACTAAATACCTACTCTGTTATGGGTAAACATTTATGAAGTGGGCCACTTTTTTTCGAAGTTCGACTTTCTTTCTGAAACTTGTTTGTACAGTTCACAACAACATGAAAACACTTACTATTGCGAAAAGCATACCATGCGGTATATATATCTCAAAAATGAGAAAATTGGGACTGGTCAATCTAGAGAAATTAAACAAAAACTTTGGAATTTCGAAAATATGTTCATAGCTTTAACTTAGAAAATAATAATAGTTTAAAAAATTGTGAAATATTTATTTTTGTTTAATCTTTGTGAGCCATACCATCTAATTTCATTAAAATACATCACCTTCGAAAAAAGTTTAGTTGGCCCACTTCACAAATTTTTAACACAGCAGTGTTGGGCAAATTATAATTGTTTAAACCAATTAATAATTAACAATTAATTAATTGTTAATTGCAACTTTTACAATTAAAAATTTTTAGTTGTTAATTGCAACTTCTATAATTAACAATTTTTATTCGTAATTGTAAAAATTTACAATTAACAATTAATTAGTTGCAATGCTCGAAATTAACAATTAATTAAGTATTAATTGTGTTTCTCTATAATTAACAATTTGTTTATTACAATTGTTTTATGAATTTAACAATAAACACGCTACCCGGACGCTATCTAGTATATTATTAGGCGGGTACCGTACATATATGGCAAAAAATTGCTTGATATCTTTCAAATATCACTTTCGTGAAAATTATGTGCCCCTGATAAATTGTAATAAATATTTGAACGAAATCAAGCAAGAATAACCCGGATAATTGTAAAAAATGGTTATTTATTATTAATTGCTTTATAATATAATTAAAAAATTAATTAGAATTTTTTCAATTGTAATTAATATAATTGCAAGAAGCAATTAGAATTTTAATTGCAATTAATTTTAAATCATTTTATTTAATTGCAATTACTTTAATCGCAATTGATTTAATTTCAATTACTTTCTTAATCAATTAATATATCGATTAAAAATTTAATTTAATGCCCAACACTGCCCCACAGTAAAATATGAAACTAGTCAGAAAAATACTGGTATACAAATACGTTTTTAACTCATCTCCAATTAGTCCGAAAAAGCCCAAAAAACCAGCAAAAGTTTAAATTTTTGCAGAGTTCTGGAAAGCACTTGTTTTTACGACCAGAGCTCGATCCTTTTGTGGAATTGTTTGGGACTAGTATATTTTGGCCGAAATCTGCATTGTGGCATGTTTACAAGTAGCTGGCTTGACTGCAGGCAAGTCGATCTTCTCTTTGTTAAAGCTACTAGATGTACTTGCGCCTAAAAATATGCTACACACAAAAGTTAGTTATATCTGAATATAGTCTGACACGAATTACTTTGCTCTTTTTAAATAACAAATGGACTAATGCTTTCTTTACGATTTTTTAAACTGAAATTTAAAGAATAAATATTGAATTCGGGTTTTAAAATTGTGTTATATCTATTATATAAATGTAAGTTAAATTTTTAGTTTTTGGCAAATCTGATATTAGCAAATGCTTTTTGTCTTCTTCTTGGTAAACCTAGTGCTAACGTCTAGTAAAATTGTTTTAAGGCACTGATACAGCATTTGTTTCAATAAAATTTGTACAAATGAATTATTTAATTATTTTTATTCAAAACCAAAAATAAATTACAGTAAAGCTTAGGGAAGCTATAATGATATGCCAATTAAAAGTGTACCTTACAAAGCAAGTGAGATATGTTATGCGTTTATTTTAATTTATAAAAACTTTCACTGAAATGCAAAAACTATTTAAACGAAAATATCGTGCTGTAATTTTAAGTGGTGTACAAACTAGGACTTCAAAGCTTGCTTCGAAAGTATCACAGAAGTGGAGCATTTCAACTATTTATTTAGCAAGTCTGTAATATTTAAATGCTACTTGGGACTGAGTAGGTAACTGAGATATAAACTTCTCCTCTGACTAACTAAAATTACGTTCTACTATTCTGTCATTATATCAATACTGTGCTATGGACGATATCGAAATAAGATGGTATGTTCCAATGGAGTGTTCTAAAGAAAAGTTTTACCAAATTTTCAAAGCCTTTCGATTAATGTCAGCAGCTTTTATCGAAAGAAATTTAAAGATGAGCTGCAAGAGCGTACAAGCTCAGTTTGTTTCTCAATGTTTAGCAATTTTCTTTCTATCCACATACACTTGTTGTAAATTTTATTTCGACCTATAGCTTTACCCTCAAGTTCATAAAAAATAAAGAAACTTGTTAAAACTTTCTTAAAGAGAATTTCTGCACAAATTTTCTGTTAAGAGCTTCGTAAACAATTTTCTTTTTGTAATCACTTTGTATGTTAGGATATACTAAGAAACAAGAGAGAACACATTAACGCTTCAAAGTTTTAGGTAATACTCTCCAGAAATGACTGCGTAAACATTTTATGCTTTGAAATACGTTGAAATAAATTTTCAAACTCACAATGATTGCAAACATCCGAATAACTGTAACACTTTCAAAAATTATTGCTTTAAAATATATGAAATAATTTCTTTTTTTACCACGGCTTAAATTTTATGTCTAAATTAACAAACAAAATACTAATATTTATAATGATATGTCCAGTGAATATACATATACTTATGAAAGTGTAAATAGAGTGAAAAAATAGTTGAAAATTTTTGTAGTACTAACTAAATACGTATTTGAGTAAACGTTAATTTCGTATATAAATATATTTTTTATACTATGTGAACCTTAGATATTTTTATTTATTTATATATTTATTGCTTTTATCGATTGCTTTTGATAGACTACCTCTTTCCATGTTCTCTTTTCAGTTCTCCTCCATATTTATTGCCACTACCGACGAGTTCTATTATTTCCGGTATACTGCTGGCAAACATTGCCTAAAATTTCATATGATTTATTTATATGTGTACACGATAAATATACATACATGTATGCTTTTTTTTGTGCTTATGTATAAACATTTAAAGATTCTAAAGGCACCACTTTAAGCTATTGTAAAAAGAAAATACCTAAAAATAAATACGAGCGAAGTAATTGCTAAACTTGCTGAAGTTTTGCAAGCGGTGTGTCCTTTTTTGTTTTCTCATATTCAGTTCAATAACTTGCCTATATACTAGTGAAACGAGATATATGCGTAACCTTTTTCGATTTTTAAAATTTAGCCAATAAGATGGTTTAAATGTAGAATCCGCCGTTTACCGAAAAAGTAACAAGTTTTTTGTAATCAGCGCGCGTATATATGTAAAATATTATCATTTAAAGCCACGTTAAATTCAAAAAGTTTCATGAAAAATATATTTTAGTCTGGCTTGAAAACATTGACGCAAAATTAAATAGCCAAACTTGTTTTTTTTTTCAACTTTATCAGAAACAAATTGTTTTCATACCGTTATAGTCGTAAATTTACTTTCACTGTAGAGTATAGGGTAAACTGGGCCACATTTTTTCTTTGGTATGCAGGGATTCAACGAGCAGTGTTTGATGGAATGAAATAATCAATTCCGCAAGGTAGTATACTGAGCGTGTTATTGAGAAAATTTCTAAATGGGTGATGAAAAATTTTCATGAGTCTTGAAGCTTTGAATGTAGTGAAAATATAATACATAGGAAGAATTCCGCTAGGCGGTGTACTCAAAGAGATAATTTTACAATTTCTATACTTATATTTCCAAATTGGAGATCCTTTCTTCCAATTTTTAGACAAGTTCCAGGAAGCTTGGAACTTAAAAAAGGACACTATGAAAATCCTTTGCATAGAAGAAAAATTCAGCTAGGTGGCACACGGATCGTAATACAGTCAACGCTCTATAATACGAACCACTAATTTTACTTTCTGAAAAATTCTTATTATTATAACAAAAAAAAAAAAACGGAGATTTCTTTTAAAAAATTACACAATCCAAAACATGAATAGTTTATAAAAACCCAACAAGCATTTCTGTAAACGATTTTAAAAATAATTTAAGATAAACTTGCTACCAAAAGCGATATGTAAGCTTTTTCGGTTTTCATTTATTTGCAAGTTTAAAGCAAATTTTTAATAAACTTCAAGAACGAACTCTTATAAATCATTTGGCTTTAAAAGTGAAATGCAAATGTTTACAAAGAATCCAGAGTCACATATTTCAGTTTTTTCTTTTCAACATAAAATCAGACCTGTTACATTTGATTAATTAGACGGATTTTTTAATTGGTAATGACTATTTTGATTGTTTTTCAAGAAAATGCAATTATTAATTGAAAAAGATTAGAAAAATAAAAAATAATCAAAAAAAAATCAAAAATAATAAAAAAAAATGTTTTGATTACTTTTCATTATTTATGATTTTAATCATTTTTTTTTATTATTTTTGATTTTTTTCAGTATTGTTGATGTGTATATTTATGTGCTTCTACCTTTTTTTAATAATCGTAATCAAATATGATAATTTTTGATTATTTTTTCAACTAATTGGAAAATAATCATTAAAAAGTGAAATACCATTCCTTTCAATCAATCATTAAGTGGATTCTCAATGAAATAATTAATCAAACCGGTAATCATTACGATAAGTAATCATTATTTATTAACTTAAATACTTTTTGCGTGAAAGGGTTTGTTACTCACATTTACATTTGAAGGGGTCAAAATCAAAAGGATCTGAGTGAAATTTTTTTTAAATTTGAGTTGTACCCATATTTGTGTAGTTAAATATAGTGTTTATCTAGCCGGCCAATAAATGCACTACTCAGAATTTGCATAGAATTTACATAACTAATCAACTTTAAACTTGAATATCTCGAATCAGTGTCGAACTCACTTCGATCCTTTTGCTTCTAACCCCTTCATTTATAATATTAGTAGGGATACGCGATATTGAACTTCAACTTTCTGATTAAAATCGTTGTGTAAATAAGTTTTTTCATAAAATAATTTATCTCGTATACCAAAAATTCAATTGCATTGCTGTTTTTATTTGAATAGAATAATTAAATTTTGGATACAATCGCCGAAGCTTTTGTCATAGATCGATATCGGACTCTGGTTTTTTCAGCTAAACTTCTATTTCTTTTCACTGTTACAATCTTGTTGCGTTTTGATAGCCTTTTATTTACTCTGACGAGTACTTTAAACAAGTTAAAAGTGTAAAAGTTTGTATTCGCACGGGCACGAGCGCTTGTAGCTCCGAAGTAAAGACAGTGGTATTAGCCACCTCATTTTTGTATTTCGGCACTGCAAAACTAAACTATCGCTTCAGCATATTTTATTAGTCGGTGTAGAATTGCGGAAGTTTGCAAGGCAAATTAAATAAACGAAAGTAAAATGTTAAAAGCTAATGTTGCTTGAACATAATGTTGAAACGTATCAACATAATTTCTTGCTCAACATCGATAATATCGAATATGGTCAATATCAATACTTCCGCAGAACTAATCTGCTCCAGTTTACCCTAAGCGAGTTTATCGAAATATTCTAGAATTTACATATTTTCCGAGACCCTATTTTAGTGTTTCAAAGTGAAGAACTCATATAATTCGCTAAAGCCAACTTTTGATTTATATTGAAACTTGTTACTTTTCAAGCAAACAATTTCACGAGAAATATAACGATTTTAAAACTGGGTTAGGCTGTTAGTGGCAAGTATAAAGCTTTGTATTTTTTGGTAAAATCCTGTACACTTTTTATACATAATTCGACAATTTTAGTTAATTGGGTATGCCACGTCGATGCATCGATACAGCAAGGAATAAATTGTTCGATGCATTAAGCAAAATATCGACACATCGCCCTTTCCTTAGCATCTCTAACCTGAATACCTACATAGACAGTATATATACACCTAAAAGTATTAAAAAAAACCTATTGAAAATGTGCATGAGCAGAATTCGCTAAGGAATAGTTTACTATAGCTGTTATGTGTTGTTAAAAATGTTAACGCATGCCTTCGAAACGAGAATTTTCTTTTTTTAGTTTCTACAGAACTTAAAGAAATAAAAAAGAAAACAAATTTAAATTCTAGAAAAGTTGCATCTAAAATTTTCTAGAAAGCTATAAAAATATTTAAGCGTGTAATAAATTAAAAAGGGTAAGCATTGATAACGTAAGTAAAACATAAGCTGTGCGTAAATTTATGCCTGCGTAGGTTGGTTCTATAAAAAAAAAAGTGAAAAATAGTAATGAATTTTTTAAATCAATTTTTGAGATTTACTAAGATGTTACTAGAATATATGATTTTTAAAGTAATCATGAGAAATATATCATTATTTTGTTAAATTCTTACAATAGTGGTGTTCATATCGAACAGCTTAATTCGTTGGTTTGTTAGTTCGCATTTAGAGAATGTTTTTTAAGTTGTCACATCACTTTTTATAATAATAATCACTTTTTATAATGATAATGTGCACATTACTTTTTGTAATGATAATGTGCTTTACATATAAGACAAACAAAAATCTTACGCTAGAAGGTAGATGTAAAGGTAACTGGTTAGTTTGGAATACCGAGTACGCGATGTGAATGCCAATATCAATTTTGTTAGGGCTTTGAAGATTTTTTTTTTTAATTTGATGAAAGCTTGTATTTTTTATTGGCCTTATTTTTGTGATTACCAGCAACTGTTTTATTATAATTGGTTGAAGCTTATTTATTTAAAAAAAAAAAAAAATAGAACTCAATTTAATGTGTATATAGTTAGGCGCTAATTATGTAAAACGCGTAGTGACGCAACGAGTAAAAATTCGGCTAATGTAAGAGCGTTCACCTCACAGTAAAACGGACTGAGCTCTAATTTATTTGGAGCAGATAAAGAGGGGAAAAAAGTGGGTCCTCCCGTGAACAAGGAGAAAAGCAAGTTTTAAATAAAGAATCGACGTACGTAACTATTGGTAACTATAGTTGGACGATTTCGTTCAATTGAATGATCGAACGAACTAGTACTTTTTCAAAAGTCAACTAGGTCGCTCTGTTGAATTTCGTTGGAACATTGTTTTATGTGGTGGGTCCCAAACCCAACGTACAACCCGTTTCGCGGGAGGTTGAATTCAATTACACGTTTGTATAGCAAGCCGCACCACATGGTGATCAGACGCTACTGTTTGAATACCCCTAGCAAGCCCTTAAACCGATTATGTCGAAGTCGCCTTACCAGGTTCTCGCCTTCTCACATTTAGCTCACCACCAAACGGGTGTTCGGTGGTTATCCAGAGGATACTTGGACGCAAGCGCTCTGAAGTAGTAAGCTACTTGCAATCGCTCTGGCCATTCCCAAGTGAATGTGTTTCCAATTGGCACAACTTGGCGCAACAAAGAAATGACTGGCGAGCTATGTTGGGCGGTCGAAATCGAGAAAGAAAGAGAATAAAGAAAAAAAGAAGAAGAAACTAGGTCGCTTACTCTGTTTAGTCGTTCGATCGTTGATTTAAAGAGCAATGAATGCGTCGAGCATCGAATAATAAGAAGAACAACGCACTGTGGGAGGAATTCGTCGCTCGGCAAGCAAAAATTACTGAGATCTTAAGTGCCAATATCAATTTTATAAATATTATAAGCTGTTTTCCAACCCAATATTGAGCTTGGTCGCTAAAGCAATTTTAGCTCGCCTTTGATTATTATTCCTTGTTGCCACAGCAGCACTTGAACCACTACTTGTACATTCACTGAACCAGGTAAAAAGCATTTGAACGAAGTAGTTCGTTCGTCTAGTGAAATGATTCGTTCAATTGAACTAGTTCGTTAGCGAACTACACAATTCTATTGGGAACCAACTCACTGCTGATATAAATACAGATTTTGATTGTATATTTGAAAACCAGTGTTAAAAGCGAAAATAATGACAGCCTTAAAATGCAGCGAAGAACGTGAAGTACTACTTTGGACTGAGTAGGCAACTGAGAAGTAAAGTACTCTCTCGACGAACAACGGTCACACTCTCTAAATCTCTCATCATACCTGTCGTGATGTATGGCGGGAAATCAGGAAGACGATTAAAATTAATGACCGGAAGGTGTAAAAAGAATTGTACCAGCTTTAGTCTGGCTTGTGCCGGAAGGTTGTAGTACCTGATCTAGGAGTGTCGACATTTGCAACTATTCCCTTATCCTCCAGGGAGTGTTTTTGCTACTACTCAAACATCAAACAAACACGTTATTTAAGCTGCAGCTTAAGGAAGAGAGCGCAACTCAAAGCGTCACTTCGTTTTACATTATTATTCTCTTTAATTCAAATTGTTTAAACTTTTCACAAGCCTTACTTAAATAGCTATTAAATAAGATATTAATATAAATGTTTTTAGATCGGTAATGCTTTATTAATGATATCTAAAGTATTTGGGAAAGAAATGAAAGTTATGTAATTATTTGCAAAGAACTCAACTGTAAAATCGACAGCTAGACTATTAACATGTTTAACGGAAAAATTATTTTAAAAACTTGAAACGAGATATTAGTTGGAGTACTAACTTAGTAATTACACTGTACAACAAAACTGTTTCAAAAGAGTAAACACAGTATTTTTGTGAAAGAGAGCCTTGCACAGATAATTTTTTTGGAATAAATATATCGACGGCTGAGTAAAAGATCACACTATTTCAAAATAATATTTAACAAGTAAGGAAGTCTAAGTTTCGGGTGGAACCGAACATTATATACCTAGTAGTGATCTACTATGGCATACCAAATTACGAAAGTCTATTTTAATACTTTTCAGTTCGTACTATAAATCCAGCTGATTGTTTCAATAAAAAAAACTTCTGTTATGAGTTTTAAGAGGTAAATTAATTAAAAAAAATAAAAATGCATGGCGCGATATACAACAGGTATATCTTCATAAACCTCCTAAGAGATTTTTGCGCCAAGCTTTCCTTCCAATTTGTGATGTGCCCATTTGATTTTTTCCTACAAATTGGCGGGACCTACAGATTTTTGCCGAGATGAATTTTTGCTGAGAAGCCTTCTATGGCAGAAAGACACTTGGAGAGATTGCCAAACCACTGCCGAGGGGCGACCCCGTTTCTTTTTCAAACCACTTTTGATGTTACCAGTCCCAGGACTCGAACCTTGGACCTTCGGTGGGGTAGGCCGGCAACATTACCGCCACACCACGGCGGCCGCCATTAATTTATTTGTATATAAATAGCTTCCCTACCAACAACTGCTAACCACCTTTTTACAAAATACCAATACATGCACATTTTATGTTTGAAAAATTTGCATTCAAATAGAAAAACGGACACACTGACAGACCGGATTGACGGACTTTGCTAAATCGGCTCAGCTCATCGTCCTTATTATTTCAGTTTACTTATTGATAGACTCACATCTTCTTCTTTTCATACCTATAAACATTTCATGTTCATGAAAGGTATGAAAATCAAAAAAGATATATAACTTATCTATTGCAGTGGGGTATTAACAACTTGCCCGGATATTTTACTTGTATGTTATCCGATTTGCTTAATTTTTGGCAGAAGTATACTACATACTATTGGAAAGCAGCTGACCAATTTCGATTGAAATATCTAGTTCAAACTACAAGCAATCGCCTGTGAAAATAGCATAATTTTTATGCTGAAAAGTGGGTGGCGCCACGCCTACTTCCCCAAAATTCACAAAATTTGTTTACGGTTGAGTTTTGCTTGAGAAGCTTATTATGTGTGCAAGATCTTATTGATATACCTTTACATTTTACAAACAAAGTTTTCAGAACTAAGTTAAAGAACTGGGCGTGGCCGTTTACTGATTTCGCCCCTTTTTACAACAAACAGTTACCTTTACATGTACAACATTTAAGCCAATTATAGTTTCGATAAATCAATTTTTGCTGGAGTTATGGCATAAAAAGTTTTGTGGAATAATCCACCATAAAAGGGGCGGGGCCACGCCCATTTCAAAAATTTATATTTTTCGACTTTCTTCGTTCACGGACACTTTGCAAGTGAAATATAAATGACATAAACCTTTTGTACGCAAAGTTATTGCCTACTAAATATATCTATGATCCTTTTCAAAATCTTTCGATTTCGCCGATTTTTTCCGGAACATACCTTGTATTAATATAAATATGTGTGCTAAATTTCGTTTCGATATCTTGAACGGTTTTTTATTTATGATTAATATTATTTCTAAATTTGACTTAATCAAAAGTGGGCAGTGCCACTCCCATTTTCAAAAATTTCTTGAAAAATGTATTTTCTGCCTTGACATTTATATACGC
The DNA here is from genome assembly GCA_949987695.1 of Merzomyia westermanni. Classification (NCBI taxonomy): domain Eukaryota; kingdom Metazoa; phylum Arthropoda; class Insecta; order Diptera; family Tephritidae; genus Merzomyia; species Merzomyia westermanni. The sequence continues at coordinate 159,244,289 of OX465288.1, read as the reverse complement.
ACCAAATTTTATCCTTATAAGTTTATTATGTACTAAATAATCACTTTTTTTGTATTTTCAAAAATATTCTATATATAAAAAGTGGGCGTGACTATAATCCGATTTCATCCATTTTGAATAGCGCTCGGAGATGAGTGCCAAGGAACCTGCATACCAAATTTCATTAAGATATCTCAAAATTTACTCAAGTTATCATGTTAACAGACGGACGGACATGGCTCAATAAATTTCTCTTTTCCTCCTGAACATTTTATTATATGCAAGCCAATATCTATCTCGATCCGTTTATGCCGTTACATACCAACGTTACGGGACTAAAGTTAATATATCTTGTGTGCGCAGCACTACTAGGTATAAAAAATTACGGAAGCATTAACCATCGCGGTTTAAAGTGTGGCAATAGAATATAAATATTTTTATAACGCAAGTATCGCCTAGTTAACCCCCACTGTGACTCTTCATACTTTTTCACAGATGTTCTAGAGAGTTCCTCTTAAACTTTAAAAGCAAATAAAAATGTGCACACACTTGCTGGATTTTAAGTTTGTTCCACAAAAATTATCTTTACAAAACCCGTTTCTGAAAATAGTATATTTATTATTTGGCAATTTTGAAAAATTTAGTTTGTTGTACCGTGTTATTAGTTTGCAGTAATAATTTAAAAAATTTTTAGTTGAAACTAAAATTTTACAAAAAATTTCGTTAAATAAAATTTCCGTAACTAAATTTTTTAACTACTAGCTAGATTGTAAAAAAAAATTATCTTTCATTCACACCGCTACTTATATACATAAATTATTTCTAATTTTTTATTAATTTCTCTTATTCGCGAAAAAATGGAATTCCATCTTTTTTATTTGGAGCCGTAAATTTCCAGGGATTTCTATATGACTTAGGTGATGTATTCAATATGCTGCTGCTGCCATGCTAACCGTAAAAAGTAAGAATACCGGGAAGAGAGCCCACTGCTACTAAAGCACTTGTTTGTATATTACAAATGTATGTAGGTATGTAAAAAGCTTTATATTCAAAAAGTCATTCAAAATATTTCATTCACTTATAAGTATATAATATATAATGGAATTATGGGAGAAGCAGGTTTAGGAGATGGAGCTTAGCCTAATTATTTGTATCATAGCGATTTTTAATTTAAAGGTTTAACTTTTTTTTGGTAAAATTCCTCATAAAACACAAAAAAAATAGTTTTTTTTTCATAAATATTATTTGATGGGTCTTAACTCAATTAATTGTTTTCCTAATAACGTGCAAATTATATTTTCCCCCCCCTCTTTAACAAACTAACTAAACTAAAAATATTTCTCTTTAAAAAACCTTTTTTTATGCTTTTTCTTAGATATAATTTGATACACCTTACTTAATTTGTTGTTATCCCAATCACGTGCAAATTGTAATTCACTCCGCACAACAAAAATTCTTTAATTTTTTCCAGCATTTTTTCTTCTTCTTTTTGTTTATATAAACATTATAAATATTTTGTTTTTATGTATGTGTGTGTTTATGTAATTACAACTTACCAAGCCGACGAGCAGAAAGAACACAAGGAATGTCCTTCCTAATACAGTCTCACAGTAAACGTCACCATATCCTACCGTTGACATGGTCACAATTAGGAAATAGACACAGGTCCAATAGGATAATCGATGAGCATTATTAAAATCCAGCGGATCGCCAGAGTTCTCCAGCTAAATTTTAAATAAATGCAGCAATGCAAAATAGTAAAACGATATTTAACAAAGATACATTGTAAACGCAAATACAATTAGTTTTTCATATTACGGATTACAGTACAGCTAACTGGAGTTGGTTGAAGGGAATTGCTTATATTGGATAAGTAAATTATTGATCTAAGTTTATCTTTAGGCGGAGGATTATTCGGCAGAAAAAGCGCCTAAAATTATGCATCACCACAGTCAATGGCTTGTTTACGGAGCGCCAGATGGGGGTATATTTCCGTATAAAGCCGGTGAGATTATTCTCTGATACGTCAAGGAAAAACAAGGAAAAAGTACAGGCATGAATCAAGTGAAAAAGTTGCTAAAACAGTAAGAACGCAAAATAGTTCAAAGTTTTTAATTGTTTTTGTTCACCGCCTATCGACTTAAGGACCTCAGAATATACCCCCCGTTAGGTATACCTGTCGTAAGCGGTGTCTAAAAGTAGATCCCGCACCAGTCGAGTTAGTAAACGAAAGTGCTAGTACTGAAGGGTTCGGATTGTTGTCCAGCAGAAGGAAATCTGCACATATAGAACTTATGAGAGAACTGCTTTTAACATCTTGAGAGCTTTCATTGCTTCAAGTTGTCAATAAAGCACACTTTTAAGTGCATATAACTCTTATCTAAAATCCTTTGCGGCAAACGACTCTCAATATCGGCAACACTCCCAGAACCTTTAGGGAGTGTTTTTGTCGATATAGATAAACAATTTTATCGCAGATTTTCACAATTAAAACAACAACAACGATCATTTTGCAGATGTCATCCATATTTTTGAAAACTGTGTTTCATTATAATCATTACTTTTCTGTCCCCTTACCGCAAATTTATATGCAGCTGTAAAGTAGTTTTGGATCAAATTAGTGCTTCCAAGTTTTATGACGAAGTTTTATTGACATTTTTCAAACTGTTTTACCGACTTTTTGAAGCCTGCTTTATCCTCCATTAATAAAAACTAATTGTAAACCTATATAATGTTAGTATTTATGACCCAAAATAGTTTTACTATTTAAAAACCTTGCTTAAGGGTTGAATTTTATATTTCTACCAACGAACATTCATGCATGTACACATTATGTATGCTGCTTCTGCTTCGTAAAAAATCTCTGTTCATTTGACATTTGTGGAGCAGTGCTGCCAAGTAGTTTTATGCATTATACACAATTGCCGATAACCGCTTTTTTAGTCGCAAGCGCAGTTGTATTTGCGTGTAAAAACCTAGCCTTATGCATTTATTCTTCAACACAACCGCCATTTTATGCTTAACCGCTTTCCGTAATTGAGCACATATTGTTAGTAATTAGAATAAATTTGGAAAATATAATCCTCTTTATAATATTCCCTATAAATGTTGTAGGTTACTAATTCATTAATTGGGACGTAATTGAAAATGATAAATCTAATTTATATATCAATCGATCTAATGCATGTATTTGCGCGTCACTATGAGGCGTATCTAAGTGATTCATCTAAATGTGCAATTGTAGCAGTGGTGTACACGCCCATTTAAGGATGAGCTACCAAAACTCAAGCTTTTAATCTATGAGACACCACTGCCACTTTGACGATATATTCTATTGGACTATTTATGTACGTATATACGTATGTAATTATTTTAAGTGTATACATACAATTACCGTCAAGCCAATGGGTAGTACCTTTTACAGTGCGGCCATTATTATGGCTAAAAAGCAACCAACAACTCTTGCCACACTGTATTTTTATTTCTCTGGCTGAGATTGGCAGTTACTCAAAAAGTTTGACGATCATTAAAAGTTAAACAAAAATAAATAAATAAATATATATGTATGTGCGTGAATATGAAAGTACTATTCACATAACACAAAATTAAATAAAATACATACAGAATAATATGATTACTATAAAAATTAATAAATCAACTTTATAATAAGTCTAGCAAAACTATATCAAAATAAACTTGAGGTATAAAGAAATAATATTAATAAAGACACATATTAACATATATAAAAATATATATTTATTAATATTCATACATACCAAATGTATTATTCCCGCTGCTGTTAACCATACTGATATAAAAATTGATACTAATTGAGCCAAACGTATCGAGCTCGATGTTTTTAGAACGTTTAAATATTGTAAAATATCCGGCACAGTCATGAGGCGTAACGCTCGAAGAAATCGAAGACCTGTGATGTTGGACAAATGTCAATGCAATAAACCATACAAACAAACAATTAAATAACATGTAATATACACAGCCCTACAAAAAAAAAAAAAACAAAAAAAAGTGGGATCTGGTAAAGCGACACATGTATTTCCATGCTCCTAAAAATTCGCCCGAAATTAGTTTCCAAATTATATGGAAATACATACCGCTGTGTTCAATATAATAGTAGTGAAATTATATTGGATAGCATTCTACGAAATAAGAAGAAGCTGTGTTTTTAATAATTTTGAATTAAAATAAAGCGAATTCTGTAACAGAATCCACATAAGAAGAAATTCCAAGGTTTACACAAAGTTCAGAGAAGTCTATTTCTAGAAAATTTTTGAGTACACAGTTTTGTGAGCTAATCAATTCCAGTATAATTATATGCAAGTTAGAAATTGTTCAAAGATATTATTGAATTTTCAGAATTTTTTTTTACGTAAAGGGTGTTTAGTGATTTCTTCCATACAACGTATGAACAAAACTAAATTTTATATAGAAGAAAATTTTGAACAGCCTGTACAATAAAAATTCTAGAAATTCAGGGAAATTTTTGAGCGAGTTCTAACTTGCACGTTGTTGCATTAAAATTTGTTGGTCTACAAAACTGTGTATTCAAAAATTGTCTAGAAATTCTGCCAAAAAATTTAAAGATTTTGATGGCCATTTTTAAAGTTTAATTAACTTTCCTGAACTTTGTGTAAACTTGAACATTTTTTTTATGTGGATCCTATTACAAAATTGGCTATATTTTAAATTAAAAAAAAAACCCAGCTTCTTCTTATTTCGTCGAATGATATCCAATTTAGTTCCACTACTATTATATTGAACACAACTGTACACGTTTCGTTTTATATGATCCGCCATCTTTTTTTGTGGCTATTCAAATTTCTAGCTATTTCAAATTTGCTATTTTTGCCTAAATGTGCTACAAAAATCAAATTTAATGCTTTGCCAAAAAGGTAGGTAATTTAGATACTGTTTACATATGCTATGAATCAATAAGATAATGCGCATTAACTATAAACGCCGTGAACGAATTTTGCACATTTCACGGCTAAAAATCACTTTTCTTCTTCTCTGTGGTATGAAGATTTTATGTGAAAATCCCGTCAAATTCAATAGCATTTAAAGGGAATTACCTGAAAATGCTATTTTATTAAAAATTCTTCATAGTTAGTATATGTCACTATAGGTGCCCACACCATATGAGAACTTTCTTGAAATTTTTTCCACTTATTCCAAAAAATTGGATATAAGGGTGCAGAAGGGTTTGAGATTTCACTACGTGAGTCGAAAGTCTTTTATCACTTAAAACTATTCCGCGAGCAGTACCATAACTCAGTAAATCTGTCTGTATTTTCACCCCCTTGTACCTAATAGGTAAGACAAAAGTTCAAATACAAAGTTGAGTCTAAATTTTAAACTTTGTGGAGTGTTACACCCACATAGTTACGACACAAATGAAAATTTTTAAATGCAAATTCAGTGCCAGAACGTTTAAGATTTTAAAGATTATAGACTTTATAGGCTTTCTGAAAAAAAAAAAAAATCACAGTAAGCAATTGAAAGGTTTGGAACTTACACCAAAAATGTTTAAAACATTGCTCAAACAACAGAATATTTTAAAATTTAATTCCAAATTTTTAACCGTGAAGTTTTTCTCACAGTTTCACTTCAATTTTTTCAGTATTTGTACTTATGATTACTTTTTATTTCTGTTGTACTGTTAATTGTAATGATTTTAGTATTTGATTTTACAGATCAGATTGCTTATTTACTATTCATTCTTACTTACCGATCCATGTCCGATCTAAATATATTGATACAAAGGACGGGGGTATTGTAAAATAATCTACAAAACTGTACATTTCTAACATAAACCAAAGTTTGTCGGATGCCGCTATGAACTGCAATGGTAGAGAAAAATACAAAAAGAGATTAAACATGTAAAATACTTTATAGATAATTAAAAAAACTAATTTTAAGGAGTTACATGGGGGAGGAAAACAAAAACAAAACAAGTAAGGAAAGGGCTGTCTTCGACTGTGCCGAAGACTTTATACCTTTCATGAATACGTATCACGGTTTTAAGTGTCCGATCCTTACTCACAATTAGTAAAAACTCTGCAAAACTGATCATTTAAAGATACATAACCCAAACCCCATTTATCGGAACAATCGATTGTATGAGGGCTATATGTTATGTAGGTCCTATCTGGCTGATTTTCACTACACACATTATATACATAATAAGTACCAAACCTGCAAAACTTTACGTTCCTAGCTTTTTCATTGCAAGATTTATAGCCCAAAAACCCATTTATCGAAACTATCGATTGTATGGGAGCTATGCGTTGTATTGCTCCGATCTTGCTGATTCCGTCGAATGATTAATCTCATGCAAAATGGTGGCTCCATACCAAATTTCATCAAGACATATCAAAAACTGAGGGAATAGTTTGCGTACAAACAGACAGACGGACAGACGCACTTGGCTAAATCGACTCAGCTAATCGCCCTGATCATTTCGGTACACTTACTGATGGGTCTATCTCTTCTTCTCATACTTACAAACATCGAACCAAAGTTATAGTACCATTTCACGTTCATGAAATGTATAAAAACTCTACCTATCTGGAAATTAGTGACATTCGCAGCAAATTTTTATTCGAGAGTTAAACAGAGTGCCTGTGGTTGTAGTGAGCACGTGAATTTAATAAAGTTTAGTCTGAGGTGGACGATATGATTGTTTTCAATTTTAAGACTAAAATCGGAACCACGCTTGATAAAGAATTTTAGTTTTAACTGGCTCGGGATCGGAAAAAGAACTTTTGGTGTGGTAGGCTAGCACACAACCCAATAAACAGCGCTCGCTCTATTTACGATCGATATATCGACTGATTGTCAAACCTTTGTTTAGAAATTTAAAGGTTGTAAAGGATTACGGTCTAGGTTTATCTTGAAACAATTTTTGTTTTTTTTTTATTTCAATATTCATTTGAACTTTTTTCAGTAAAGAAAATATTTTTTGAAAAACCAAGCGTCAACATTTGTCCATGCAAAATAACAAAGTCTTGCCAGTAGTGATACGAAGCAATTGCTCATACTTCTTGTGAGCGAAATGAGAATATTGAGCGAAATGAGAAGATTGAGGCGAAATAAGAAGACTGAGCGAAATACCGTTGTCACTAGGTTGTATTTTCATTTCTTACACTTTGTTAACTGCACGAAGAAAGTGAATTCCCTTATTGTGTTTATTTTTTTTTAACTTAAAATTTAATATAAAAACAATTTATATTGAAAAGCCAAACACATATAAAACTTACTCGTATAAAAAAGTAAACCATAAAAAATATGTTGAATGCGAGATCGATTTGTTGAGTAATGTTGTTACTCCATTTTTGACATCTTTCGACTTCTTCGTTAGAAGCATCCACGAAGTAGATAATGAGTGATGCAATGCTGAGTATAAATACAAGTACGACCTGAAAGTAGGAAATAATTAAAAAAAATTTATTATTAATTGTTGAACATAATCAAAGTTGCAGTAGTTATTAAAACCCCAATATATTAAGATTGAATTATTCTACGATCTGTAAAAGGAGTGTTTAAACCCAATCGTTGACCTATCACAACAAAAAAATTAAATCATTCAGTCAATGTACTTCAATATACCTGAATGAGGCGATGGTATAAATATAAACCCTCACAAACTTATTTTAGTATGTATGTCAACGTAAGAGCAAGCAGTTAAGTGACATCATAAATTTAAAAATATGTCAATATTTTCCTTTTATAGCGCCGTACAAGTGTACATACTACGAGCACTACCAACCCTGAAGAAACACTGTAGCTACTGAGACACATTTCGGTTTCAGAACTAGATGTAAAGTGCCAAATAAAAACTAGTTCTGTAGTAAGTAAATTTTCACTACTGCAAAAATGACAGTTTTTTTAGTTTACACTTGTTGAATATGTTTAATAAAAAATTTCACTCCCATTACAATTTCCTTTGGTTTATCTTTTTAAAGGTGGTTATTGTAATATTTTATCAGATGGTTTAAATAAAATAATCGATATCCGGATGGGGCTTGTCAGAAAAATTAGTTTTTTTAATGGCTCTAAGTAGCTCTAAGTGAGCCATAAAAAAAACTAATTTTTCTGACAAGCCCCATCCGGGTATCGATTATTTTATTTTAAACCATATTACAATAACCACCTTTAAAGAGATATACCAAAGGAAATTTTGATGGGAGTGAAATTTTTTATTAAACATATTCAACGTGTAAACTAAAAAAACTTATGCAACATTTTATTTTTTTAGTTTCTTCGAGTAGCTACGGTTCGTTTATTTTTGAGTTTTTATTCTTTTATTTTATATTTTAAAATGAATATCTTCAACAAGGTAAGTTGCAAATGAAATTGTTTAAGTTTTAAGCTTGAACAATACCTGATAATTAATGATTATTAATAGTGACCATTGTCGGTTTACTTGATTATTTTCTTAAGAAACCAATAATTATAATTTTTAATGATTATTTCCTAAATAATTAAAAAAATGTACTAAATGATATCTAACGACTATTAAAAAAATTAGAACTCACCAAAAATCACCAAAAGTAATGATTATCAGAAGCAATGATTACCAAAGCAATGGTTAATTTAAAAATATTTCAGATTTTGTATTATTATTACGATACCCGTAGTAATAAAAAGCTTCAAAAAGATGAATTACTTATTAACGCTTTTAATTATTATTAAATTTTGATGAAGTATTCCGATTCAGAATTAAATTTTCTTTAAGAATCTGTAGTTATGTTTCTAATTATCTCAAAGTTTTAAGTTTAAAACATACCTGCAATTAATAACCATTAATCGTAATAATTGTGGGTTAAATTGATTATTTTCTTGAAAACTCTTTAATTATCACTATTAACCATTTTTGATAATAATTTTCCAAACAATTAAAAACAATAACAAATAATGACTTTCCACTATTTAAAAAAAAAAATAATTGAGACTAATCGAAAACAAACCCAAAGTAATGACTACCAAAAGTAATGATTATTTTTGATTATTTTAGATTTTTTTATTACTATTAAATATTTATAAAACAGTACGGCGTAGTAATACAAACTTCAAAAAAAAAGTTTTACTTATAATTACTTAAAATTATCATTAAATTACTATGACTGATTACAATTAAGAACTGAAATTTCTATAAAAATATGTAGTTATGTTTTTTCTATATTGATTTTAACGTTTTCACAAATTTCCAAAGTATACACGTGAAATCAGTAAACTATATCAATGTTTAATGCTTGATTACTCAGGAGTGGCCCACATAACAAAAATTTGACTTCAATATTTTGGCAGTTTTACACCAAAAAATACAGATATAATTTTCAAAAAATTTGGTCCGGTCTAGTGTATATTACTGGAGTGGTGCAGTACTATTGATCGACGGACCAAATCTAAACTGTAGCATATTTAACTAGTTTGGAACCTAAGAACAGGTAGTGCAACGGGAGCAACTTGCGCTACCTACGACATCGCTACTCGCATGTAAAAGAGATTAAGGACGAACTGGTGGTAGTTCCGAATGCTCTAGAAGCGCACCAGCTCAAAACTAGTTCTGTTCCCCACATCTAATGCAACATACATACATACATATGTAACATATAGGTCCATATACAAACAGGTAAAAGGAAAAGTGTTCGACCGAATGATGCTTCATTGCAGCTGATGGTAGATTACAAAATTGCCACTTTTCCGTTTACAACGTCGATTATGCGGCTGGATAAAAGTGGACAAAGTCTGCGAAGCAGTAAAACCATCTGTAGTAGTGGCACTGCAACTGTGTGTGCGAATGTAAGCTCAGCTCATCGAATTCCGCATCCACCAACTGGCATGCTGAACAATTGGCGGACCTACGATGAAATCTGACTCAATTTGCCCATTTAACCAACGAGCGTGAGAAACTCACTTTTAATTGCCATGCTGTTCTCACACAAACATTAATAAAATAAAAAATGAAAATAAAAATATTGATATGTCATATAATTGATTTATGTTTTGCCAATTCGAAGAACGTAGCCAATTTAGCTTTTGGTATGGATGCACTTTTTCACTTCTTCTTACACAGCATTTTGCAGTCTTGCTGAATTGTCATGCATTGCGACAATCGACTCATTCCGAAGTTCAGTTGGTTACTTTTATTCCATTAATACAGGGTGGCGCAAAAGTAATCCTCCTATCAGAAAATGCTATAAATTTTGCGATTGGCCCCTAAAGTCAGTTCTGTTTTGACATTTGTGTAGTAAACACATGCGAAATACACGTTAATAAACAATGTTACGCTACACTGCTCCAGAACGCGGAATATTGCTGACTATTTATTTGACCAATAATCGGTCGGGGCCAAACGGTTACTGTGAATGGTGAGCGCTACAGAGCAATGATCAACGAGTGCTTTTTGCCGCAACTTGATGAATTGGGATTGGAAAACATGTGGTTCCAACAAGACGGTGCAACAGCACACACTGCACGTGCCACAACCGATATGCTGAACATCGGAAGCTTACTTTTGCGCCACCTTGTATTAATTTTTAGCCCCCATCAGCAAATTGTTCAACAGAGGTATGCGTGGGAACGAGCTAGAGGAAGTGGGGTTATGCTGCCAATCTTTTATGCAGGATTATTTATTCAAGTAGCCTGTAGCATACTTCTTGCTTTTGTCTTTCTTTGATAAAAGCTGAATAGATACAGAAAGCGCTGTACATTATCATTGTTCACATTTGGCAAAGTAAACAATTAAACTGATTTATCTCTTTGATAAATGGTTTCTGTGCATAGTTTATAAAAGAAGGTATTCCGTTTCAATTGCTCGACTTCAATGGTTTTCGAAAGCGGTAAAATAATCATTAATTAAAGAAGTAGTTTGCTCGCAATGTACATACAACGATTAGGATAGCGTCGGCTACCGTGGTATAAAATGTATTATGCTGGTCACATTTAATATGAAAATATGGTCCCTATTCATCAGTAGTCGTGAGGCGCGTCGAACCTGTTACGACAATTAATAGCTTCTCAGCAAATACTCATCTGATTAGCACACAGTCTTTCGGAGGTCGCTTGAATTTCTAAGAACAATTAAAATGGTCCTCCATAAGAAAGGTAATAGCAATAATAACTTGTTGTGATATAACTTCGAGGAGATCACGTCCTAGGTTCTCTTCGTGGAGTTCTGCTTCTAGTGTTTTACATCTTTTACTGACTCCAAAGGCCGCATTTAAGACAAATGCGTTTTTTATGAAAAGCTTTTTCATTGCAGAAATACACTCGGTTGCCGTCCACTGCCGATAGGCGCTTCCATTTTGAAACAACTTTTTACCAACATTTCGATATAGCCTGTCAAGTAGCTTTATCTTGGGGAAACCAGTATGGTCAGCCAAAACACTACCAACACCGCACGGTGGCCTTAGAAGGTAAGTTCGAATTTAGTATCTTCTAAGCTATATCGTCTAATTAGAATATTGATATTAACAAACAGAGCCGGCAGCTGGTTTCCTGTTCGTAAAGTGTCTTAGGTGCATTTGAAAAATGGCCCTCTCTTACCCTCATCATCCCAGTCTGCCCCGCATAATGATCACCATCTTATTTTTCAACATTTGTCCTGCGCCTTTTAGTATTCCGTATTCGTTCCTGATTTTGCTCTATGCATCAACCCCTCTACTTCTCTCCTCTCTTCAGCTTGTTCTTTTTCTGACTATTACTATTTCTCTTTCTCTTACTATTCTTGTACATTTTTCCTCCCTACCTCTGCGTCATCCTTAAAGGAGAACTTTCTCTTTCTTTCAACACTCTCCGTGATTCCCAGCCCTACATCAAGATCATATTTGTCTTGAGACACTTTTAGATGATAATATTAATGCTTAGGATAAAGAGAGAAATTAACGAGTCTATCAACGTACTAAAGATGCAATAGAGAAGTGTGACCATATTATATACTAACTACGTACTATCGCTGAGGACACTACATAGTTCCAGTAAGCCCGGAAGAACCACTGGTACGATGGGGAATGTCGGATGACGAAATGTTCCAGGCACAATAATTTAATTCTTGTCAAGTTGAAAATATTTATTGTTTACTTTTCCTCTCTAACAGTAAGCCTAGTAATCGTCTCTGGAAGTAGGACTGGGTATTGGTGCAAATTATAGTGCGCCAACACCATGGAGCAATATGTTAACGCAATTGAGCCTCTTGTACTTTCGACGCTAATCAATAGTGCATATCCCTAGAGTACTTCCTGCACTCCTGTGGCTGGACTGATTTCGATGAATTTTTTTGTGTGCATTTAATTGGCATCTATAATTTTTATACCCAGCGTGTACTAGTACACAGGGTTTTATAGTTTAGGTGGTTTGTAACGGTACAAAATAATGAAGATAGATATAGAGTTTCATATATCAAAGTTCTTCGAAGGAACAGAGGAATCCCTTAAGATATGGGTTAATTCAATAATAAATGCAGCTACAATGGTGAAATTTGCTAGATTTATTAATTTTGTTGTCCCACTGACGATTTTATAAAATTTTTGGAAAAGGGTCGTGACACCGCCCACATATGAGTGCTTTATTCTTTTCAAACTTTGGCCGTTAATTACTTCAGAACCGTTAACCTAGTATAACGAAATTTCGTAGGAGGCCCACTTTTGGACCAAAGTTTTCTAAAAGAGAGGTAGGAAACCGGAACATCCCATATCTCCTTCACTGACGAATTGCGTAGTTACAATGGTGTGGTGATATTATTGAGTTTTTTTAAATTTGGAAAATGGGCGTGGCACCGGCCAAATATAAATGAACAAAATGTCAAATTTCAGCTATTATTAACATCAGAACCGTATTAAATATAATTACGAAACATGATACGAGGTATACTATCTACGTTTTTCAAAATTATGTATAACCTATGCTGTGAATCCAAGAATCTAATTTCATAAAAATCGGTTAAGTACTTTGGACAACACACATAGACACACATTAATTTTTATTTATAAAATTGTCCACATGGTAGTAGAAAAAGTTTAAAACCTCCATAGCTCATAACTTCAAAACAATTTACCAATTTAACACGACCGCTATTACACAGCGGGGTGTTTAATGCTCGGTCCCAACTGAACTTAGACTTCCTTACTTGTTTATTTTGATTTTGGATACTGCTAAGTGACCAGGGTATGGAGATATACACAAAAATGTGGGCCGTGGGTAGACCTAGAATATTTTTAGGCTATGGGTATCAAATTCAATACCTCCATAGGGTGGGTTATGCTTCAATAACTCTCTTTCTTGGACCCGGGTAGTCCAGAAATGTGTTTGTACAATAGGGCGTCAAACAAATTTATGATCCACAGCTTTACTGAATCAAGGGAATATTTCATAAAACTATGCGGCTAAGATATTCACCGAATAGCAAATTGAACAGAAAGAGGAAGTAGTGATGGAAAATGAGCAAAAAAAGTTGTAAGAAGAAAAGGTAGAGTAAGCGAGAGAGGAAGAGTAATAGCAATAGGAAACATACTTACAAAATAATGATAGACATATGAAAAAGAAGAGCAAATCGAATGCAAATTATAATAAGAAGATAAAGTGATGGAAGTAAAAAGTTAAGAGACAGAGAAAGGAAAATAGGAATACGAGAATACAAAGCGAGGACTATTAACTTAAACTTTACTTAAAAAATAATCGTTGAGTCATATTATTTCGAATAACTTTTTACCGCCAACCCAATCACATCCTTTTATAATACATAATCTATATCTTTTCCTTATCTTTTCCTAATTTCCTTTAACTTTTTGCCTTCTCATTGCGTGCATTCAAGCTCATATAATTAGTCTTGTAACTGGCTGTTTATAGTGTTCTTGAAATTCAAACTCGGTGCGTTTAAAGTTTGTAATGTGGTTACTGAGAGGGGCACACAAAGTTGTATGGCAAATGTTACTCGTAAGCATATACTTATTTGAGTAAATACATGGCATTTTTGCAGTTGTAATATTGTTTTTGGCGCATACTGCGCTTGTGTTTGGAAGGTCATCACTTGTCTGATATTTCACATGCAAATTTTTCTTTCTTCCACCTAGTTATTAGATACTATATATTGACCCAGCAAAAAAAAACGGCTGTTGATGTCAACAATTCGTGTTCTAGAAGATATTGCTTAAGAATGTCTCACAGTACACTCCTGCCGGGCAATAAAATAGAAAAATAGAATAGACCAATTGCGACAGACCGTCAATTGTTTTGTAACTCGTGCTGGACGAAAGCGAATATATAAACACTGAACAGAGAAACCTTTTGGGAGTATTCTGTACCTTCCCTGATGAATAGAAAAAAATGACGCCGCGTTGAGATCGAATACAACGTGAAGAGTAGTTTGAGCTACTACATAAAATACGAATTCTTTGTCCTCTTAAGGATTGAGTCGTCGATTGCCTCTTTTACGAAAGGACTTCACTTAACTGGTAACTAGAATTAACATCAACAACAAGTGTTGGGGTTACTATAAGACAATTATAAGCTGATTATATCTGATGAAAGTTTACGAGGGAAGACTTCTTAACAAGTTTTAAGATTTCAACGAGATACCGACGAGTAACAAAGAGAAACAATTACACAGAAATGAACGAATTAAAACGATCGGAAAGGTAGCTTCCGCCATGCTTTTCGAATGAATAAATATGGTTTGACCCGATGGTATTTGTATGGTGGGCGCAGAAATAAGAAGAGGTCGTAACTCCTAGGAATCCCTTTTGAGATGGCACTGTACTCAGTATTTCTCTCACTGGTAGTTCATTTCCTGGTCCGCAAAATTACATCTACTAGCTCTCTCGCTTTGGTTTTGAATACTCGAAGAATATATCTTTTCGAGTACTCAGAAGCAAAGAAGTGGAGTACTCTGAGATGGAGTAGGTGATCCAATCCTACGATATCGCCATGTAAATTGGGCCACATTTTTATATGTAAAAGGATTTCCTGGACGTGCACTGCTAGTCCATCTTTTACTGCAGGGATAGAAAATTCAGAGAGACCAAAAACTAAGCGGTGGCCTGGCGTTGAAGTGCTGAGTCTATGCTAGGTTCCTATTACTAAACTATAACCTTTAAAAACTCTTAACCATCTCAGGTTACAGTTTCCCGATATGTTCAAGGCATGAGTTCAAGATGAGAAACGGTAAGCATTTCTGAGATTCTTTCAACCCCACTTCATTTCGCCAGTAATCAAGTTTCTTACTGGGTACGTCTACATATCGTATATGCATGCATATATGAATGTAGTTTTGCTTGTCGGTTAAGGTCAAGTAATGAAACATTTTGTTATCTAATAGCTCGAAGGTAATCGATTTCCATATGTACACAAATAGCTAGATAGCGTTGATGTTAATCTTTCTGTAAGACTGTTTGCTGGCTTAAAAAGGTATTTTGAATAAAAACAAAATATTCAGTGTTCCGTGTTTGATAGAAATCTTAAGATCATTATCACAATCACTATCAAAAATGAGGAAATCTATTTTAATATTTGGCATTCGCATCAAGTGCGAAATGTGTCTTTTTTTTCAATACAGTACTAGCGCAATTTGTGAGAGGGAGACCACCATTGCCATGGAGGGATCAATTGGGGACCGATTTTCGATCCAGTGGTGATTCCAATTGGCAGAAAGAAGAATAGACTATTGTGGATGGCTAAAATCGTTTAGACGGTTAAGCACCATTTAAAGAAGAATGATATTTGTAAAAAAACATTTAGTTTGATGCATCAGCTATTTAGTGATCTGCGTACAAACATACGGGGATTTCTACTGGCAAAATATTTTTCTTAACTTGAACTTAGATATCTAACAGTATTTCTGTGAAAATTTCATTCAATTCCGTATACGAGTTTTTGAGTGATGGGCGTGCAAACATGCGAACAGATGAACAAAAATTCGTAACATTGTTGGTTGAGCTTCTGTTGCTTTCACAAAATCGACTTTATATTTCTTTGATATATTACTATTTTTATATGTAAAGATTAATTATATGTCAAAACCGATAAAATCGGATCAATCAAAACATGGCTCCAATATATCTAATTGTATAGATAGATAAGTTTTGTACCATGACTATTCAAATTAACAGTAATAGTTTCATCTTTAGAACTCATTACATTTGTAATGTGTATAGTGAAAATCATAGATACTCCACCAATATAATGGTACGAACGTTCTCAAGTACGTACCATCCCTATCTCAAAAACACTCGCACCACTAATCAACCCAACAGGGATAGCAATGGCTACACTCATCCATGCATGCAGGAGGAAGTGAGGTAGCACCATTTTTGGAAATTTTGCAACTTTTGCACTTATAATGTGGACAGTCAAAATCATAACGATTAGATCAATATACGATATTGCCTTCATACAATCGATTGTTCCGATAAACGGGGCTGAGTTGCACTTACTTCTTACGTGTTTTCATTTCAAAAAGTTCAAGTATAGTTAGAAATTTGCTTTCTCCTCCACTTTTCCTTACACCCTAACATTTGTGAATCCCTGACAACAGAAAAAAAAAATTGCTACGCGCACACCTGGTGTATTATTGATTTTAAGTATTCCACAAGTACACGAACCAATACATTAACATCTGTGCGAGTATAAAAAACAAACATGTACTCTATCAACATGTTAATAATTAATATGTTCTCTAGTATAATGAACGTACGTGAAGCGTATATGCACATACATACCTACACATGTGTTTTTGTATTTATAACGAAATATAAGCCAATTTACACATGATATAGTACAAATACACGCAAGAGGTCAAATGGTCAAACAATAAAATGATAATTAATGATTCGCCGTGATTCTCACGTGAAACTAAAATCAACCCCACACAATCCACTTAAAGAATGAAGACCAAAAAGTGCACAGAAGGCGGTCAATATATTTTATGGCATTTTCACGAAGCTAAGAAACTGACACTTGACTGTTTTTATACCTAGTAGGGCTACGCACACCAGGTACAAGGTGGCGCAAAAGTAATCCTCCTATCAGAAAATGCTATAAATTTTGCGATTGGCCCCTTAAGTCAGTTCTGTTTTGACATTTGTGTAGTAAACACATGCGAAATACACGTTAATAAACAATGTTACGCTACACTGCTCCAGAACGCGGGATATTGCTGACTATTTATTTGACCAATAATCGGTCGGGGCCAAACGGTTACTGTGAATGGTGAGCGCTACAGAGCAATGATCAACGAGTTCTTTTTGCCGCAACTTGATGAATTGGGATTGGAAAACATGTGGTTCCAACAAGACGGTGCAACAGCACACACTGCACGTGCCACAACCGATATGCTGAACATCGGAAGCTTACTTTTGCGCCACCTTGTATATAAACTTCATTCGGAAAAGAGAAATTGATTAAGCCATGTCTGTCCGTCCGTCCGTCTGTTAGCACGATAACTTGAGTAAATTTTTAGATATTTCTAATGAAATACAGGTTGCTTGCCACTCATCTCCGAGCGCTATTTAAAATGGGCGAAATCGGATGATAGCCACGCCCACTTTTTATATATAGAATATTTTCGAAAATACAAAAGAAGTGATTATTCAGTACATAATAAACTTATAAGGATAAAATTTGGTGTGTACAATAACGTTAAGGCAGAAAATAAATTTTTCAAGAAATTTTTGAAAATGGTCGTGGCACCGCCCACTTTTGATTAACTCAAGTTACGAAATATTATTGATCGTAAATCAAAAACCGTTCGAAATATCTCGAAATATCGAAACGAAATATAGCACACATATTTATTTTAATAGAAGGAATGTTCCTAAAAAAATAAAGGGCGAAATCGGTTAAGAACCACGCCCACTTTTATACGAAAGATTTTGAAAAGGATCATAGATATATTAAATAGGCAATAACTTTGCGTACAAAAGGTTTATATCATTTCTATTTCACTTTTAAAGTGTCCGTAAACGTAGAAAGTCGAAAAATATAAATTTTAAAAGATTAACGTGGCCACGCCCCTTTTATAGAGGATTATTCCACAAAAGGTTTTGTGCCATAACTCCGACAAATCTTTATTGATCAAAACGATATTTGGCGAAAATGTTGAATATGTAAAGTTATCTGTTGTTTGTAAAAATGGTCCACGGCCACGCCCAGTTTTTAACATAGTTCTAATTTTTTTTTTGTAAAATGTGAAACGCAATATTTCTATAACTATGCAATCTATCTTGATCAATAAGATCTTGTACATATAATAAGCTTTTTAAGCCAAACTGGACCGCAAAAAAATTCTGTTGATTTTGAGGAAGTAGACGTCACGGATTCCACTTTTCACCATAATGAATGCCGCTATTTTCAAAGGCGATTGCTTATAGTTTTAACTAGATATTTCAATGAAAATCAGTCAGCTGCTTCTCACTAGTATATAGTACACTCCTGCCAAAAACTAGAAAAATCGGAGAACACACACACAAAATATCCGGGCAAGTAGCTAATACCCCACTGCAATAGACAAGTTATATATCTTTTCTTAATTTCATGCCTTGAACGAATATGAAATATTTGTAAGTATGAGAAGAAGAAGAGATGAGCCCATCTGAAGTAGGTATTCTGAAACGATTAGGACGATGACGATGAGCTGAGTCGATTTAGCCATGTCCGTCTCACCTTCCGTCTGTCTATTTGAACGCAAAATTTTTCAAACATATGCATACATTGGAATTTCGTAAAATGTGGTGAGCAGCGGTTGGTAGAAAGCCTATTTATTTACAAATAAATTAATTGACCACTCAGAACTCATGGATTTATAGTACGGCTTAAAAAGTATTAAAATAGACCTGCATAAATTGGGATGGCATAATAGATCACTACTAGGTATTTAATGTTCAGTTCCACCCGAACTTAGACTTTCTTACATGTTTTTATTTTCACTTTTACTTTTAACTTACTTTTACTTTTGATGAAATAAGTAAAACATTGCATCCATACATATATACATATATAATAAATACAATATATAAGCATACATATAATATTACAATTAAGGAATTGATAAGAGAATAAACATACATGAGGCTAAAAATAATAAAATATTTCCTTCTGTGTATTACTGCTTTTCTGTAATTAATATCATTTTACTTTCATTTCAGTAATTTCAACCCATTTTGGTAATTTTTGGCAACGAAACGGCTGCAATAATTTTAACGTTAGTTAAACATCGAGAGGTCTCAACGAAGGCATAAATGGAGGATGATATGCATGCAGAAGAACGTCGTAGGCAATGGAAGCTTCATTAACCCACTCGCTTACAAATAAGTACTACGAATACTGTCTCGAAGGCACTAACATAAAAGCAAGTTTGCATTGCATAAAAGCACACACAGACACGGACACTCGCAAACTCAAATGAATGCTAATATCGTGCGTTTAATTGTCGGAAAATGCATTGTTTTGAAGTAGAAACAAGTATAATAAACTAAAGTTGAGACATAACAATGGCTGTTTATAAAGGAGTTGAATGAAGTATCGCGCATGCAGACTGAATTGTAAGGACATGGAATGCAGTTGAGCACTGGAAGGTGCAACAACAGAAATGCCATGAAATTTCTATGAATGCGTGCCAAGAAAACGGAAAGAATGTAGTTATAAACGATAAATCGCGCACATCTACTAAAGTATGTTTATGTGTATGTGTATGTGTGTGAGTGTTTAAGTGCATAAAAGTGAAAATGTGTTGTTTATGCGTTCTACTTCTATTATTGCCATAGTTGCAATAAAACGGAAACGTGCAACAACTGAAGTGGCAATAATATAATCCGGAATTTGTAGCGGATATGACAAAATGCGAAAATTTCTTGTAGACAATTTAAATTAATGAACTGCGAATACACGTACATGCATACTTATAAACATACAAGTGCATTGAGAACAGCATAAATGAAAGTTACTATTGTACAACGCTTACGAGTATAAGAGGGGTATGATGGTAAATGTTTCTTTAAAGGATGAAGAAGGGCAGTAATTTGTGACGCGTTTTCGGTCGTATATGTACCAGGGTGGTCGCTGAATGTAAGGAAAAAAGTAGGTGTCGAAAACCTTTTTTTTTTGGAAAAGTTAATATTTTTACGAATTTCGGTTGAACTTTAAGTCGCTAAGATTGTTCCACCGATTTTTGGTTAAAATGGGCATGAAACTAGTCCTATTTTGCTTTACTTTATTGATTTAACTCAATCTCAGGTTTAGTTAAGCGTCAACTCCTTCAAAATATATACTTTATTTGTTAACAGTTTAAGCTTACTTACTAAAAATTTGTGACTTTTTCTTCAAAATCAGTTAAGCTGTTTTCACGTATTAACTAAATAAACATACAGGACCAAAATAATTGCTAAAAAGGAAGAATGCACTTTAAGGGGGTGCGGCAAAGTATGCTATGCTTAGTTAGTGATCAATTTTTTGCAACCGAAAAAAGAATAATCCGGCAAAACTTCCACACAAAAACACAACTCGATTGGTGGTTCTTAAAAAATCAAATGTTCAAGCTCACTTCCTTCAATAGGTAATAATACGGTCAAATATATCCATTATGAGTTTTGGTCTTGATTGGAGAAGGCTAGGATGTGTTTTAGATGGGTCAAGTTTCGATGACTTTGTGAAGAGATCTTAACTTTTTAGCCTGTTTGCAACCTAAATTAAGATATCCTATCTTTTACTGTGGTATTATCGACTGAAGGGGTGAGCTCGTAAACAATAATTAATTTGATTTTTTAAGGACCACCCCAATGCACGTATATGCAGAGATATAAATTCTGCTTACTTGACTTATAATTGGAAACAACGCATTGTGCCAAAGAGGTATTAAACAATTTTTTTTAATAAAAACAATGAAAACTTTAAACTAAAATTTTAACCCATAAGACATTCTATCCTAAAATAAATATTTTTTTTAATATCATCGGCTGAGTAGAACATCACCTTGTCTGCTGCTTTGAAAAGCTTTTTTAAGATATTTTTTTTAACCGGTTTATCTCTAAGAGAGGACGTTATTCAAACTTATTTGGATATAGGGCGTTCCTGAAAAAAGTGCCAAATACTTTTGAAAGCATAAAAGTATGACTAAAATAACAAAAAGTACAATATAACTAAAGCGTAAGTTATTCAATGTTTACATTCATACTTTATGTAGAAAAACATATATAATTTTAAATTGAAAAAAAACCGATATAATCTAAGTCAGCGTGAAATATAATCTAAAAGAACGTTTCCTTCAGTATTGTGAATACGAGTTCTGAAAATTTTTTTATAGGTGACAACAATCTAAATTATCCTCAGTGGTAGCACTAGAGTACAAGAGCTTAGAATGCAGCACCTTACCCACATACAACGGAAATCTTTCTTAAAGCGTAATTAAGTTTAGAGGAGCGGCAACCGCGTGAAATTATTTTAAGGTGGAAACATAAAGTTGGAAGAGTTTATTTTTTATACAGTACTAGCAGACCCGGCAGACGTTGTCCTGCCTTAAATTTGAGTTGCCTACATTTAACAAATTGTGCTCTTTTCTCTTCCCCCTTACCGCTTCCTCGTAATTTATTCCCATATCTAAATTTTTCTTTCTACTTTTGCTTTTCTCCCACCACCATATTCCGTTGGTTTATTTTACCTTCTAAATTTGTCTCTATCACCTCCTCTAATTCTCAAATTTTCTATTCCTAATCCTCTTTTTCTCCCTTTTCTTATGCGGGTACTGAAATGTACATAGTTTCGAAGATATAGCGATTTAACTTTTTTTTTGTCTTGGTACCCTTACTTTTTCCAGGTTTTTTTGAAGTATAGAACACTTGAACCGAAAAACTTCCTAGCTATATCGAGTTGAAGCTTTATATAACCTGGTGGCTTTTCCAAAAACTTTATACAGCCTGTGTCGTGCCCAACGAACTCCTGAACCTACCGTGGGAGTTTCAGAGACAACGACAATAAACTGTGAACATTAATGAAGCACAAAGAAACCACAAAATATGTGGGCGTGGCACCACACACTTTTCCAAAACTATGTAAATATTAACCAAGTGACACATAGCTATATCGAAATATCATAAATTTAGATCAAATGCGTTCAGATTTATGATGAATTGAAATTTTATATGGCCTGGGGCGTGGCACTGCCCACTTTTCCAAAACTATATATAGCCTATGTTGTAACCAGTGAACCCAAGAATATCATGTGAAGATAGGTTGAGTACTTTGGACGCTTATAAAGGACACACACACACGCATTCATTTTTGTTTATAAGATTTCATCGGGATCGGGTATCCCTATTTTGAAGAATTGAGTTCTGGCACCCTAAAGTGATTGCAAGTCACACTGTGCAATGTGTGAATGAAATTTTTCTCGCTTAACGGTTGGAGCTAATGTCATAAACTGAACGTGATAGTTATGTATATCAAAGACTTTAAGTAAAGTCTAGCAGCTTCCGAAATGGATCTATAAGAAAAGCTATGGCAGTTGTCTCTAAACATTTTTCCTACTCTATTCAATCAAAAAACTTTTAATAATTAATTAAAAATGATTATTAATAAATAAAAACAATAATAATTTTCATAAAAATTCAAAATTGTTGGTATAAAAAAAAAATCAATTGTATTTTATTTCTAAAACTCAAACTCCCGTTTTTGTCAAAATCAATATCACTGAAACAAAAGAGCTCCACTTTCATTAACCGTGGCACCGCTCGTGTTTGACAACACTGTTTTCAGCGGTAGATAACTATCCCCCATTCCATGTAAGCTATGTCTGGGAGGATCTGAAACACAGACGAACAAAATCAAAGTAGATATCAATGTTTTAAGTTTCGACGAACAAAATTTAATGTGGACATGGCTTATATAAAGAAAAAAATTATTCCAACTTTATTGCTAAAGCTCACAGCTGAATTTCAAATGTTTGGCTATACGCGAACTTAGACTTCCTTACTTGTTTATATATTAAGCTTATAATTTCTCTAACATCTTCAAGAAGTATATGCGATTATGCTCATATTGGAAATTTATATTGCATTTTGTTATTAATACGCCTTGATACGAAATACTCGCATGTGCCCTCACTGTACATTGGCATCAATTGCTTTGGGTTGCTGCCAGACAATTGTAAGTGGATTTTCGCTTGCGCAACATGCCAAATAAAGCTGCTTTGGACAAAAAAAATGTCAAAGTAGCAAATGTGCAATAAGAGTAGAACGTTAAGAAGATGTATTTAAAATAAAATATTTTCCTCACGCAGCACACGGCCCGTCGTATTTGCCTGCGCATAGCTGAGCCTGAAAACGTTTGTATGCATGGATGTAAGATAGTACTAAGTAGTACTTAGCTCTTGCACAAAACTGTTAAAATGGGAGTTGTTTAGACTGCTAAGGACATGATTTATACTATTATATTTTAGCAATAATATTGAGTCATGGCAGTGTGACAGAAGGTTATGTGGTTGTAGGCATGCCCTACACTTTATGACTTTCACCCAATTCAGCCAATTTTGAATGCAACGCTGATAAATATGGCTTATTGAAAGTGAAATTATTATTGAGTGTTATTTATTTATTCTATCCACTACTTTTTCAGTTGCATAATACTTTGGTTTATAATACATTCAATGCTAGGTATGTCTGCCACATTTCAGTTGTTGTAATAATAGTTTAGAAATTGCCAAATGAACTCATTTAATGAAGGTCAATAATTTGATTTTTCTCATTGTTTTTAAAATATTACATACTACTGAAAAAATTGGAAATGGATTTGTTTTCAACCACAGAGTAAAAAAAACAGTTTCGATACTGGGTTAACTTATTTAAATAAGAGGACAAATTCATCTTAATGAATTATTAATATAATGCTATCACCAAAGCTGCTTCAAATACCTTTATACATATTGAGAAGTTTTGAAAGAAACTTTTGAAATTTAATACATTTTCGTTATTTTCCCGCAGAGTTTGAATTTTTTTTTTAAGTATCTGTTTGAATTTAGATACAAAAGATGTAGAAGATAAATGAAATGAAGATAAATGAAAGCTTCAAGAATGTTTTTTAATACTCAGTGTTCAAATTTTGATTAAAATAAAAATATTTGAACTTAAAACTGTTTTTGACTTTAGCTCTAATGTTGCCGGAATATTTTATTTTGGGAACAATTTCTTCAAAATTTCCCACAGTGGGCCCCACACAGCACCATGGCGTATACATAATATTTGTCAAAATAAGCAGTGAAGTAACTGAAACGGTTGACAAGCCAGTGGCGCCAATGCCAATTAGACCACTTTTGGCGTGCTTGATGCCACTTCCACACATTCAAAAAGCAAAGTAATAGGAGGAAAAACAACAAAAAAACACAATAATGCAGGCGAACTAAAAAAAACCAACCCCACAGGAGTTCAACACACCTGCTTTTGTTTGGCATAACGACGTCATCGATTGACAGATGTTCAATATTCCCACAGCCAATATAAAAATAAAAGAATGTAAAAATAACAACAAAAAAACGTGCAATATATATTCATACATATACTTAAGTGTACATGCAACTTTTGCCTCACGCCCATCTTCATATTCACTTAACCTAAAATAAATAGGAAATCTGCTCTTTGCCGCACAGTAAACATATTCAGCGACGTTCTAGCTATTGTTGTTACATTTGTTACTTTTATCGATGGTCGTGATACTAAGTTGGCTTGTGTGTTTTGCAGTACAACCTCTAATCGTTTTATCGATTTTGTAAGGTACATCTATCTTTTCGTTTTCAGGTCGTTGGACGACACCACTCAGCAGTAACCTGGTTAATAAATTGTTAAGAGCAGTTGGTACAATAGACGAATGGTAGAAGAGCGCAATGAGAAATGTGGGTAATGCTTGAACCTGCTTGCCTTTGTATGTCTGTGTTTTGTGTTGCATTGAACTGACAAAATTGAGTCGGTTATTTAAAATGTTGAAGGCTTTAACTCGACATAGTTTCATTATTCAAGCCATAATAAATCTAGCAAAGCGGGAGGTTGATTAACTTAGCTAAGTTTCGTGTTATGATAATTTTTAGCACCAGGTTATATCACAAAAAGCTAGGTAGTTGTCTTCTGAAATCAAACAACAACATCTGGTGCATGCACTGTTCCAGAATAATGGTTTAGCCAAGATGTTAACAAACGTCGAAAAATATGTCCGTAGAACATTCTTACCAGACCAGTTACTAATCGTAATGATTACCGGTTTGATTAATTATTTTCTTGGGAATCCATTTAATGATTGATTACCATTATTTTCAATTTTTAAAGATTATTTTCCAATTTATTAAAAAAAGAAACTAAAAAAATCATGATTTCTTACAAATATTAAAAAAATCCAAATAATCCAAAAAAAAAAGTTGTCTTGATTACTTTTAATTTCTTTTTTTAGATTTTTGTTGATTATTTTTAATATTTTCAGTATTGTTGTAGAAACACATAAATATACACATCAACAATATTGAGAAAAAAAAAAATCAAAACAACTTTTGATTGAAAACCAATTAAAATAATCATTACCAATTAAAACAGCCGTATAATTAATTTATTACTAATTTTTAACCCAATTTAACAGGTCCGATTCTTACCAAGCTCCACAGCGTACACTATGTTGTTCCAGCTAGCCACGATAAGTAGAGTCGTGCCACTTCGGAAAATAATGACGCTGCATACAGAACCATTTGAGATACGCCCGAGTGCGAGGGGCATGATATTCTGGCTGGTAGGAATAACTCCCGAAATTTTTACAAGAAAATACTGGATGTCGGTATTAAGATTTAAGACAATATATGATGAATTTCATTTCAAAGGCTGAAAAAAACGTACATTTTGAACCCGACCCCCTCAGAATTTGATGAAATTTTGCATAGAGGTACATCTCGTACGTTTCGGCACTACTATGCATAGGATCTATTGTACAACATAAACATACACCCTTCGTTTAGATACTATTTCTACCTGACTGCTAGCTTCATAGCGATATTCTAGGAATCTGTTTCAGTTGTTGCGGTAAACAGCACAACAAACAGGTAGAAAAAATTACTGATTTCATGTGGTGGAAGGTTGATCCGCTGTATGATGAGCGGTTAAATTTTTGTGTTACCAAGGTCATTAATTTTATATTTTGGGAATGCCTGAAAATTTGACAAAACAAATTCTTTTTCGACTCCATTAGAATTAAAAAAAATATGTATAACTTCCAAAGTATAGCTAGGCATTTTTTTTTGTCACCCAATAATATCAAAATAAAAAAAGTTAACAAGAGATGGTTTTACCTAAAAAATGTTTAAAAAGAAAAAAAAACACCATTCTACTTCTTAGATATGTTATATATATTAAATAGACCTTTCTTAAAAATTTTTTTTTTTTAAATCGCTTGGTATTTGAAGTGTTTTCCCAGTTTGAAAAAAAAAATTTTGAAAAAAATTACAATAAATTTTTTTTCAGTGTAATATAGAATCTTTACAGTATATGTTTTCAAAAGGTGATTTTAATACCTTTCTAACGGTATAAAAAGTTTTGAAATCGGTTGATTAGTTTACGCGTGATATCAAAATATCAGAAAGTAACCAAGAGATGCATTTACTTAAATAAATTAAAAAAAAAAAAACCCCATTTCAGTTTTCAGATATGTTATATATATTAAATAGACCTTTCTAAAATAAAATTTTATTTTTCAAAATCGCTTGATCTTTGAAGTTTTTTTCAGTATAAAATTTTATTTTGGAAAACATTTTTTTTTTTTGAAAGCTTATTTCAATCGGTAAAGCCATTCCGTAGTAATCACACTTTAAAAGTACCTATTATCGTCATTTTTCGAATATTTTCGAATATTTCGATACCTTTCCACGCCCACAATTTTTCGAAAATGCAATTTCTAAAAATGAGGTTGTGTTTGGGTGGGTAAGATGTAACCCCATGCAAAATTTCATCAAATTCTGAGGGGGTCGGGTTCAACGCATATTGGATTTGATATGAAATTCATCGTATTTAAAAACACTTCCACTTATGACATCGAAGATACGATTCTTCGCCCGACTGTGGCTTAGTGATAACTGGGATATTTCCGCTCAAATCCGCAGCTGATCACAGACGGTGATGAAGAATGGATTGGTAGCATACTTCATCAAAATATCTTCGGACGAGTACATGACTGCACATAGAAACTAGTTGAGCTTAGCTCCTTTACATCGGATACAAGCTAATTTTTACTTTATAAAAAAAAATCGAAAACCGTATCTCATAGTCCACAAGTTGTTTGGACCTGATGAATCTTCCCTGTCAAATCTTTGCGATACGTTAATTGATGTTTAAGACCCATGACAGAGGATTCGACAAGCACTATCACTTTGTCGATTTTAAAGCAACTTTTAACAGCTCGGAAATGGGCGGCGTGTCTACTGCCTTGGTGTACTAGCGAGGCTAATATGGCTGTTAGGGTGGGCCTAGCATAGGGCTAAAAGTTGTACTTTATACAAAAATATAACGCAAAATTTTGGCTTACTTAGTTTATTGATCAAATGACAAAAAAAATTGTGAAAGGTATACTAGAATGTTTGGATGTTCCCTCTTCCCCTCGAAAGAAAATTGAATAAAAAATCCAAAAACTAAATTTACTTTCTTTGTATTAGTAGAGAAAAGGATAAAGAAAATCGCCTTCCACAATACTTGGTTTTTTTTTTTAAGATTTTCCATTGTTTTCCGTTTAAACTATTATTTATTTCTTTAATAATAAAAATGTGTAATTTTTTTTTTTTATAAAGTAAACATTATCGCTCTGAAACAATGAATTACAAGAGTTGGCATTCCTGGAGATGATAATGATATTAACACAATTGTCCTTAGCAAGTGTAAACGCAAATTCTGCCATCTCTCTCCTGGATGAAGAAGTGAAGAAATTGAGATTTAGAATAAGACGAAGTATTTGCTGTCATCATATAAAGAATCAGAAGGTGATGCCAACGGCATTTACAACATAGTGTTGATTTCATGTAAGTATGTATGTGCAGGTAGAAGTCAAGTTGTGTCATACGCAAATTTAAAACATCCACGGCAAATCTCTCAGATATGGTCAAAAGATAAGAAATAGTTTCAATATATAATGGGTTACATGGGAACAGAGGGCTTGGCACCTTCCAAAAATGTTATTCATCATTTTGTACAGCTCCAGAAGATTCAATAAAGCTCAATATCATGGCCAATTGAACAAAGGCTGCTCCAGAGATGACGATGAGACAAATTTCTTCTTTTCTTATGCTTAAAATAATATCACAAGGAGTATATATGAGCCATGCTATTCAGCAATAACTAAACTATATGATATTATTTTGTTTATTTTGTATATTTTTATAAAAACGTGGCGGGAAATCCGCGCCTATAAGCTAGTTAAGTATACATACAATTATTTTTAATCGCATTACATTTAAAAAAATTTTAAACCTTATTTTTGTTCTTATATTGCATGAAAATATATAGGGGGAAATCGTGAGGTGAACTCAGAAAAGAATCTTAAAAACTCCACTCGATTTTTAAAACCTTAAATATACGAGTATACTACTAGCAGAGCCGGCGAAAGTTTTCCTGCCTAAAATTTGAGTTGCGCACATTTAACAAATTGTACTCACTTCTCTCACCACTTGGCGATTCCTCGTAATTTATTTCTATATCTTAATTGTTCTTTCTACTTTTGTTTTTTCCCCCACTTTCATATCCCCTTAGTTTATTTTAACCCCTTTAGTTTCCTCTAACACCTCCTCTAACTCCTAAATTTTTTATTCTTACTCCCCTTCTTCTCCCTTTTCCTCTGTATAGTTTGGAAGATATAGCGGTTTAACCTTTTTTGGTCTTGGTACCGCTCACTTTTTCCAAGGTGTTTTTGATATATGGAACACATATCTATATATAAAATATCATTACCTTGAACCAAATAAATTCCTAGATATACCGCATTGCAGCTTCATATAACTTGGGGGCTTTTCCAAAAACTATATACAGGCTGTGTCGTGCCCAACGAGCTCCTGAACCTACCGTGAAAGAGAGACATTGACAATATACTGTGGACATTGATGAAGCACAAAGAAAAAAACAAACCTTTCCTAAACTATATATAGCCCGTGCTGTAACCAGTGATCCAAAAAATAAACTGTGAAAATTTCATAAAAATCGATTGAGTACTTTGGACGCCTATAAAAGACACCCAGCCACACATTCATTTTTATTTATAAGATAAAAGAACAAAAGCTTTACTTTCGGTTTCCTGATTTAAAATATTTTTGGAAAAATTTCCAAAACATTTTAGACTCTTTTAAGATGCTATAACTATGAAACGCGCTATATATACAACGATCTAAATATATGACTTTGGCTAATAAATGTAAGCATGCTATCACCCCTTACATGATGGATATGTATTTGACATGTCGGTCCTACCATCTCTAAACAAATATTACTAACAAATTGCTATACAACACAGTGGCTGCAACTATCTATTATGAAGAGAATTCTAATTTTACTTGCGTTAGCTATAAACCCAACTCACTCCATTTCTGTATTACAAACCACCCACTGTGTAGCAGCTGTTTTCTTTTTTATGCATTTGCTTTGGATAGCTTAATTAAAACTTTTCAGCGTGTAAGAGAGGACAAATTGATTAATTGATGTTAGCATGTGTTGGACAACTATGAACCTTTACATATGTATCAAATATGGGCAGACGGCATTAAAATGTGTTTGCAATAAAACTTGACTACCCACTAAAGGTTTATTGATGGTGAAATAAAACTTCCATTACCACTTACATTTGCTTCATAAGTGGAACTTCATTTCCATTATAACTTAAAACTTTAGTTTGCCAGAATTCCCGTTTGCCATTCCCGTTTAGTGTTGTTTTTGAGTGAAATTTTACTTGAATTCAGCACTCTAAGTTTCATGCAATAGAACATTGTCTCCATTACCACTCATATTTATATTGAGTGAAGAAATTGGTCTGCATAGCCATTAATGAAATTCTACACACATTTCCATTCAAAAACGTTTTAAGGCATTTCAGATTTCTGAGCAATAAAACAGGTTTGGTTGGAAATGTTTCTGAATTTTCATTAATGCTAAATAGAGTTTACTTTCCACTAAATAAAAATTTGAGTACTGAATGAAAGTGAAACTCCACTCAAAATCAAAATTCTTTGATATTGGAAAGAATTTCCAGTAAAGTAAAATTTTGAGTGCGAAACCCCTTATCACTCGCCTTTTATTTTAATGAAATTTTATTTTCTACAGCACTAAATTTTTGTTTAATCGATATCTATTGCTAATGGAAACTCCCGTTCTGTGATATACAGAAGATGAACATGATTTTATGTGCATATCAGATTGTATGTATCAGTTTTTGTTTCTGTGCTCAGTCCCACCGCAACCTTCTCGTATTACAACCAAAGTTTATTTTTTACCCGCTGGGAAAACCCACGACTGTAAATAGCCACATTGGCATGCGAAGAAGACAAACAAAATTTGTCAAATGGAAAGAGTTGCTCAAATAAAAGTGTGTGTGAGTTGTCTGTTCTATTTTTGAAAAGTATATTTATATTTGACTGCAGACAGTCCTTAATTCGGCTTCCTAGCCATTTCCTTCCAGC
This sequence comes from Merzomyia westermanni, assembly GCA_949987695.1. NCBI lineage: Eukaryota > Metazoa > Arthropoda > Insecta > Diptera > Tephritidae > Merzomyia > Merzomyia westermanni. Next base: position 159,213,634 of record OX465288.1, on the reverse strand, counting down.
CATTACTTTACTTTCATTTAATTTTTGTAGCCGTACTTTGCGTCCTCCCAAATCGGCACCAGGTAATTGTTGTCATCAAACTTTTCTAGAGAAATGTTCACTATTGTTAGAGCATAGTGAGTTTGTTTAGTCAGCAGTTAAAAGTATGGTTGATGTCAAGCGCTACACACCACATGCATTTGGTATACCGGGGTCTAGTCTTGAAAGATACTAGTTGAGCAAGTGTAACTCGAATTTCCCTAGGAAGATCACGCTCTTCTACAGTAGTATACTCGTATGTGATTTTTGTGTGCTTGAGGGGTTCCAGCAGGCGGTAGCTGGCTAATGCGCTTACCGACTCTGTGTGAATGTTTTTGAGAGCTTGCCGGTGAATCTTTGGATAAAGCGGCTGTCTTATATAATGTACAGGGTGGCTGATGAATTTTGCTACATTAAGAAACTCAAATAATTTTTTTTTCAGTGTATGGAATTCATTTTTCTTTTATTCATGTTAACGCTCATTAAATTTTATTAAATATAGCTTAATTAGTTTTAAAAATAATGGAATTTAAATGCCCCCCTGCTCGTCGATGCATGTGCGGCATCTTACCAAAAAGTTGTTCATTACTGCTTGGAGAGTTGAGACAGGAATAGCCGCAATTGTTTCTCGAATGGATTGCCTTAGTTCATTCAAATTTGTTGGTTTTGCTTTGAAGACTTCCTGTTTGCAATAACCCCACAAGAACAAGTCAGGTGTAGTAAGGTCAGGCGACCTGGGTGGCCAACGGAATGTGGAGTTTCTGGATATCAGCTTATTGGGAAATTTTCGTCGCAATTCTGTCATAACAGGTTGGGCTATATGAGGAGCTGCACCATCTTGCTGAAACCATACAGAGTTGAAAGAAATTCTCATTCGGCGTAATTCTGGATAGAAAAACTCTCTCAACATGCTCAAGTAACGGTCTCCAGTAACCGTAACGGTGTGACCGTTTTCTTCGAAGAAGTAGGGCCCGACAATGCAGCGTGATGAAACTGCACACCACACTGTGACACGAAGTGGATGCAATTCCGTCTCATGGAGTATCTGTGGGTTGGAAGCACTCCATATTCGACAATTTTGTTTGTTTATGTTGCCGTTTAAATCGAAATGGGCCTCGTCAGACATGAAAAGACAGTTCAACATGTTTCCATCCTCTTCCACCATTTGAAGCATCTTCTGGCAAAATTCCAAGCGAATCGGCAAGTCTGCAGCGTTCAGTTTGTTGGTCATTTGAATTTTATATGGGAATAAGTCCAAATCTTTGTGCATAATTGACTGTAATGACTGTCTGCTTACACCCATTTGAGCAGATAAGCTTCTTGTCGAAACACGTGGATTGTTTTGTATGGCAGCAGGTACAGCAGCGATTGTTTCCTCCGTTCGAACTGAAGGGTTTCGATGGTAAGGTCTGTTGACTGTCCCATGCTCGGCAAAATTGTTTACAAGTCTTATTATGGTCCATCTGCTCGGAGGATTGCCGCCAAACGTGCGCCTATACTCTCTTTGAACCGAAACTACGGACTCCAGTGCGTGATAGCGGCGGACAATCCAAATTCTTGTTTCAGTGTCCCAGTTATCCATTTTTGTTAAACGTAAAAGTCAATCTGCAAAATAAAAAAAAATTAACCAGATTCATTAAATAGAAAAAAAGTTATTTAATTTTTTTTGGTAGCGGCTTTCATTAGCCACCCTGTAGGTTGTCGTTGCTGTGTTTGTTTCCTTAGCTAGTCTCTTTGGGATTTTTCGCCTTTGTACTTTGACGGCTGTTTCAGCAGGGAGAGAGAATGAGCAAATTATTAACCGTCACCTCCTGTCCTTCTCTAGGTTTCCCGTTCCATTGCTTTCTCCATCTTTATATAACTCTCTCTCCCACTCCAGCTCCCACACTTCCTCTTCTTGTCCCAATACTTTTTTATATTATTCTTGTTCTTCTCTATATCTTAATTCGCACTATATATTTCTCTTACTTCTAATTTCTTGTATCTTTCTTCGCCCACTATATTTTTTCATCTTTCTTCTACATTTAGCTCACCCCCTATAGTTATGAGTTGTTCTGTATATCTCTGATACAGCACTAGAGCTCCTAATTACCTTACTATCCTGATCGCATTGAGAAAACATGAACTTCGTAATATTTAATACACTAGGTTTAAGTTTGGGTGTTACATAATACTTTATATCATACACCGTAGTCTCTAGTTAGAGTTTTATCGAAAGCGGCTTTAAAATCAACAAAGAGATGATGTGCGTCGATTCTTTTCTCACGGTTTTTTTTTTCAAGATTTGGCGTATTGTAAAAATCTGGTCGATGGTAGATTTACGGGAGGTGATTCCCGGAGTATTCGAGAGAAAGGTTCCTCGAAAGATTTGTGGACCTCTCCGCGTTGGCGACGGCGAGTACCGAAGAAGATTTAATGATGAGCTGCATGAACTTTACGCAGACGCCGACATAGTTCAGCGAGTTAAAAGACAGCGGCTTCGCTGGCTAGGCCACGTAGTGCGAATGAGCGAAGATGCTCCAGCCCAGAAGGTATTCTTATCGGCACCCGCCGGTGGCAGAAGAGGAAGAGGGAGATCACCACTCCGATGGAAGGACCAAGTGGATACCGATTTGCGATCCCGTGGTGTTTCCAATTGGTGCAAGTTGGCGCAACAAAGAAACGACTGGCGAGCTATGTTGGACGGTCAAAATCGCCCAGGCGGTTAGATGACCATTTAAAGAAGGAAGAAGATTCCCCGGGCCCGGTGTTCTCGAAGCGGCTCGTATTGTTCAAGAAATTGAGTGAATAGTTGAATTAGAATGCTTTTGATTAATTCAAACATTTGGATTACCAGATTATTATCGAGGCATTCGCTGCCGCCAAAGCTCGAAAAGCTCACTTTTAAGTTCCAAATAATTAAAGATTGGAGGATTTTAAACTGCATGTTCAAAAACTTAATCATGATAGTCAACAGTCGGAAGAACTGTTTTTTAATTAATCAGATCGGTAAATAAATGTTTGACCAAGATGTTTCTGTCTTCTTATTAACTGTCAACAGCTATCCCTATATTTGTATATTCCGATATAATCTGAATAAATATTTCTAACCCAAAGTCTATATACGAGTATATGAACTGATTTCGAAATCGTATAAAAAAAAATTATTGCACCCAACATCAACTACAAAACAAATTCAATACACATGGGATGAACTGATTATTATTATTATTATTATTATTATTAAAGATATGAGGGTGTACATTTTAAGACTTTAAGGCTTTTATAGTACATCGAAAGGTGTGAGTTACAAAATCAAGGTTTTTTAACATAGAATATAAGCTTAAATTACAAAAAAAAAAAAGAAAAAAAAATGTGTACAATAAAGAGAGATACGTAGAGATTACTATAACATGACTTTCTATTACATAGCACAGCAAAAAAACGTATCTTTAAAGTACAAGATAATTACTACGATAATTAAAGTTATTTAAGCAGAGGTGCAAGTTCTATAAGAAGAAATGTAAGATTAGGGTAATATAGAATTTGAAACAAAGAATGAGTGGTCAGTTTAAGGAGAGTGCATAGAAAAATAGCTGAAAATAATGCGCTTATAGTTGCTTTGGTTTACATTGTTCCTTAAAGCAGCTGGGATACGGTTCCATAAACGAATGGCTTTGACGAAAAACAGCCTTGTAGACGCTACGAAGTTAAAATTAGATACAACTAAAGTACATGACAGAAGAGATCTTGCAAATGTGAGTTTTTCATATAGGTATGGGGGGGGATCTTATTAAAATTAACCGGTACAGGAAAATCACATTCCTAGCATTCTGATATTCGAGAATGTTACAGCCTAGGAGTTGGGATCTCCACGCTGATATATGGTCAAACTTGCCTAATCCAAAAACGTAACGAGTTATATTAATCTAAAGTGGTGTGTAACTGTGACTGTGTCAGATTGCGTAAAGTAGCATACACCTTACCAATAACGGAGTTAATATGGGCAACGCAAGTTAGATTCGATGAGAGCAAAAAACCTCGTATTTGACTTATTCTTCAAAAACCTTAAAGTAGTAAGTAGAAAGATAGTTGAAGAAATTGATGAAGTATTCAAAACTTTTATGTTTTTAAGGGGGTCTTACCTTTTTACCCCTGGGTCCGGATCTCCTCTCGGCGGCCCTGTGTATCAGGATTCAGATATAAGCCTTTCGTAGAAGCCCACTGATATAAATTCTTCAATTCTGAATTAAGCTCTGTCATACATTTACTAATATCAACAATTGGATATCATCGGCATAAACATGAACGTTACAAAACTTTAAAGTACTGGGCAAATCATTGATTTACAACACAAACAACAAAGCCCTGAGGGACACCTCTGTTTAAAGATAGAGCATCGGAGACATTATTGCAGGTAACAACAGCTTGAGATATATTGCTCAGGTAGTACCTAATCAAGTTTACTGCTTGAATTGAAAAACTAAAAAAAAAAAAAAAAAAATCGGCATTCAAGTTTACGCCACAATATTGTGTGAACTACTAAGTCATCTGCGAACTTCAGTTTGTTGAAAATTGCACTGTTTTTACCGTTGCGAAATTGAGTGATTGGAATTTTAGCTTTATTAACAAGCAATTAAAAAAAAGACCAAAAAAGATTCATACTCATATATGCATATGTTCTTATGTGTATATAATATCTATGCTATGTTTGAATGTAAGCGCACCATGTCAAGAATGCTTCAAAAAAGAGCTTAGCTAGCGAAAACCTGCGCTTTCCTATGTCCTTAGCACGTACTAAGATAGAAATGACGATTGAATTTAGCACGCGATATTGACATTCAAGCGGTAAATGTCAGCCGCCACCATGCGGAAAGAATATACATAGCTACATATATAGAGAAAAAACATTTAAAAATGCAGTTAAAATAACAGCACGACAAGCGAGTGCAGAATGAAATCTAAAATTCAAGAAAAAAAAGCAGAAATTAGATGCCAGCCAATGTCAGCCATAAGAACTGTGTCAATGTTGTGAGACCAATGAAATATTTAATTATTTATTTATTCTTTACCGGTCAAACCTAAAAACGACATATGCGCGTGCATGAGTACAAGAACACTCACGCAACACACACAGGCTGAGATGAGTATTCCCAGCAATAAATTAGACTGTTAAGCAATTTTCAATGAGTAATAATGAGCATGATACGAGCCATACATACATATGTATACTTTTATTATGTGTACGAAAAACTGAAAAATGTGATAAATCTCCAACAACACAACGGTGAAGAAACCATTCACTTTGATGTGGCGGTTATTTATTGATGCGCGTACAAACATACCAACATGCAGACTGGCATCCATTAAAATATATTCCTCTGGTGTATGTGACTTTATTTAAGACAACCCATAACCATTTTTAAGTAATATCTATAACTCGTGTGTTGAGACATTGGTCTGTTTCCATTTCACTATACGTAACTATAAAAATATGTTGACCCAACGTTTATTGCCACCACTATTTACAGTGGTAGCAAAATATTTCTGTGCGCTAAAACATACCCTAAGCTTCAAGTTGAACATCTAGTAGTGAAGGAATGAACGGTTTTTTTCAGTTGTATGGAGCGGTTTTTTAGGGATGAGCAAACAAACACACATACAGACAGATATAAATTCTAAACACTGTGGTTTTGGCTTTAACTTTTCTGATAAATACTCGCTCTATATACTATTTTATTTTAGTATCTATAATCTACAGACAACGGCGCGTTACAATTTTCTGACATGTAAATATAGCCATAAACCCGCGGTGGGATGAGACCTCGATATTTGCATGCGGCATACCAACTTGGCACATTTAATGACCTTTCTGATACCACACTATAGACAAAACAATCTTGCATAAGGCAGAAATCGACCCTCGATAAACCCCTTAGATATTATATAACATCTAAAACGTGCTATTAACGGCTTATCCTAACAAAATCTGGGGAGCTTAACATCAAGTGACTTGGTTGCTCAAACTCGTCATTTTCCAAAACGGGACTATAAATATCAAATGACAAACAATAGCTCCAAAATGGACTGTGGAATAGCAGCGGCAATATTAGCAACATTTCCGGTCAGGTCCATATCTATGTGGTTTCCCGATGCAGCGAGCCTGTTTAGATACGAAGTCTTCGTTTTTCAAGAGGCCTTGTTTTTGGACTGCCAGGTCTTTCCTTTTATTCTCTGGTAAATAATAATTGTAAGTGCCTGGTAAGGTACTGTAATAATGGCAAGGTCCCAAGTGAGTCGACCAAACGTTTCATTAATCTGGATTCCGAGGGCACCGTAAAATAAAAGAATACATATGGTGGAAGAGTTATCTGGAATGCAGTCTTGCAGAGCTCCTGGAAGTCAGTGCTCTTGATATAATGAAATATTTTGGGATGATACAGAAGGCTTAGGTTTGGAACCACGTAACTGAAGCCCCCCGTGCGCTAAAGAAACAGTGAAGCACCAAACGTGCGATTGCCCAGCATGCTTCCTTATTAGGAAACCCCTTCTGCGAGAGCCACTCAGTACTAGGATATTAGGCGTTGAGGAATACTCAATATTAAAACTAAACGAGATGATATATAACTGCACATTTATTTGTAAAGTACATTTTCCTACGACGTGTAGCATAGACACTTACACTAATGAGCAAAACTGTAACAAGTGGCACTGGGTTTCCTTTCGATTCCTCTCAGTTATTTGCTTATACCTGATAGTTGATTTTTTTAGATGACATGTTGTATGTGAACAGTACACAGTTCTATTTAATGTATATAAGACATCACCCAACAACAACAAACTGGTTTCAACTACTTAAGTGCAAGCAACCTAAAATGTTACAGTTATGCCCGTCCTATGTTGCTTTAAATATAACCGTTAGTCATACTGTCTCCAGAATAAAAAAAAAAACTTTTGGAAACCCCTCCCAAGCAGAAAGGCGGTCGTCCAAGAAAAAATAATGACCGCCAGTGCCGCCATCTCGCTCAGATGGAAACTGCAAAGAACGCGATAAAGGCAGCACAAGCTCTACAGACCCTCAATATAGACGCCAGTGAATGGACAGCTCGTCGCTCCCTGAAGAAACTTGGTCTTAAAGCAGCGGTGAAAAAGAAAAAGCCAATGCTGACAACGGGGCATGTGAAGCTGCGTCGGGATTTTCTCGCAACACTTGAACACTGGACTCAAGAGGACTGGGATATGGTAAGCTATAAGAAGAAGTTTGCGTAAAGCTATTATTACGTTTACTTAATTTACTTTGAAGGTAATATGGTCGAACGAAACAAAAAGAAATCATTTCCAGTCCGATGGACGGTCATGGTACTACACGAGGGAACCAAATGTCATAACAGCGCAGCAAGTAACCCAAACCGTAAAGCACGGCGGAGGCTCTATAATGGTTTGAGGCTGAATAAAAAAATAAACGGGGTAGGTCCTTTGGTGCGTATCGAGGGAATTATGCACGATATTTTAAAACAAAATTTGCCCCCAAGTCATGAACGATATGGGTCTTGCTGCTGAAAAAGTAATTTTTCAGCAAGACAATGCCCTAAAGCACGGCTCAGATCGTACAAGATTGGATGAAGCACTGAAAATTCTCGATCTTAAAGTAGCCTCCACAATCTCCAGATATGAATCCAATAGAAAATTTGTGGAGTTATGTCAACGCCCAACTGGCTCAATATCCAAACCCACCAAAAGGAATAAATGAGTTGTGGGAGCGAAAGCAGGAAGTTTGGAAGGCAACACGTGACCATTTTGTTGCTAAATACACAAAGAGTATTTCTGCTCGCTTAGAGGCATTGAAAAAAGCAAAAGGTCTTTGGACGAAATATTAGTTCTTAAGTTATTTCTGAAAGTTTGGCTCAGTTTTACAGAAAGTGCAAAAGTCTAACACTTGAGGTTTTATGAATGGTGGTTGTTTTTATTTAAAATTAGAGAAATTCTTGTTATTGTTTTAATTATTTTGTATAGTTGGAAAAATATGCTAATAAAATCCAAACTAAAATTCTAAAAATTATTGTTTGTTATAACTTTGTAAGCCTATATCATGTGAGCCGCAATATATTATTACAGTTTTGCTCGACAGTGTTTATGTACCAGCCCGCTTGTAGTGCAATATGCTGCTTGCTACACAAATAAGCACACTTGATCGCGTCCAATTTTTCACTTTTCAAGGGTATGAAATATGTGCAACGAAAAATCGCGAGCCTAGACAACAATGGCTGTGCAAAAAATGCGAATGCAAGAATGCAAATTAAAGAGGAAAACAAATAGAAAAATTCAGTGGCACTTTGTAATTGACTGCTCTGAGTCAATAGCTCATATGTAGTTGATATGTACATTAGGGTGGGTCGATTTGTATGGACGAAAGTTAACAGATATCGCGCCATCGATTTTTCGATAGGCTTTGGGCTCAGGAAAAAAAAGTTCCACTACGCATACCCAAAAAAATTATTTTCGTGCCTGCGAAATTTCATTTTTTTGACTTTTTTCGACTTTGATTTTTAAGGTTTTTTTCATGGCCTACTAAAAAAATTTTCATTTGATTTTAAAATTTTCATGTATTCCCTGTCCGAGCCAAAAATGTTCCCTAAAATCTTTGGCGATAACAGTTTTTTGAAAAAAAATAAAAATATTTTTTGGGTTTTGGGGAGTGTTTTGGTCAAAAATTGCCGCTTTCGCCATTTTTTTAAGGGCTTTTTCAGCATACATGCAAAAATGTTTTCGATGAAAACGAATTTGTCTCATATTTCCTGTCCCACTTAAAATTATGCACGAAAAACGTTGGCAATAACGGTTTTTTGAAAAAAAAAAAACAATTTTTTTTTGGGTTTTGGGACTTGTTTTGGTCGAAAAATTGACTTTTGAGTTTTTCTGCTTTTCTGAAGAAGTAAAAGATTGTAAGGCTTTTCTACAGGCGCAACTTCCAGTTGTTTGTTCTCCTAAGAGTTTTTCGTATTATCTCGAGAAACACTAAAAGTAATGTGTCTTACTTTATTATGGTTATAAATATAAAAACTTATAAAAAGTTATAAAAAAAATTTTTCTAAAAAATAATTATGTTTGAAGTCGAAGTTTTCAGATTTTCTGTGCTTATGCAGGAATCTGATTTAATAGTTATTTTGTTAGCTCGATATTTCAATATACCGTAGTGATGTATTAGAGCAAGATATTTCGATCAGAAGTTACTTTTTTTTTTTTTTTCTACTTTTATGTTTTGGGTGAAAAATAAAAATTTTATTTTGCATTTTGTTGCTTTATTTAACTGACTTATTCAACTTTAAGGTTTTGTTTTTTTTGTAAAATGGTTATTTTTACAAAGTTTATTAGGAATGTTAAAAAAGTTGAAAAAATTAGAAAAATTAGAAATAAAAGTTCAAATGTAGTTCATTTAATTCACCTCTAAATGTTTCGAGCTAATGTCATCTTAGTGCTATATTTACACAGCTTCCTAGACATTTGCGAACGTAGGAGGGAGAATCGTGAGTTTACAGAGAAATACAGTGACGAAGGAATACAACCAAGAAAAGATGAACGGTACGTGACCGGTTAGGAACTGTTCGTGAACCGATGCATTTTTTTCCACGATATTATTGTTTTGGAACTTGTGGCACTTTATCTCTTCTTATTTAGAGCTTTCTTTTAACTAGTGACATTTTTGCAATGGATGATTTTTATAAAACTTGTGAAACCGGATTTTTTTGGAACCAGAGAGCCTTAATGGAATCGTTTAGTTTTAAGAAGTTTTTATAGAACTGGTGAGTTACCAGAGAGCTTTTTTTTAACCAGTTACTTCTGTTTAACCAGTGAAATTTCGGGAGAGAGACTTGTTACTATTTCAAATTCATTGAAGAGTGGAATAATTGAATTGTATGAAGTTTCTATAGAACTGCTGACTTCTTACTAGATAAGCTTATTTGGAGCGCAATTTTTTGAAAGTCGGAGAGCCATTTTTTGGAACCAGTGGCCTTCTTAGAACAAGGGAGCCTTTTTTGGAATCAGGGGCCATTTCAAAAACAGAAAAAATTTATTCAAAATTCGTTAATTTTATGAAGTTTTTATGGAACTGGTGACTTTCATAGAGATAGAGAGAGCCTTTTTCTTGGAACCAGTGGCTTATTTTGAATCAGTCGAATTTTTGGTAATTATCGATTTCTGTGCAACCTTTGGATCCGTTTACTTTTTCAGAACCAGAGAGCCTTTTATGGACACAGAATTTTATAAAAGTTGTATACGTTTAAAGAGCTCGATGATAATGTTGGGCAAGGGAGGTGGTTTTTAGACAGGTTAATTTATCGCTACAAAAACAAAACCAAAGTTTTGTGGAACCGGTGACTTCTTTGGAACCAGAGAGCCTATTTTGGAACCGCATATGTTAAAGAGCCAGAGACTGACTTTTGGAGAACGAGTTCTTTTTTTTGGAACCGCTTTTAATTTAAATACCCGATAGTGATACAAACAGTTTTATTTTGTACTGGTCACTCGAATGTATCCACATACAGACTTGTATCGCTTGTACTACTGCAATATTGTAGTTACATACACAACGCCCTCGAGACATTCTCTTTATACAGCTTACAGACTGGTTACATACATAGATGTGAATGTAAACACCGCACAGCTTGATCTAAGGAGAACTAACTGAAAAGTGTATAGTTTTGATACTAACAATATTGCCAGGCCATTTAATTCAATGACGAAGGACCTTTATACCCAGCAATACAGAAGCTTTACCACTTAAAGAGTACAACGTACATAACAACAAAAACTTCGCTTAGAGGCAGCGAGCTTTTCGGTGGTTCTGAACACCGCTCTTTATTTTAAGTTGTTTGTTGTTTAGTACTAGACGTTTAAAAACTCATTGAAATCATGTTAACGGGTTTATTATGTAAAATGCAAAGAGTCACTTTCGTTTGAAGGAATATTTTTATTATATAAAAGATTTTACTCCCTTCAGTGACTGCCAGTAAATTCGAGCTGCTTTGTGAATTTTCTTTTCTTTTCTTTTTTTTCTTAATTTTTTTAAAAAGCAGAAATTCTTCCCTCCAGCTTAAAATAAAAAAGAGAATTATTTATTCCACCCCGATAAGCAGTGACGACAAATTTGTGCAGTGTTTTTTTTTGTTTAAAAATTCAAATGCTCCCTAATTTTGAAAACGAATAAATTATTCGCATTTTTTTCTAATTTCTAGTCAAAACTTCCTTGTAATGTAATCAAATAGTTATTTACAATTTCCGCATTTAGAACAGTCGTTTCCATAGTCATAGGGTATTCTTGTTATATTTAAGGAAACAGAAAAATGGTACAACTTTTTCTAAAGTTACAAGTCGTTAACTGCTTAAAAGTAACTTTTAGCATGCCAAAACTCGGAAGTTTAGCTGCCACAATTTCCGACTAAAGCTGAATACATATATAGTGGTATGTGGTTAGGTTATTTTATGCAGGTTTCTTTATGCGACTAGCCATCGGTTGTGGTCACTTCTTTTTTCAGTCTATTAACGTCAAATCCACTTTTCAATTGAGTTGTCCTTTGTACCCATATACCAGAATACTATGCGCACCAATTGCTTGCGGCCAGCGGCTTATAAAATAAAACTAATATTAAAAGTCACGCATACGCCATGTAGCACGTTGTTACAATGAAAACTAAGGGAAATGTAGAAGTGAAAGTAGTTTTTTTTTATAACGAAACATACAACCTGCAATTAAGTGCATGCAACAAAGTTTACATTCAGCTTAATTAAAGTTTTAGTAACTATAGCGGAATTCACGCACATATTTATAGAGGAAAATTCGATTAGTTTGGGTATCTAAAAGATAGTACCATGAGCCTACTTTTAGCTAGAAAGTTTAAAAAAAATGTTGGGCCAATTAAAATATTTCCTATGTGCTAAATTAGATGCTGAACTGTGAGTTGGAAATCTAACAATACCTCGATGAAATTTGCATTCAATTCTATGTGACGGTTTTTGAAAGATGCGCGAACAAACATACAGACAGACAAAAACTGTAAGAACTGTTGTTTTGGTTTTTGTCACTCTTGTTACGACTGTATGCATTTTTTGTTTGATATCTGTAATCTACAGACACTAGCCTGTTACAATTTTATTATATGTTAAGAAGCGCTTAAATCTTTGTGAAATTTCGCGTTTGATCAGTATCTTGACTTGCCCACACAAAAAGGAAATTCGTTTAACACTGCTAAATATTTATGCATATAAAACTTCGCTTTACTCACCAAAATTCGTCCAGTTGTTGTCTGTCCCGATATAAGCTCGCCAGCCCAGTCTTTGGCTTCTGTCATAAAAGTACCCTCGAATTCTTGTTTGTTTCTCGATGCCTTCTGCTCTTTTTGTTTGGGATCGTTTGGTCCCAAATCGGGCTCTTTGCGACAGCAAATGAATGCAAAAGCGCGCCATAGTAGCACAATAAATAGACCGGTAAGAAAAGTAAATATGCTGGAGAGCAGAAAACACCAGTACTTTCGTACTTTGAGACACTCATCGGCAACAAATGGTGAATCTGTTGGATCCTCTGCCAATGATTCGACAGTGCTTTGGTCACACCCCGACATCCCCTAAAATGATGAAAGAAAAAATAGAAAATGTATTTATTATTAGTATAAGTTCAAGTTTTAGTGGATTTTTAAGGTTTCTTAGAAAAACATATATACTATAATTCAGACGATAAGAGCATAATAAAGCAAGCTTTTTCTAATTTGAACAAGACTTTTGTTTCTTATTAGAGATTTGACAAATTACTCCAACATACGTCAACACTATCACAAATATTTGGTCAAGTTTTTCATAACTAATATTAAATAAATTTCTTCTTTTTTTTTTTGAATTTGTGAATTTGTGATGAAAATGAACCAGCGGGTATAAATGTTGATTGAGGATGTATTGATTGATATTCATATTCAAGCCGATGAATCAGCTCATCGCAGATTGATTTTCTTACAGCAACTCGCAATTGTTAACCAATGAAAACCTCTCGAGATTGAATATCTAGCCCATAGAACATCTGAAAATCCATGTGTTTGTTACATATGAATAGGCAGATGACCTAGGCAGATGACCTAGTAAGCTGTATCACAGGGATGCAGCAGAGAACAATATACGATCGCATCAGTCACGAAATTGGATAGACTGCGTTGAGAGGCCTGCATAACCGGTACAATAGGAATATATCCTGCAGATGCCGTTAATGCGTTATTGGGAATACCTCGCTTCGCTATTAGAAAAATTACCCTCACTTGGTTTTTGAGGCCAAAGTAGATGTGATGTAAATATCGGAAATATGCCCGGGCAGGGTTGTTGCCCTATATAAGTATGGATGTGTGTACGACAGTACATAGACTTACAACAAAGGTCTCATAGTGAGACTGTAAGGAGTTTTGGATGTGAGCTAACAAGAATAATGCCCAAATAATCTGCCGAACAAATCGGTGGTTAATGGAAGGTTTCAAGACCTAGCTGGAGTAGAAAAAACTTCTCTTTCCCATCCCGGACAATGAAACCAACATCCCAACATCTGATTATGTTGAAGTAAGGATTACTATATCCTGACTCAAAAATAAGAAAACGCTGGCAAAATTACGGATTGTCAGTTGGGCTTTTCCCATGCGGAAGCAAAGAGTTGTTGAAAGTGCAGGATATGATCCGAGATTTTCACGGCTGGACAGATTGTAACTTAGGACGTGTGCAAAACTCAAAATTGCATGATAAACAAGAAAGATATACTTATTTAATCACTTTACCTATAAGAAAAATGTCCACTCAAATAGATTTATATGAAGCAAAGAGCACTTATTTGCTAAAAAAAATGTTCCAAGGCGTTCCTCTGTAAAATTTATGTTTACTTTTTTTATCAATTTCAATTTAAAATCAATGACAAAGCAGTACACTCGGAGGGTTGCTCACTACTGGAAGGTTTTCACAATACCTCAAATCCTGATAGTAAGATTTGCGATTTCAAAGCAACTTTAGGAGCTGTCGCATCGTGCTATGCGTGAATTTTACTTGCCTCAGAAGCTGATATGGCTATGGCAAATAACGTTGAACAACACCAAAAGCTCCATTGAGACATTGTTGGTAGTGCTTGTTCTCTCGTAGTGGGAAATTGGCTAATTCGTACTAGAAATAATTAGTTGCAGAAAGAACTGGAAGCGTGAAAATATTTGATGTCTTTGTATCATGACTTTTGAATGTAAACACATGAGAATATGTGTATTAGACTGGGCCGAAAAAAAAAATTTTTTTTTTTAAGTTTGAGTAGTAATTTCTTCAGAATAGTGAAATAGAATACTGTAGAAGTTTCTGGGCATAGTGGCTGAGTGGCTAAGCTTTGCATCGCAGTCACTCACATTCACCTACACACTTCTGCAATTCCATATGAACGCGCATAGCAACTCCCATTTACTGGCAGCCGCTGAAAAGAGTGAACGGCTTTATAAAATAAGAATTATTCTTTGAATGAAGAGAAGTGACTCATTGCGTCGCATTGCGCTTTACCTCGTTAATATTATTTTTTTTTTTTTTCATATTTTAAAAGTAGAAATGTGGAATCAGAAAATGATACCAAGATTAAAAACTTCATTTGATTTGTGGGGAATATATTTTTCTACCAAACTGTATGCAGCTAGTTTTTTTCACTTCAATGATTTGGCAATTTTGAAGAAAAAGTTAAAATATTCCGAAAAAATCTAAACTAGCAATTAAAGGCCTCTTAACATTCATATTAAGGTCTAAAACTTTTACAGTATTTTTTTTTGACTTCTGAAAAATATTAACAATATTCATACATAATTTAAAAAAAAAAATTTGTTTTGCCCAGTCTAATATGTATGTACGAATTTATGCAAAATCGAGCGTACAGGAAATAAATATTAAACAAAGTAAGTCAAATTAAGGCTTTAGTAATAGTAATGGAAAATTCACACATCACTTATAACACTGCGTTACAAAAACGAGCTTTAGTTCTGTCCTATGAACCAAATATACTTTTTCGGAAAAAAGAGAAAAAGTAAAAAAAAAAACGTGTATCGGCGATTTTCATGTACACGCAGAAAATTTTTTTTTTTTTTTTGCAGAGCTCCGTACGTGGTAACCAAATTGTTGGTACAGTGTACTTTATTGTTGACCTTCCATCAGTAAACTTGCATATATTTCTAGAGCAATAGTCGCACACGACAAAAAAAATTCTGACGTGTACATAAAAATCGCCGGTACGCGTGTATTCTTATTTTTTCTCCCCTTTCCGCAAAAGTATATTTGGTTGATGGGACAGAATGTGTGTAACGCGGTGTAAATATAAAAATCAGTAGAAATTAAGTGGTTCCGAGCAGGCCACTTCTTTAATTTTTACCCTGCGAACATAGAAAATGATAGGAATAAACAAAAGAAGGAAATGTAAAATATGAAATTATACTTATTTTTTGTAAGTTTGTATGTGTGTAAATGTTACTCATACGCCCTATTTTACTGCCAATTTATTGACAAGCAAATACAATGATTCGCTATAATACATAAATAAATATATATAATAAGCATATAATTCAATGTACTACTTATATTTTGATATATTACATCTGATGTCAATGATATTTATTACTGAAAATACACAAGAAGATGTGCGAAGAGCATTAAAATGATTTTTCGATTGCTTAATTGTGCCCAGTCTCAAGCATGTAAAGATACTCATACATTCATACTTACAAGTGTATTAATATACTCTTTCGCTTCTTGCGAAAACTTGTTTACATAGTTAATGAAATTTTTAATGGAAAATTTATTTACATTCGATGACGTTTGTAAAAGGAAACATATGGAAGAAATGGTATAACGGAATGTGAATATTTACAAAAATAAGAAGAAATATGTACTTATGTAGGTATTTATGTAAAGAGTTGCATGCAGTTCTGAGTATACAAATATGACTTCAAATAAAAATAGGCAATTATTAACTATATTATTAAAATCTGTCATATAAATAAATTCTTTAAATAATAGCTGAAACTGTTTTCTATAGGATTTCTTATAGAAATGTTAGCCTTTGACAGTTTTGAAGAGACGAGCACTGCGATTAAGACACAGCTAAACATACGAAAGTGGATTTAAATTTCAACATCAGCACTTTTTATGAGAAAATAAAAAGCATACCACTACCCCAAATCATATTTCCTTACGAAAATGTTTCCATTAGTCAATTTCACGATTAGTCAATTGATATTAACTTCATTAATTAATTACGCAGAGAATAATCAATCAAAGCAATTAGTCACAATTAGTTAATTTGATTATCCAGAAAACTGAGAGTAATCAGGATTTGAATAATTAGCGATTTTCATCTCAACCAAACTCCTGCTAGTTTTATATTTATTGATTTATTTATCAAAGAAAGTACTCGGAAGAATTTGAGAAAAATAAAATTATTCGGCAGCAATTTATTTTTGGTCTCCACTTGCTGCTGTCATCAAAGTGGTGGTCTTCCTTCACTCCTTCTAAATAATTATAATGAAGAACAGCACTTTCTATTGGATAATAAAAATTTAACGGTCATCCATATTGAGAAAAACAACGGCACTTTAATTCCTACCCACTAAACCTTTAAGTTACTATTGTAATATACACATGCTTGTTTTGAAAGAAAATGAAAAAATAATAATAATAATAATAATAATAAAACCTCTGAAGTTTACGCTGAATCTGTTTGGAAAGCTTCAGGAAGGTCATGACGAGTTATACTGAATTCCGTCTTCCCCTGGCGCTAGATCTGGTTTGGATATGCAACTATTCTTGAGACAACACAAACAAATTCTATCAGGTACTTCTTAAGTATACCTGAGACATGTTTTGACCCTTCTCCTCATTTTGCCATCTCTCTTTATTTTCATCGTCTGTTATTATCTATATATCTGACTTAGTTTTTTCTTATGCGTATCTTTATATTTATCTCTGTCTTTGTTTTTATAGTTGCCTCTAAATTTCTCTTTATCTCTATCTTAAACATTATCTTTGTCCCTTTCCTATATTTATCTTCATCTTTACCTTTATCTTCATCTATAACGTATTTCCTACCCCAAATTTTTTTTAACTCTATCTTGATCTTTATTTTTAGCTTTATCTTTATATTTATCTTAGGTTTTGAAGTTATCTTCAATATTTATCTCTATGGTTAATATCTTTAGATGCATCTTGATCTTTATTTTTAGCTTTATATTCATATTTATCTTTATAGTTTCCTTTATATTTATCTTTATCCTTATATTTATCCGGGGTTTTCAATTTATCTTCAATCTTTATCTATATCTCTATCGTTATTTTTGCCTTTATCAAAATCTTTAGATGCTTCTTTATCTTTATTTTCCTCAAACTATTCAATCAATGTTTTCGATTTCAAGACTGCTTTTTGCTTTTCTCTTCTCTTTATTTGCATCTTTATTTTTACTTTAATCTTTATCTTCACCTTGAGCTTTCTCTGCATTTTTAACTTTAATTTAATATTTTTCTTTATCTCTGTATTCTTTTTCATCTTTATCGTTATCTTCACCTTTACTTTCATCTAAATCGTTGCGTTAGTATTTAGGTTTAGTTCAATATTTTTCTTTATCTCTGTATTCTTCTTCTTCTTTATCGTTTGTTTTACATTTACCTTAATCTTAATCGTTGCTTTCATAATTATTTTCATCCTTATCTTTATCTCTGTTTTAATTTATTTTCTCTAAATATTTATCTTTATCTATCTATTTCCCTTTAAATTCTTGTTTATCTCCTCCGTTTTATAATTCCCATTCTCTTTCTTGTCCATTGTCTCTTCTCTCCCTCTCCAAATGTTGCTGTTGTAGTAAGATAACTTCGCCATTTTTAGTCGGCGCGACGATTCATAGAATTTGACTTGACTCATCAAACCGCGTTATTCTGATATGAGCAGTCCGTTGCTAGACGACCGACTGCTTTGGGAACTACTTCGTTGACCTGCAAACAGGGATCAATAGGGGGTTTAGTCGCTTCTTATGAAAGGGTATATTCTAAGCGCCTTAACCCGCAGGGATTTCTTTCCAAACTTTTCGCAGGTTACCTTAACGGTGACTGTTCCAGTAGGACTTTTTGGACATATACTCGATATCTATTTTGGCCTGACAGAGTGAAAGCCGGCTGTTTTTGGCTTGTTACAATCAGGAGATAAAAAACTGTCTTAAAGCGTTTTAATTTCGAAGGTTGCCCGACCCATAAATCAAACCCTCATGGTCCTTAATGTAAAGAGTGAGCCCTCTGCCCACCACAGCACAACAAGCGCTGTGAAAAACAGAGCTCCTTTTAAATCTAAAAACATTAATGCAGTTAAAAATTTTACAGATCTTGAAATTCTTAATAAACTCTAAGCAATCATTTAAGCATACATAATTCCACCAATAAATTAACCTTACATTTCCCATGGCGTTCGCTGCAGTGCTCAGATCAAATTCAAATCCCAAACCATCCATTGCCAAGGCACGTTTTCCGCACAAAAAAGAATGTTTACATTTTAAGCACGAACAATTTAATCTGATATTCCAAAAATAGTCGGGATTTTCCAACAAAAAAAAAAAAATACAACAATAAACTTTTTCACAGCTAATTTAATCACCAAACTATTTTATCAACTTAATTTATTTGACTTTTTTATTTGCAAAATATTTTCATGCCGTTTGTCCACTTTAAGCGCTAGCACATAGAATAGATCTGTGCACGACGGCTGTTGAGCCTATGGGGTTGACAACACTTGGCATATTCGCACTATAGTCACATTATGTCACACAAGTAAACTCACTTTGCAGAACATAAATATATTATTTTACGTATTTTAATTTTTTTAATTTTCTTCAACTTAATTTTCTCTTCTCGTGCTTTATATTTGGATTTCTTTGGCGCAATTTCTTTGCTTCATCTAATTTTAAGCTAATGAACGCATTTTGTATTTATTTATTATTTTTCTGTTCAATTTTTACATTCTTTATATATCTTTAATATGTATGTATGTATGCTATTCGTTGTTGTTTGTATGCTTGCAAAATTTTCATTTTCTGCTAAGAATAAAAGAAACTGAATTAATTAAATTTGTTTGCTGCACAAAACAGTTTCTCGTTGTCCATTGTCATAGCATGTGTTCTGAAAATAACAACAGCAACTTTATTTAAATATTTGGAACCACAAGCAGCAAGTAAGGAAGTTTAAGTTCGGCTGAAACCGGCCCTGATATATTTTTTTTTATTTTCGAACACATGACTTGTACCGAATTTGCCTGGTTAGTACGAGCTGGCCTAAATAAAGTAAAGCTACCGATATATAATAAGGGGCGTGCCTTTAAGCCGAATTCTCAACTGAGAAAACACTTTTGTTTTGGTGAGAAACTCTGTTTTCTTCGTAAACTATCGCTTGCAGAGGTAGGCAAGAATGGGTTAAAAAGTTCGGGACCACGCCCACTTTACTAAAACTATGCTCTTGTGTGATTTTGAGTAAAATTGTGTGCCGAATCACAAATATCTGCAATGATACGCAATTTTAGATCTTGAATCTTTTATATAACATTCATCATATACCTTTCTATGGAACAGGAATGAGAGTTTTTAAAAATTTGAGTGACGAGTGACGAAAAAATTACAAATAAAATTTTATTTATTATTCAAAAAAATTTGAGTGATGAGTGAAATTTTATTGGTTATTCAAAAAAATTGTCAAAATTTACATTTTTATTCAACCTTTTTAACGTAAAAAATAAGCACTTTGAGATACAGAAAAATTATACCCTTATGTACAGGGTGGCGCAAAAGTAATCCTCCTATCAGAAAATGCTATAAATTTTGCGATTGGCCCCTAAAGTCAGTTCTGTGTTGACATTTGTGTAACAGGTGGCGCAAAAGTAAGCTTCCGATGTTCAGCATATCGGTTGTGGCACGTGCAGTGTGTGCTGTTGCACCGTCTTGTTGGAACCACATGTTTTCCAATCCCAATTCATCAAGTTGCGCCAAAAAGAACTCGTTGATCATTGCTCTGTAGCGCTCACCATTCACAGTAACCGTTTGGCCCCGACCGATTATTGGTCAAATAAATAGTCAGCAATATTCCGCGTTCTGGAGCAGTGTAGCGTAACATTGTTTATTAACGTGTATTTCGCATGTGTTTACTACACAAATGTCAAAACAGAACTACTTTAGGGGCCAATCGCAAAATTTATAGCATTTTCTGATAGGAGGATTACTTTTGCGCCACCTTGTACATATAGACATAATGTGTATTTATAAAGATATTTTTGGTTATTTTTGTATAAATTGTTATCACTGAGTTGATTTGATTCAAGTTCTGTATCATTCCTGAATAAAATAAGGCTTTTGGTGAGACCACTTGGTTCTTTTCGTGGTAATTTCAGGTTAGTTTTAGGGACTGTTTCGGGATTTTTACAGAACCATTTCGGAATGGTTTTAGAGATTATATTAGGACTCTTTGGGGACATTTTGGAGTTATTTTAGAGATTATTGTGGGACTTTTTTAGAGTCATTTTGGTACATTATCTGCATTGCCTTTTTCTGGGTCATTTCCGTATTGTTTCGGGACTATTTTGAATCATTCCTATGACTTTTCGGGGTAATTTCCCTGAAAAAGTCCCAGACTGGTCCCTAAATAAATTCCAAAATGTTCAAAAAAATCCTAATATAAGCTGTAAAGCAATTCCGAAATGATCTTGAAAAAAATCCCAAAATAATCCCTAAAACAATCCTGAGATAACCACGAAATGAACCAAGTAGTCCCGCCAAAAGCCTTATTTGATCCAGCAATCATACCGAACTTGAATCAAATCAAATCAGTGAATCTCAATTTTTACAAAAATAACCAAAAAAAATCTTTACAAATACACATTATGCCTATATGCGCATTGGGTAAAATTTTGCTGTATCTCAATGTGATTATTTTTTATTTTCAAAAGCTTGAATGAAAATAGAAATTTTATTCTTTATTCAAAATTTTTTGAATAACAAGTAACATTTTACTCATCACTCAAATTTTTTTTGATAATGATAATACATTTTATTTTATTTTTCTTTTGAGTAGCTTTTTATTCTTGGACTTGGTTTCAACCGATTTGCTTAATGTTTGACACCAATATGACCTATAGGATCTACAAAATATCTAAACAAAGTTGTTAGTAAATGCTTCCGAATAATTGCAGTACTCTTTCACTGGAAAGTGGGTGGGCCACGCCTACTTCTTAAATATTTGTATATCCTCAAAATTTGAATCTCATTAATTCAAAAATTTTTTTACTTATCTAGCCGAATTTCGGCTATCTCAAGAAATACCTATCTCTATAGAAAGTTTAAAAAAAGAAACAAAAACAATAATTGAATCATAATTATTATCATTATTTTATTATCAATTATTTATTATTTGAGCTCGTAAAACTTACAAAACCAGTAAAAAAATACATTGACACCCGAGCACTGGTATGCACAATAACCATCTTCTAAAAATAGAAAAGAAGAATGTGCAAAAACAAAAAGTCCAACGTACATGATTTACATGCGACAAAATATCTAAAAACTTGTGATAACAACAATTACAGGAAAACTTGATCTAAGCATTTGGCAAAGTTATCCGCCTAAGGGTTAAGCCACTGCGCTTGCAAATCAGAAGGGCGCGAGTTCGATTCACCGCAAACTCTTATGAAACAGCAAAAGTATACGAATTAGTCTGACGACAAATCGCGGCGAAATAGTACCATAAACATAGCCTTTATATATTTGTTGCTTTCAATTTGTCTTTAAAAAATCTAAAAAAAATTTATAATAATAATTGAATCATAATTTTTATCGAGCTCGTTGAACTTACAAAAATATGTGTAACGTTTGTTTGAGTAATACTATTAAAAGTTGTATACAAATATTTAATAGTAAGTGGTGGGTGCCACGCCCATTTTCTGATTTTTTTTAAACTATGCGCTGAGTTTTACAAAGTTACTGCTGCAGTAAATATCGTTTCATATAGTGAAGATTCTGCAACATTTTACCATTAATTGTCATTTCTAAAACAAACATAATCAAAAAGTAGGCGTGGTTGTGAAAACATTTGGCGCATTCCCAAGCATTATGTATCGAATACTAAAAGTAACTGTAGTGCTAAATTTCGACATGATAGTTTCAACGACTTTTAAGTGATAGCTCTAAAAATGTTCAAATTATTTTCACACATAAATATGTAGGCGCTGCCACACCCATTTTCGAAAATTTTACAAAATTATTAAAGTGTCAAATTCATATGTTTATGTGCAGTAATTAGCAATTAATTACTAAGTTTTTTAATTTTTCTTAACTTTGAAAAAAATTTGACGATTTCGCTCATTTTCAATTCCTATCTTCGCGCAGCTAGGTATAAACAGCTAATAATATTTGTTTGCAGCGCAAAACTTTCTTTTTGTCCATTGTTTTCTTAAAGTAACAATGTAAATTTTCAAAAACACAACTAATAAAATAAGGAAGAATATTTCGAAAAGCGAGTGAGAGCGCTGAGTAAGCGAACGCTCAACAACTATTTACGCTCCCGCATGCTCTATGTGCGAATACATAACGTTACAGCACGACACAAACAACAACACTAACAATACAAACGCTGATACTTGGACATACTTTGACGGGCGAGAGAACGAACTGGGTGATCTACGCGCCCACTTGGTCACAACGATTTTTTTCTTTATTTCGAATTTTCACTTTGATTACTCAATACACTAAATTTTCATATGATTGCTTTTGGCAACAGCTGGAAAACATTTTCCAAGTGATTTTTTATTTTTCAAAACATTTTTTTTTTTTTAATTTTTAAACTTTTTTATGCTTTTCAGTGTTGAAGAATTTTTTTTTTTTTTTAGTTTTATTAAATCATTTTCATTTATTTACTTTTCAATTGCACTAAGTTGTACCGAACCACTTTTGAAAACTCATGTGCAACTGCACTTTGAAACATATTTTTTGGGAACTACACTTTTTTCTTCATATAACGACCCGCCTTACAAAAGCTTCATGATTCACATTTAGATTCATCCCGAACGAAATGCTCGCCACGACTCACTCTTTACAACTGAAATGAAAATTTGTCAACACAAGAGCATCGAGTAGCGGATTTTCGCGAAAAACTGTCGCTTTTCCTAGCTGCTGCTGCTACTGTAACAGCTCAGCCATCTGCCGCATTTCGCCATGCAGCGCTATTGCAAGCAGCATCGTCATAATTTTGTTGTTTATCACGTCACTTCTGGTTGGCCAACAATAAACAAATAACAATGATTTGGATAGCCGACAGGAAAAAGCGTTGAAAGTACATAGGATCACCGAACCTGTATGCACTCCTGCTACTGAAAGGGTAATTTTGTCTGAACTAAAAAAAATAAAGTTTACCAAGCTTGCCCGAGACAAGTTCACTGCTCAAAGTCCTTACAAGATAACAAAGGGTTTAAGGAGCCAAACATTCAAACTACTTATATTGAATTCGCCAGAAGTTTGTTACAAACGTTCAGCTTAACATTTTTGTTAAGAGTTTAGATCCTTCTTATTATGAACTGCTTTTTGAGTCTAGGCAGGGAATGACCAGCCCTAAAAACAGAACGCTTACAAAGAGTTATCCGTCTCAAAAACTTTTCGTGTGTGCTTAAAGAACTCGTTCCACAATTTAAAATTTGAAGCTATCGGAAATGAAGTGATTTTCAAGGCGATTTGCAGTGCATCTCTTCTTGACGACAACAAGTTAATGAAAAAAAAAACAACAACAAGTACTTCAACTTTTAAATTGTTCATTCCAGCCTCATTGTGTATATTCAATTATCTGTCGGTGCCGATCTCGTGAGAAGCAACTTAAATCCACGAAGGCAACGTTCAGGATCTTGTTCCCGCAAAGGACTTCCAACAGTCCCATTAAATTTCGCTTGTCATTGAGGACATCTAACGGCAGTCAACGGAAATGTGCCGCAACTACTTTGAAGTTAAGAAAGTTGGCTTCATGGAGCATTCCAGTTCAGTTCGGAGAGATGGATTTTGGTCGACCTGTAAATTCGTAGAAAGTCTTGTCATCAGGTGTGGCGGACCATACTACCCAAGAATAGCTCATAGCCGACCCACCGATTGTCTTGTATGATGACAGCTATCTTACTTTTTTCCCAGTACTTGAAGTTTATGCTGCGCCTGTGTCCTTTCGTAATAGTCGCAATGGCATCTTATACTTCTTTTTTCTACGTCTTGATTAGGATTTGGAGTTGATGGTGTCAAGTTACGAGTAACTAATAAACGGATAAGATTGTCGAATAAAGGACTTAAATTAGGAGCTGAGCTTAGCAAGGCGTTCAACTTTCTGGCAACATCTTCTGATAGGGGAGACTGTTTCGATATGTAAAAACGAAATATAACTGAGAACAGAAACTTATCTAACTTACTAAAAGTTATACGGATGTGTGTTGTAACCAAAAAGAGATGTCGATGGTCCCTCGGGGAGTTTTTTGTGTTGAATCCTTTCTGTTTCTGCATTCAGCAGATGCTTGAAGAGTTGTTCTGAAATGCTTCTCCCTTGCTTTAGAAATTTACAACCTTTTTGAGGGATTTGCTTGAGCTTGATATTTATCCTAGTGTTAATGGAACATTAATCAGAATTCTTTCTTTTCCAAAACTTTTGTTTCAGGGCTTGTCGTAGTCCTAAAATTACCTCAGCCGGGGTACGGAGTGCACCAAAACTATGCTTCCGTTGCTCGATTATATCACCAAGGAGAGATCTCAGCTGGCTTGTGCGTTTGGTACAGAGAGCTGTCTTGGCAAAACCGGGCACATTGTGCGCCCCCACTATGATTTCCATATGATAGAAGTGCTATTATTTTCTGGGGCCACTACTACAAACTCGAAGGTTCAAGTGGTCAAACAAATCGTTCGGGCTAGTACCGGAACATACCTGACTCATCCCGGCAAAGGGCTGTCCCTATCTGTTGCGCTGCTCAAAACTTTGAAGAGTGTTTTGCGGTTATAATAACAGCAGCTTGGTGAATTTCCTTCCAACACCACAAATAGCCTCTTGGTGTTTCAGGTGCTGTAGAACTCGTTTATCAGCTATTTCATTTACACCGCTAATAAACGAGTTGAATTTCTACAATGCTTGTTAGATACAAAAGACTAGAAATGCAGCACAAAAATGCTCATGTAAGAACCCTGCAAAAACATTGTGGGACTGGTCTCTAAAGGGAGTGATCCGGGATCAAAACCTTTCGTGTACAGTAGGCTACAATTGATAAGTCGGATTTAATTTCTGTAGCCTACTTTTAGGTGATGAAAGTAAACTTGCCCGACCGTACCCGCAGGGGAACAAAAGAAATCTGTCCGACACTACCCTTTTGGGTATGAAAGGGACCAATTAGTCTCTTCATAAAACATGCTCAAACAAAAAAGATCACTTCAACCCATACAAAGAGATCAAAACTGACATTGGTCGCATGCTCCTTGGCGATTCATCTCGGCTTCATCCTAGGCTAATCGCCCTTTTTGCAGGGAAGCTGCAGAAGTTCACTAAAGGAAAAATCAGAGAACTTGGCGGACCTCAGCCGTGACCCAATGGGTTGTGTTACACCGTGGAGTCTGAATTTGCGGACTTTAGGCCAAATACATATTGTTACTCCAATAACTTACTTAATTGTCCATCGTGCCCCGATGTTCCATCATAGCACTAGATCGTTTTGACGGAGACGCTCCTGCTAAGCATATTCTCTTGGCTTAAATCCACCATTTAATCGAATGTTTCGGTATGGTTGCACTTTACCTAAATCTCTTGCGGCTTTTCCCAGCTTTCTACCCGGTTAGTTGTAGTATTTTATATTTGTTTTACTCGAGCTCCACAAGTGCGGTAATGAAGCCCAGTCACACAACTGCACCTGCTGACTGAAAACCACCTGCGGGTTAGGGGTTTAGAATATGCCCGAGGTAGGCATACTGGTTCTAAGAGGCGACTAATATGCACAATGGTAATGACGTGCAACTCGATGGTTGATCTACGGATATGATGCCTCTCACCTCTCATTACCCATCTTATCCTTCCTTACGGAAGGAGGGGTGATATGACCTAGAAGGTTTCACTGGTCATAAATCGCTACCACGACAGTCGGGCAGTACCGCAAGGGAGTACCGGAGCGTACCGGGTTCAAATCTGGCCAAGGACTGTTAATTCGACAACACTCCCTAAAACCTTCGGGAAGTGCTTTTGTCGTTACCACAACAACAACAACAACAACTGACAAGTACCAAAACCACCTCTCTTCAGCATTATCTACTGGCAAGCAGCAGATTACTACAACTTTATAAAAGTAATTTGATATTTCTCCTGTGTCATATTAGACTTATTTCTAGAGTTCTATCCCTTACCTACAACACTTCGGAGCAGAAATTATAAGCCATACGGCAAAACCCCCAAATCTAATTATTATGCCATACCACATTCAACTGTGCAGGGATCAACGACTTCCCCTACTTACTTAGTTAATTAATTGTGTAAAATATGACTTCAACATTCTTTCGTGGAAATAGCCCACTTATGGCACGTTTAAATTAATGAAAGTTGTGATCATTCAAATTAAGAAGCACAACCCAAGCCGTGGCATTAGCTGATTAAATTTTTAAGAAGTGCATTTACTTTTCATGAAAACCAACCTAGCGCAGGGCGTACATGAATGCACATCAAATTATTCTGGTGTGGCACATTACGACTGGGAGTCATTTATTTCACTAAATGCACTTTGGTGGAGAATTGTCTTCAATTTTGAGCTCACAAATGTTCCTCTTAGTAATTAATTGTTTTGACATTTTTTTCTGGCTTAATTACAATGTTTTCATATTTTAGATTCCATCAACATTAAGCATTTAAGCGGCAATAAATCATTTGAAATTTTTAGTGTTCAACTAATCCCTCTTTCCTGCAGTGCTTTTGAGCATGCAACTTATCTTCTTTTTCTTTTGAAGATAAAAAAAATTATTTTTTTCCTGCCATTCAAAACTTTCAACAGAGAACACTTTCGCCTCATTAAAAAGTCACACCCTTGGCATTAATATTAATTAATATGGATCGGGAAGTACGCACATACCTTGGCTAAAAAAACTATTCCTAAAAATAACACACACACAAAAACAAGAGAAAAAAACTAACATCTCTGTAAACTAACAGCGGCCGCATATAACGGAGCATTTCCCAATGAGCATTTCGTTGTTAAATTAAGGCGATTGAAAAAACGTTTGTTAGCCGAGATATACAGAGGAAGAAGCAGAAATGGCAAGAACTAGTAAACACACTTTTAAACATCTACGAAATCAGTGAAGAAACCATAGCAGAACAACAACTTGCAACGCGAAGCTTGTTGAAGAACAAGTCGGGTCCTTATTATAGGCGCATTCTAATCAAAGCGAGTGTGAAAAGAATACTCGCTTGTTCATCGAATTACCGAATTACCTTCAAAGCAACAACACAAATCGGCTATTTTAAGCACTCGCTAATGAAGTCGGTTATTCAATACGCGACTTGAAGCGTAGTGTTGGACGCTGGAAAAACTGCTCCATTGTAAATGAGCTCTTAAAATATACCAAGTATAATACATGCCTTAAGAATAGACAAACTCGATATCTGCGTGACGTTCATTATGAACGCTAAATTGAAATGCTCCTAGAACCACATATTGAAGCAGTCCTAAAACAACCAGCAAGGCAACACGGTTTCAGACTTGAAAAATGGTCTTTAGTTGCAACAGAGGATGTCTTTACTTCTACTCACAGAAACACAGAGGACCAAGGCAGGATGCTCCATCAGGTTAGGATATACACATAAGACGGGCTCGACTGGCGTGAATTCCAGCTGGAAGCAGAAAAACTATGCTCTAACAAAAAAGTATATACAACTAGAAGTTGGTTTCGAACCCTCTTAGGAACTATATCCTTACAGAAAGTAGTTAGGTATTTGGGCGCAAGATAAGACTCCCGACTAGCATACTGGGAGAATATAGCATGCGAGCGGGAAGACATTTAAAAGCAAAAGCTTACAGCAACAACAACAAAACCCGATTACGTTCCGACTCTTCTAACACCAACTTCACTCTGCGGCAACTCTTTTGAAACTGCCAATTTTCTACGACTTCCATTAGAAGATACTGGTGGCAAAGCTTGGTAGGAGGGGTGACGACTATGCAGGGCAAAACATTGCTGCAAGACCAACTGTCTTAGTCCGACATTCTAGTTTTTACTGGATTCGTTTCTGTTGTAGCTATTTTTGCCTTAAAAATAAGTTTGGGGAGTTAGTGCAAGCCGAATATGAGACCGGTACGCTTGGGCAGCTATATCTTTAGGGATTAAAACGAATTCGTTCAATGTCGAACCTTCTAGGTTATTTGTGCTGCCGAAAAACAACCAGATTCGTCATTCTCAGGTGAGGTCCACACCTGTATTGGAGGGATTATAAATTGCGTCTCACAATGCATTAGATCCCGTGGTAACGATAGTCTCCGTAAGAACATAACAAAACTTCACCTGTTTGTATGATAGTGTAGCTCCTTTAAGCAGCGGATCACATTGAAAACGTTTTAAAAAACTACTAAGAGTCAGTCGTCCATACATCTTTATCAAGCCGAAAATATAAAATAAACTTCAAAATGCTGACTGGGATGTACGTACGAGCTGTGACTGTAGATAGATATAGCTAGATGTAAATTGTTTACATGCAACTTCGGGCGCCGTAGTTAATATAAATAAACGCAGCCATCACTACAAGTAACAACAACAAAATGATTCTGCTGCCGCAAAACATCAAACACGACAGCGCTGCTGCGGCAATCATCAGAAAATAGTCTCTCTACAAAAGTTGCGGTTGATTTTTGTTGGGCAGAGAAACAGCCGTGGCGCCAATTCGTCAACCTGTCAACCAACTACTCATTAACTTATGTACTTGCTGGAATACTTCACAGTGGGTATATTCAGCACAAAAATGGAACTAAATTATTTAGGCGAACATCTAAAATTAATATTTTTTGTAGTTATATTACTTTTAAAAAAACTAAATTATTTTTGTTACTTCTTACAGTCTGATCTCCTCTGCAACATAGCCAAAAACTGATAAAAACTAGTTTTTGACTGAATGTTTATTAAATAGTTGAGTGGGTTTGTATTGAAATCTACAAATTGACAATCTCCTTTAATAAAAATCCTATGCCCAAATACATAACTCTCAAACCATCTAATCCGCCTACTCAAAAGATGTTCTCTTCAGAAATAATTTCGATCGCGTAGCTGATTGAATTGCTGCTTAACATTTTAGCTACCGAAGAAATTAAAGTAAAATAGTTAAGAGGGCCCTACTATTCAGTTTTGCTCAGCGTGAGAAGTTGTTTTGTCCGGAAATTTTGACAATTACAATTGGGCGAACGTTGTAAATGTGTGTGTTTCCCTTGTTTCGTCTCTTTTTTGTTATAAGAAGGGAAATGTCAAAGCCAATGATTCTAAATAACTCATATATTCGGGACGAGAACATTTTGCCATAGCCCCTAACTCTATATAAAATACTTTATACCCTCAAAAGACTCTGCTTCTCCTTCCTTACCCCAACAATAGTGTTGAGATTTTGAGCAGGTTTCCGTGAAATGTAAATTTCTAGAGTTATGAACTGCAAGTTCATTTTCTGTGCATAACTTTTATTCACACACAAGAGTCAATGACTCTGTGGTGTTCGCGTACGTGAATGAGTGAGCTGAAAATTGAGTGAACTCTTCCAATGATGCATTCTCTATTTTGTTTT
Organism: Merzomyia westermanni; assembly: GCA_949987695.1. Lineage (NCBI taxonomy): Eukaryota > Metazoa > Arthropoda > Insecta > Diptera > Tephritidae > Merzomyia > Merzomyia westermanni. The sequence continues at coordinate 159,183,778 of OX465288.1, read as the reverse complement.
GTTTTGTTTGTTTATCGATTCGAATGGTCAATAATGCTGCCGAGTTGCTACCAATAGCCTTCCTTCAAGTGGTTTTGCTTTCACTTTAAGATATTATTTTGTACAAAAATAAACGAAATCCATAAAATTTTATGAAAAAGCAATCATAATTTTGGCGCTTTGTAACAGCAATGAAAGGGCTATGCGTGGGTATTTAACAATATTTGTTTTTGTTTTAGAAATGGATCCTTTTGCTGTAGGCACGTTTTTCTTAAGAAAATAAATTGTTTTCCCGTTCTTAGATTATTTCAATATTTACATAAATGCATAAGAAGACGCAAAGTGAGCGAAAACATCTTTTCTCACGGTACGGGAAATCCAGCGAGTTATCTATAGCTGGTTATGTATAGGAAGCGTGATTGGGTGTCAAGAGAAAGACTCGGGGAGTGAACATAAACTAAATCAGAGCAACATTTAAGGAGAAAGGGATAAGTGAAGCAGATTAAAAGGAAACTGAAAAAGTTAAAGTGAAAATTAAGAGAAATTATTGCCTTAACAGAATATGGAAAAAAAGAAGATGATGTAGTAAAAGAAGAAGAAGTATAATTAACTTTGTGTTGATGATAATGATTAGGATGTTGAACATTGGTCAATTCACATTGACTAAGCAGAACCGCACCTGCTGTTCTCATAACTATAACAATAATAGAACCTTAACAAGGAATTATAATTTTGACTTCAACCGTAACCATAACCATAAACGTAACTGTACAAATATCAATTACTGAAACCTTTAACATAACCATAACAATAGCCACAGCCATAAGCTTGAGCCAACTTAAACGCAGCCTTAACTGCAAACTTAAATTTGACCGCAGCCGTAGTTTTAGAGCATAGTAACAGCCACAGCTTTTAAAATAGATTCATTAGCAATTTGCTAGACTTCTTCGTCAGAGAAATTATGGCGCGATGTAACTACCTTAACTAAATTTCTGTTTCAATGAATTTTTACCATCCAATTATGAAAAGCACCGATCGGATTTTTGTTTCTATGTGACCAATTTTGACACTCGAATATGCTCTTCGGTTTTGTTTATTACTATTCAATGGAATTGTTGTGCAATATTTTTAAAGCATTATTGACTATAAATGAGCTCAAGGCCAAAGAACAAGAAGTTTTATGAGTGACAGTCCGTTTTCGAAAAGTAACATATAAAGGATTTAAAGTATAGTTTTTGCTTGCTATTTGAGAAGATCTTGCTGTGAACCGAAACCGCACACTTCTGATTTCCAAGCAAAGTGAGTAGGCTAAGCTGCGTGTTGTTTGCATGCTGCTTAAGCTTTTCCTTTTAATTCTTGCTGTTATCGGCCAACAAGTTTTCAAATTTCTTTAGACATTTTGGCTATATGTAAATATTTCTGTTGTCAAAAGATGGCTATTGTACGGGTAACCCGTGCTTCGAATTTATTATTTTTTTATAAATTTTAGTCTTATATTAATTGTTATTATTATTAATTATTGAAAGTAGAAATTCATAGTTACAGCTACGGTTACCGTTACGGCTAAAGTTAAGGTACTAAATTAATATTTAAAATTTTTTATATAAAAACCGGCAAATCCGTGGTGTGGTGGTAATGTGTTTTCTCAAAACGTGGTCGTCCTTTAATATTTCAGCCATCGAAAAACTTCTGCTTCGGGCTTCTGTCAAATTGTGGGGAAAATTAAAAACTGAAAACTACAAAAGTGGAAGAGAAGCTCATGTTTCTTGCAGCACTAGCTGAATCATATAATATTTCTGTTCTTTTTTTTAATTTATTGGGAATCCTCTGATAAATTCATGATGCCAACTATTCTTACAAACATTCAAAGTTAACAATCAAGTTAGCGGTCATTAAATAGTACATACTCAAAACTTTTAGGGTGTATTCAAAGTTTGGGGTATGCCAAATTTTGACTATTTGATTAGACTTACATGTGGAGACCTTGCAAAGATTATTCATTCAATTCACCGAGTGACCAAGTATGCATTGAAATTGGTGCGGTTGATTTTACGAAAGAAAATTCGTTCTAAACCAGTGGCACATATCTATGAATAGTCTCAAGGCGCATTTTGTTAAAAGAACAGCGCATACAAGATATTAGTAAAAGCAAAAATATATAAGTCTCGTATCATATTTCACTGCCCCATTTCTATATATCGGTCAGCATGAATTTGCAAGGCGCTTAAACATTTTATACACAATATTACATACTGACCTAATTCTTAAATTACCTACCATTTTCTCTCTTGCCCAGACGTTCGGCATTATCTGGCATTTGACATTTTCCAGACGAATAGTCGTCATTGCCTAACAAAGCCTCTAATTTAACACATACACACTCTTACATATATAACACAGGAAAATCAAATAGCGCGTGATTCTATGTTTACATACATACATACACACACTTTTGGTAGAGAGCGGATACCCAGCAAGCTAATTTCGCTAATTACAAAAATTTAAGTTTATTAAGCTGGGACGTGCCACGTAAAAACTTGTTCAATGAAAATAATAGAAATTTGAAGGAGCTATCTGTTTCCAATGACGATCATGGCAAACTTTTCAAGGCATCTACCTGGAATGCCGGAATCCGCTGTCGGGTATTTGATGCCCAGCAAAGGCTGACATCACCGCCGTATAGCATAAGTAATGAACTGGGCAAGAAATGAAATTAATCGGGCTTTGCGACACCTGACAGGGTGGCCAGATAAAGAAAAAAGAAAGACAAAGGGAAGTTGTTGTATTTATGGTGTGAAAGACACTACGCCCCCAAGTGGTTCTTGAGCATTTCAGAACGAAAAGCTTCCTTCTACGATAAGTTAAAAAAGACATGCAAATCGAGGAAGAACAAGGAAGAAGTCTTGAATTATAGACATCTGTGGTACGTTGCTATTTTTTCTTATGGAACACGCTTCTCGGCTTTCTATATCGTATCTCCGATTCGTGGATTTGATTAACACCGCCCAAAGTAGCTGGATTAGACGTTTCGAAGAAGTCAGTAATGATAAGTTAAACCGACTGATGTCGGAAGTTTTGGTAGCACGACATAGTCCTAAGTTGTACAATCCGAATTTTTTCACTTATCACTATGGCACTGCAAGGGTTTGATAACCCCATTGCCCTTTCCAAAGTTTTTCTGCGCAAAATCCCCTTCGATGTAGGCGACCTTCAACAGCGCCTTAAAAAAAATTACCCTTAGCCGATCCCACAACGTACTCGCCTCGCGATACACAGCCTTTCTTCACAGAAGTAGAAGCTTGTTAAATTTTTCCGATTTTTTAACATTACAGGGGGGGTGTCATAATACCAATTCTTTCACTTGGAATCATGTCGTGATACCTAAGTGTTCAAGCCAGGGACGAGGTTCTGCGGGCATAAAAATGGCGACTTGGTAGCTCATACACGAAGTTAAGTTGTTGCTGAATAGAGTGCGAGATGATGGATCCAAAAACGCGATCCCTGATGATGGAAAATACTTACCACCTACCGACTATAAGAACGGGAGAATGGCAATATCACCATTCAGACATGCCACTCAACTGTTCAAATTGTTATGCACAATAGGGTCGGACGAGTGCGTACCTCCAGTTCACATGAAAATCGATTACTCAAACTGCGCCATTTACCAGGGAATCTGAACTGCTTAGTCTTGAATAAAAGGTACTCTTAAGGGTATTGCGGGAAGAATGACTTTTTTGTTTAATTCTAATTTCAATGAATATTTTTGACTTTGGTGTATCACCAACTTCATCGCAGAATGTATTTCAAGTGTCGGTTGGGTTGATACTTGCATGCTTCGGAGTGTGAGTGTGTGCTGTAATAGGCAAAAAATCGATTTAAGCCGTCGACCTGTCATTTTGCTTTTATTTCACTAAATGTAGTGTCATTTTGTCACTTCGCGTGCGGTATTATACAGCGCACAAAGCCACAGTCACACTAACATTCATACAAACATTCACACTCAATATACCCTGCAGTCAACTGTCAAACTAGTAAGTAAACATTCTAAATCATTGACTAAAATTCCGTGGACTTATTCATGCTAGTCTCAGCGACTGCAACGTTTCCACTATTAAAAGCAGCAGAAACCCTTCAGAACTGTCGATAAATAAATACATACACGAGCGAGGAAGAAAACAATTCAATATTTGATCATTCAGTTAACAAGGCCGTTCTACATTTTAATTTTTTATTCCACTAATATTCTGAGTTTTGCAATATTCCCCTTATTTTTTGCGATGTCGCTACTGCAATAGCGGCGCAGCAGCAAATCAAAAACGAGTAAGCGGTACTTAAATCAAACTACGAAGAAAAGTAAAAACGAAACAATCATTTGTAGAAGCAATTGTGTAAGTAAATAACATTTCTTTTTGGAATAATTAAAGTGACCTTTTTCAAGTAAAAATGTTTTCAAAACTGCATAAAAGAAATATTGAACTGACGCATATTTTGTAACCGATGCCTGAATTATGAATAAAGTGGTTTGTAACTGAATTTTGCGATTTTCATGTATTTTTCAATCCAAAATGAACTAATCTACTATGAAGTGGTACAGTAACTGGTTTGATACTGATGCTTAGGCTGACTAGTATGACGGCTGGTATGAACTAACCTACTATGAAGTGGAACATTAACTGGTTTGATACTGATGCTTAGGCTGACTAGTATGACGGCTGGTATGATACTGCTGTATATACTGACTAGTATATTAACTAGTATATTGCTGTTGCAGAAGCGGACAATTGCCATCTCGCAGGACATCGTCGTGCTGAAAATACCAGTTGCTTATATGGAAATATTACAGAACTCGAACTAGCTGAACCGGTTTAGCAAACTACTATTTGATTTGTATAAAACTAGTTGAATTGACTGCAGGGTATTTCTACGCTATAAATCAATCGAATTGATTTGCTTGCATGTTAATGGCCGTTGGTTGCCGTGACATCAAGTAAAATTATTGAAACGAATCAATCATTTTGGGGGTCCTTCACTTTAAACCTTTTTTTAATATAAAATCATAACCCATATGTAAGTATGTTGTAAAAGCTTGGATTGACTATGAAATTATTCGATTTTTGCTTGTTAACATTCTCAATAAATAATATGCAAGTCTTAACCTTCGAATGCCTGTTACATACTACTGCGATGTTGTACAATATGAATATTATGAAAACTAGCGCACTTTAATTACGATGTGAGTTTATTAAAAATACGCAATTTGTTTATTTAATCCATATGTACAATTTAATTTTAACATTGAAAGCGTTAAGAGAAATGAATTTTCTAGCGAATTTTCGAATGAGAATAAAAATTGTATTGCTTTCTGTTAGTTGGTATTACCTGATTGGAGAGTGGAGGCAAAACTGAATCGTCATGACAATTGGGACACCAATAAACCATTTGTAATATTTTTTCTATATCTTTAATGAAGTTTCCGTGGTTAGTGCTATTCGTTCAAGATACCATTTCAGTCGAAGCTGCATATATTTGAATTCATACATACATTTGTATATGTTTAGAAACAAATCAATTAATACAAATTTTAAAAACGTATGAATAAACATAATAGATACAATATGTGTTTAAATCTTTTTTAATAATAGTTAGTAACAGAAATTGCACAAAAGTAAAAGAATTCAAACATATGAAATTAAAAAAAAATATGTCTTTCTATCCACAAAACGTAAAAAAGCTTAGTAATGCTTTTGAAAATGATATCTTCATGCAAAATTTTCAATAATAAGAGATTTATAAACAAATTTTATTTTCTAAGAAATCGGTTGTTAGAGTTAATTTATAAAAGTATAATCATACATAAAATATTTTCTTAGACCAATTTGTTTATCCATTAATTCGAATGCAACTTACTATGTTACTCATACGTACTCGTTGATTCATTCCTTCGACTACTACTTGTATTACTTACATTAGACTGAACAAAAAAAACAAGTTTTTTAAAATTGTATTGATATTACTTTTCAAACTGTCAAAAAACAATTAACAATTAATTTTAGCACTTACTTCGTAAGGCCTATAATTGCTGGTTTATATTAAAATTCTGACGTGTACATCAAAATCGCCGATATACGAGTATTTTTATTTTTTCTCCCCTTTCCGAAAAAGTATATTTGGTTCATAGGACAGAATGTGTGTAACGCGGTGTAATAGGTCCTGTAATCAAGCTGTAAAAATTGCATGGTTTTCTGATCTTACATTTTTAGTTTGTGAGTTTGCTTCCGACATCGAGAAAAGGGGCACCGGCTGCCAAGGTATAGTGTTCCTTCCAGACAACGTCACAAACATCTACATATCTCTTTTGTCCGAGGGACTACCGCCCTGATATGAGAGAGTTGCTAAAAAGCTATAACTGTCTGATCCTTGGCTTAAGAAGGTAGTCGCTAACTACCTAAACGGCCGGCAAGCGTCGGTGGTATTTAGAAACACAAGATCTAAACCTGAAAGAATTAAGCATGTGGCCACAAGGGAGTCTCTATAGTTTTATGGCTACTTGCAAGGGTCCATCGATGAAATTTGTAGAAGGACAGTAATTACGTCGTAGTCTGGGCAGATGAGACAAGAATTAAACATCCAAGTCGATGAAATAATGCTACCAACTGACAACCTCCTTAAAATCTTGGGTGTGACTTTGGAGCAGTCTCTAATTCGTTAGTCATGCTACCGGTCATTGATAACGTGGCGCTGATTTCGTCTTCGAAAATTACCTACACCTATTGGAGAAAGTTGGAAATCTGCCAAAATGCAGCTATCAGAACTGTTAAGAGATGGCTTATGACGCATGAGGCTTGCCTCCACCAAGATGCTAAAATGCTTAAATTTAAACTGGAATTATTAAGAAGAGAAGTTTTACTGAACCACCATAAGCCTAGACATGTAAAAATACATATGTCATCCGGCGCTCAGGGACATAAGGAGTTATCTCCTCCTTCCGGTTGACCTGTGAAAGGTACGAATGGGAGGACGTGCATATTCTAAACCCACAGTCTACCTCCATCTTAAGCATTAGGCTACTGAGCCGCTTCGGCGTATTCCAATCCTGAACTTACAGCCATAAAGGAAGCTGCGCACACTCTGCTCTTCATAATCTGCACAACGTCTCAATATATTGCGACAGTCAAGCAGGGATCAAAGCCCTTCAAGGCAGCAACACTATATCGAAGATAGCACGCGACTGCAAGGCAATCGCTCAATGAACTGGCTTGGAAATGCTCCACGGCAGTGATATGGGTCCGGAGCCACACTGGTATACATGGAAACTGCACTGCTGATGAGTTGGAAGGAAGACCACAGATTAATTGGAGGTGATCCACGAAAAGAGCATTGCTCCTTCTCTTGCTACGTACAGGCCCTTCCTAGGCCCCTTGATTGAGGTACTCACGGAACAATGTCTAATGGGAATACATGGTACACGCATTGGGGTCCTAACTACAGGGACGAGGAGAAAATAGAAAGTGTTGAACACTTTCTGTGCAGTTTTCTCGCATTGGCTAGGAATCGTATGGAGTACCAAAATAAGTGCTTCTTGGCTAGTTTAGCGAAGCTGGGCTCTGCTGAAATCGAAGACTTGTTGCTCTATATTAAGCGTAGGAAAGGGATTGAGCTCTTATTTGTGGCATCACAATGGTCCACCCGGCCTAAGTGTGGCTTTCGTCTGTGCAAAGAGGCGCTCCCCTGAACCTAACCTAATGTATGTATTTTAATCAGTTTTAAAATGTTTATTTCGTCGTACGGGGCGTATGAGTAACATTTACTTCATTTACCATTAAATTAAGCTTAATTCACTCCATTAAACTTTCAGTCTACATATACGAGGTGTGTTCAAAAAGTATCGCGAATTTTGTGTTTTTTCAAAAATTATTTATTTATTCATGAATATCTATTTTGTCCCCTTCAAAGTAATCCCCATGAGATATTATACACCTGTGCCAACGGTTTTTCCAATCTTCGAAGCACTTCAAAAAATCATTTTTTTGTATCTTGTTCAGCTCCTCCTTCGATGCCGTCTTTATCTCGTCTAGAGAAGCGTAACGTCGTCCTTTCATGGGCCTCTTCAGTTTAGGGAACAAGAAAAAGTCACAGGGGGCCAGATCTGTGGAATACGGTGGCTGCGGCATCATTAGTGTGTTGTTTTTGGCCAAAAATCCGCGCACAAGCAACGATGCGTGAGCAGTGGCGTTATCGTGGTGCAAAAGCCAATTTTTGTTCTTCCACAAATCCGGGCGTTTCTGGCGGATTGCTTCGCGCAAATTGCGCATAACTTGCAGGTAATATTCCTTATTGACCGTTCTTCACTGTGGCAAGAACTCATGATGCACCACGCCCCTGCAATCGAAGAAAACTGTCAGCAAAACTTTCACATTCGACCGAACTTGGCGCGCTTTTTTCGGTCTTGGTTCGTGCGGCAGCTTCCATTGAGATGATTGAGCTTTGGTTTCCACGTCATAACCATAAACCCACGATTCGTCACCAGTTATGACCCTCTGGAGCAAATTTGGGTCGTCGCGGACAGAGTTTAATATTCCATTAGCAATGTTCATGCGATGCTGTTTTTGGTCACAATTGAGCAATTTTGGTAAAAAAATAGGTAAAAATCGAAGACGATCCAAAACACGTGCAAGCAAAGCAGCTGTCAACAATTAACTGAACATTCAAAATGGCCGAGCTTGTCGGCATAAGTGAGAGACATGAGTACCAACATAACGCCACAAAAAATTCGAAATTCGAATATACGTAACCAGCGAAAATTCAAAATTCGCGATACTTTTTGAACACACCTCGTACATATATTTGTAGTGGTTTTAAAGGATTGATATGCACTTATTTTACATTACATATTTAAATAAAAGTAGTATATAGTTTATGAACTCACCTAGTCCTAATACAGGCAAAACCACCGAGGCACGCCAGCGTTGCCAACATTCACACTATGAAACTTTGCATTTTACAGCAGTAGCGATGCTTGGTGCGTGATGAAATGTGCGCCAACGCAAAATGTCTACCCAACGCGTACGATTATAACATTTTGCAGCAACAAATTTTGTATTTATTGAGTTATTAATGCAAGTACTGGTAGTATTGCTTTTTTTTGTGTTAATTGATTTTGCAAACGCTTGTGAATAGCTTTAGTTTTGCGAATTTTTAGTGAAAGCCAATGAATACGCAACTTTAAAGTTAGATAAATATGTACATCAATAAATTTGGGTACACAATATATATGTTTGTAAATATGTTAGTAGTGGTTATAAGTTAGTAATAGTTGAGTAGTGTTTATTTTAGAATATATTTAAACGCAAAGCGTGAATTTAATTTCTATGCGCGTAGTTAATTAAAATTTTTTTTTATATATTTTTAATTAATTTTTGCTTGTTTTTGTTTTTCTCTTGTTAATACACTGCGTATGAGTTGTGCGTGTGTGATAGCTTTGTTTTTGTCTACAATTTCGTTGCAACATAACTTATTCATTGATTTATTCAATAATATTTGTATGTAGCTCACGTTGATTTTCACATTTTTTACTTGTTTTAGTTACAATCACTTTTTCATATGAAAGAATTTTAAATTTGAAACATTCAATCTATTTGCTCCTTACAGCGACGAAATGCATTTTTTATTTTTAGAAAACTTCGTTGCTGGCTTTAAGCTATTTAAATATATGTATATAGAGACATGAATTCAAAATTTAGAAACTGTATCATACATCACAGGTGTGTTCAGCGTAAAACCGGGCTAGCTTTCTGGTCTACTTCCTCCAAGCCACGTTCAAAGCGATTAAAACTATCGAAATATTAATTTTTTTATACCGTAAAAATTTGGCTTCAATTTTAAATCATTCATCGGCTTGGACAAATTTTGAAACATATTTGTAGTAAATTCTAAACTTTTCAATTACCTGCTCTAATCTGTTATATCTGTAAGCTTTTTGAAGTCATTGAACTTTTCTAAAAACATGTTTGCGTGTGGCTTAGTGTGGATATATAAAAAGTGGAGAGACTTTTCGTTTTGCCAAATACCAAAACGAAAAATATTTCGTTTCAATTATTATCAAAAATTGTTAGACTCCATAATTTCATTTCGTTAATATTGAAAAAAAAATATCAAAAAAATTTCGTTTTGTTGTTTCAAAAAAATTTCCTATGTAGATACATATGTAGGTACATATTTATATGCATGCGTAACAAATGTTTTAAGGAAATGCAATATTATATAATTTAGGAGTCCGATATGAGTCATAAATATGTAAAAAATATGAACCTGGAAAATGCGATCATATAGGAGTCTTTTACGACTGCGATGTGATGAAAATTATGAGCCTTATTTATTTAACAGAGCAACCTTGGAGCAGTAATTCATATTGTTTGTTTTTTTTTACGCATGTGTGAAAATTGACTGTATCGATTGTGACTGTATCGATATACCGGTATTGGTGGTTTTCAGTGTAGTTCTTTTTTTTAAACACATGGGAAATATATACAGATGAATCTTTCGAGTGTTTTCTTCCAAATATCTTTTAACAAAATTTCGCTTAACATAGTCCTGACTCATTTATGACTCCTATGGTTTGCTGGGTTATTTTGAAATCAAACTTTTTGCTGCAGCGAAAACCAAATCTTTTTGATATTTTTTTTTTTTTGATTTTAACAAAATCCAAAATTTTTTGTTATTTTTTTTGATATTTGTAGAAACTATTTCTTTTTTGTTAAACACACAACTTTTACTATACTATTTATCTCAACAAAATCAAAATTTTTATTTGCTTTTTGATAAAAATTAGGTTATTATGTGGGCCTGATATAGAATAAAAAATAATAATAATAATAATTTTTTATTTTAAATCAAGGACCGTAACTGTTATGAGTTTTATTATAAAATTCTTTGTTTGATCATTATTTTCAGATATTTTTTTAGTCAAAATCAACAATAATAGGTATCTTCAAGTTATATTTTTTTAATTTTTTGAGTTCTATTTTTTCTGATCAAAAATTAAACTCATGTTTGAGTTTTATTTTTTTGACAAACATAATACTTATTCCTTGAGCGATATTTTATCCTTCAAGAATAAAAATTAAATTTTGAGTTTTAATTTTTTTTCACGGTTCGAAAAACTCAAAAAGCCGTTACGCCCTTTTGGCAAGTAATTGATCATAAATATTGGTTGGTATAATCTCGTCACCATATGTACTCAATAATTAAAACATACTAAGAGACACATAAATATGTATATATGTACATAGGTTGGCATGCAAAAAGGCTTTTTGAGTTTTTAGAACTGTGAAAAAAATTAAAACGTAAAATTGAATTTTTATTCTTGAATGACAAAATACCGCTCAAGGAATAAGTTTTACTTTCAGCAAAAAAAAAAATAAAACTCAAACATGAGTTTTATTTTCGAGCAAAAAAAAATAAAATTAAAATAATTATGATTATTTCTGATCAAAAAAAATAAAACTCAAAAAAGATTGATTATTTGTCATTTATATAGGTTTCGCTCAAATTTTCTTGAATCAATGCAGATTTCCGTTGCGCATGACGAGACATGCACGTTCATATACTTTAAACTGTCCTTCGATACTGGGAAGCCTTTGATTTTTTTCCTTAAAAATATGAAAATAATCATCGTCGGGGGTCCCTGTTTTAAAGTTAGAACTTTTCACATTACACAAATTTTTTCAATAACTGGACCAGTTTACATTTCAAACCAATATTTTTGGGCTATATATCAACGACTGAGTGGAAGATCACCCTATTTTAAAACATTTAAAAAAAACGTCCTATCTCAGACTTTGTTCGAAAAAAGCCCTGCTTCAGAATTTTTTTCAATAAGACCCTATTTCAAAACTCGTTTCCCTATCCTAGTTTCAAAAACACCCTATCTGAATGAAAATTTCATACATTTTCAGCTGAGATAGGGCATTTTCGAATGGAATTTCGAAATAGGGCTTATTGACAAAAATTCTTAGATAGTGCGCTCTTCAACTAAATTCTAAAATAGGGTGTTTAAAAAAAATTCTAAGCTAGTGCGTTTATTAAAAATATTTTGAAATAGGGTGATCTTCCACTCAGCCGTCGATATACAGTCCAAAAATTTTCAAATTTAAGCTCAAATTTTTAGTTTTGGTAAGTGGCTTAGCTATGAAAGTTTTCGTATGTGGCACTGTATCACCCTGTGCTTTTGACCCATCAAACTCCTACCATGCTCCTAAAAAGGCTACTGTTATTTCTTGGCAGATTTTTTTCAAATTTATAGAATGCTTTGATAAACTACGAAATTTATTAGGATGTCTTTTGCTTGACCTTTTAGTTAACTACTGTATGTGTAAACTTTTTATAAATTTTTTTGCCAGCTCCTTAGGCTGCTTGCTCATTGATTAAGAAATTACACCTAGGTAGGAAAGTCTTTGCGTTGCAACAGTACTTCATGCGCGACAGGCTCGTATAAATTAAGCTTACTTCCGCCTCTGCCGCTTTGTTTTCCTCGTCTTCCTTCTCTTCGCCTTCTTATACGTATTTATATTAATATTTCTCTTGCTCTTTCTCTATTGCTTCCCCCCTTATCTTATATTATCCTTTCCACATCCTATCTTTCTTTTTATTCATCTTCTTTTTCTTTCTCCTTATTTACTTCAATAATGCCGTAGCTACACTACAGTGTAGCTTGTTTTCTCAGTTATCGTTTCCTTAAATTCGCTTTACTAAGCTTAAGGAAAGTTTAAGGGTGATAAAATCCTGATATAGTACCCCATTGCCTGTTCAATGCCTTGAAATCTTTGTTCTTGGCTCCCAGATCGTTGAGGATTTGTAAGCATTCATCAGTAGTTATACAAGTCTGCAGGCCAGTAAAGCTTCCAAAATTTAAATATCCGCCTCTAGGAAAACCCTCTTCGAATGCTTTCCTTATAGTAAGCATGCATTTTATTCAGAAAGTTAGTAGGGTAGTTTCCTATTTGAATCGATTCCTCGAGCAAGCATATTTTCTTACGTTAGTTTTATCTGAACCACAGTATCAGAGTAGCATTTGTTCTATCTGGTGGAGTTCATCTTAACAACCATCTAATTCTCGTCCCGTGATATCCTAGTAGTCAGTGTACTGTTACCTTCATAATTATAACAAATAAAAAAAAAGGTTTACAAAACTCATACAACTCAAAATTTGTATGAAAATATAATTTTAAAAATCTTTATAAACCAATCTTATTTTTTATGAATATGGGAGTTAATGTCTACTTCCAAAAACTAATCATGTTCATATTTTTTGAAAGCATATATATTTGACGTCTCTTTTTATACAGTCATAGTTTTTCCTGTTCAAACATTTAAGTCAAATGTTGAACTTCATTTCACTTAAATCGATTTGAAAATATCTCAAAATCACTGATAAATTAGCTTCGGTTTTACGCTGTGCCGGCCATATTTTATTAAATTGTTTAGCAACATTTTTTCTTGTTTGCTGTTCCTCCTCACTATTGTTCACAATTCCGTGAAATATTTCTGTTGCCTCTTATTGTTTACCACTTGTCTTTGCAGCTTATATTACATTCTCATAGTAATTAATTAGTCTTGCCCGAAAACGCACACAAAACAAAAAAAAAATATTTATTTATTTTCCCGCTCGTTCGTTGTATGTTGGCGCACGTGAAAACTCTTACTGGTTCACTATTTGTACCCACACCGTGTTATCCTTTCTCGCTAGTTTTTTTTCTTGCGTTTCTATTTTCACGTGTACTTTGTTGTGCGCTCAGTCACTCTCTACTCTCTTGTATGTCTCGTGGTTTAATGCTCACATTCCGAAAAAGCTCACAGCTCGAGCAAAGCTTTGTTATACGAATACAGGCACTAAATGTCACAGAGGCTCATGCATGCACACAGACACATATTCAGAAATTTCAAAAATATTGTGTTAGTAAAAGTAACTGCGAAAAAGTGTTTTTCATAATCTGTGAAAGTTAACAGATGGGTTTAGTGATAAAAAATTAAAAAAAAAATTTTACTGTTAGCGAAACGAAATCCGCTTAAAATTCTATATATTAGCGGAAATAGCAAACATTTGAATGGTGCTAACTGTGTAACACCTCATGTAGAACTTGTTAGTAGATATCTTAAACAATGATTATACATCACATTTGACTTTTTAATTATACTAGTGATTAAATAAAACTGCTGGAACTGGTTTAATAGCTAATAGTTAATTGGTGGATTTCAATGCTTAATTAATTGAGCATTTATGTTTTAACTAATAATCAGCAATCATTTTTGAAATCCTCATTAGCTCAATTAATATAATTATTAACAATTTTTGAATTATTTCCGTTTCTTTCAATTACATGATTATCTATAACATAATTATTTTGCGATTACATGGTTATTTGTAATTTGTATTGGATTAATTTAGTGACACGAATATTATAATTATTTATTCATTTTAGTGCTATTTAAAATTTTCTTAATTATACGATGAATTACCTGATTATTCGATTATTTGCAGTAATTTTTAAATTTTCATAGCAAATTGATTAATATAGAAACTTTATTTTTAATTGTAGGATGGTATCATGCAATTATTTGTTTACTTGCAATCATATTTAATTTTTGTTTATGACATCATTAATACAATCATTCAATAGTTTCTCAGTTATGTTACATTACATAATTACCTGCAATTACTTTTGATTTTGTTATAACTTGGTTAATATAGTTATTTAATAATTTTTAAACTGACTTACTTTTTTGACTACACTATGAATTACATGATTATTTTTTTTAATTACCTGGAATTATTTTTTATTTTTAGTAACACGATTAAAATATTTATTTTTAGTTTTTTTATTATATGATTATTTCATTAAATGAAATTTTATTTCATTTTGTTAATGATTTGATTAATATACGAGTACTTAATTACAAATTTTTTAATTACTCTTGATTTTATTAAACACAGCATGATGTACATGATTACTCGATGACTTTAAAATATTTTTGTTTTTTAATTATGCGATGAGTTACATGATTAATTGTAATTATTTTTCATTTTTTCAACCACTTGGTCAATATAACAATTTAAAAATTTTGTAATTATTATAAATTAAAACAGGATTTATATGATTATTTGGTTACATGCAAATTATTTTGGATTTAAAAACTTTATTAATATACTTATTTTGATTTTTAGTTGACTGCCTAATAAATTACAAGATTATTGAATTATTTTAATTATTATTAGTTTTTTTTTTATATTTTGATTTACACTTATTTAACAATTGTTTGAATACTTGTTACTAAATACAAAAAGGCAAATTATTTTAAATTTTTTTTAGAATTACATGGCATCATGTAACATAGAAAATTCGAGGTAAATTTTCGAGGAATCGCTATCGCTAGAGAAGTGAAACTTTGTATATGGCTCAAAACCCGATAAATCTTCAATTCCAATCTTCCAGCAAGTCAGACAATTATAATTGAAAGAAATTAACAGCATTAAAATGGCCATGGGCAGGAGTGCAAGTGCAAATTATAGTTCCGGCAAAAGTCTTACAGAGACATAAATGCCATGATCAACCGCTTCGCCCACACTCTCAAGTTAATTGTTGTAATTTTTTTTTAAAAATGTTAAACAAAACATTACATAAAGTGCTGAAATGCATTAATGCTGGTTCATCCCAAATTCTCACTAAAAACTAGCACACATTGTTGTTGTTGGTATTTTAAAAACTCAAACATTTCGTGTATTTAGCCATAACACACACACACACAAATAAACATTCTTGCGTTAAGATCTGTAACACTAAATTCCTTGATTTTTGTGGTATTTATGAGTTTGATGTGATAAAGCTTTTCACGCATACGCTGAGACAATGCGGCGACAGTTAGTCGTTCTAATATTTGTTTTTCCTTTATTTCGGTCACTCGGCTGCTTACTCGCTTATTTCCTAATTCAAATATTTGTTGTTCACAAGGAATGTGAACACTCGCAAAGTTACGCACATTGTCCTAGTTTCCGCGTCGTACACACATACATACATACATACGAGCATGTTTACATGGTCGTGCTTGTTTATACATAGAATAACTGTATGGCCGATATAAAAAAAGCGTGTCACATTTTTAAATAAGTAAACAGTTACATACATTCATACATACAAACATATGCATTTACATATATATGTGAATATATATATAAAAGTACTATTTGGCTTAGGGCGCTACAGCAACTCTTTGTTAGTGAAGTTATCGCTACCCTGCAGTCAAACCAACTAGTAGTAGACTACTACAGAAGTAAATGCCGAGTCCAGCTAGTCAGTGGATTTTCTCGTCGATGTCAATTGTCAGACTTATGGCAAAAATAAAATAAAATCAAATTCGTTCAAAATGGAAAAAAATAATACCGATTCGATCTTGGCGCGGAAATTAATAATACGTTTAAAATATCATTCAAATATCTAAATTTATCCTCTATATATCGTGCGTAACGACGGACATATAGACTGACGGACAGGGCGCAATCGGTTTCTCTATTCATACTAAGAATTTTGATGTATATAGTTTTATATCTAATTCGATTGCTTTATGCCATTATAAACCTTCGTGAATTCTACACCATAAAGCAACTCTCATTCCTATTTTGACCGGACTTCTGTCACTACTCGCAGTATTCAACCTCCGCTTACGATATCCTTTTCTGCAATATATGAACATGTATATGTATATATTTAATAAAATATACCTCGAATAGGTCCCACTATAGATCACACATTTGTTATACACCTATACTTTCTCTTTTCTTGTTATTTTATAAGCGTTACATCGTACATCCATTTCCTTTCCGTTTTATCTATGTCCAATATTCATACATATTAGCGCTCCCTCCGGTTACCTATTTTTGCCCCTATTCACTGCCACTTGTTTCATTACATATTTTTCAAGCGCGAATACACACATAAAAACATTGGCGAATAGAGAGATAAAAGAGGGCAATGTGCCGACTGCAGCTCCTCGCACCTCCAACGTTTGTCTATTTATGAATTGTCCTTATAAGTGCACATGTATATATACATATTTATACAGTAACCGAGTGACTGACTTAGCTGAGAGTTTGCTTTCAGCTTTGTGTTTGTTAGTTATTTTTCTTATTATTATTATTTGACTTTGTCGTATATTCGCTGCGTGCTCGCCGTTCGTTAGTTGAGTTTCTCGCCCTTCTCATCTAACAGTGTAATTGACAAGTGTTTAGTTTCAATGTATTAGTTGGCATTCACTCCTTGACTCAGTTTGATTGTATCTTTCGAGTTGGAAACTTGCTTTGTTACTTTGACAGTTGCGAGTTCACTAGGCGAGGGCAACTGGGCTGTTTACTGGTACATAAGTCTATATAAGTAATTGCCTTGTCAGAAAAGCCATTGCTAGTCCAATGTTTATGCGTGTTCTATCATTCATAAGCACTTTTCTTATTGTAACTTCGTAAATAAGTCAAGTTAGTGGTACTGGACGTATAAGGAATATTTTATCGAAACGTATTTGATTTAGTCTTTGGTCTTAAAGTCCGAAAATTTTGCTACCATGTTTCAAAATCTCGCAATGGTGGAAGGTTTATTGACTTATTCGTTAATTTGTTTATTTTTTGATTTTCGCTTCTAGTACTAAAAATGACGCTGAAGATGCCACAACGCCAAAATCGTTGTTAAAAAGTAATACCTTTTATTGAAAATATCGTCAGACGGACTTTGGTGCTGTCTTCCCAATCCACAAGATTACGTGGAAAACGTAAGTGGTCACCCTACCCAAAAATATATTCTTAAAATAGGATATAAAATACCTTTAGTTAGATGGCCATATCGGCATATCTCATTTCGTATTAAGACTCAAGTTCGTAGCAAATTACCCATGGAAAAGAATAAATATAATAGAATTAAGTGGCAACACTAGGTGATGGTTGATAACGAACTCGAATGTTTATAAATCGAATATCTTCAACTTTTTGACTACATCTGACTACTCGCATTATCTCATTCCCGCAGGGAACGTTGACTATTTATTTGTGTGCATGTGTTATGCCATCTCACAACCTCATCCGAAGCATTGCACGGAAATCTAATTTCAGCGTATTCCTTTCACATTTTCTATTTCCTTCATTATCTATTTGTTACTGCTTTTTCGAACAAATATTATATATGTATATATTTATTTAGTATATATACAAAGGCACATTTATCATGTACCTCAATCTTGCATACTTAGCTAGCAAAGCTAATTTAGAAATTCTTGCTATAAAAGTAAAAGCGATTGGGAAGTAAACCTTGAACCAAATTTATTAAGTCTTGTTTATTTCTTTTATTATATTTTACATTTTATTTGCATTACAATAAAATTTCAAGCTTGCCGGATGCATATAATAGACAGTGTCGAAAGCAGATGGGATGGATCTTAGAATGGTCGAGAGAAAAAGTCTCCGGTAAATGTATGGTACTTCCAGTGATGCAAATGGTATGTATCGAAGGAAATATAACGATGAGCTACACGTCTCTTAAGCTGTGATAGACAACCCCAAAATCGCTTAGGCGTTTAAGCTCCAATGAATGATAATGAACGGTAGGAAAATATTGAAGCTCATTTTTGTTTTAAATAATTTTGGTTTTTTTTGCAAAATGCATGCAACCGTTTCGGGCTTAAAAAATCCGGTTGAAATGTTTAGGCTTGCGATTTTAAAAAATAAAACGGGTTGAAACGTTTACATTCTCGCTTTTCGGTTTCAAACGGTTAATGTTATGGTTTTGGTTTAACAAGACTCAACGGATTGCACTTGACGGTTTGTATTTAAAATTTAATTTTAAATGCTTATAAGAACTTTC
Organism: Merzomyia westermanni; assembly: GCA_949987695.1. Taxonomy (NCBI): domain Eukaryota; kingdom Metazoa; phylum Arthropoda; class Insecta; order Diptera; family Tephritidae; genus Merzomyia; species Merzomyia westermanni. The sequence goes on along the minus strand of OX465288.1, from coordinate 159,164,903 downwards.
GAAGCTTTCCGAAAATGTTTTAAATTAGTTTATTCATATTTAAAGTTTAATCTATATTTAAGTCAAAGCACTTATAGCGAAGGCTGAAGGGTAGATCGTCCTGTTTCAGCATGTTTTTCAAGAAAGCCACATTTCAGATTTTAATTTTTCCGATTTTTTTTCGTAAGCACTTAGCGACTTATGAATAAAATAACAAAAAAAAAATTGTATCCAAAACTTTGAAATTTGCTTAGAAAATTAAAACCACAACTGTGAGCGCTTATAATTTTTTTTGCAAGAAAAATTGTATCTAGCATCAAAATGAAGACTAAAAAATGATCAATATTTTGAAATTCAAGTTTCTAATTCTATATTCACAAACGCAAAAATTAAAAAACAAAACTTGTTTTAGACTTTATTAAAAAAGTTATGTGTTTTAAATATCTTTGCTTTTTAAATTTCGTTCTCAACTTATTTTTAACTCTGCATCTACAATCTACAAATTTATCAAGTATGGGTTTTCTAATTATTTCAAACAAAAATTAACAAAAAAAAATTTATTTTGTTTTGAAATTTAGTTGATTGGCAATTAAAATTTTGCTGCTTTCATTAACGAATGCGCTGGCATGCAAACCAAACAATTTAAACTCAAAATTATCATTTGATTTCATCTACAACATTCGAGTTGTTTTTATCTTGCATTTGCCCCCTCAAAATATCTTTTTATATGCGCCTTTTTATAGTACAAGTAATTACAATTTTATAACTGCAGTGTCTGCCGCACGTTCGTTAGAGCTTCCGCTCGTTTGCTCGTTGTTGGCTCACTCACACATTTGTTAACTTCGTTTCGATTTCAACGACACGCAGGCATGGCAAACAAGGCAAGGCACAGCGCACGATAATGCCACAGAACGACGAAAAAATGTGTCCTAGTCACGAAGCCCTAGTACACCCCTGCAATCGCACATACCTACATATATACGTATATAAGCCAACGATAAGTAGAAATATATGTACACACGCATATACATAAGTACACGCATACCTACACGCTACCAAATACACACATAACGAAATTTTTCTTGCGAATTTTCACTGCTTTTAAATTGCAAAATTGATGATTATTCAATTAAAAAAAGCGTTTTTTGTTAGTAAAATTATTTTTTGTTGTTGCTGTGCGCATTTTATTTGTTAATTTTTGCTGCAATTAAATTTAAAAAAAAATTTTACTTGCATAAATTATTTTTCTCAATAACGACACAAATTCATCAATTCCTTCACTTCATGGAGGCTTTTTATTACAAAAACCCCGAATTTCGCTGCTACTTCTTAGATTTGTCTTAAACTGCAGCACTTTTGCTAAAATTAGGGCAACATTTCTGTGCAGCAAAAATTTTTTTTTCTTACATTTTTTTACTGCTTTTCTCGCAGCTCTTTCTACACTTTTTCACCTTCACAAATAAGCTCTTTTGCTTGCTATTTTGCATCTTTTTCAAATATTTTGTAGCTTAATTCATTTTTGTATATATTTAAGTAGGATACTTGGTTTTCTTTCTGTGGCACAATTTTTTTTTCACTGAACTCCTTTAACACACACACGGCCACGCGCGCAATCACGAAACGAACCTTTCACAACGGCAGCGGATACAAGTCTGAAACATGCAGACTTTCGACTTTCTCCAGGCCATCGTTGACACATCGCAGTCGTGTGCTGGTGAGCTTTTTCGGAATTAATCCGATTCTGTTTCGTTACAACAACAGCTCATTTAACTTTTATAGCCTTTGTTTGCGGCTTTGCTGCTTACTTCGTTCTTTAACGTGTTATTTACTAAATCATGTTGTTAATTTGTTTTTCTACCGACTTTTGTTAAAATTTGTTTGTTTCTCACTTACATTATCCTGTAGCCTGCTTTGTTAATTATTTCTGCGAAGAAACGCGAAATCGTAGGTATTGCTTTTATTTGTACAACACTTTTACACTCGTACTTTTGTTCACGAAAAACATCGCTCATACGACTTGGTGTGCACTGGCCGGTTTGGGTGCTTGTTTTTATACTTAATCATACTTAACACATAAATATTACGGGAAATTGTAACGACATCAATGGATCCTTATAGATACAACTAGCCATTGGAAAAAAAATTGATTAGGCCGTCTGTCTGAGAATTACCTGATAACTAGGGCAAACAAATTTTTTATTTTTTTGACATTATTTTTCGGATGGTGAAAAAAAAATTTTATTTTTAGAGGTTCATCATTGCTAATTTTAATTTTTTAGAGCTGATTTAATTTTTGCCTAAAGTAAAATAATTAATTAACTAACTTTTGCGCTGACAATAGAAACAACGCCACATTAGGTATTTTAAAGTCATATCATACTACACAACCGTGAAGCTGTGCAAATGAAAAGAGAAATAACGTCACTTGAAATTTTTTAATGAAATACGATATGCCAATATAGGTATTTTCCGTCGTATTGTTTTATTGTTGCCACCTGAGCTTATTATATATATTTTTTTCTTTGGGGTAACTACTAAACTATATACATATGTCGCCATTGGAAGTAAATTGAAGTAACCTCAGACGTGTAGTAGCAGCCAATAGCCGTGTTCATGTAAAGGTGTTGAGATATTAACAATTCTTTCTGAGGTGAAAAGTTCAATCAGCTGTTCAAATGGGTGAAATAAAATTTTTACTTCAACTGATGTACGTTAAACAGTAAAATGGTATTGTTAGTGTAAAAATTTATAAATTGATGATATTTAAGAAAAAATTTTGGTCTTAAAAGTGCATAAAGTGTCTGAAGTTAATAAAAATTCAAGTAGCGATAGTGAAGAAACGCTACCAGCACATCACCTCAAGTGATGTTTGGGAAGTATTTCTAAAATTGTAAGCGAAAAATAGTCGCATAATTTAAATGTTGGTCGACAACAAAGCTTTATGCGTACAGCCGTTCTAAATACAATACACAAACAAAAGTTCATTAATAATGTTTCTGCGTAACTTAGATGTAACCGAAGGTCTTTGTAATGGAGTAAGAGTTATTGCGACAGGCCTTTGTAACAATATCCCTGTTTTTTTCTAAGCGACCAACTACTTTAAAAATATTCCTTCCACAAGAAAACCAGAGACGTACTCGGAACATGCCATGGAAGGAAGTGTTTGCTTAGATTTTATATGTATTAAATATCAAGAGTTATGGATAATTCTATCTTGAAAAATTAAGCAGAAATCGAAACGTTTTGATCGATATATCGAACACTAACCGACAAATATACCCATGTGATCCTATTCTTTCTGGATTTTACTTTTTTTCATAACAATCGACAACCTCTAAACATACAATTTAGCTAAAAATCTTTTAAGGACTTTTCAAAAATATACGGAACACTTTTTTCAGTTGTAATTATGTGTTTTAAAATTTTCTTACCAAGAAAAAAAAAATATCAAAAATTTTTTTATTTTCACGAAAGCTCTGTTTGTGGTTAGTGTTCAATATATTTTTAAAATCTATTTTTGAAAAGCTCCATGGCTGGTAAGTGAAATTATATATACAAACGGCAAGAATATCTTTACCGATGAGTATCTAAAGCAAACTAAATTCTACGGAAACCTATGTAAAAACCGAGCAAAGCTACGTTTTTAATTATTGGCGGTAAACTCATGAGGTCTGACAAGTTAATTCAGCTTAGGGTATTCGATACAAATTTTGTCAAATGTTTGAAATGAGTGTGGCACCGCTAATTCATGGAAGAAAACATTTTGAAGACTTTACAGAAAGTATAGTTTTAGTAAAAGAAACGACATGAACACGCCCTTTCAAACCTATGCTATCCTACCTCCGCAAATGATGAGCTGTCTCGTTCCCAGGCATTTCCGTGTGGCCACCGCTGATTCTGTTGCTGTTGTAACTGCAAAATATTCCACGTGGGGGTTTTGGGAGTGTTACGTTGAGAGAGAGAAGTTCTTTGCGGATTGAATCCGGTACTAACAACTTCTGCCACCCTTGGACCTTAGGTTCGTGGATTTTAGTCACATCTTAGGGTAGAAATAAATAACGCGTGTATGTTTTAGGGCCCCAACCCGCTGTTGCACCGTCTTTATTGCTAGTGCTGTTACTGCAGGAGCTTAAACATTTGACATCCATCCATTCTAACAACATTGTCCATTGACCTGAGCATGGCTAATACCTCAACTTCATAGACCGCAACATACTACTCAATATAACAGTTGTTGTTGTGCCTAGTCGTAGAGGGAGTTCAGTGTGTTGCAGTATCCAGATCGAAGTTGGGCCAGTGTGACTCTTATGTTTTTGTTGTGGTAAAGACTGTCGTGGTAGCGATTTATGACCAGTGAAACCTTATAGGTCATGGCATCCCTCCTTCCGTAAGGAAGGATAAGATGGGTAGAGGCATCATATCCATGGATCAACCATCGAGTTGCACGTCATTACCTTGTTGTTGTTGTTGTTGTTAACAGTGCTTCGCCCTGCCCAATGGGCTCGATCACTCTAAATTGTCATCAGGCTCTTCTAACGGAAGTCCGAGGAAATGCGCAGTTTCCACAGGGTTGGACCAGAGTGATGTGGGTGTTAGAAGAGTGGGTTCAACTGAACAGGAAAAGAGATGTGCATATTAGTCGCCTCCTACGACCGGTATACCTACCTAGGGCATATTTTAAACCCCTACCCCGCAGGGGCCATGTGACTCTTATCTGCCTTGGAAGTTCGCTTTTCTCTTCGGGAGCATCCAGATGTAGTATTAAAACACTAGTGGGGTTAGGACACCACCCTGTGACCCCCCTTGTTCAATTCTACGGGTTTCAATGGTCCGCCTCTAAATGTTAGAGAAGGTTGCCCCACACTCAGATAATTGGCGTTCCAACAGGGGGAAGAGAATAATTCTCCCCAGCAGGTTAAGAGCTTTGAATATACGAGCGGTGGGTATGCCAAACATTTATAAAGAAAACCCCGAAGGTCGAGGTAAGGTCGGAACCTATCTCTTTTGGTGGCTAATATAGTATATATCCTGGTATGTACCAAATTACGTCGTGATTACTTTTACGGTGGCTGTTTAATAATGCCACCACTGTTTTTCAAAACATTCAATAGAGCTCACCATTTTCACCACTTAATCAGCTGTTGCTCTTATCATGGCAAACAAATAAATAAAAACAAAACAATGAATGGTGTTTGTGTGTCTTCCTGTCAAGTTTCAATTTATTTTCATAGGAATTTGTAATTAATTTTTTCACAGTCATTAATTTTTATTGCAAACGAACCAACTTTCTATTTCTCTGAAGTATTATACGAGCACCGTAACAGAATGGCAGCTGTGCTAGGTGCGGGAATGAGTGGCCTGTCGGCTGCATATTATTTGCTGCAGCGATTTGGCTATCCCGCAACAATATACGAAACTTCTAATCGAGTTGGTGGTTGGATACGCACAGAACGACATAGAGATAAAGGCTTCATGTTTGAAGTGGGTCCACGAACTATACGACCCAAGGGCATTCCCGGCGCAAATACGCTACAATTGATTGAGGACTTGCAACTGCCGGTAGATCCGGTAATGTCATGGCAGCCGGCGGCAAAAAATCGTATGATATACGCCAAGGGTCAACTATGCATGTTGCCCAATAGTTTGAGCGGAATGTTTAAGACGTTACCGCCGTTTTCCACATCACTTTTAAATCAAATTAAAAGAGATTTAAGTGCCAAGCGAAAAAAATTAAAATTCGCAGATGAGTCGATTTATGATTTTGTTGAAAGACGTTTTGGTGCAGAATTAGCAACATATGCGATAAGTCCATTGATATGCGGCATTTGTGCTGGCGATGCAAAGGAGATAAGCGTGCGTTTTCTTATGAATGACTTATTTGAAAAAGAACAAAAATGGGGTGGCATCATAAAAGGAATTATATATGATAAGCTGTTTGGAAAGAAACAGAAAACGGCTGTTGAAGGAATATTTGCAGAAGCTATGCCAAAGTTGTATGATAAAGCACGCGAAGAGAAATGGAGCATGTACAGGGTGCCAGATGGTTTGGAAACGCTGCCGCGTACTCTAAGTACCTATCTGCGTGAGAAAGAAGTAGACATACAGTTGACGGCTGAGTGCCGTGACATCATTTTTACCCGTGATGGTATCAGAATGAATGTCAAAGGACGTGATATTGATCCCAGACATATCATATCATCAATTCCTTCATACAAATTAGCATCCTGCGTGAAAAATCAACATCCTTCACTGGCTGCGCTTCTAATGTCCATACCCTATGTCGATGTAGCTGTAGTAAACTTACAATATAATGCAGAAGATTTACTTAAATTTAATGCATTTGGCTTTTTAGTGCCACCTATTGAACGACTACCAATTTTGGGTGTCATCTTTGATAGTTGCTGTTTTGATATGAATGGTAATACGGTTCTTACTGTTATGATGGGCGGACGTTGGTTTGAGGAAAATTTTGGCAAGGAGCCAACACAAAAAAAGCTTCTGGATACAGCACTTGAACATTTAGATCTTGTTATGGGCATAAAAGAGGAACCACGATTTACGCGTGTACATGTGCTGAAAAAATGTATACCACAATATACGGTAGGGCATAAGCAGCGTGTAGCCGACATACGTCGATATATAAAACAATATAATCTTCCGTTGACATTATGTGGTGCAGCATATGACGGCGTGGGAATAAATGATGTTATATTATCAGCACGAATGCAAGTACAATCGCTACAAGCATTGGACGATTGATTGGTGCTGAATCTATTGCAAGTATGCGATGTTAAGCAGTGTCCCTGGTGTTTTGGAAAAGCCACCGTATTTTCTGTTTTATATATATTATACTCTTTTTCAATATATTATTTTGTAATGTCTGATTTAATAATAAAATAGCTATTTTTAACAGTGACAACTTGATTTGCAATTTTCACTTATTTACCAAAGCCACCGCGACAATTAGGGCTAGGTTCTACAACATAATCAGTATCCCATTGCTTCGGTGTTTTAGCTTCTATGGATAAGGCGTGCACAAAATCACCGGCTAATTTGTCTTTCACGATCGAATTTACCAAGCGATGTCGCTTTTAATAGAACAAAATTAATACATTATGTAAAGTACTTGAACTCGGAGCATACCTTTATCAGCGACAAATTTTCAAACTTCTCAGAAACAATCAACACTTTAAAATGTGTTTCCGCGCCCTTGGGTACATTGTGCATGTAAGATTCGTTAATTACTTCCAGATGCACTGGTTGCAACTTTTCTGTTAGCGATGCACGTATTGCCGTTTCAGTCGGCGCTGTTTGTGGTGTTCTTGCCATTCTGTGCAGTTGTGCTGAACGTAGACTAACTAAAAAAAATAAAAATTCAATAACAAGTTCTACATATTTCCGAAACTTACGATTTAAGCAGCGAAAAATATTCATAATTCGTATTCGAGTTGACTAGATTGTTAATTGGTTTTTGTTGATCAGCTGTTTTTGTTTACATCTTACATCAACAATGCTGCCAGCTCTTCAAAATGCGTGTGAAAAGTAGGGTGATGGTGAACTCCCAATATTAGCCCAATTTTTGTCTACGCGCATATACATCTCCGTCTGCGACTAAGAAAAACCGTCATTGGCAATTGCAAATAGTCCATAAAACTATTTGGCAGCACTGCTCCTCATATGTCAGACAAACAGATATTTGTTTATGAAGTAGAGTAACGCGCTAACATACATACATTTCCTCTGTTGTCATTCCGCTTACTATTAAGGGATGATAAAACAGATTGCTGAAAGTTGATAAAGCAGTTTGCAAAACTTAGAGAAAACTACTTGGAAGTACTGATTTTATCTGCCACTATTTAATAGTAGCCAATGAAGTTCTGCGCTTAGCAGTCCATACAACTATTTAGCGCAAAGGCATATGCGTGTGAAAAAAAAACACGCCTATTCTGTAAAACTGATATATATTTATTTCATTCATTCATTAGTTGTGTTCGGTGAGAATAAAAATTTTTAGTGAAAAGTGTTCGGTGACTCGAAACATTTGCAGGGAGCGAGCGTATTTTGACATTTTGTTAGGAGAGGGAGTTGCAAGTCTCTGCTGGGGAGGTTTCACTCAGTAAAACTTGCCAATGAAAAACAGATAATCGTGGCATAGGAAAGTAACAACAAAAACTTAAAAATTTTACTATTAACCAATCAAAAAACAACAGCAGTTTTGCTTGCAAGTTCTTACTGATTCCTGTTCTGCGGAGACTTTTTACTTTATGCATTTCTAGAGAGTTTTAGGGCATTCTCCGTACATAGCTATTCACCCCTATTATGGCTGTCAATCAGCCCAATTCTAAATATTCTCACGGAAAATTTTTCTCCCGAATTATTTCGTTCCCTCGGAAAAATTCGTATTCTCCTAGGGAGAAGAATAATTGGGGAAGAGGAATTTCTAATTTTCCAAATCAGCTGTTTTGGCTATTGGCATGGTATACACGGATTTCTACACTGGCTAACGAAATTTAAAAATGTAAATATTGTGAAGAATTCGTTTTACAAAATGAAAAAAAATTGAAAACAACGTTTAGTGTTGCTTTTCATACGTTTGTGGCAGAAATTAAGCGAATATGAGCAACAGGAAAATAAACACAGGATTATGAGATATTACATATACGCTTGAGTTACCGCAAACGTTATCTACAATTTTTGTTTGTATATTTAATTTGCTTTCTGCTGTTTGCAGATTTAGGCCCTGTGTCAATCGGTTGAAAATTGTAAATTTTGACCGAGCGAAAGAAAATTCTGACATTTATCGCGGTGAGTATGAACGTCGGAATTTACCCTAGCCCATGGGGCTAGGTAAAATTTTAACAACTACGAATGTGTACACATATATGCATTCGGTATTGCCAATCATATTTTTTCAAACGAATTTATATGCCAACACGTTATTGAACGATAAAATATTATTTAACGCAAAAGATACGAAATGTAATGGCAGAAAAAATACGTACGCGAAATGGAAAATATTTTTACACCATAGAAAATTTGTTCACCTCATTTTTCCTCTGAGTAAAATGTTTCCGATTAGCACACGGCCTTAAAAAGTATTGTAGAATAAAGAAGCCCGGAACTCCTTACATCGCACATTCACTAACTCAAAAATACAATTTCATGATGGCCTTGCATCAAGTTTAAAAACACCCTGTTGTACATTTGTACTTTTCGCGCTAAAATAAATACATCGTATTCTAATATAACATTATTTTCGTTTAGTATGTATATACTTACACAAGTTAATAGTTTTCCTATAAAAATACAGGAAACATTCAATTTTATCCCGCGCTCCTTTCAGTTATTCTGAATAAGAGAAAAGGGAGGAGTAAAAAAATTCCGAAGGATTTTTTATTCAGAATACGAGGAATGGGAGAAGCTTATCGCCATAGTATATGTCTACTAGTAGCGCAACTTACTCCGAATCTGCACACACACACAAACCACACAGGGTGAATTGTTTGCAATAATAAAACAATGAAATTTAAATGCTCCAATATTGAACGTGAAGACTTAAAACACCCAAATTATTGAATGTAAAGCAGTTATAACACCTTATCCGTTCGTGGAGAATGTAAATTTCAGTTTAAATTGAAGTTTTTAGTTGTAGTTTTTACTTTAAGGCAACTCTGAACGCGATTTCCTTCATTACACTCTCTCGGAGTACATTCATCCACTGCCTTCCACTCCGATTCGCAAAAGAAGATGCCAAACTAGTACGGGTAAACAATGCTTATCGCCAAATTTTGGCGTTTGTTCTTAAAAGCCTTCAAAATGGTGTTAAGCGAAGTTAACGCTAACACCTGCCGTTAAAATAGTTACAGAATCGACCTACAGGGGTGATTATTTCATAACGAGCATGGCTTGGAAAGGTATGGTGAATTCCCATTGTTGTGTGAAAGGAATATAGAATTTTTTCGAAACGAAATGAACGGCATCACTAAAACCACGCCTCAATTCCAGTAGATGTCCCTTCTGACATACATCAACCCAGGTGGCAACGTCATGTTACCTGAGCTCATCTTGTCAATTTGACAATGGTCAATTAGTTTTTATTTATTGTTCTCTTTCGCTTCATTCGCTCGTGCCAATTTTTTGGGAACTTTTCTTTGTTTTTTTATTTTTCATATTGTCCCAACAAAATTATAGAATTAATAGTAAGTGCAACAGGTAAATGAAACTTGCGTAAATATGTAAACATTGATAATGAGTTAAGTGAAGAAATCGCAGACAAACTGCCAACGAACAGCAAGTCAAAATTTAGCCCGAATTGGAGAGACAACGGAAACAGAAAAATCTTGATTTTGCCAAAATAGGGGGTAAATAGCCAAGATCACAAGCAAGCTCTTAACAATAATCAACAACAAAGTCTGCCGAGCCGCAAAATGAACAATACGATTTCGAAGCAGTTAGTAGGTAGAAGCCAAACGTGTTGTATGTGAGTAGGACTGTGTCAAGTGCTAACAAGAAATCAAGTGCAAAATTTTTATAATCAAATATATACAAATTCGTATTTATTATCAAGTGAACCAACACTATGCCGCCAGTGGAGTAAGAACCACCTAAAATATGTATTAATATACAAATAACTGAAAGTTAACTAGTTTAGCTTTCTGAATTGGAGCACAAGAAAAATTGTATAGCTTATATGGTCATGAGTCTGCATTCCAATGGATTTCATTCATTATTACGCCCACGGTATCAAAGCCTTAACTGAGTCCCACAATATATGGAATGCACTAATTTGTACACCCACATAAATGTGTATAACTGTGGGCAATGCATGCACATACGCTTTAAAGTTCAATGAGCATAGCTGCACCACAACCAATAGTATGAGCGATCTTTAATTGAAACCTTTTTATCTTTTCAATATACATTCATTACACCGTCTCGCCACAGATAAATTTTGCTCATCAATGACGTCATCCACCAACACTTCATTCTATTAATAAAAATCCACATAGTGGAGAATCTCGATGTTTTTACTTAATAAATACTCAGCGTCAGAGCGTCAATGTCTTCAAATGAGACTACTGTATACATACGTATATTTTTGGTTGATCTTTAAACGAATATAAAAATCAAGAGCATTCGCATATGTATATACATATATTTATGTATATGCGTTTGTATTTATGCATGTTTATTAATTTTCTGGTATGCACATCCCAGCAGTAGTGCGAAACGAATTCATCTTTGCCAACTTCATCGACTTTTATATAGTTTTATACAATTCGGACGGAGGGTATGCTTGGAGAAGCAACTATTGGATTTAATATGTTTCTAGCTGCTGTGATTGTAGCATCACTTCCCGCTGACGTGCCATGTCTAATCAAGTAATCGAAACCATGTAAGAGTACCTTCAACGGGTGGACTATTACAATAGGTTGAACTCTTAAGTTTGAGTTGGACGTTCCAGACAAGGAAGTTGTCAAACCACCGCAATTGGGACTGCCACGGGATGTTATGATACCTACACAACGATAAACCAGTGCAACCGTGGCCCACCTCATCTTTCCACAGTGTCCACGATTCCGAGCTAGCCAGATGTTTTGAGAGACTTATAGAGCGTGATCTTTGTTCCTCGAGAGAACTTTACTTCTCAGTTGTCTACTTATCCGCTTTATTTCTCGGCCGACATTATTTTTGGTGTAATGCCTGATTCCCACAGAGACGTAGCTGGCAAGACTCACTAAATCTCTATTGATAGCAAATAATTCGTACTGTCCTCGTTCACCGCAAGACCCACTTTCTTTGCTTCTTTATACAAGCCAGAGAAGATAAGATTTAGATTTAGATTATATTTTGAGGTATTGCACTGCGACCTTATAGTCTATTGTGCCCTGTTCTTTTTATAGTACCTCATCTACGCCGAGTTCCTTCAGAAAGTTGAGGATTGCTTTAGGCTTGTTGTTTTTGTTAACAGTGCTTCGCCCTGCCCAATGGGCTCGATCACTCTAAATTGTCATCAGGCTCTTCTAACGGAAGTCCGAGGAAACGCGCAGTTTCCACAGGGTTGGACCAGAGTGATGTGGGTGTTAGAAGAGTGGGTCCAACTGAACAGGAAAAGAGATGTATGGTATCATGAGGGGTCATACCACATGCAGGGCATGTATTTGGTATGTTGGGGTTCAGTCTGGATAAGTAAGAGTTTAACTGTTTTATTTTGTTTTGTTGTTTTTCCGACAGGGTGAATGATTGATGTATATTGGAACGATTTTTCGTCATCCCTTGTCAAATTTGGTTTTGAGACAAACCGGTTTCGGCGTTGTGCCATCATCAGTGTCGATTTTCATAAGAGTTTAACCTATTACAATATCCAGAGCGAAGTTGTGCTAGTATGACTCTAGTCTCCCTCGTAAGTACACGCTTCTCTTCAGCCAATTCAGGTGGTTGAGTATTAATAACGGGATTCACAGGCCGACATCTGAGGGATCTGTCTACCGACTCAGTGTGGAGGTCATTTAGGGCCCGTCTATGGTTCCGCAGATCAAACGGCAAAGAGATATGATGCCGGATCTCATCGTAATGCTTACGGAGATGTCTCCTTATGTCCCTGGGGGGCGGTGCTACATCCAAAAGATGTCGGTTTGGATGACTAGGTTTATGACAGTTCAGAAGGAACTGTCTACTCAAGAGTTCCGCGTGATCTTGAACATTGAGCAATTTTGCCTCTTGATGGAGGTGAGACTCAGATGACATAAGCAGGCATCCCGTAGGTGTCAGAAAGGTTGGGCGACCATATAGGCGCAGCATAGTCAATAACCGGCCGGCCAATAGCCTTATATGTAGCAAGCAATGTTTCTTTGTCTTTTCCCCAAGTACTGCCGGCCAGTGACTTGAGGATCTTATTGCGGCTCTGTACCTTTGAGGCTATTGCGGTGGCATGACCAGCGAAGGTGAGGCCGTTGTCAAATGTCACACCAAAGATTTTTGGGTGGTTGACAGTAGGTAGATGTACTCCATCTACGTGGACATTTAAATCTTGCCCCATCTGCGCATTCCATGTAGTAAACAGGGTCGCCGTAGATTTAGTCGGAGACAGGGTCAGATTACGCTCGGTGAAGAAGCTGGAAAGGTCATGGAGGTAACTGTTGATTCTAATACAGAGTTCATCAATGGAGGGACCCTTGCCCGAGTCCATTATCGTGCAGTCGTCAGCGTAGGAAACAATGGAGACTCCCTCTGGTGGGGGGGAAGTCTCGAAATATAGAAATTAAACAAGAGGGGAGAGAGAACACCACCTTGCGGCACCCCTTGTTTTATTCTTCGTGGTCTAGATTTCTTGTTCCTAAATTTGACTGTATCCTGTCGACCATTGAGGTAATTAGCGGTCCACCTCTTAAGGCCGGCAGGGAGCGGTGTCTCATCCAGATCTCGGAGGAGAGTGGCGTGATTGACCGTGTCAAATGCATTTGACAGATCAAGTGCCACGAGAACCGTCCTATGTAATGGCGTTCAAAGCGGATGTCGTGCTGTGATTTTTGCGAAAACCATGTTGATGATCGGCCAATTTTAGATTTGTAACGAAGTAAGGAAGCAGAATGGACTCTAGCAATTTCGCTACCGGCGAAAGGAGAGATATCGGACGATAAGACTCTCCTAGGTTCGCCGGCTTCCCTGGTTTTAATAGGGGAACTACAATCGCTTGTTTCCATATCTCAGGTATAACGAAGGTAGTTAGAGAGAGATTGAAGAGAGCCGCTAAATACTTCTGTCCTTCATGGCCAAGGTGCTTTAGGCTTCATTGAGTGTACTTCCCTGATTTTTGGTCTATGTGAGCCTAGGAACCTATGTCTACTACGCGCGATTGCGTCACATTCGACAAGGATGTGCTTCGCAGTCTCGTTTGCCGCGTCACAGAATCTACACAGGTTTTTGGGGAGTTTGATCATCGCTTTGGATCTCTACTTATCATATCCCCCTAACATTGCCTTTGCTTGTTGCAGCCCTGTTATTTGGCTGGTTCCTACGTTGTACCTCTTCCTGGGATACCATCTCTTTTATCGTGTGTTTTCCCATTGCTAGGCCAGGTTCTGGTCCGATAATCTTTCCGGCAGCAGCCTTCCTGGCCAGGCTGTCCAAGTGCTCATTACCATCGGCCCCTTTGTGTCCCGGAATCCAGGTTAGGAGGATGGTGTTCCTAGCTGCCAATTTGTGTAGTCGCTCGACGCATTCTAGTACCATTGCAGATTTAATCTCCACTGACGAAGGTTTTGGGGAGTGCTGCCGAATTAACAGTCCTTGGCCGGATTTGAACCCGGCACGCTCCGGTACTCTCTTGAGGTACTGCCCAACTGTCGTGGTAGCGATTTATGAGAGTTGAGAAACATCATATCCGTAGATCAATACTATGATGGGTCTGACTATCATGGTGTCATATTCCGCACCATGGTATGTTACATTTCCTATATTATTGTCCCCTGATTCAGTTCTGCGTTGCAGTGTGGGCTCATTGTAGCTGATTTCCAATTGGTGGTGCGATGAGTATTCACCGTCCCTGGTACTAACCTGACTAGGGGGATGCCCTGTTGCCGCCTCTTTGCTCGTTTCCATATGCAGAAAAGCCCGAGATATTTCTGGTGTTCTTCCCTGCTGCAGATATCTTAAATACCATTTTATCCCAGCTTCGCTTAGTCCTTTCCTCACTGCATCATCTGCACCTCCTGGCTCTCCATAACCCGGTAACTGGTGCTTTGTACTGCCGTTGTTGAGGCCTATATATACTATATTCATTTCTCAGTTCAACTTCGCTGTTGGTATCTGTAGAGGGTGATTTTGGTCGCTGGTTGTGCCTGTCTCGTCTGTGTTTGTCGTTTTCTCTTCCCGCCCTCTTTTGTTTTTATTGGGTGTCGGGGCTACATGTTCCCTGTACTGGTGTTCTTCCCTTTGTGGCGGGCGTTCATTGTTCATGTTGCTCTTGTTTTCTTCTGTTCGCTCCCTAAAGCTAGTATTCGCCTTGTCTAAATGCTTTGTGTAGTTTTGTTCTACCATTTTTGGGCTTTGCCGTATTTTGCAAGTTTTCTCTCGGGTTTCGTATCGTGCGTTGTCGTTTGCTGCCCCGTAGACTGTGAAATTCCTATTTGAAAACTTGCCTCTATGGTTGCCGGCTTGATCTCTTTTGCCGACAGCGGTTCTAGTCCGCTTCTGTAGCTAGTGGCGTTCCTTGCTTGATAGTTTGTCTTTCTGGCCTCATACTTTGTGTCGTTAGTCTTCACTCCCCGGGTTGCGATACTTTTATGCTGGTGTTTTTCGCTTCGATTATCTAGTTGCTCGTTCTTGGCAGCAGCGGTGTCTAGCCCGCCGTGGATTGCGTTGCGCCTGTATATTTCCCTTCTCAGGTTTGCCCTTCCTGTGGGGCGGTCATCGTCTTCCCTAGCATGTTCTTCGAACAGGGCCAGTTTTTCTGCAGTGAGGTTTAGGTTGTTTAGAGAGAACGTGCGCACATTTCTTTTCTCAATTCTTATTGTTTGTGTTCAATCTTATTGTTTGTGTTGTTGTTGTTTTTATTGTTGTTGTTTTTATTATTAAAGTTTTCCATCATCTTGTTCTTACGACCACTTGCTTGACGTGGCAAGCGTTGCAGTCTAGGGTATATGTGTGGGGAACTCGGTTAGTCCGCCGTGGCAGAGCCCCTTGACGCGGTAAGGCCATGGTTACTCCCCAAGCTGGTCCGGTGTTGGGGAGGCGCCGTTATAATACAGCCGGTATTGTAAACCTCCTGGCTGCAAACCAGTCCAATGGGCACGGTGTCGCGTAACACCCTGGATTAGGAGGTGACAGTTCTTTGTTGCCGATCACATGCGACTCTGACTAACATGGTTGACGCAGACTTGTACGTGTCAGCCCTCTTAGTCCGTATCAGATGTGCTCGACATGAGCCTCTACACCAACTTCCATGTGCCAGAAGATAGAACTTACGGCCCGCTTGTCTAGACCGAGAAAACAATGTGTTAGTGTTAGCTATGGAGATATTAATTTCGTGCTTAGCATGGCGATTTATCGCTATGCGCTTATCATTTAAAAGTAAAATATGAAATGAAAACTTTGTATTGCAATTATTCTGGCAGCTTATCTTCCCCTGCTTTTACTGGGTAGACATAAAGGGGCCTGATTAGGCCGAGTTATACGTGTATACATATGTTTAATCAGAATGAGGTATGTTGTTAAGATAACATAAGTTTAATCAAAAATAATAATAATTAACCAAGAATTATTATCAACTGGTCTTGAGCTCGTTAAACTTACAAAAATATGTATAAGTTTAAATATTTAAAGTAACCATAAAAGGCATATATAAAGAACTTAAAGGAAAACTAACTCTCACATTCGGTGCGTAAATAAAATGAAATTCTTCAGTACAAAATATAGAAATTATTAAGTTCTAAAGTAATGTGACGCGTTTTTCATCTTTGAGCTGAATGCAATGTTGCCTTAAAAAAGAACTTTAGAACAATTTTGAAACATCGCCATTTATACATACATATGTACACTAAATTGTACATAGCTTTATAACTCAAGCGCCATAAATTTAAATTTTATTATTATTGCACTACAGCCAAACATGACACGATCTAAATCTACTATAGCATAACGCAAAATCACGTTATGTTGTATCTTTTAATATTTATTTAGTTATGTGTGTATATATTTACTGTATACTAGACTACTTCTTTAAAATTGAATTTTTTGTGCTCCAGCCCATAATACTCGATACGAAGTCCTCGACCGGTCTCTTAATATGTTAAATTGAGGTCTTGTGGTCAGTGGGTACAGAAAATAGTATATATATAGTAGACTGGGTCGATTTATTAACCGATATTGCGCCATTGATTTTTCGATAGGTTTTGGGCGCAGGAAAAAAAAGTTCCACTACGCATACCCAAAAAAAAATAATTTTCGAGCCTGCGTATTTAATTTTTTTTACTTTTTTTGACTTTGATTTTTAAGGTTTTTTTCATGACCTACTAAAAAAGTTTTCATTTGATTTTAAAATTTTCATGTATACCCTATCCGACCCAAAAATGTCCGCTAAAAACGTTGGCGATAACAGTTTTTTGAAAAAAAAAAAAATATTTTTTGGGTTTTGGTGAGTGTTTTGGTCAAAAAATTGCCGCTTTCGCCATTTTTTTAAAGGGCTTTTTCAGCATACATGCAAAAATGTTTTCGATGAAAACGAATGTCTCATATTTCCTGTCCCACTTAAAATTATGCGCTAAAAACGTTGGCGATAACGGTTTTTAAAAGAAAAAATTTGTTTTCCGGTTTGGGACTTGGTTTGGTCGAAAAACGACTTTTTTATCCTAAAACGTGATAAAACGACTAATATATGGACAATACCTGAGCATGTAAACAAATTAAACTTCCATCGTACATGAATCAGTCTAATATTAGTCCTATAAGCATATCTGTCATTTCACATTTGTTCAAATGTTTTTCTCCTTTCGTACATTTGAACATCTGCCAATTTATGAGTAATCACCCATCAGCCATCAGCGGAGATAACATGTAGATATGTAAAATAGAAATTGCTTGTTATACATGTACATATGTATGCATGTTTCAATATTTTAAAAAGGTGCATTCCATGTCAACTACACGACGTTTAGTCGATGACTCTGCGCTTCAATCTCTTAGAGCCTTCCAAAACCAAACGAATATAATCTATGCAGTTTATAACTTTTAAATTTCACAAAATAAAGGTTTCTATTATACTTTCGAAGTACTCGCGAATGTAAGATTTTTCCTCAGTGAAATGTGAACCTATATAACTTTCTTAATACTTCTTGTGTTGACAATTTATTTCGCTGAAAAAATGTTTATGGTAGCATTCTGATAATTTAATTGAAAGCTAAATAACCCAAAAGTTGCGATAAGTACTAATTGTTTTGTTTGGAACAAAAGTAAGTGTACATTAGGGTGTACCAGCAAAAAAATTATAATTTTTTCCATCAGAATCATAAAACTTGGTACATTTTTAGACCACTTTAAAAATATTAAGAAGATATATTAAGATTCACTAGAGCTGGTTCGTTATGGAAATTCCTACATAATCATATTCTCGTAAATAAAAAGACCTTTTGAAAATAATTTTTCCAAAAACCTGAAATTGGTCTAGACTCAACTAAGTTTTTTAAGTCCTCCCTGTAGTGATTTCGTTTCAACAATTATAATATTTTATTTTGTAAGCCTTTTTAAGCTCCAAATCATTATTCATGATATTTTGAGAAAAATATTTTTCAAATCTTTCTTCATTCATAACAATTTAAATTACAAAAGTATTTTTTAAATTAAACTAGCATGCGCAAATATTAGAATGTAATCGAGATATTTCCCGGAAGTATTGGAATACAATAAATTTTATAATTCCAATGGGAAGGGATAATGTAATTTTAGCTGTGTTCGGTGATAAAACTTGCAAAAAGTGTCAGTAAAGTGAGAATGTAGTAAAACTCTCTCGAAACGCACAGAATTCAGTAAAAACTTGCAGCAAAACAGTTGTTGCTTTTTTGATTGGTTAAAAGCTTAAATTTTGTTGTTGCTTTTCTGTGTCACGATTAACTGTTTTTCACTTGCAAGTTTTACTGAGTGTAACTCCCCCAGCAGAAACTTGCAACTCTCTCCCAATGAAATGTCAAAATGCGCTCGCTCTCTGGAAATGTTTTGCGTCACCGAACACTTTTTAGTAAAAATTTTATAAAATTTTGAAAAATGTTATCTTCACCGAACACAGCTTTCATTTGTATGGGCAATAGGGCACGCTAATGTTAGAAAAGAATGTCTAACTGGAAGTACAATTACGAACCTGTCTCTCGCATCCAGTTATACCACTAAGTAATAGATCTTAAATCGAGTTGATTTCCCGATTATAAAATTTTGAAAAATGGGACCGGCACTGCAGAAAAATCAAATCAAATGAAGTTATAAAATTCCCATTACACCTGTTCCAAGTGTACTTTGGAAAGCGTAAAGTGTTCTTCAGAAATCGTAAAATATATTTCAGAATAGTCAATGGTAATTCAGGAATCGTTGAATGTATTTTATAATAGTCAATTGTACTTCAAAAGCTGTAAAAAGTACTTCAGTAACCATAAGCTCTGAAATACTATTGATTATTCTGAAGTACAATTTATCGTTTCTGAAGTATAATTTACGGTTTCTGAACTACAATTATTTATTCTGAAATTTATTTTACAGTTTCCGAAGTACCACTGACTCTTCTAAAATACTAAAATATATTTTACGATTTCTGAAATAAAATTGACTATTCTGAAAAGAATTTCACGACTTCTGAAGTACATTTGACGAGTTATAATGTACATCTGGAAACGGTGTAGTTATGACTGGTTATTTCGTGAAAGCCAGAATAATAGAATTTTGTTATAACAAGTCATTTGTTTCTGTCTCTTTTTTATAAATAAAAATAGCTTCTAGAAACATTTTTTGCACACCGTTTAGTATTTTTTAAAGTATACAAACATTAACAATGTCTGTGGAGAAACAACTTTTTTTTTTAACCTCTTCGGGAATAATGTCCACATATGTGGACAAAAGTTTTCTTTGTAAAATAACTGTCAATATTTCATTATTTTTCTCAAACAATATAACAATTTATTGGGAACATATTCGCTCGCTTTTCTACATTTTTAGTTTCTCTCTTTACTTTTTCTGTCGCGTTTATTTCATACGATATTTTCAAATGGACTGAAATATGCAAGATTGGATCATATTTTGTCACAAGTGAGTCAATATTTTTTTTGTGTACACATAAACACTTTTCTCTATCTCTATGGCGCGATATACAACAGGTATATCATCATAACCCTCCTAAGAGATTTTTGCGCCAAGCTTCTCTTCCAATTTGTGGTGTGCCGATTTGAATTTTCCCTACAAATTGGTGGGACCTACAGTTTTTTGCCGACTCCGAACGGCATCTACAAAGGAGACGAATTTTTTGCTGAGAAGCCTGTCATGGCAGAAATACACTCGGAGAGTTTGCCAAACCACTGCCGAGGGGCGACCCCGTTTTGAAAAACTTTTTTCAAATCACTTTTGATGTTACCTGTACCAGGGCTCGAACCATGGACCTTCGGTGTGGTAGGCCGGCAACACTACCTTCACACCACGGCGGCCGCATAAACACTTTTACTTCTTTGAACATATATTTATTTATTTCTAATAGAAAAACATTAAAATAGCTTTTTCTTTTTATTACATAAGAATATTTTGTTTTATTTTCCAGTTATATTAAAAATTAAAAATTTCGAAAAACTGCTTTTAGTATAAAAAAAAAATTACAAAATAATTTTGTTTGAAATAAACTCTTCAGACACCAGTTATTAAAAATAAGTCATAAACAATTATTTTTTCGAGCTTATTTTCGGTGCGGGATTGAAGAGGTTAAGGCAGCCTAATTTTGCGTCAAGTCAGTTGCAAACGAAGCAAAATTGTTTTGATCAGCATGGAATTACCCATATACAATATATTCGTATAAGCGGACATATTTACGCGCCCTTTCATCACATCTGGATTGCAATAACTTTTGTTCTAGGAGCTCATGCGAGTTATAAAGACTTCATTTGTGCCATAATCTTGATGCGCGTTTGTCAGAATCACCTTTCGCCAGCGCTCTAACATTGAACATGTTATGTTTTACATATACTCGTATTACATACATTTGTATGTATGTTTTTTGATTTGCACAATGTATGCTCAATGGTCACGCTATTCTATGCAGTACACGTTCGTTTTCCATTTTTTTGATGTAGCACACCTTCGGTTTGCCCTGATTTAGTCGCTAAGCATACGCGCCTTCTAGTGGGCGAAC
Source organism: Merzomyia westermanni (assembly GCA_949987695.1). NCBI lineage: Eukaryota > Metazoa > Arthropoda > Insecta > Diptera > Tephritidae > Merzomyia > Merzomyia westermanni. The sequence continues at coordinate 159,144,052 of OX465288.1, read as the reverse complement.
AACTTTCAATCTCAACAAAAGCAAGCGAACCTTAGAACATTTTCATTAATTAAGAAAAATTATTAAAAGCAGTTGATAGTGGTTAGTTAGTGCGTGATGCAATCATTGGTGATTAATTTTACATACTTTTTTTTTGGAAAATTTGGCTTTGATAAAGAGGATTACTATGTACGTGACGACATAGCAAGTGGTATTATTGTGAATGCAAATTTAAAAAAGATTGTTTATGGTTGGCATGTGCAGCCAATTGAAAACTTGTAGAAAAATTTAGTTTGAAGTGTGTTAAAGTGACGCAGCCAGTAAAAGTTATATTAAAATATCGATCATACGCCCGGGTGCATCGTAAGTTAATAATTTTGAGAGCCTGGCTTGTTTGTATTTTATACCGCCGAGAGCCAAATTTTCATATAAACATCGTTAAATTGAAGTAAGCAATCGATGCAACTTATATGCCCATGTCATATTGAAAAGTGTAGGGACGTGCACTCGGATGGCTAATCTGTGGATATGCCCTACTGTTTTCCTTCAACTAAGGTGAGACGACCGTAAGAGTCGACACCATCAAAAAAAAATTGTTCCCGCGAGAGTCAAGCTCATACTAGGGGGGCTAATACTGTAGCGGACCCTTGTAATGAGAAAAATTCATTGACTTAAAAACATACGCTTTTTTTTTAGTTAAGTTTTAAATCTAAACCGCAATCAATTGAAAATTGGTATAGGTAGTTGAAAGGTTACGAATTTCTTACAAAAATGTGTAAAAAATTGCTTTAACCGACGAATGGTTTAAAATTTAAGCTCAAATTTTAGCCGTGAAGTTTTACAGCCCAACCTAATATAAACGCAATGCGTTTTTTAACGCACGAACATAAAAAACTTTTTGATTCTAACCGAAATAAATTTTGCGTAGTACATATATATATTTTTTATATATTTCGTAGTACATATATACAAGGTGGCGCAAAAGTAAGCTTCCGATGTTCAGCATATCGGTTGTGGCACGTGCAGTGTGTGCTGTTGCACCGTCTTGTTGGAACCACATGTTTTCCAATCACAATTCATCAAGTTGCGGCAAAAAGAACTCGTTGATCATTGCTCTGTAGCGCTCACCATTCACAGTAACCGTTTGGCCCCGACCGATTATTGGTCAAATAAATAGTCAGCAATATTCCGCGTTCTGGAGCAGTGTAGCGTAACATTGTTTATTAACGTGTATTGCATGTGTTTACTACACAAATGTCAAAACAGAACTGACTTTAGGGGCCAATCGCAAAATCACAAAATATATAGACAGACAAACGGACTAGGAATGGGTAACCCAACATCGGCCATTCTCATGGAAACATTCATGCAAAACTTGGAAGGAAAATATATACAGGAGTTAAAAACCAAGTTAGGCGTGGCATTCTACGCTAGATACGTGGATGACATCATCTGCATCCTAAATGACGATAACGAAGAGCAAATACTAGAGTTCCTCAACAGGCAACATAGCAACATAGAGTTCACAATGGAAGTAGAAAAAGATGGAATAATGAACTACCTGGACCTAACTATAGGGATTGACAAAATAACAAATAGGTTCAACTACGGCATTTATAGAAAACCGACTGCCACGGACACCATTATACACTCTACATCAAACCATCCGCAACAGCACAAAAATGCAGCATTGAGGCACTTAGTGGATAGGCTTCAGAGAACGCCGCTCACACAGGAAGCATACTGGAGAGAGCTTAATACAATATATAACATAGCGGCAAATAATGGATACAAGAAAGCACTTGTGGATAAACTCAGAAGTAGCCATGGAACACAAAAAAGAGTAAACGTAGAGGAAAATCCAATGGTTTGGACGGCAATGACATACACTGGAAAAGCGACGTACAAATTAGCAAAGTTCTTTAACAGATATAACATCAACACAGCATTCAGAACATCTAACAACGTCGGACAAAAACTAAGAACCGACACTAATTCTGATGACCCATTCAACAGACGCGGAGTGTATAGGCTTACTTGTGAATGTCAATACAGCTACATAGGACAAACAGTAAGAAAAATAAGCACAAGATTCCGAGAGCATATCAGGGACTACAACAAAAAAACACGAAAACCCACCATAATACCAGAATCTAATTTCGCGAACCACATGTTTGAGAACAACTGCACCCCAGCTAACATAAAAACAACGGCTCGAATACTTCACGTACAAGGAAAAGGCCGGCGGCTTAATGTACTTGAGAACATGGAGATATACAAGTTAAAAACATTTGACGGCAGGATCATAAACGAACAAACCAACACTATCTCTGACGAAATATTTGAACCCTTAAAACTAGTTTACAAAAAACAGCACAAGCCAGCAGGTACAGCAACCAAACACGTAACAATGAACAAGCAAAAACGAAATATGAACCAAACTGCAAAAATCACCGATTTCTACCTACCTCAACCTACCGCTTAGCTAACAAGCGGTATGTCTACATACCTACAAAAACAACCCTTGGGACAGATAACAATTCGGACGTATCAATACCGCGCACACACACACGCATATTAACGTTACCTACCACGAACACATAGATTGACATTACCTGCCACAGCACCCACGGACTATAAAAACAACGCAGCGGATAGACACAGACCAGAACGAAACTAGGCATTGAAAATGGCAGAACGCCGAAACCGGTTTGTCACAAAACCAAACTTGACAAGGGATGACGGAAAATCGTTCCAACAAAAATCAGCCAATCGCAAAATTTATAGCATTTTCTGATAGGAGGATTACTTTTGCGCCACCCTGTATAAACGACGTGCCAGCTGAGTATAAACGTCAAATCAATAAGTCACGCTAAACAAAAATTGGAAATTGAGCTAGGTTTTTACGCTGTGCGTTTAATTTAGGTTACTTTCATACAATTTTGTGTGCATGAGTCATTTTAGACTTATGTCTATGCTATGCCGGACTGCATTTATATACTGAGTGAAATTTCCCCAGCAAAAACTTGCATCTTCCTCTCAATGTCAAATCCTTACAAGTTTATTCTGTCGCGGAACAGTATTCAGTAAAAGTTTTATAAAAGTTGATGCGTTTTTAAGAAAGCTATTACAACACGCTTTTTTTTAGCTGAGGGTTATTTTGAAACTCTGCTATATGCATATATGTACACATTAAGCACGGATTGAAATTAACATACAATCGAAAAATGATTAATTATTTCAGCTTAAATAAAAATACTGAGTTGCGTTTGATAAAAAAAAAATATTTCTTCAGTGCGTTTAGTATTTTACGAAATTACTCATTTACTCAGAGCAAATGGTGCATTGAACGCGTCCAGTTGATAGAAATTTAAAGATGCCTTCAAAAGCAAAAATGTAGTTTTATAAACACAATGCTTAATTCATTTACTCAAATATTTTCTTTATTCTTTTATTACAGAATACAAGCAGCTAACATGTCGCTAGCTGCTATGCACTGTGCCCGTTGCGCGGACGGGTTCGAGCCCAACGAGAAGATCGTCAACTCCAACGGTGAACTCTGGCACACACAGTGCTTTGTGTAAGCATAAAAGATAAAATAATTCAAAATTCCTGCCTCATCGTTTTGTCTCTGTCTCTTTTTCAATTTCCTCGGCAGATGTGCGCAATGTTTTCGCCCCTTTGAAGATGGCATCTTCTATGAATTTGAAGGACGTAAATACTGCGAGCGGGATTTTCATGTGCTCTTCGCGCCTTGCTGCAATAAGTGTGGGGAATTCGTAATTGGGCGTGTTATTAAAGCGATGGGAGCTAGCTGGCATCCACAATGCTTCCGTTGTCAAATGTGTGCCAAAGAGTTGGCCGATTCCGGTTTTATACGTAATCAGAATCGTGCTTTATGTCATGAGTGCAATGCCAAAGTGAAGGCCGAGATAACGGGTCGTTATATGTGCCATAAGTGTCAGTAAGTTGAGCAAGGCAATGCAATAGAGCTCTGTTTCCTAACTAATTTTTATTTATCTTTTTTGCTTTTTCTTTGTTTAGTGGCGTTATTGATGACGCACCATTACGTTTTCGTGGTGAAGTTTATCATGGTTATCATTTCAATTGTACCGCCTGTGGTGTTGAGTTAGATTCGACGGCACGCGAAGTCAAAAGCAGGCCGGGCTTAACAGCAAACGATATGGTAGGGATCGAAGAAATTCATTGCTTAACTTGTATTTTTTTTTTTAAATAATTTGTTGTTTTTGCAATTTTCAGAACGAACTTTATTGCTTGCGATGCCATGACAAAATGGGCATACCAATTTGTGGCGCTTGCCGTCGTCCAATCGAAGAGCGTGTTGTTACAGCTTTGGGCAAACATTGGCATGTTGAGGTGAGTATACATACATACATTGCCAGAGAAACAGTCTTTTGGTGGAATATGAACCCTAAGCATTTCGATCATCTAGCCAAGCTCTTCTAACGGGTGCCCTAGGTGTTACAACAGAGTTGGTCCATAATGAGATTGCTGTTAGCAGAGTCCCCATAGTTGAGCAGTGAAACAGTTTTTTCGTGTCAAGAAGAGACAAGTAATGGTTCAACCTATTACTGTATCCAGACGAAGTTGGGTCACAGTGACTCACATTTCCCTATAACTGGGTTACCATAGGATCTAACCGATTCTGTGTGAGTGTTGTTCAGGGCCTACCGTGTGACTTTTGGATAAAATGGTCATGGTTCGGTGTTGTTATTGTTCAGAGAGTTTTGTCGAAAGTGACAGTCCTTTGCCGGATATGAACCCGGTACGCTTCAATACTCCCTTGCGGTACATGTCCGACTGTCGCGGGAGCAATTTGGTATGACCAGTGGAACCTTCTAGGTCATGTTGTTGTTGTTGTGGTAACGACAAAAACACTCCCCGAAGGTGTTGGGGAGTGTTGTTGAATTAACAGTCCTTGGCCGAATTTGAACCCGGTACGCTCCGGCACTCCCTTGCCGTACTGCCCGACTGTCGTGGTAGCGATTTATGACCAGTGAAACCTTCTAGGTCATGTCACCCCTCCTTCCGTAAGAAGGGATAAGATGGGTAATGAGAGGTGAGAAGCATCATATCCGTAAATTAACCATCAAGTTGCACGTCATTACCTCGCCTCTTACGACAAGCATAGCTACACCTCGGTCTTCCTCTTCCTCCAACGTATTTCTACACAAGCTAGCGGTCCTCTGATGGAGTTTAACACTCCCTGATGTCTTCGCTACTGGCGATAGGAGATTATTTGGAGTGTATAAGTAAACATATTTACAGGAGAGCCTGAAACAACCCCAAGTTTCTTACCGAAAGAGGTGGTTGGGATGACTCTCAATAGCGAGTGATTTGTATATTCAACTCCGTAATAGCAATAATAGAATAGGCAAAGTGAACCTTCTTTGTTAGATAAAGAAAAAACTGTTTAGACATGCAATAAGCTATGAAAGTAAACAAGTATGAAATGTGATGTGTAAAATGGGGATTTTGATTTCGATGCAGATTGTCAATCGGGTACGCGCATGTATTATTCCGATTGTCTTTTGAATGATTTGATATGACCAAGTCATCCCAACCCCCCACTCCCTCCTTCAAAAAATATGGGATGTGTACATATATAAGATTACTTCCAGCCCAGCTTGCAATCTTTAGCAATTATTAATAAATATTTTTTTCTCCCTTTTCTTATGACATTCAGCATTTTGTGTGCGCCAAATGCGAGAAGCCTTTCTTGGGTCACCGGCACTACGAGAAGCGTGGCTTAGCTTATTGTGAAACACATTATCATCAATTGTTTGGCAATTTGTGCTTTGTATGTAATCAAGTCATTGGCGGCGATGGTGAGTTGCTGAACTTGTATATTAAAACAAAGTTATTAAAATAATTAGTATTGCTTCCCTTACAGTGTTCACAGCGCTTAACAAAGCATGGTGCGTGCATCATTTCGCTTGCTCTATTTGCGATATGAAAATGACGCAAAAATCTAAGTTTTACGAATATGACGAAAAGCCCGTATGCAAAAAATGTTACGAACGTTTTCCCAACGAATTAAGGCAACGTTTAAGGAAGGCACATGAAATGTCGATGAAGAAAAATTTTTAAAAGCTTACATAACCCCGTTGTGTGGTGAAATAGGGGACAGTATGAGAGTAAAAAAGCAAAGCAAAATTCCTTGTAATACTTTTAAATCGAAGACTAATCCGGTGGCCATTTGGAAATGTGCTAACTCAAGTGCCTACACATTTTTTTGTATACAACATAGTACAGAATTTTATACAGTTTAAGCTATACTCCGATTTAAAAAAATTACAAGCACAAAATGCATATATAAATATGCAAACATAGTGAATGCAAATAGTCAATATATACAAAAAAGAATTTAAATTAGGCGTATAAAGTTTTATTTGCATAAATATTACAATTAATACACGTACAAAACAGCTTCATAACAAATTAGTGTATTACATACAACCATTTATACTTGTATGTATAATATGTTAACATGTACGAATCAACAAAAACGAGTACCCATTTTACAGTAGACAAACATTTTGTTTACATACTGCCAGCGATTCTATGAAAAATGTTTGTTCTACATACGCTACATTATTGTATTTAAATTTCTTTTGATGTTAACGTGTCAAAATTTACCTTGATGTGTGTCTTCAGCTGTTTTGCCATCAGCTCAGCTTTTGAATTTATGTATTTTGAAGCAATAATTTGTTGTTTGCAAAAAATAAATGTAATGTATTGTTGTTTTTAGAGTTATTAACATTTTATTCAAGTATATATGTTGTAATTTAATATATAATAAACATATTATATGTAACCTGTTCTGCAGCTAATAAAATAATTTACATGTATGTAGTATATGTACGTGGTATTTATTATGGAAATTAAAACTGTAATATTACGTACAAACACTTTCAAACTTTTAATCAAATAATTACTATTTTGATTTAATTTATTTTTATATGGACAATAACGTACAACAATAATATCTATGTGTAAATGTTAATTAATTTTAATTTGCAATACTCTACAATACATGTAATGCAAGCGACAAACAATTAAAATAAATCCATAAAAAATATATCAACACTGTCTTTGGATTTATTTAAGTGTTGAGTGTAAAAACGAAAACAAAGCTATTATTAATGAAATTTTAAAACAAAATAACGATAAGGGACTCTTAGACTACTCGAAATTTTTATTCCAGTTCACATTGGCCAACAATTAAACGGCAACACTGCCCAAAAAAAAGATTGCTGACCATAATATTATAACAAACAAAGATTTTGAATATGATTGTTCATCTTTGACGAGGTGTAGAGAGGCTCCAACTAACATATGTACCGGACAATCCCGATGCGCACCAAACCATACAGACATTTGTTTGATCAGTGACAACTCAGGCCTTAGGTAGAGCGGCACATATGTACACAAATGTTATGCTAAGATTTTGCACCAGCGCCATAGAAATCTTATCCCAATTTTAATGCCTCACTACCTAAGACATGAGTACCAGTTGAGTTGTCGCTGATCAAAGAACTGTCCGGTAGGGATGTTTTTCGAGAGGGGTAAAAAGAGTTATACTTTTAAAGTTAACGTTTTACTTCACTTTTAAATTAAGGCCAAGCTAATTTTCCAATTTGTGCTGCTTCGTATTTTCCTACAAATTGGCAACGCCCACATATTATTATTGTAAAAGTACTTCGCCCTGCAATGGGATATGGCGGACCAATCAGGGTTATATGTTATGAGAGATTAACGATTCAAGTTCTAACATGATTGCGCACATAGTTCTACAGAAAAATCTAAGTAATACAATATCTAAAAATCTGCTTTCAACCTTAATATATATAATAGCGTAATTTATTATAAAGCACAAACTTAATTATATTGAGAATTAAAGCCCTTTGGATAATATTTATATGTAAGTACATAAAAACATCACATATTTGAGTTAGATTTTTAACAAACTTGTTAAAATTTCGATTCAAATTTAACAACCAAATAGCCATACAATAAGCATACTTATAGTAAGTTCGTAATTATTCTTACAGATAATAATAATTGTAACAGAGCTATGTCTATACTATTAGGGGTAAAAAAATTCAAACCAGTTTTTAGTGCTTGTAAAAAATAACTTTTTGACCCGCTAACTGACGGCTCGACCATTCCATCAGTCATCAGTGTCTTCTTCTAAAGGACGTTCCAATTCCTCTGACAGCGTTAGACCAGAAGGAGTTTGCTGTTAGAAAGTTTGGTTTAGTTGAACAAAGATGGTTCGTATCGTGATGGCACACCGCATGCCGCTTTCGATACATATGTATGTCGGGGGTTTAGACTGGATAAGCAACTCTCGCTAGAATGGCCTTGTTCTCCAGTGACTACTAGTCATGACTTGACTTGGTTTAAAATCCAAAGACTTGAAAAAATATATATAAATTGCCTTACAAAATACTTTTTGTGTGTGTGTACGGGGGAATTTTTTCTAGGACTGCCTAATATGTTTTAATATAAGGTTAAGTAAGTACAATCATTAAAGCAGTTGAGAAAAAGTATTTGTTCGTTATTAATTATTTAGCACTTGAAGATCTCCTATGTACGCATGGACTCGTTATCTCTTTGTTTAATGTTTCTATTCAATTAACTTTCACAATTTTTCTTTTTATACCGTTAATTTCTTCAACAAATCCTCCATCAAACTTATATCCCTCACAGCAATCAGACCGTCTTTGTTGCATTTCGAATTCTCCACCTCATCGTTATCTTCTTTATAGCTCAATGGTATCGGCTTGCATTCATTGATACTTTCACGGTAACTGAAAATATCTCCACCTAGTGAACGTAATATGGCTTGTGGCGCACATGTATCCCATTTGAATGTGGATCCTTTACTCAATAAATATAAATCAACCTCCCAGGTAATTACTTTTACTGCTTTATGTCCAGCACCTGCAGCAAATGCAAACTCGTAACCCAAATCCATGATACGTTGTAATATATCACCATTTTCAGAGCTGGAGAATATACCAATACGATTATCACGTGTTGGACGTTCGAATTGACAATTATTGGAACGTAAGTCGTATTGGGGCAGTGAAATGCCCCAGAACACTAGCGAACGATATATATTTTCACTTAACTTATTATGGAAGGGCTGGGATACAACACCAATAACAGGTATGCCGGTCGTACGATCGTACACACCAACTAACACGGTAACACAATCGAGACCAGTTGAAGTGATACCAGGGAAGTCGGTAAATATACTGTCGCCAGATATATACTCAGCGGTGCCATCTGTAAGAAATATAGGATAACGGATTAGCTTTTTATCAAAAAATTATATACTTAAAAATAATAGCGAATTGAATGTGAAGTTCTTTTCTTGTAGCACATGCTTTACACCGTGGTTGGTTTAGCGGCAGATATCCCGACTGTCATGGGAAAGGTTTTATAGCCGTAAGTCAGCCATCATGTTGAGCCTCACTACCATTTTGCGCCGATATAAACCACTCTGAGCCTTCGACTATTCAAGAAGTTGAGAAACACAAAATGTAATACCGCCAGCCAAACACTCGCTCTAACGCTTTCAATAAATGTTGTAAAAAAGCGGATGTGAACCATTAAGGAACGTTTGATCTACACACTTTACAGGAATGTCATCCATTTCATTACCCCCAAAACACTCATTCATCGCATCGCACCACTGTGCTTTTGTATTATGAGATCCCTGTTTATGCACCAGTATTTTGTAGTATTCCATAAGACTCGATGCTACACTACACAAGGTGCTTAACGCCACCCAGCTATTATGTTCATTCTGAACCAATGTGAAAACGTTTGTGAATTTGTATTTTAACAACAAAGCTTTCACGTAGCTTGGTATCCTTTGGATTTGGCTTTTAAGGTCAGTTAGACAGGCACAAAATGTTACCCGACTCAACGGTGAGTGAGAGCCCAATCTGGATAGCAGTCATTTACTGTGCTAGGGGTTTGTAAGACGAAACCTAGAGCCTATCCTGTACAAATCTCAACCCCACCTCAATGACAGCCTATTGACCCGAATCTGCTCAGTGTAACCATATGGTTATGCGAGCAGCATGCATTGCAATTATTTCAAAAAAATAACTGTAACCGGACTATTTGGTTTTAGATCGTCAAATGATAAGTGCGTGTATGCAAATACGTGTGGTCGACTTTTCATAAAGTGTTTTGGTTTTAGTGTGAAAGGTTGTTAAAAAGTGTTAAGAAATAAACATGGCAAAAACAGCGAATGATACGTGATTAAGTATAACGAAAATACTTTTTGGAAAAAGCAAGAAATATCCCTCAGGCCCAAAATTTCATCTCAACCAAAAGTACAGTCTGTTTTTTTTTTTTAATTTGGTTGAGATTCAGGGATATTTTTGCTGTCTCTACGCGACGACGTCTAAAAGCGAAGTGTTTTAAAGGTATTAGTAAATTATTTTAGTTTTTTGTCTATTATTTGATGATATCTTTATAAGTGTGACTGTATGGTCACGCTGGGTTAGATAAAAGGTTTTATCACGCCGGCATACAAAAAATGTTTTCTGATAGGGCCAACTTTCTTTTAGTAGTTTTAAGGCTGGATTCGAATTTTTCAGAAAATTGTAGCAAAAAACGGTTTTCGTTTTTTGTTATTTTTGAAATTTACTCAAAAAAATGAGGGTGTTAGGCTAAGACCTACTGCGGATTTGGATTCAGCGACTCGATATTCATAAAGATAAGTGGGTATAGTGGTACTCGTAATAGTTTTTGTTTTTGTAATAAAAATACGAATTTGTGATTTTTATTATTTTTCGGTTTTGTTATTTCTAGAACAGTAAGTGCGCAGGAGGCTATTGAGGCAAAAAATGGTGGAATAGCATTTTCACGTGGTTAGTCGATGTCACTCAGCTCATGCAGAAATATCGCAATTAGAGTGCAGGCGACAAATTGTTATTTACTATGGCAAGCGTTTTTCGGAAAAACCTGAAGCAGTTGGTGCACGCAAAAGAAAGCTGGAGGGCACGTATGTATATGGATACACTTAGGTACGACAGAATAAATCATCTTGTTCGTCCTTGTGAAAAGCGACTTAGATGTGCTGCTGAGATGTGCACTTCTGTCGGACGCACTAAATGCTCAAAATGCAATGTTGGTGTGTGTGTGAAATGATTTGTTAATTTTCATACAAAAGAATAAATAATAAACACTGAATATTAATATTCTTTTTTACATTCGCTGTTTATAATATTTTTTATGCTACAGTAATTTAATTCATATCATGCCCAACGTGACCATATGGTCACAACTCATAAGTCAACTTTTGTAAGAAGTAGAAAAAATAGACGTTATTTCTATGATCCTTATACTCATAATTATCAGTCTATAAAATATTTTTAAAATCCGAAAGAGACAAAATTCTGGGCAGATCCGGTTTAAGGAGATGACTTGGTTATCTACATATTTCTTAATAATATGTACATATGTATGTATTGTTTTTAGGGGTAAACCTACCTATAGGATCTATCCAGATGCCTAAGTTACTGTAATCGAAGTCTACGGGCAATGCTGGTATTTCCCCAAGAAGCTTTTCTTCATAAACGACATCCTGATGCACCTCATTAGCAAGCGCTTCTGCTGCTTCAGCTGTGTGGTGAAAATAATGTTGAGAAAAATTTGTAAACTTCTATGTAAATACATATGAAGTCATTAAAAATGAAATTACCATTCAATATCGCCTCTAAACAACGTGCTGTTTCCTCTGCCGTCGCACCCACCGCAATTGTCTCTGTTTGGCCCTCGTTATTAATGAATGTCGGAGATTCTTCTCCTTTCATTGCATCGCGCAGTGCTGGAAACTTGAAAAGAAAAAAGATAAAACAATATTTAAAATTGTATTTCAAACCAAATCTAAAGCACTTACCAAGGCACCAATATCGTGTTTAATGGTCTCTTGTATCAATACATCAGCGAGGGTTTTGAAATCGTGTTCAAAACGTGCATTCGCTTCCGGTCCGGTTTTTTCTTGTACTAACAATTTAAGTAGCACCTCATTTGAGCGACAAAGACGTGCTATATTTGCAGCCTTTTCAGTTGCATTGATTAGATGCTGTACTAGATTGGGTTTCATTCTTTGTATGTAGGCTGGATTGTTCTTGGATTTGGCAGTCAATAATAGCTATATGAAGACTTCCGCTTATTAAATATGTTTGTATGTATATCGTTCTACTTAATTCAATTAGCGGTATGTGTAGCAGTTATAAGGCGAAATGCACTGATGTTACCACAACTCCAGTCAGTCACTGATATTTTTGTTGTTAATATTTTGTCAAAAGAAATGCTTTGCTCTTGTATGGCCTCTTATTTTTACGTTTTTTATTCTCACTCGTAAACTATATATGTATGCAGATAATCTTATTTGGAGTTGTACAAATACGTATATACGGCACCGTGTTTCCTTCAATTTAGCCCTGATTATAACTTGCAATTACTGTACAATATCGCCTCTTAAGTTTTGGTTCGGTACAAAACGTTTGCCTATTTTTAGGCGAGAATGTTAGTGTTACAAAGTGTTTGGAAGAACATATGTGTAGATAATGTTTTTAAGATAAATCTTTTTCTATTCTTCTATTAATACTAATATCGTGTGTTTATTTTGTAATATTATCTTTAATTTGAGTTGAAAGCTATTTACTAAGTTAATTACCATTATATTACGTAGAATACTACTATCCAGCACTGATACGATTTTCACAAAGCTGCCGGATCTAACATTTTTCAATGCCGACACCCTATAGGAAATCTTCAAAATATTTCTAAAATTTTTGTATCTAATATTTTTGATGCTACTTGGCCCGGAATCTGAAACCGGTCCTTATACATACTACATTTACACTGCACTGCACTGCATTTGGAAAATTCAAATAAGTAATTTCAAACATATTTACATTAGCTCATTTGCATTTTGTTTGTCGTTTCCTTTATGCGAAAGAAAATGTCATGTTGTAGCGGCCCAAATGCGATGAAATCAGTCATTTGGGAAATGGGATTTGTATGGGGAAATGCGACGCATTTGGAGTTTTTCGCCCAAAATGACTCATTTGTTGCAGTGTAAATGTAGTATTAGTGTAACAAAAATATTTATGTTATGTAAACTGGTGATATTGCTATCTCTTATGATTCTCAGAGTGATCGTTCCCATTAGGCAGGGCGAAGTACAATTAATAACAACAACGAAAACCTGATGAAAGTCCTAAGAAACTTGCAGATAAATTTTTTTTTTTGATTTGAGAGTTTGTGGTATTCTGCATTTATGCCACTCCTTCAAGAGTAGTTTCGATATTTGAAAATTAAGCAGTAGTGTAGGTAGAAGCGTGGCGTAGTGAGGATTTTTATAAAATTTTTATTGGAAAGTATTCGGTGACAAAAACATTTGCGGCGAGAGAGCGTATTTTGACATTTCATTGAGAGAGAGAGTTACAAGTTTCTGCTGGGGAATTTCACTCAGTAAAACTTGCAAGTGAAAAATAGCTGATCGTGACATAAGAAAGCAACAACAAAAATGTTTAAATTTGAAAATTTTTCAAAATTTTCTCACGTTCATATACATATGTAATATGTGAGAACAACCGAAATTGAATTCGGTCCGTTAAAAGCTAACTCCAAATCCAAAATTGGTATTGCGTGACATTTTTTATTGAAGTTCTGTCATTGTAAAAATATGTTGTTTGGTTATTTTTGTTATTTAAATGAATTGTTTTATTCCATCAAACTAATTTAAAACGTGCATTAAGTGTATTAGTTATAAAATACAACTTTCATATATATAAAAACCATAGATTTCTGGACTTAGAAAAGCCACGCACAGACTTTGATTTCGGTTACTCATATATTTGCGTGTATGCTCCTGTGCGTCAAAAAATGCTGTGCTATGGCTAAGCTGTAACCAATCAAAAAAGCAACAGCTGTTTTGCTTGCAAGTTTTTACTGACTTCTGTTCGGCGAAAACTTTTTACTTTTGGCGTTTCGAGAAATTTTTACGACGTTCTCACTTTACCAACACTTTTTTGCAAGTTTTGTCACCGAACACAACACGGCAACTCCCATTGCAGCCCTTCGTCAGCTGTGCATTTTAAATTTATTAACGCGTATTTGTTTTCCTTCCGTGGATTTTTTGGGAATAAAAGTCCGGTTTCAAATAAATTATTTTCATTCGTTTGTTTAAGTTTGGTGCTCTATTTGAAATGAACGCCGAAGAGGCTCCAGAAGCTAAGAAAATGAAGCTGCAGTTGGATGAGCAAAGCCAGCAACCACAGGCTCGTCATCTAAAGATTGCTGAGAACGAACCAGATGGCGAGGTTTGTATAAAAGTTTGTTTAAAAGGCTTCCACATTAATTTTTGTGTCTTTTATGAAGTCTTTAGATAGAAAACCATCGGAGGAAAAATATAATCGAAATGGTGGAGACGTTCTCGCATCAACTGAAACAGGACTTCTTGAGAAAGCTGACGAAAAAAACACAAGTTGTGAGTAAACGATTATTACACCATAATAATATGAAGACGTACTTGCGAACATAATTTCTAAAGAGCAGAATATGTCGAAATCCTAAAATTTCATTTAAAGACGGTTTAAATCAAAATTTTGCTTAATACATAATTTATTGAAATGGTTTCTTTAAACGAATTATTTCGAATCACGAGAACCCCAACACATTTGGATGTCAATGGTCCTTACCCGGGAAGTGATACCATGCATTTTACAATAAATTCACGAAATTTTTCCGAAATGAGTCCGGTAGAGGAGGCCCCTGATGGTTTGTCGGGTCATCTCATTATGCTTTTTTGTTCTTTAGAATGCTTGGAGTTAAGAGTCTCACAATTTATGAATGGACATGGCGTTTGTCGAACAGTTTTTCATATCTTCCAACATTTGTATGTACTTGCAGCTAAAAATTATCAAACTTCCCCAAGAGATGAGAGTCCCAAGCCGCAGTCGTATTCAGAAAAATTGGATTTATCGCAGACGACATCACTGGATTGTGCGCCAGAAGAAGTACTAGCGGCATTAGAAGATGACAAAGCTACATTAGAAATTGAACCTGTTGTGCCAGAATATAAATCAGTTGGGTCAGAAAATGAACTGACTGCATCAGAGGATGAATATGTTGAATCTGAAGATAATGTACCTGTTGAAGAAAATGGAGCAGCTCCATCAGAAGATGAGCCAGCTGAATCAGATGATGAAGCAGCTGTGTCAGAAGATGAGGAGCTGACTGATACTGATGAAGCCTTTGGTGACGAGTCATACACCGACGAGTCGTCTGATGGCGAAACGCTTAGCTTGCTTTTGGCCTTGCAAAAAAGGAGGCTTGCATTGGAGAAAGCGAAGTTAGAATTTGAAGAAAAGTTATTCAACAGAGAAATGGAAATAAGAAATAAAAAGTTAGAGCTTGAAATGAAAAGAATTGAAATGGAACATAAATGGAAGGAAAAACAAAGGGAATTAAAGATGCAAGAACTGGAAATGAGAGAGAAAATCGCCAAATTTGAACTCGAGAGAATGGCAGATAAAATAAATAATAATTAAAATTTATTTCAAATTAATCATTTTATTATTTTATAAACCTTAAGGGCATTTGTAGCACAGTTTGTATAGAGCTGCGTAACTTGGCTGCAAGAATTGTTAAGATAATCAATGCTGTCACGTTTTTCATGTAGATTTTTTCGAAGTTTAGTACGTTCGAACTGCAACTAAACAAGTTAATAAAATTGTTGTTGTTATTATAACTTTGTTTAGTTATACTGAAATCTCAGGCCTTAGTCGGATAAATCCCGAGTTATCACGTGGGAAAATTGTCACAACGATCATCCGCAATTACAGGATTTTGAGCGTAAAGATGATCAGCATGCGTTCCAAAGCGACTTACACTTTAAAGATTAAGAGATGAGTCAAAGTTAGTGACTTTGTTGGTCTCGGCGGATATAGATAACTGGCCGTTCTTCTAATGGCCCCCTGGCAGTGAGACAAAGCAATCCAATTTTTAAAAGCCTTGCTCTCTGAGCTTATTCACATGACCGAACCTTCTAATTCCACTATCTCTATGGGCCAACTCCGAGGAAACATTCCTCTCTATCGGCGATCGCCACACCCCTCTAAAGGGAAGATATATGAACATATGAGTAATTGTTTCAGTTTTTCAAAAAGTTTATTTAAAAAGTGGGAATGTGCGTTAGCTTTGTTTAAAATTAGTCTGCGTTGTCTCTGAACTTAAAATTAAATATAATACAATATGAATACTATATTTAAACTTTCTTGTACATTTCGTTTGTGGACGTTTTTCTTTTCAAAGGGCCGGTATGACAATGTATATTTAATTGTTTAGCAGAACTTAATCGGCCGAGCCGTGGATTATCTGAAAAGTAATATCTGGTAAAGTACTTTTCTAGAGATTAAGAAACGAGCACTAAATGACAAAATGTAAAAATGTATATTTTCTCTTAAATCTATATAAATCTTAATGTCATGTTTACATCGAGCTCTCAAGCTTTCGTGCAAGTTGATATCGTCAAACTCGTGAAGAACGTGTGCGTCGTGTATGTACAATATTTACCACAGATATCATAATCCAAAATATGACAGCTAACCAACTACACAAAAGTGTCATATAGAGACAAGCAGCGCTATTGATGCGTCCATATTTACGACGCTCATAGGAAATGCTCTCCACCAAATAATCCATGAAATCAAAAATGGCTGCACATGAGAGACGACCTTTTATAACTGGCACAATGTTGCCAGCTCCTTGAATCTCTTTCACTAATGTTTCGCTATATTGCTTGCAAGTGACCAGAAATCCATCGGTATAGATAGAAGCATAGACCAATGTGTATATGGCCATGACGCAAGATATGACGGCAGCTGGTGTCCAGTAATACGGCGAAATGCCATTGTGTGTTAGCTCGGATTCGGCAGTTACCACAATCATGTCACCGGATCTGTGAATAGGGAGAATGATATAAGTTTGGATTAAATATTTGTTATATATTTTTGACTATAATAAAAATACTTGTTAGCAGAAAAGCGGAATTAAAAAAAGAACTCGTCTAAGAACGAACGCACCTGATTGGATGAGATTTATGAATATACACACCCTGAATCGCGTTGCTGGAAACTAAACATAGAGAAGAACTAGCTCTTGCGGGTTTAGAATATGCCCGAGGTAGGCATATCGGTGGTAAGAGGCGACTAAAATGCACAAATGTAATGACGAGCAACTCGATGGTTGATCTACGGATATGATTATTACCCATCTCTCCTTTCTTAAGGGAGGACGGTTGTCATGACCTAGAAGGTTCCACTGGTCATACCAAATCGCTACCAAGGCAGTCGCGCAGCACCGCAAGGGAGTACCGAGCGTACTGGGGGTCTCGGGTGGCGAAAATTGTCTGTCTTCTGGGAACGGCGGCGCATTCATGGAGAAAATGGGTCTTACAGTTTCACCCTTACTGTCACAAAAGCGGGATATGCTGGCACACCAGATGCCCACAAAAAATGTGAGAACCCATTGCAACCTCAAGACTCGTTATTCTAAGATTACTCTTGAATAGGTTGATTACATTATGGGCTTGGTTTATAGCAGTTAGATCGTCTGGCACCAGTGCTCTTCTCCCTTTCTTACCCAGCTTCTACTGCGATTCGCTTCTATGTTGTGGAAACATGTCTACAAGGGTTCAGGTTATATAAAGCTGAGGAAAATCGTTTAAAAAAAGTTCTATTCACAGACGTTTGCAAAAAACAGAAACTCGTTTGACCCTACTGTCAATTATATATCGTATTAAATTGTTACTTCCATCGTTTCTTTATGTTGGTTACTCATACATATTGAGCAACACTTAAGGCGTCAGCCTAATTTTTTAAATGATTCTCATTTAAAATTAAATTAAATGCGAACCTCAGTACACCCACATTGATGCACATACAAACATACACTCCAGTTGTAAACTACTTCACAACTAGTATGAATCGCAAATTGAACTCACGAAGCAGTTGTTGGCTTTCCGTATTAACAGCTTATTTCAAATGTCAGATGCCGGGCTGAATAAATACTCATGCGATCGAAGTCAGGCCTTTGTTCGGTTGTCAGTTTTACTGCGGTTTTTCTATCTCTAGTAGTTCATAAAAGTTTGCCGTTTCTAGAGCAATTCGAACACAGTCAGAACATTAAAGTTGTAAACTATTATTTATGCTGACTAGTTAGGTGTTTAACTGCTGGGTTTCTTCTGCAGATAAGCTCGTATGTAAAAGCATTGGTCGCAGTTCACGGTTATGGTTATTAACCTTTGACAATTTTAATTAGTGCCCGACGAAGCTAATTATTCTGCTGTTGATAAATGGACGAATGACTGATATGGAGTAATGCAGTAAGCTAAAAGAAGTGTATGGATTTTAGCAAACAGTGCCACACTAGTCTTCTTGAAACAAAACTCTACATTGCTTAGTCGGCATACTCACTGATGGATGTGGATTAAACAGTGTTACACTGAAACTGGTTTTTTGTTTCAAACTAAGTGAGGTCTCCACTTCATCAGCTGCCAAAATCGGGTTTTGATATTAAGACCTAGCCAGGGAAGCCGTCACTTATCTTGAATACTCCAAGGATCTTTTCATTTGCTTTTGACAGTGTCCACATGCTTTAGTTCCCGAATAGATTAAATCCCTTACAGTCTGCAATTTGCTAAGAGCATCCCGAAGATTCACGGAATTTTTCACATGCCAATGGCGTGTATTGAAATTGACTTTGTAATAAGCTGTATAGATTTAAGGAGACATGGACAGACGGTGGTAGCTGCGTGCCACAACGTTGGAAATCTTAGGGAAGTACTTGGCTATGCTTTGTGGCGTCTGTTATCTCACTTTGTTGAACCAAATTCGTCTAGATGCTTAAACTAATGAACGAATGCACATCTCCTGGAAACTAGACGCAAAACTTCTGAGTCAATTTATGTAATAACAAAGTTTCTGGGAAAAAAACCTTTGCCTAGATAGAAACCATTTGGCCATTAGGGAAATATTTCATGAACATACGACTCCAACTTACCTCTGTCGTATGGTGGTTGTTCCCGTTTTTCGTTTTGTTGTGCCCATACAAATACGATATGCATGATAAATGCCAAGTACAGTAGCGAATATCAATGGAAATAGGAGTCCATATGTTGCAAAATGACAATAAGCGATGTGACCACCTTCAAAGCTCGTATAGGTGGATCGCCCATGTAGAAAGCAACCACAATTTGTTTCCGGGCAAGCGTTCAGTACATAGCGCCAATGTGCCCATGCAACACCCGATGTGATGCAGCAAATAACGGAGGTAGCTATGATCAATGGATACAAATAGGCCAGCGCCCTCTCAGCGCCATATGACATGATTTGGTTGTTTTTTTTTATAAGTCTTCAGTGCAAAAGATTTCGTCGAATTAACGCAACTTTAACTAATGATATTTATTATTTTTTTTGGTGTTTAAAAATATTTGTTTGGCTGCAACGTGAAAGAATAATAAATAAATAATTAATAGCTAAAAAAAAACTAACAAAATTAAGAAGCCAAGTAACGCCACTCATTCGCTCTATTTTGTATATCTTTTAAATACTCATTCAACAGCCTGATAAGATACCTGCGCTGCAATAAGTTGTATCTGTGTGCGTAGTTTGTACGATCTTCTAATACATGTTTGTATGTGTGTGTGACTCATGAGTGAGCATTTGAACAGGTAAACACAGAGAGGTGCCACAATTTGGAAACAAAGCAATAAGTTTGAGTTCAGGTGGGATCGTTATGTATACCGTACTGCGGTTTTCATATTAAACAGTTTTCGATTAGCAGTAAATACGAGGTTTGCAGGGCTGCGCGATTTTAAATGCCTGCGGATACTAAATACTATACCAGCAAAGTTGAATATGCACAGAGGATAATGACGTGCAACTTGATGATTGATCTACGGATGCCTCTCACCTCTCATTAGCAACCTTCTGCATCCTTACGCAAGGAGGGGTGACATGACCAAATCGCAAGGTAGAGTCAGGTTCATATACGAAAAGGACAGTCACTTTCGACAATACTCCCCAAACAACTACAATATGCACAGTAAGTTATATTGAAGTATCTTAAGAAAATGAATAAAATTTTTCAGAACTACATCCATTAAACAGGTGGGCGTGGCCAAAAAGAATTTTTGTTCGAGTTATCTCATTAAATGCGTTGTGGAATGATCCACTGTAAAAGCGATAGGGTCAGTATCATTAACTTATTTAAAAGTGAGCAGTGGCACTTCCCCTCATCGCTTTTTATGTGTTCTTAGGAAGGAGATGGCTTAGTCAGTTTATCTATTCCTCCTGAAGTCAATATATATCTAGATTCATTTATACTTAGCACTAGTCATAAAAAAGGTTAATTTTATATTTTAAAAAATTTTGAAAAATTAAAAATTATTTCAGGTAATTAAATTTGAGCAATGTTTCCAGAGAAAAGGATGTATGTATCCCATATTGTGGCATCTGTTAAAAAAGTTAACTCTTTTCTTTCTTCATCCTTTTCTCGATCTCCCTTCACATCCTCTCCTCCCTGCATATCCTTTCAACCCTTTCCTCTCTCTCGTCATCCTCTAAGGTTAAACAGAAATATGTACCTCTACATCTACCTTTAACTTCATCCCTACCTCTAAAAGAACGTCACAAAGTTTTTACTATCAGCGAAAAAAATTGTATGTAGGTATGGCTTATAAGTATACCTGGTCGTAATCAATAATAGCTTAAGTCGACATATCACATGAATGCTTTCTGAGGAATAATCCAAAATATATTCTAATGCTAAGGTAAACTTAAGTTGTTATAGCGTATGACTACAGTCATTAAGCAAAAAACTAACTATACATTTTTCCCTAAAGTTCGAAATGTCCTTTTAATTCGAACAAACTTATTATGATTGTTATTAAAGCACAGCTGGGTATAAAATTCTTCTTTTGAATCACTTTCCAGGTGGCAACTATCTTGAGTTTGTTTGCACTGAGTCTATTCGAGTTTATCGCTTATATGTATTGGTGAATCTGTGTTTGAATGCTACTACACCACCTGAACACATTTTGCACCTGAAGTAGATGCATTGTCTCTCACTGTGCACATGCACTCACATAAATGGAATCAACAAGTGGTTGGACACGACCAAGGCGAATTCAGTACAAGGTGAGTTTATCCAATCAGCTGATAGCTACTTTTTTCTCGAGTTTGGACACTACAAATTTTACCGCAGTACGATTTTGACATTAGATTCATTAATTACAAAAACAAAATACATGGAAAATGTGTGTCTGTATGTTTGTAATTCGCCTTGCTTCCACCTTATATTGAATTCGCCTTGGACACGACTTTTACATTTAAATTCACTTTCGTTTAATTCATAACTAAAGTATTAAAATGAAGATATTAAATTTCCTTCGCCTAGTTTTAATCGCGCAAGCTCAATGAACCTCTAACTTCGATGTCGCACTCAAACTGAATTGGTTTGGGTTTGTTTTTACACTGCAACTAGCTGTCGGCGCGCTCTCTAGGCGGTGAGCGCTTCATATCCCCAAGTGTATGTGTAGAAGAGGGATTTGAGAGTAAATTTAATTATGTTTCTCTCAATGAAATTACGACGTCACTACACAACCCATGACGGGTTGTTGTTGTTTGTCGGAGGTTTATTAGTAAACAAATATTTAGGGGCAAATGGCGTCTGTGAGTTGAATTTACCTTACGCATAATTTAGAATTGTCTCATGCACTACTTTTCGTCAATGAGAATGATTCATGCGGCGATTGTATACACTCGATACCGTATCTTATACCTGCTGTTAGAAAAGTATTCCGACTTTTGCCAACGAAGGCTACTCATAGGGGCACGAATTTCGATACGATACGATACCATATCGATACTTTTGAACTTCGATACCGATATTTTGTACTCGATACTTTTTGGCATCGAGTATTTAGACCCCGGTATTGTATCGATTTTTTAGAAAAATTTGGCAATATATTTACAATAGAAATGACTAACAGATCAAAAACACTGCTCTGGTGGTTGTCCCTCTCTAACTTGTGCCGCGAATCGAAGGAAAATCAGCGCCAAAGTATTTACAGCCAATTTAGTCTGAATAGGCAGACGCCTGCCGTTGAGTTGCCGTTGATCGATGATCATTACAACATGTACTGATTTTGTTTTGCCTTTATGCTGCGAAAAAAAAGGAAAGGGAAATAAAACGGGAATTTTTTTCTATACTGAATTGAATGGGCTGTATACACCAAACACTCTAAAAGTTCTGAAAAACCCTGACAATTTTGATGGAAATTCATTTTAAACTATAATTTACATTTTTCGTATTTAATTTCAACCTATATATTTGGAGAACCCTATTATTTTAAATTATTTCACTGAAGCCAAAATTGATGAACATGGCAAAAAAACTTATTCTGTAGATTCAAGCCATTGTAAACAGAAACTTAAGTTATATATCTGTATGTATAATTTTATTCATTATCAATAAACATGACATGTTATAAATAAATATGTATGTACATATAAATTATTTTTTTATCGTTAGGATCTCTAGAATTCCAGAGTAAGCGACAGCTTCCAATTGGAACAAAACATACCTATTTTAAGGTAAAAGTTTTGCATTTCGTTACTGCTTGTTATCAGTATATTTAAAATCGATACTTTGAGTATCGAGTGGTTTTGTGTCGATACTATCCGATACCCGATACTTGTACAGCGATACTTTAAATGAGTACAGCATCGATACTTTGCATTCGATATTATGTTCCTAGGTACTCATGACTTGCAAATATAAATTTGAGAGAAATATTTACTTATAATCAGGTTCTAACATGCCGATGCCTTCCGGATCATAGATACTAAAGAACAAACAAAAAAACAGAGTAATAAGTAAAAACAACAGTATTTAAAATTTTTGTCTGCCTGTCAATCTGTTTGTATGTTTGTTTGCGCATCACTTAAAAACTGCGGCAAAAAAATTAATACAATTTTGATTAGTTTAGGATCTACATAGTGCTATGTTTACACTGAAAATGTCACAGGCCCCGAACATATTAGGAAAATTGCAGAGAGATAGTCTTAATTAGAGCAACAGAAGCCGACGGAAGAATTCTTTTAATAAATTAAATTTGTCAAATTAAATTTCTTTTAAGTCACTTGTTAAATATGGAAAAAGCTCCAGCAATAATGAAATTCTGTATAGCTGTATTGATTTGCTCATTCTATTGACGATTTGACCAAATTTTTGAAATAAGGGCGTGACACCGCCCACATATGAGTGAACAAATTTTCAAACTTCGACTGTTAATAACTTCAGAGCAGTTTATGCTAGAATAAGGAAACTTGGTACTACGCATTCTATTGGTGTGCTACATATACACATAGAAAATATGCGAAATCGCTTTTCGACCACTCCTACTTTTACATGAAATCATACTGAACTGATGCTGCAACATCAATTTTTTAATTCTTTAATAAAAGTTTTGGAAATTGGGCGTGGCACCGCCCACTTATGACTCAAGCAATTTTTAAATTCGACTGTTAATAACTTTACAACCGTTTACGATAGAATGAGGAGACTTGCTTTCTGCCCACGGAAAATAAGCAAAATCGGTGGACGACCACGCCCACTTTTATACAAACATTTTCTAATAGGGAGGGAGGAAAACAGAACATGCTATATCTCCTTCACTGATGTAGATAGAATGCTAAAATGCGGTAGTTACAATGACCTGATGACCTTATTAACGTTTTTTTTTGATTGTGAAATGAAGTGTTGCCATTACATAAGGACTTTAAATTATAATTCTGATATCACATTGCATATCTACCACTTCAATGTTGCGCCTGTTTGTGTACCCTTGCTTTGAAAACAAATATTTGGTTTTGCTTTGCTCTAACAAAAAAAAAAAAAAATACATTTGAAAAATCCAATTATTTGTTATAAATAGGGTTTATTAAATAATTTCTTTACCTTTTTCGACCTAAACTTTTGGGAATAGCGAATTTCCAAATTGTAAAATCGGATCCCTTAAATACAGTACGATAATAAAAATCGATGAAATTGTTGTAAATGCAACAGTACTTCCCCGTTTATCCGTCATGTCCACTCATAGATGCAGATTGAACAGGGTCATACTCAGTAGATGGAAGAGTTAATTGAACCTATGCTCAATTAGATCTGAATGATTATGACGATTATACTCGTAGAGAAATTAGTTTATTGCAACAAACTTGAAGTAATTGCTGTAGATGTTATTCAATAAAAATCTAATTTCTATTGAACCTAAGTCAACAGCAATTGTTCACCAGACGGTGGAGGGGCAAGCACTTGTCTAGGAACGCTATAAATAAATATTTTTCAATAGAAAAGCAATATTACAGACTTGTGGTTTAAAATCGTAAGTACTTTCCAAAAATCCGGATAGATAGAATATTATTAATGAAATCCAACAGAGGTAAAAAAAAAAGAAAATAATATAATACCCGATAGGGAACGTAAATGGGTAATAATTCAGTATCATGGCGAAAATACACTCGTTGCCGACCACTGCCAAGGGGCGACCCCGTTTGTGAAAAACTTTTTCCAAACATTTTCGATGAAACCTGTGTCGTCACTTGAAGCTGTGACCTTGCACCACACCACGGCGCTCGCCGTAAAAATAAAACAAATATAGTAAACATCTAGATCTCCATTTTT
Source organism: Merzomyia westermanni (assembly GCA_949987695.1). Taxonomy (NCBI): domain Eukaryota; kingdom Metazoa; phylum Arthropoda; class Insecta; order Diptera; family Tephritidae; genus Merzomyia; species Merzomyia westermanni. The sequence continues at coordinate 159,119,260 of OX465288.1, read as the reverse complement.
TTATCTTTTTCTATGGGACCCATAGTACTTGGATCTCGTTGGCTTCTGTAAGTATGTTTGTATACCCGAAGGAGTATCCAAATGGTTGGAAAAACATTTAATTGGAAATGTTTCTGAACGAGACTAGAGGGCCGTTATTTTTACCGCCACATCAATTTTAACTAAGACACAAAATTAATAGCGTGCTTTTCAGGGTTTCTTATGTTGAATACGGTCTTATGTAGGCTTGTTATCAACAGGTGGCGATGGAGGCGTGCTTGTACGATATGGGCATCACAAGAAGTATTTTGGCTAGGATTTTGGATAGTGGGTTTGCTTCGACATCTCAACAAGCTTCGGAGATATCGACTAAAATGTGAACCAGGTTACTAGGATTAGGCAATTGAGAAGTGAAATCCTCTCTCGACAAACAAATACCACGCTTAAAAGGTTACAAATTATATCAGTCCTTATGAATGATGCGGAATCAGAGACAGTACCGAAAGATGAAATAACCCTTAGAGTATTCGAGGGAAAAGTGGTTGAGAAGATTCAAGGTCCTTATCGCCATGCTCACGCTGTGTAAAGAGGCAAATGCAATGAAGAGCTGTAGCAGCGTTCCGCAGGGAATTAAAGGCTTCGGGTCATGGTATGCGACACCAGAATTCGGCAGCAGAGGACAGAGGTGGAAAAACCAGGTGAAGGATGACTTGGCCCTCCTTCGTGTTCACAATTAGGGTCAGTTATCGCTGGAAAGATATGGCTGCCGTACTTTGATAAGCAATGGAATGACCGCCCAGCCTGTTAAGCGTCTTCAAAGGAAGAAAATATCCAATAGATAGAGCACGAATCGTAATATCCCGAAAGCTTCTATTTATCATCCGACTTAGGTCATATTTGAAGCATGTATTTGCCATCTAAAAAAAAAACACAAAAAATTATTTTTTTTTTAGAATTCGGGTAGAAAAACGTAGTTCTCATGGGTGAGGCATCTTACTGAGTGCTTATAGAAAAATAATTAAAACGAGTCTCAGTGGCGACAATGCATATGGCATATGAACACTTGTATAATCTTACAAACATACACATCTACAAATGTTTATTACGATCGAAAAGATCACTGCTTGCTGTCCAAATGATAAATATGGCTAAGAATTGACGATTTGTTTAACAAAAATTGTCTGGCGGATGTCGGTCGCATTTTCTTTTTTGTTAGGGCCCAAAAAATGTGTTTATGAATATACAAGATCATCGTCCGCAAGTATGTGAACATGTATTCATGAATTTAATTTCGGACAAGTGTATTTACTAAAATGTATTAACACAACCGTATGTACATACAGCATGAAAATGTAAATTTTAGCAAACTTTCATCGACAAGTCAACATTCAGTTGCTCGGGTTTATTGGTGCAGCCAACATCATCATGGTTGGATGCTTGGCTTAGAACAAAAAAAAAAACATCAAAGTGCACATAAGTATTAGTGATAAAAATAAAATTAATTGAAAGTAAAAAAAAAAAATAAGAAAAAAATTTAAATAAATTATTGTGTTACTTGCAAGTGATTTTAAAGGGTAATTATCAATATGTGAATGCTTACGTAAATAAATATGCACTGCCATACATACATATATACACACACATACATATGCATTTGGGTATATGCACAAATTTCAGTTAATTGAAAACTGAGAATAAACAAATGGCTAAGTAAATAAATAAATAAAATAAATATTGTGTTCAAACGCTAGAAATGCTTTTCATTTAGTGTCAAGATGTGAAATGTATTACTTTATTAGTTTGTATTATTTGCTAACATTTGCATTCGATTATATGCAACAAAAAATGTGCAACACGCTTCTTTTTAATTATTGCCCAGAATATTTGGGCATTAAAATAGCCCATTTAGGTAGCTCAACGTGTGTATAAGATAAATTGTTCTCAAAATACATACATATGTAACATAAATGAATGTTATAATAACCAGGGATCGTAACGGTTACGACTTTTATAATAAAAGTCAAAATTTAATAGTTATTTTTTGATTTTTATTTTAAAAGTAAAAAAATAACTGTTAAAATGACTTTTATTATAAAAGTAAAAAAATAATGGTTCAAAACAATTTTTAATATAAAAGTAAAAAATTACGTTTAAAAATGACTTGTATTTTAAAAGTCAAAAATAACGGTAAAAAATAACTTTTATTATAAAGTCAAAAATAACGCTTAAAATTTTACTTTAATAATAAATGTTAAAAATTAATAGTTATTTTTTGATTTTTATTATAAAAGTAAAAAAATAACTGTAAAAATGACTTTTATTATAAAAGTAAAAAATAATGGTTCAAAACGATTTTTAATATAAAAGTAAAAAATTACGTTTAAAAATGACTTGTATTTTAAAAGTCAAAAATAACGGTAAAAAATAACTTTTATTATAAAAGTCAAAAATAACGGTTAAAATTTTACTTTAATAATAAATGTTAAAAATTAAGATCAAAACAACTTTCTTTATTTTCTTGTATTAAGCGATAACTTGGGAACGAAATACCATGAAAATTCAGTACACTAATGCGTTCTCATATAAAATTAAAAAACCTGCAAAATTGTGTATTCCCAGCTAGCTATGTAAAAACTGTATGCCGGAAAGACCGTCTATCGCAACCAGCAGTAGTATGGGAATAATATAATATGGTTCGACTTACTCGGCAATTCTGTAGTTTAGGGAGGTAAGAAAACAAGCGGTTCCAATTCTATATGAAAATTTTTGACTTACAGATGTTTTTATAGTAGCTATGTATACAATTAATGGAATATTTATTACTTTGAAACTAGTTTCCGTCACTCCCCGTCAATTTTGGTTTGGCGTCAACCTTTTTTCTTTCCTTTTTTTCAAAAACCAATGAAAAATAAAAACTAAAGCATGAACAAAAGTATCAGGTTGTAATCAGTTTTTATAGATTAAAAATCACCCCAGTAAAATAGTCAAATTCATCAGGATAACAGAGCTTATTTTACCACAGTAAAATGTGGATTCTAAGAAATTTCTCTCTGAAATGCATGTTTTTGACTCAAAACTAAAAAAAAACAGTTATACTTGACTTTTCTAATAAAAATCCTTTTTAACCGTTATTTTTGACTTTTATAATAAAAATAATTTCTAACCGTTATTTTTAACTTTTAGAATAAAAGTAATTTTTAACAGTTATTTTTTCAGCTTTTTCATAAAAATCACAAAATAAAAGTAATTTCAGATAAATATTCTCTGCCTCGCAGGCATTACTCTGGTGCATTCAAATGTAAAATAGAGATATTCTTTCTATCTGACCTTTTGAATTGAAATTTTGAAAATAACAGGCAAGCAGGCGTTGTCCTGCCCGAAAATAGACTTGCTTATATTTGACAAATTGTACTCTCTTTCATCCCCCACATTCGCTTACTCTGCATTTACTCATTCATCTCCCTCTTCTTTTTCTTTCTCCTTCTATTCCTCCCCTTCATTCAGCATATCCCCTTTCTGTTCTTCGCCCTCTTCGTTTTTTTCAACCATCTGCTATTTCTCTCTTTCCTCTTCCTTTTATTCTCCTTTCAATTATTCTTTTTAAAATTTGTTTGGGCGTGGTACCGCCCACTTTTTTAAAATTGTTTTACAGATTAATATAGAACACAGATGTATGTGTATCTAAATATTAAACTGGGCCAAATAAATTAAGAGTCATTACGAATTGGAGTTTTTTATTGCCTATTTCTTAGGATGGACAAAGATTTAAGATGGATGCAAGCTTTAATCAAACCGGGTTATCTGTGGGAGAGTCCACTTTGGTTAAACATCTGGACGCCTGGTTTTTATACCTTTCATGAACATGAAATGGTATCATAACTTTGGTCCGATGTTTGTAAGTATGAGAAGAAGAAGAGATAGACCCTACAATAAGCATACCGAAATGATCAGGACGATGAGCTTAGTCGATTTAGCCGGCCGTCTGTGCGTCTGTCTGTCTGTCTGTTTGAACGCAACCCAGTTGCTCAGTTTTTGAGATATCTCGATGAAATTTCGTATGCGACCGCCATTTTGTAATATATTAATCATTTGTCGGAACCAGCAAGATCGATCAATACAACGAATAGCTCCCATACAATCGATTGTTCCGATAAACGGGGTTTGACCTATAAATCTTGCAATTAAAGAGCTAGGAACTTAAAATTTTGCAGGTTTTATATATTTTATATACTTAATGTCATATAAAAATCAGGCAGATCGGACCAACATAACATGTAGCTACCATATAATCGATAGTTCCGATAAATGCGGTTTGGGCTATAATTATTGCAATTTAATAGCGATGAACACAAAATTTGGCAGTTACAGTACTTATCATATGTGTAATGTGTGTAGTGCAAATCTTCAAGATATCGTATAGCCCCCATACCACACATTTTTCTGATAAACGGTGGTTGGGCTATGTATCTTTAAAATAACAGGGTAAGACCATCAAATTTTGCAGACTTTGTACTTTTTGTAAGTAATGATCTGACACTTAAACCGTGATGCGTATTCATGAAAGGCATAAAGCCTTCGGCAGAGCCGAAAACAGCGCTTTTCTTACTTGTTATGTTTAGATATATGAGAAGAACTTTAAATAACAAATTTAATTAGTAGGGATATTCCGAATGCCTAGAAGCTTCAAAATATTCTTAGGTAAATTAAAATGCGCAAAGGTCGCCCACATAAGATGAACTTTATATAAAAAAACTTTATATGTACTCGTATGTAGAATATGCCACCGTCACTATCTGATTTCCTCGTCACAAAAAGTAAAGTTTTCGTAGGACCATATATTTGGGCGATATTTAAAGAACTGGTTGAGGTACCGAAAAAAATAAGCAAGCACGATAGCTCTATTTCTACTCAATACCGAAAGTTTATCTTTTAGACTAAACATATTTTGGTCGAAACCACGGAAGCTTTCCATAGACATTTCGAAACCACGGAAGCTTCCCATAGATATTTCAATAAGGATAGTTCACAAATCTCTAAACCAGTTCAGCTATCGCAAACAGTTCTCCTGAATACCTTTCGTTATATATCTATACTGTTAATGTGTTCTTATCGTCCCAATCTCCATTGCTCGTATTCTACTACGATTGAAATACAGATTTAAGTTGAACTATTGCACACCGCTCTGCTGGCAAGAATAAGTTTAACAAAGCAAAAGTGTGAATGAGGTGTTGTCTGGGACCATCCCAAATGTCGAACTAAGTTTTCAGTAAAATCGCGGCTGCTCGTTTTCGCAAAATATCTCACTTTAACTTTTCAGAGCACCAAAACGATACATTTGACCAAAAATCTTTTCAAAAATAAATTACATAAATGGACAAAAATCACACTTTATTTATTCGTATTTAAGGCACTAGCTACAGCACCGTGTATTTGTAAAAAAAAAAAAAATAATAAACAACTATTTCTTAAGTATTTTTTATGCTGAACACGAAGTCGTGGTTAAAAATTTCCCATCACGTCTCCTTCGTGAGAAAAAATGTTTTCAGACCCCAAAATTGGAGCAAGCCCCCCGTGCTCTGGGTGCACATCCATGACTGGATTGTCAGCTTATTTATAGAGCAAGGTTCACCACCTACCACAAAAATCGATGACGATTAATCGATTGTGTTTAAGGGCCCTTTCATGATGCCAAAATATACTAAGGGGAAAATGAGTTCTCATTTCGATCGAGTTCCTTGTCCTTTGTTCTCGAGTTATTTGTACACTCAGAAACTACAATAATGTACACTAAATTGTAATAATATGTTAAGTTTTGTTATTAAATGCAATTAAAAAAAATATGAAAGTTTAAATTACTATAATAACTATATAAAAAGTAATTAACCAGTTTAATAGTTTTCTTTGAAGATTTTTTAATGTATTGTTGTTACTCGTCTTGCTGTCAATTTACCAATAAATACATACATACATATTCATGCATATATATTTGACGGCTTCTTGATACAGAGACCATTAAGTGTAATGGCATCCAAACATGTTTCATATTTTAGATACAATTTTCTATTTCATTTGAGGTTATGTCCATATCATAATTGTCTACATTAGATTGCTTCACTCTTAACATGCAAAAATATCGCTAAATATTATCCATCGGAATTACAAATTTTTTTAAGATTTGCGGAACTATACCAATGGAAAATTACCTTCATTAATTCACAAAAATAGCAATTTAACGCGATATATTTCATGGAATATTCAAGCTGACATTATCTTAAAATTTTTGGGGTAACCTTAAAAAATTTTTAGAAATTGGCCGGGCCTACATACATTTCCTTGCAGACCTGGCGAATAATAATTATTAATGGTTACGGGTTTAATATACTATTCCGTAGGAAGTCATTTAATGATTATTATCATTTATTTTCCAATTGATTAAAAAAAAGTAATACAAATCAAAACTAGTCTAAAATAAGTAAGGAAGTCTTAGTTCGGGCGGAACCGAACATTATATACCTAGTAGTGATCTATTATGGCATACCAATTAATACAGTTCCATATTAATACTTTTCAGTTCGTATTATAAGGCCAGCTGATTGTTTTCAATAAAAACACTTCTGCCATGACTTTTGAGGGGTAAATTTATTTATTTGTATATAAATAACTTGACTACCAACCACTGCTAACCACATTTTTTCAAAACACCAATACATGCACATTTTATGTTTGGAAAATTTGTTTTCAAAAGACAGACGGACATGGCTAAATCGACTAAGCTTATCGTCCTGATCATTTCAGTATACTTATTGATGGACTCATCTCTTCTTCTTTTCATACTTACAAACATTTCATGTTCATGAAAGGTATGAAAATCAAAAAAGATATATAACTTATCTTTTGCAGTGGGCTATTAACTACTTGCCCGGATATTTTGCTTGTGTGTTATCCGCAGGAGTATACTACATACTATTTAAAAGCAGCATACTTCACCAAAATCCTCAAAATTTGTTTGCGGTTAAGTTTTGCTTAAGAAGCTTATTATGTGTGCAAGATCTTATTGATATAGATTGCATGGTTATAAGAATATCGCGTTTTACATTTTACAAACAAATTTTTCAGAACTATGTTAAAAAACTGGGCGTGGCCGTTGACCGATTTCCCCATTTTTACAACAGACATTTACCTTTATATGTACAACATTTTCGCCAAATATCGTTTCAATAAATCAATTTTTGCCGGAGTTATGGCATAACACGTTTTGTGGAATGATCCACTATAAAAGGGGCGGGGCAACGCCCATTTTCGAAAATTTATATTTTTCGACTTTCTTCGTTCACGGACACGTCAAAAGTGAAATGGAAATGATATAAACCTTTTGTACGCAAAGTTATTGCCTATTGAATATATCTATGATCCTTTTAAAAATCTTTCGTATAAAAGTGGGTGTGGGCCTTAACCGATTTCGCCCACTTATTTCCGGAACATACCTTGTATTAATATAAATATGTGTGCTGAATTTCGTTTCGATACCTTGAACGGTTTTTGATTTATGTTTAATATTATTTCTAAATTTGACTTTATCAAAAGTGGGCAGTGCCACTCCCATTTTATAAAATTTCTTGAAAAATTTATTTTCTGCCTTAACCAAATTTTATCCTTATAAGTGTATTATGTACTGATTGATTTGATTATTTGATTAATTGGTTTTGATTATACAATTGTTTTTGCTACTACACGCCGAAATAATAAAATGAAACCAAAAATTATTAATAATTTAAAATTTTTTTTAACAACTGTAAAAATCATGATTTTTTGACTTTATCTGAAAGCAATTGAAATAATCATTGTCAACCAACACCTGCGGGTTATAGGTTTAGAATATGGCCAAGGAAGGCATACCGGTCGTAATAGGCGACTAAAATGCACAAAGGTAAGTACGTGCAAGTCGATTTTTGATGCCTCTCACCTCTCATTATCCATCTTATCCCTGCTTACGGTGACATGAACTAGAAGGTTGCACTGGCCATACCAAATCACTCCCGCGACAGTCGGGCTAGTACAATTTGTTCCGTCAGAATTGGAAAGGCCACAAGAACACTAACAAGACCTCAGACTACTGTTGGAAGGTAAAGTCCTCTCTCGATGAAAAAAATACGCCTTTATTTAACTTTCTGAATCATGGTCAGGATGGATATTGAAGCATTCAAGAGAAATAAGCTTACTGAACAGAGAGTATTCCCGAACCTAATATAATAAGTCAAGCCGCATGGAGGTTTGAACTGCTTTGCAGCTTAGGAAAATACAAATACCATTTCTTAGTGGGTCGTTCGTGTCTTAATATCACGTATACGCCATGTGCTACTTCAACTTATTCTCATTCAAAAATAATTACATTCACGCCCTAATTCTAGTGTGGTAACAACATTCGTTTTACCGGTAAATAAATAGTTTGGAAACTTTCACACCCTTTTGGCTTTCTGCCGGCTTAAGTTGCAGTTTAATTTCGTAACCACCAAAATAGGTGGTTACGTCTCGTAACCGCGAGAAAATTGCACGTGTTTTGTAAATATTTTTGTGGACATAAAATACCGCAAATTTTGCACACATATTAGTTCACAAGAATTAATAAACAATATAAGCACTTTTTTACACGAAGTTTCGTTCGCGTTTGCATTTTATTCTCTCTTGAGCATTTTTTGTTTTTGACAGCGTTGCCATATACAATAGAATCGCGGTTACGTGAACTGCATTGCCAAGGGTTGCGATTTTCGGTTAGATAATCTTCCCGGTACAAAATTACCGGTTACGCACAGAATTGACCTGTTATTTGGAAATTATGATAACTTGTTAATTTTTCTGATATTTTTAGGTATTGACCATCATTTGGTTTCCTTGCGATGGATAATTGGAACGTGTTAGCTGTGCAAACATCATCTTCTGCTATTGGACGTGACGATGTAAATGTTGTATCAAAGGAGCGTTTGGTGAGTAAACAGAAATGTTGGTGTGTTGTATTGTACACACATATGAGAATTATGGGAGTGAAAAATTGAGTATTCCCAACAAATGGCAATCTCCTATGACATGAGATCCATATTACTTGTGTACCTCCTCTGTATGTACGAATTATCATAAGAAATCACTGCTCTCACTCATCGGGGGTGTTTACCTAAAAGTTAAGCAGCATGCCGGAAAGTTTTTTTTTTTTTTTTAAAGAGAATCTCAAAAATATTATGCTCTTTCACATCAGGCCGAAATTTGCACAAATGCCTTGTTGGTTTTGAAAAGTACAAATAATCTCTCAAATTGTCTAAAAATAAATATCCACTTGCTGCTCTTCGTTATTACTGTGATCATCATGGAGCTGCGACAGCGTGTACCAGCAGTTCGTAAGAAGCACTGCGTTCGTTTTGATTTGTATTGAGATTGGGCCACTTGAGAAGGCAATAAATATTGGTTTTACGTAAGACAATTGAAGGCAAATATAAATTGGTGCTTGAAACTTAAAAAACAAACGCTTCATTATATATTTGAAGTCAATTGTTTTTATAATAAAGACAACTATTTATAATGGATGTATCAACTGATATTTGGGGTCAACTTGCTGTTGAAGCATCGCAGGTGTATCTCTCCGATGGTACTGTGCGTACGCCCTTCGCTGATACGGTACGATAATAAGGAGTTTTTCGAAAGAGTTTTTTTTAAATCATATTTGGAATAAATTAAGTGAAAAGTAAATAAAAAAGGCTAACCAATAATGAGCTAAAACCTGCAAATAAATATGTGTATAAACCTATAGAAATATACAAAGCAACGATGTATGTATTTCAGCTATTTTTGTGCTTTGTCGGGGGTGCATTCAAAATTTGATTTGTGGTACAAGGTGGAGCAATTGAAAAATCCTTTTTTTTTTGTTTTCTTAAAGGTTTTGGCCCAATGCATGCTTGCTTTGCTGGTTTTGCTTAGTTTAGTTTAACTTGCTGTTCTTTGAAAGCTTCTGTGGTCAAAGAGAAGCTTCGAAGGCTGTCACAGTAAAGCGCTTCAATTGTGTAAAGTAAGGCTGTCACTTGGCCAGCTTTCAAACATTTTAGTAGAGTTTAAACAAATTTTGACAGTTCTCGAGACAAAGCCAGCAAAGCAATAGTGCATTGAGCAAAAGCCTTAAGACGTTGAGAGGCTTCTAAGACGGCTTTGCTTTACACTAGAAATAGTCTGGCAGTCTAATCTCTACATATAATCAAATTTTAAAAGGGCGATGTCTGTACATTGCAGATATTTAAGAAAAATCGATAGGAGGGACCATTATTAGGCCAATAGAAGCCAAATCAACTGTTTTTAGAATTTTCGTCTGTCTGTTTGTCTGTATATTTGGGCGCATCACTCAAAAATAGTATAATGGAATTGAATCAAACTTTTATCGTTGTATTACTAGATGTTTAACTTAAAATTTAATAATTATTTGCTCCGATAGCTTGACCAGTTTCAGAGATATCGACCGTTATGTAAACCACGGGGACGTAAAATGTGTTAGTACAATATGGATATCAAACGAAAGGTGATAATGAGTGCTGCAATAGACGATGTAATTAAGTGCAATATCTTATCTGGTATGGGATATAATGATGAAAATCGGACTGAGTCTGTTATTAGTTCTAAAGTAACTGTAATTAAAGTCAAAGCAACGGTTTTCGAAAATCGCAGTGGGTTTGTTTGATTGATTCTCGTATTTTGTGAGTGCGTCGATTTCTAATGCAATTTCGAAGATCTAATTGGCTAGCTATGGAGATTGTTGATCTTCCCGTTCCCCGGGACACTCCCAAATAACATTGAGGATACCACTCTGCATCCCAAAGATGAGCCGCCAATTACCTGAGTGGTCAACAGGTGTCTGGTAAGAAAGCTGAAGATCCCGAAGATTAAAAAGGGTGATCAACTCCCGCCCACTGAACGCCGTCACATAAGATAAAGCACTAGCAGTAGGAGCAGAAGAACAAGACTTTTCTAACAGCAAACTCATTATGGCCGAACCTTGTTGAAATAGCTAGTGTCCTAGGACTTGCGCTAGAAGAGTTTGATGATAAGCAGGATTAGATTTCTTGTTTGTATTTGTCCACAGTGACCGGGTTGATATCCATTACAATATGGATACCGTTAAATTCGAACCCAACTGAAACTACTTCAGCGCTGATTTTTTGATAGCAATTCATTTGCCACACCCAGTATCTATGCAACATCTGAACACTAAAGAATATACGCACATCTACAGGGTGGCGCAAAAGTAATCCTCCTATCAGAAAATGCTATAAATTTTGCGATTGGCCCCTAAAGTCAGTTCTGTTTTGACATTTGTGTAGTAAACACATGCGAAATACACGTTAATAAACAATGTTACGCTACACTGCTCCAGAACACGGAATATTGCTGACTATTTATTTGACCAATAATCGGTCGGGGCCAAACGGTTACTGTGAATGGTGAGCGCTACAGAGCAATGATCAACGAGTTCTTTTTGCCGCAACTTGATGAATTGGGATTGGAAAACATGTGGTTCCAACAAGACGGTGCAACAGCACACACTGCACGTGCCACAACCGATATGCTGAACATCGGAAGCTTGCTTTTGCGCCACCTTGTAGTATTCCTGAAATAATCTAAAGCATGCTCTCTGCTCATACAGTAATATGCAAACTTTTTTTGCAGACAATAGAAAAGCTGAACGACAAAGTACTCCTACACATCTTCTCTTACCTGTCGCATCGTGAGATATGCCGGTTAGCACGAATTTGTCGACGTTGGCGCCAGATTGCCTACGATACGCGTCTTTGGAAAAATGTTTCGCTACGTCCTGATATATCCGGTTTACATGTTGGTTCACTGGAATCACTGCTTGCTCTCATTTCCGTGCGTTTCGGTCCTACTTTACGTTACATAGAGCTACCGATCGAACTGATCACGCACACAGTGTTGCACGAGCTTTCAGCTAAATGTCCCAATCTTACGCATATGCTCTTAGATTTTTCCACTGGTGAGTACTTAAACTTCTGCAGTATAAAGACTTTTTAGAATCTCACTCACATCTTCCTATGTTTATTTATCTTTATAGCCATGCAATTGCATGACTTCAGTGAAATGCAGGCTTTTCCAACAAAACTGCGGTACATGTGCATTTGCCTCTCGGAGGTCATCTTTATGGAAGGCTTTATGCGCAAGATTTATAATTTTATTAACGGTCTAGAGGTATTACATCTCATTGGCACCTATGAAAAGTGTGAAGAGGAAGAGGAGGAAATTTATGAAGTTATTAATGTTCATAAGCTAAAATCAGCTACGCCTAATTTGCGTGTCATCAATTTGTATGGTATAAATTTTATCGATGATTCACACATTGATGCGTTTAGTTCGAATTGTATTCAATTGGAATGCTTGGCTGTGAACTTTTGTAACAAAGTGACTGGCAGCACGCTAAAGACATTGATACAGCGTTCGAAGCGCTTGAATTGCTTACTTATGAATGGCACAAGCCTTAAGTCAGAGTATGTAATGCAGGCGGAATGGGATAAATGTGGTCTGCAGGAGCTTGATATCACGGCCACTGATTTATCCAGTGAATGTTTGATTGATCTTTTGACTAAGATACCGAATTTAAAGTTTCTCTCAGCAGGACAAATTAACGGCTTCAATGATTCTGTGTTCAAGCAGTGGATGGAATCTGGATTACCGAGGTGAGTAGCATTCAAGATTATAACTGCTTAATATCATCGACAAGAAGTTTCGACTACAAACTAAAATTTATACAGTTGGCAGATTATATATTAAATATACATACAAGTACATAAATCTAATTTAATTTCACAGATCACTCATCTCATTGGACTTGGACTCCTCTGATAATATTTCGGATGAAGCATTACAAAAATTCTTAACACGCCATGGCTATCAATTGGTTGCATGCTGTCTCTCGGGCATGCCGCATATTACCGATCAACTTTGGATGAGCATATTGCCTGTGCTAGGCAATGCCAAGTAAGTACCGTTATGAGAAGAAAAGTCGACATTACTTACATCTCTAACTTAATATTTTCATTGTACAGGATTATTGTTATGGGCACCGCTGAAAAATTGGGCGTAAACATACATGTCGATCAGTTGATGGATACGATTGCGTCGAGCTGTGGAAATTTAGAGAGATTGGAATTGAGGTAATTTGATTGTATTCGACTTAAAGTAGTTTTTAAGGCCAACTTATTTATGAAAACGATGTAAAACTTGAGGGAATCAGTTTTGATTGGGAAATTGCATACCCTTTTGGTTTATCTCCCACTTTTGTAGACGTTCATAGACTTTGCGCTTAGATAGACGCACGGAAATAGGGCTGTCTTCTACTTTGTCGTCGGTATGAGCCTATCAAGCAAGATGCCCTTACGGCGAGTGGTTTTTTATCCCACTTAGGTTGTTAAACCCCTTATAATGAACTCTGGGTTTGAAATTATATACAAAAGGCAAGCGTACCCAAAAAGTATTCCTCTGACAAGCAGTTAGTATCAGATTTAGGGTAGGCCCCAAATTTCGCTTGACGTGGTGAGGCAAGCTGACGTGCTGTTACCTCCTATCCTCAGAAAAATAGTTTTCATGTAAGAGGTTATGAAACATTTACCCTCTCATACGTATAGAATACTCCAATTTTTTTATTAATGTAATTATTATCAAAATTCCTTAACAGATGGGACCCAGATAACCTACGTTTCTCGGATAAGAGTCAAAAAGCCATCGATGTGCTGCGTGTCAAATGTCTGAAGCTGCGCTGCATGGTGTTGAGGTAAGTTTTGCTGTACTCTCCATTGACAAAGTACGTATAACCATAAGAAGGTCCAACAGCGAATGCAAGTGGACGCTGTCAAATAGATGGTAGGTAATTTACCACTTTACCTGCGTGTAAAATGCTTGAATTCATTGAGTATTAATTGTACTATATTTAAAGAAAAAATTATAGTTAGTTACAAAAACGTTTAAATGTGAATATTGAATAAAAAAAAATTGCTAATAGCCCTAAAACTCGCGATTTAAACGTCAATTTCCCCGTGGTAAATTACCTACCCGCGAATTGATGGTCTACTGTTTCCCACTATTCGTCGCGTTGAACCTTCTTTGGTTTTTACGTTCTTTGTCATTGATTAACTGTCCTTCATTATGCGTTTCTCCTTTACTGTTATTTTAGTGATGGACGGTACTACGAGACGGTGAAGGCGAATTTCGAACGTGCCGACAGAGTGACTGTTGTACGTACCACGACTTGTTGCCGCGTTTCGCCTTATCATTTACTACGCAACTATAATGAATTGATCTTCAATTGAAAGAGTAATGGAACTAATGTTACGAGATTTACTAGTCATTTTGAATTGTAATTAAACACTAACAAAATTTTAAATAAAAATAAGTATCTGAAATTTATAAAAAAATTATATGATATAACTTATATGTAGATAAGATAAAGAGTATTATAAAGAAAAGAACACCAAGTAGACAGCGAACTTTTCGGCAAGACCAGTTTAAGTTCGAGTCCATAATTCGTTAATTATTAGAGGATAAATTATAAGATAGCTATAAATATGGTCAGGACATCTATTCTTCCTATAAGCAAAATTTTTATTAGGCAGAGTATTGTTAGCTCCGATAAAATCATAAATCCGATTAATTTCTTAATAATTTTAGGCAATACATAAATCCTTCAGACCAGTTCGTAAGTTATTCCACGTGAATTAGGTAAGGCCTTTAAAATTTTATATGTAATATTTTCACACCCAGCAGCAGAATCCTGTATTCTTTTTACTAAGAATATAGTAACTTTTCCCATACGCACGCTCAAGGTTAGACTCACAAGGAATAACCTTATTAATCGGAAAAGTTTCTTCCTCTCATTGTAGTATAATCAACTTTCCACTGAATGACAATACCACTATTCGATAACGACAACTCAAGGACCGATCCTTGATTTATTCTAGGATGTTTTTGAAAATTATATTTTTCTTTATTTAAAACTCTGGCAGAAGTAATTGAATTACCCTAAATAGTACATATGGCATTGAAGTCAGCAAGGATCAAAGTATTAGGAGAACTTTATAAAAAATCTAGAATTGTTTGCATCTAACTAATAAAATCTTAAATGATAGTATACGGAGGAAAATAGTAAGAACATATTGTGAAATTAGTACCTAAATTTTTGTCCAAGCAATTGCAACAACACCATAACCATCATTTCTACACCGTTAAACTAAATTGTAATTATTAAGTTTTCTTAATGGCACCTGGCAACGGCACTTTTACATGTTTCGCCATCTTTTACAAGCGGCAGCGGCACACTAGCAGCCAACCCTAACCCTACTTCTAAGTAAATCTCTTCCAAAACTTCTTTTTCATTAATTTTAACTAAACCCTGACCAGCTTTTAGCTCATAAAACCTAGTAACATCCTCATTGCCAGTAATCTTAACCTTCTTAGCCCCTTCACCATCCCCAACATCACAAATTGATGCCACCGGCATGGAAGTCGTCGACGCCACTTGTATCTTCCAACTCCGGCTGTTCGCAGTAGCTTAGCAAAAAAAGAAAATTTAAAAAAAATTCATAATTATTTCGCACCGATCCAAACTCGTCCGAAGCCAAAATCGTAATGAAAAAAAAAATGTTTATCTATACTATATTATACTAAAATTTGATAAGCTATGAAAGAGTAGTTTCGGTTATAAAGATTTATGTCGTTTCATAACTACTACTACAAAAACAATAAAAATATCCTCCCTTAAGAGTTATTAAATTGGTATTCTAAGCTTTGTTCAAACTTTTTAAAGGTTCAATTCTGAGACTGTGAATACCGAAGGCGGGTTTCTATGAAACTTTATTCGTTGCCGACATTTTTGACGCTTTATCAACGTCGCTGGGTTTTTATGGCGAACCGGAACTTTCGATTTTCTTAATACGAAACAAATAAAAATACCCAATATATGTAAATAACTAAAATTCTTATTTCCGTTAAGTACAAATTTGTAATTATTGCTAAAAGCTGTGCATATGTACATTCATAAACGCATTCTCCGTAATTTCCTATGATTTACGCAGAGCCAGAATCACCTTAGTAGCTCCCAATAGCCCACCACTGCCACGACAGCCGGCTCTATTCACCGGGCCAAGGGCTGTTAATTCAGTATGACGGCTAAACAGAGCGAAGTGCTTTTACTACAACAAGGACAAAAACAAAAGTATCGCATTTCAAAATATAATATAAAATTATACTTTTTATTAATATTAAATGTAATTTTGACTAAATTCTTAAATATTTATTATTTTGTATTTTGTTAACGTTTTTGTGCTGTATGTATGTATAGGCGCAGTGTGATTTTACGTACGTAAATATTTTTATTTTGTGGACGCCACGAAATGTATGTACATATCAGCAATCACGATTTAGGTGACGCACGGTGGGGTAGTTTGACTTTTTTTTCGTAAAATCAAAAATGTGGACAACGGTGAAAACAGTAAATCAACTACTTCAAAACTATTATACTAGCGGATATACATAAGAAAAACAAACACAAGTAATTAACTAAAACAAACAAATTTTGAAAAAAGTTTCTAAGGATGAAAGCTTTGTAAGGTTTAAATCTTTTTTAATTTGCAAAAAGTTTTCAACTCTATCTTAATATGTAAGTCTAATTCAAAGTTTCGATTTTGGGATTCTACATTCTGATAGTGAGAAAATAATTTTAAAACTTGTACACAATTCAACTAATTTTAAATATCTAATAAGCAAAATAATTTGAGACACAAAGATTAATTTAAAATAGCCGCATACATTGAAAGTTCTATAATAAAGTTTCTAAAAATGTTCAATAACAAAATTTTATAAATGTGTAAAAAGTTCAAAGTATGTTTAATAATAACAAAAACTTTGTACGATATCCGCTGAGGAAAAATAACGAGTTCTCTTCCATCTTGTGGTGTATTACATTTAATTTTTCCTGAGAAGTTTAAATATTTTTAAATGTTTTCAATTAAAAAAAAAAACATCCAAAAACTCATTTTAACCAATTGGATTTTTTGATTTTCTCAACAATGTCTTTAAAACTACCCACTTCGTGACACCGAAAATATTTTAGTATAATATCGAATTATATTATGTATAAATAGTAGCATAATAATATTTACAAATCATACAAATTTCAAAGAGCACAACTATGTATTTTTTGTTTGTTATTATTCTTAGAGACAAAACATCGTGTGAAGCGTTTGCGCACTTCTGTTAAACTTATTACCACACTACCTCTTTGCCATTTCATGGAACGTGTTTTCTGCTTCTATCTTCATAATCTGTGTCAGCATTCCTTTTGTGAAAAATCGGTTTTGCTGCCGTTGTGAATTCTTTTGATAAGCATTATGAAGGTTACAAATACGAACGAATCTTGAACTTTTTATATTAAAAAATATTTCTCGCTCGCCTCCCTTCCGGATTAATAGAATATATTGTTTTACATATAGACTAAATGTATTGTGTTTTATAATTTACATACAGCCACAAGTACATACTAGCCACTCAATTTGTATTATTGAGCGCTTTTATGTCTTTTCGTTTTTGTGCCTGGCTCACACACCCACCCAACCAGTGATTTTTCACATGCAATTTCCATTCAAGATCTCATTTAGTGTTTTTTGCTTCTAGTTTTAGTTTAATTGAAAAATATTTTCAACTCTATCCCATAGGGCTTTTTCTTTTATTCCTGTACCCCGATATCTGGTGACAATCGAAATGCCTGTGTTGTGTTACTGGCAGCAGCTGTAGCTACGGCGGCAGCAGAGGATGTTGTAGCCGCAGCTGTTGAAGTTGTATTGCTCGCTAGTCTGGGTGTTGAGTTAGCTGAACTGGATGTCTGCTCTTCCTCTACATCATTCTGTAAGTAATTTTATATTGAATTTGTGGAACAATTTGGATTTTGAAATACAGTCGCTCACAATAAATATTTTTCAACTTGATATCTAGCTGAGCTTATCATGGAAGTGGTTATAATTATTTCGAAAAATATTAAAAAAATTTGACTTTCCCATTTTCACTGTGAGCGACTGTTTATAAGTAAAAAATCTTACATTATATGGATGCATTACAGGAGGCGCCGGACTATCAGCTGGCGTCTGAGAAACACTATCTTCACTTTTATCCGAATACATCATAATTTCGTGGCACAGTGGGCAACGATCCTGCACATACAGCCATTTTCGTAAACAAACGCCATGGAAATAATGACGACAGCGGGTGATTTTGGCTGAATACATTTCCTGCAAAATATATATTTATTAAATTAGTAAAATGCAACAACATTTAAACGCTTTATTAATTACCTGATAGCATATAGCACAAACATCATCAAAAGCATGCAATTGCGCAGGCGTCGCTTCGGGTAAAGCTGAAATCTTATGCACAGCCGAACGTCGCTTCATAAAGACAGACCAACCAGCACGGGCCTCACACCAAATATTGAAGTAAGCGTGTATGCACATCATAATGGCTCGTATTGCGCCGCCTATAACATTTTCGGCTAACAAGTTATATATGTATATGGTATGGATTATATGGGAAAAAATTAAGAAAGTAAAAAGAACTAAAAACAGACAAACACACCACACACAAACGAAGAGAGCACAGCCGAAAATATATGATGTTAACAAAACTCTTTGAAAATTATCACTTCGAAAAAAAAAACAGATTTATTATTATTCGAACATTAAAAAACAGCGATTTCGAGTAGCATACCGTGTTCAGAAAACAAAGCTAAATTAGCCTTTAGAAAAACACATTTCGTATTTTAGACACGAATACTTAACCCCTCTAGAACAATATTTGATAAGAACAAATGCTCAGCAATAATTTCAAAGTAGTAACAGCAACGACGGCTAAGAAATTAAGGGGCTGTTAAACGCAATATATAGCTTAACACCTTTCTGATCTGGACATTCGAGGTGGTCATACTAAATAATTCTAACTACCGTCAGGCTAGTACTTAAGAAATCCAAATAAGAGGGCTTCGACGTGATTTGCATTAAATTTCGGCCAGATAAAAATGTTTATCTAGTATAAACAACGAAACGTTCGTCAGACTTAATATGAGTACAGAGGGACACATTTCAATTCTAGTTTCCTTTTGAGTAGTCATGAAGGGAGGTAGTAATTTAATCAAGCCCTTATTTATCACGATGGGATTATAATGAAAATTGAATGGATTATGACGATAAATGAGTTTTAAGTTAATGTTAATTTCGACGAATGAGCCGAAATGCTGAATTAATTGCAGTCAACACATCCATAGAAACATTCAAATATACAGACGAAAAAATGCACCAATAACCAGAACCAAAAGTTTTAGGCTTTAGATTACAAAACAAAACCAACAGTAACATAAATCATAGATTCCAGAATAAATTATAGCACTTACCAGATTCGAATATTAAAATCCAAGCACCATTAAAGAAAAGTAATATACCAAAGCAAAATTCAACCGAATTACCAAAAGCGCGCACATAATACAAATAATCATCTAGTTTTTCCCAAAATGTTTGGCGACGAGCATCGAGCAGGAACAGGGTATATGTGGCTAGCGAAACCAGCACCTGAGAAGTAAATAGGGAGAGTGATTGAAATTAGCAAAGAAATATCAAGTATGTATTACAAAAATATATATAAGTATGCACCTTAACAATCACTTCAACGGAAAAGGCGGTCACAGCAAGCAACCATGTGGATGGCGAGTGACGTGACCATAGAGCAGTAAGCAAACAAATTGGTGTAACAATAAGAAAAGCGCAAACGGTAAGAGCGCGTATATGACGTTTACGTGAAGGATTGCGTGCTGCACTCAATGACATCAAAATCGGCGATACGATGTTATGAAGAAAATGTAATAGTGCCGTGATCAATAAACATAAATTACGACATAAACGCACAAAGCGTTTGTCGGGTGCTAAAGATGTAAGACCCGTTTGCAGTGCGAGTATATAGAAGAGTACAGCCGAAACAGTGCCCAATGATTTTTCCTCATCATTATCGAATGTAAGCAAATAACATTGAAATGCGCGTCCAATATAATGACAAATCACAGAGATTATTGAAGTCATGCCCAAAACAGCGGTGAGTGTTTCACAACCATCGACAAGCAACTTTTGTGCGGTGGGAAGGAAACTTATAGTTGTATCAGTGTCAGCTAAAACAATTGAAATGAATTCCTGCCCAATTCTAGAAATAAAATTTTAAAATTTGTTTATTAGTAACAAATTAATTCGATTGAAAACTGTGCGATCTTACCTTATAGTCCAGAAAACGCGCAATACACTTGGCACATTCAAACGCTGCCATTCATTTTCAATTAAAGCTGATAAACCAAAATTTGAAACAAAATTCATTGCATATTGATAGCCATTATAAACTGTTTTAGCTGCATCTATAGCGCTACTCAACATCGTGATTTTCGTTAATATTAAGGGCACAGCGGCGGCCATTACTGGTAAATCCTTAACAACACGTGGTGGTAATGGTAATATCGCCAATAAGATGGGACTTATAAATATGATTGGCATCATTTTCTGTAAGGTCGTATAACGTGGCCCTAAATGGACATAAGCGAAGAGCATGCCCATGAACCATTGCGCCATCAAATTTGGTATTAATGCAACAGCAACACCTCCTGTGTCCAGCAACCGTGTTCTATTGAATGAAATTATATCTTCTAGTATACATGGTGACGTTTCCATTAAAGCGAGCGCAGAAACATTTGACCAGTAAGAGAGAAACGTTAAACCCAATGATATCACAAACATATAAACCATAACCAGGTGGCGGGTCCATAGCATAAATATGCAAGCGGCACTTAGAAAAACTGAAACAAGAAGAAAAATTCATAGTACGTAGATTAATAAAAAGTTAAGGCAGAAAAAGTAAAATTAAGAAAAATCTAGATCTTAGATCTTTCCAGCGTAAAAACTGGGACTGGGACTATAAACATTATCGAAACACCTTATTTTTTAAAATTTGTAATTGTTGTAAAAGTGCTACACATCCATTCGTAGAAACGCTGGCCAACCCATCTCTTTGTCAATTTCAAAGCAATCTTTCAATAGCGTAAAAGGGAGATCCTGTAGGCTGCTATGTCTGCGAAGGACCTCGCCGAGATATTCGAATCCAAACGAGGCCTCAAGTAAGAGGAGTTATGCCTTCTATGGCGAAGAAAGTGCAATGGACTAGGCAAGGTATGACATCAACTGCGCTTAGTATGGTCTCGCGCCTTCCCCCATCAAAAAGACATAACATTTTTGAAGTATGGCTCGGATCCATGTACAGCATTGAAAGAAGATGGGATAGCTCTTAAAATATTTGAGAGAAAGGCGTGTATTGAAGGAAATTTATTCAAGAATTATCCCGTTCAACTCCAAAGATCACCTAGGGACGTGGGCGACAACCTTCCCCCAGCCACCATCTTCCAGGACAATGACGAGTGGAAGTCCTGGTCCCTATCAGCACGTGCACTGCTTGCCGGCTAAAAATTCAGGCGATAGATGATACGAAATTTAACACAACGAACGAATCCCCCCAACAAGTGGTAGGCAATGGTTATAGTCGTCAGCGCAGGTCTTATATTCGACTTTGACTGGCGGCCGCTGTTAACCCTAGCCACCATCATTCATTAATTTTAACAAAAGCTGATTACGCTGCCTTCCGAGAGCTTGCAGTTCGCTGCTCTTCCCATTCCATCTGATATACGACAAAGGGCATAAGCGTTCCGAAAAATCATCAATCCGGTTTCACTGTATTAAAACCTTCATTAACATCGGTTCGTAGACATATCGCGGATCGGCTATTTAAGGCTACTCGGGTTCATTTTTTGGCCAAAAGATCTTCAGTTTTAAACAATTTAGCAAAACGAATGGGGTTATAATTGTAGTAGCAATACTTGGGCCCGTTTACCCACTTGCCAATTTATGGATGCAGATTAAACAGGGTAATACTGAATCAACCTTCGCAATCAGTTTTTTATATTGTATAAAAGCCAGAGCTCAATGTTTTGCGCAGTATATTTGGGATCGTTATCTCGCTGTAACCAATAGTCTCGTTCCATCCCCAATCCCTCAACACATTGAATAGTGTTATACTTTCAAATTTGGAAGACATTTGTGTAATGTTTTTTAGCTGTGAATTTCTTTTTGCAGTGTTTTGCTTTTTGTTTAGTTTTTTTCAGAAAAATTTGGAGATTTTGATAGCAGCAATTTCTACGTGATAAGTAAACTTCCTTGTGTTTAATTACTAAAGGTTAGTTTACCTTACCCTTGTGGCATCTGAGCAGATTAGCTTAAGTGCATTTTTCGTTTAAGTGTCCAAGTTTTTGGAGCAAACAAGATTGGGCAGCTATGCGAAATATACTGTATATAATCTCTGGTCTATTATACATGTATTTAACTTTTCCAACTCCATTGGCTGCCACACAGCCCGAAATATTAGCACCACTTCCACCATGTTTTACAGTTTGTACCATTTTTTCTTTTTTATATTCTGTGCCATTTTTCTTCATACCAATTTCTTCCACAATTCCAAAATTCTTGTGGCTAAGACACATATAAAATGGCGAAAATGATTTGTTTCTTTCGATTTACTTCCGATATATGTGGCTTCTTAATGGGCTACTCGACTATCATATCCGTCTTTTTTTTGTAAATTTTACGGAAATAATTTTTGAATATATTTTCTCCGTCTCCGGTTTCAACTGATGGGCGGGCTGTTTGTTCAACACGCTTTTTTTTCTATTTGTTTTAATAGTTGGACGACCAGCTTTTATGATACGGAACCCGTTGAAACGTAATTGGTTACCACCCTATGCACACACAGTTCTTTTGTGATTTTTCCTTCATTACCACCTATTTCCTCGCTTTTCAATTCCCATTGTAGTTTTGGCCTCTTCAATTGCACAAACACGGTTATTGCCGTATTGCCTTGCTACATACATTTTAATGCGCATTTTCAGTTAATAAAAAATTTTTTTTTGCTATATCCGCAAAGTTATGCGCCCAAGAGAATGTATAAAAGAAAAATATAAATAATTCTTTGCTATGGAGCTATTTTTACCCTATTAAAGTTTTTATCAAAATGTTTTAAGATTTTTTTTTATACCCAAAAGAACTTGAAGCGAGATCTATCCAAGCGATGAATAAGAGAGTACTCCCTTTGACATCCTTTTAGAACAATAGAAGATATTTTTTTCGTTTTCTGCTCCTATGCTACTCCTTGTGCAGGAGAAGGAGAGATATCTCCAATCGATGAATAAGAGATTACTCCCCTTAATATCCTTTCGGATCAATAACAGAGATTTCTACACTCTGTACTACGGTTTTACTTATCTTTGAGAAATAGGGGAGACCTCTTCAAGTTATTAATAAAAGAGTACTTTCTTCTATATATTCTTGGAGCGAAAGTAGAGGTTTCTCAAACTTCTACTCCTAGCTAACACCTTTTTGAGTAAGCCAACAAACGAAAAAAAATAATTTCAACAAAAGCAAAAAAGCAATCCGAGAAACATGGTACAATAACAAGGTGAAGTCAATTCTACAGCAACAACACATTGGCGCAAAGATTGTCAAAAGCAACTGTCTGGTGTTGGCGAATGAAGAGAAGAGAAACCAGAGAAATTTTTACTTGTGAGAAATTATGTGATGCAAGCTTGGTTGAAAAGTGATTATGATCGAATAAATTGAAAATTTTGCTGGTTTAGAATCTGCTGTTTGCATCTCCTTCTGACAATGTATACGCCAGTGTGTTCCAAAATATTCAATCAGCTGATGAAATGACACAACCTTATTATTGAACCACTAGCTGGGCCCGTGCGCTCCTTGCGCAAAAAAAAAAAAACAAAAATGGTTTGAAACCTTTTATTAGTCCAGGTCCAGGATTTTTCAAACCTTTTTCTCAAATTATAAAAAAAGATTTTCAGCTACACTTGTTGTGAGAACCTAAAAAATTATACAAATATGCGCAAACAGCTATTTGAAATTCCATCACTTATAAATATTACATTCACATTGAGCCATAAACTTGAGTTGATTGACAACATCAATATGAATTAACTCAAAAAATGTCCCTTTAACTCGAGTTTATGACCCAATGTGAACGCAGTCTTATTCACTTATTTTAGCAATGTTCAAGTGTAGATGGCGCACTGTTCAGTCTTAGCATTCAAATGTAGATGTCGCGAGGCATGTGAATGTCAGTCACAATAGCGTTGCAGTACAAATTGATTTTTTTGTGCATTCACAATCGTTTATTTTAAATAATTCATTTTTATAAAATACGCTTAAACAAAAGCACTCCGCTAATTAAAACATCGTTTCGCATGTAGAGCTAACCCCCACCTTTAAAACGATACCTTATTTGTTAATATTGGTTCCAAATGAGAGCAGAAAATTAGGAAATAACACAAAAAGACCTTACAGAAATAATATATATGATGCGTAGAAATATTAGAAATAAACACAATTTAAATAAAGATTTAAATAATACTAACTGTTGTTTTCCATAAATAATCCCTTATTTGTTGATATGTGAGGTATTTATGTATGAGTCCTATTCCATTGCTTCCATTAACTCATTCGCTTTAATAGAAGGCTTGAGGCATGATTCTCCAAAGATCTTTCATTGGTCGTTTAGAAGGTATGTGAAATGTCTCCCTCATTACTCTCCTAGAAGGTTTTCTAAAATTCTCAGAAACTCCCCCATTACTCGATTGCGATTCATAACAAAGTAATCTCAAAAACTTCATTATTGTTTTTTGGGAGGTGTAAGGGAGTTTTGCTATTACTCCCTTCTAGGACATGCAATGCTTAAAGGGAGTATACAAAATTATATGGTAATATGCAGAAGTATAGGGAGTAATAGGCAGCAATCTAATACTCTCAAGGGAGTACTCCGGGATTGTAAATACGATGACCCCTGGCTCTACTGGGTATCCTCAAGTGGGTATTAATTGAAATTCACAACAAAAAAACTATAATTATTGTGCAGTCATGCTAATTAAGATTAGAAGAAACCACTCAGGCAAGTCCAAAGTGCATACTAAATTGTTGCTATTGTTTTTAGATTGGTCAATTGGCAAGAAATTTACAAAATGTTAGCTCAAAGAAGATGGATGAAAAAAGACGAATCTTTGAACTGCTATGTGCTAAATATGACGCCTATAGCAAAATATTCAGGCGGTAACTAGTGGTGGTAGATAAAAGGTTGAAAAGAAATTGATCGTCTACAATTGCTCGCAGCACTGCCACACTAAGCTGAACTGCCCGTTTCCATTGAGACCAGATGGATCATGCTTCAGGTGCTGGGAAATGGGGCATGATCATCGGACCTGTCCCAACCCCCAAGAAGGAATTAAAGCGCAAGGACGAAGTGGATGCATTCCCACAACAGCCGGTTCTATCGCACCGCAATGACCCGGGTTTTTTCACCCGGCCAAGGGCTGTTATTTCAGTGTAACCCTGTCCAATCTGGGGCAGGGCGAAGCACTGTTAACAACAACAACAACAACGACGAAGTGGATGCTGTAGATATTAACAGTCGGCGTTTATAACTATGTAAGGATAGAGTTTAAACTTAAAAAGGATATAATTAATAATTCTATTGAGCTCTTAAAATGTAAAATTGAATTCTCTGGAACGGCAATAGGCGCAGTGGAGTGTTTGTGCGCACGTCGGATGACTCTTTTCTTAGTCCTATCCGCAGGTGGATGCATTATAAACAGCCGGCAAAAGAAGCTCACGCATTTACTGGCGTCCGATTTGACACTGTCGCCGAATGCAATGGCGACCTTGTCATTGTATTTGGTTGGATTGGGCCTTGACAGTCGACCATAATTTGCCGACTCCGCCGGAGAGGTTGCATGCCTCAAGGTGTTGTTTCCACTTGGTCAGTTTGTATTCGTTGACTATCCTACGAATTTCCGCATTGAGATCTTTGATTCTGGGATCTGCGGGATTGATGAGTCTCACTTGGTCACGTTCTGTTGCCATCGCCGCAGCTTCTGCAGTAAAATTCTGACGAATTTCTGGTATTCTACCAGCAGGAATAAAGCAGCCTGAGGCTGAATCAATGACCTTGTAAAACTTTCTTTTTTACCTTTGCGTACGTCTGTCGGAGTGGGTAAGGCAGCGAAGGAGCGCTCTGTATAGTCTGTAAAGCGGTCCCAGTCCGCTTTGGTGAAGTTAATGTATGTTAGTTTATCAGTCGTTATGAAGCCGGTCGGTCGTTCAACGGAGAGTAGGATGGGTAGGTGGTCTGAAGCTCATGTAAGCATCGGTCGCCAGAGGACAAAGTTGATAAGGCCCGCGTTCGTTATGGAGATGTCTGGCGAACTGTGGAGTTACCTGCCACCCTGGTGGGGGCATCTCCATTGACTGTACAGAATGCTGAGTTGTCTATTTGGTCAGCAATTGCGTGTCCTCTGCTGTCTGCTGGCAAGTTGGAGTGCCAGGGATCGTGATGTGCGTTGAAGTCGCCTAGGATTAGACGGTTATCGCCCCTTAGCAACGCACTAATGTCGGGATGATAATCTGTAGGACAACACGTGGTAGGGGGAATGTAGATGTTTATAATTTGCAGGTCGACGTCGCCTGACCGGACTACTATGCCTTGGCATTCTAAGGTAGAGTCCCGGGGTCGACGTCAAGGGAAAATAGATTATATTGTGTAGAGTGATGTGTAATGAACGCAAGGCCACCACTATGACCGCTAGGACGGTCTTTTCGATGTACCTTATACCCATCACAAGTTCGTAAGTCCGATCTTGTGTTCAATTTTGTCTCTTGTATCGCGGCGATTTTGATGTTGTGCGACTTCATAAAGTCAGTTATCTCCGCGATCTTTCCAGCCAATCCGTTACAGTTCAGCTGTAAAATTTTGAAGCGTGTGGGAGGGGAAACGGTGGACATGCTAGGCGTGAGGGACGGATGTGCTTGCCTAGGTGGAGATAGGCTAAGGCCTTAACTATGTCGCAGTCTAGAGTTGACAGCGCCATTTCCGTTGTTGTCTGGCGTGGAGGGCGGATGTGTACTGCAACAGGGGGCTATGAACGTATCCGTCCAGAGGTTACCGTTTGCGAGCTCAGAGCACATAAGGGTGTGACACAGGCCAATGCAATTGTTGCACCTGACCGATGTCGCAGGCGTATATAATCTTTGCCGACAAACGGTGCATGCAGTGAAAGGTACGAGGAGGTGGTGGTCCTGGCCCACGTGCAAGCTGGAAGCAGGGGGGCGGGGGCATTGGGGACAGAGAAAGAGGGGACTGACGCTCCGCGTTGCTCATATCTGGAGTGTTGAGCGGTCGTGCGAGATGGATACGCTGGTGAGCGTGAGCGACAGTCGGGAGTGGGTGAGGCAGGAATGGCAGCAGTGCTGCCAGTCGTGTAGACTGAGCCACCATTGTGGCTACTTGAAGTTGGTAGGGGCGGTAGGGGAGCGCCAGAGCGACGAGTACCGCGGGACGCCCTTAGACGTGTACAGCATGGTGCCTCGAAAATACTAAAGAAAATACGGGGTCTGTGGATGGCAGGGTTAAGCCCTGAGCATCCAGATTTATGTAGCCATCTCTTACACTTGGCGCATTTTTTCCAGCAAACGCAGCAGATCCAATCTCTTGGTCCAGGGTTGGGTTCGACCCCAGCCCGTAACAAGAGACAATGGAGCAACCCAGCTGCCAGGGTTTGCTCCGAGGATTACAATTTAAGGGTTGGACGGGACAGATTGGACATGGTTACACTGAAATAACAGCCCTTGGCCGGGTAAAAAAACCCGGGTCATTCCGGTACGATAGAACCGGCTGTTGTGGGAATGTCGAGATCGACATCGCCTGACCGGACTACCATACCTTGACGTTCTAAGGTGTTATCCTTTGGGTCAAAAGCAGGCTCAAATAGACGGTATTGCACAGATTGATGAGTGATGAAAGCAAGTCGTAAGCAAGTTGTAGCCGTCAAGGGTCCGAAGATCTGATCGGGCACCGAGCTTTGTTTCCTGAATCGCAGCAATCTCGATATTTTGCCGCTTCATGAAGCTCACTATTTCACTTACCTTGCCGGTTAGGCCGTTGCAGTTCAATTGTAGGACACGAAAGTGCGAAGGGGGAGAAATAAGCAGGCTGGGTCGTGCACTGCGTCGCAATCTAGAAGACGAGGGATTCGGACCACCGGAAGGAGGCTAATCGGTCGACGTTGCAGGTTGCGTAGCTCGACAACATGGCGCAACGTACGTATCGGTCCATAAGCGACAGCGGGAGTTACACACTACTTGCTGGGCAGTATTAGTGCTGTTAGTCGTGGAGACTGGATCGACTCTGTATCGACGTTGGCCACGGGACGCCCTAGGGCGTGAGCAGCAAGGGGTAACAAAAGTTTTGAAGAAACTAGGGGGCCTATGTGTGAAGGGATTTAGCCCGGAGCACCTTGTTTTGTTAAGCCATCTTTTACATGTGTTACATTGGACGGAGTGTGAACGTTTAACGCAAATCTTCTTCCAGCAAACGCAGCAGATGCATTCTCTTGGTCACGGGTTGGATTCAACACCCGTCCGGAGCAAGAGAGTTTTCAGCAGCCCTGCTGCAAGGAGCTGGTCGGAGGATGACAATTTTAAGGGGAAAGGTGACAAGTTAGATAGAATAACGTCGAAATAACAGCCCTTGGTCGGGAAGAAAAACCCGAGTCATTCCGGTACGTAGAACCGGTTGTTGTGAGAATGATTCAAGAAGATGCTGTGTCACGCTTATTTGATACATATTGCCAGCGGCATAAATGTGTAAAAATAAAACAACTACTAATGCTAAGGTTTTTGGTTTACAGACCTGTAAAGTAATGAGCATATACTTGCACTAGTACTAATTTTGCATTGATCAATAGTATGGGTTTTGCTTCAATATCATTCGTTTCCCTACAGCTAACAAAGACAATATGACACAGATAGCACAACTTCCAGCCATCACCATAATAATTTAAGGACAATTAAACCATTTACAAACAACCATTTGGTTAATTTGGAGGATGACACATCCTCAGAATCAAACGGCTTTCGGTATGTTTAATTATCCATATATTTCTTATTGCCGTCCCTAAATTTGAGCACCTCAGCTTAGCGGTTTTTACGCGACATCTGGCAGCGCGCGCCATAGTCAAATAAAAGAGATACATTTCTGTCACATCTGTATTCTTTCGTTCCCATTTTGTTACGCAGCACTAGCGACGCGCTATTTGGGGATAATTCCTACAAATTGTATGGGCATTGGGATTTTTGACAGCTACTTTATGCTTGACGCTCCAATTTAGGGACGGAAATAAGGTCGTTGAATGAAATTTGTCACTGGCATGTAGTGAGAAATATGGCATAAGTCGTGTCCAGGAAATAAATTCGGTTATGGAATATTCCCGTATACTCTTTATATAAAAATTTGGAAGAATTTTTTGAAGACAAAGTGAAAGTGTATTTTTTCAAAATGAATAACTTTTCGCTGATACAGCTTTGCGAAGCAAGCGTATAAATCTTATATCTTTAAACGAGCTATTCTTGTGACTGATAAAACACGCATACTTTATTTGTAAATAAAAAATTTTAATTTTAAAGCTTCGCGCGATACTTATCAAGTACAGGTACTTTAGTACTTGCATTGGTCTGTCGGATTGTAGGTTTGCTTGAGTAGCAATAAAACACTTTCCGAAGGTCATGGGGAATGTTGCCTATCATTATTATAATGAAATGTTCGCTCAAGCAAGAGCAAGAGCCAGCCCTACGCAAAAGACAATTTAATCAGCATCCATGAGTGGAGGATTAAATAAGCAGGACAAAGTAATAATGATAATAACATTCAACCCGCTAATTAAGCTACTGTGGATACGCAGACTACCTTCGGGTTAGTGTATTAGAATATGCTAGAGGTAGGTATGCCTCTCGTAAAAGGCGACTAAAATGTCCAAAGGTAATGACGTGCAACTTGTTGTTATTAACTGTGCTTCGCCCTGCTTAATGGGCACGATCACTCGGAGAATCGTCATGAAGCTCTTCTAAAGGAAGTCCAAGGAAACGCGCAGTTTCAATAGCGGATATGATAGCTCTCCCCTCTTTGACATGACCTAGAAGGTTATTCATTTCAAAGTATATGTTGTCGTTAATACCAACAAAAACCTAGAAGGTAGCACTGGTCATACCAAATAGTTTTCACGACAGTCCGGCTAGTACCGCAAGGTTCTAGTGCCGGGTTCATATCCTGGAAAGGATTGTCGCATCGGCAATACTCTTGAGGACCTTTGAAAGATTTGATTTACAAGGTCGTATTAAATTTGCCATGGCAAACTAATTCTCCCTATTCAAAGGCTGAACTACTAAACCCACAAGCCCGTGCCACCCTTTGTTAACCCTTTTTGATGGGAATGTTTCGTGTCTGAGTTCCACTGATGCTTGCCTAACATTGACCACTGCGGGGAGGGGTTTCGAATATACCTTAGGTAGGCATACCGGTCGTAAGAGGCGACTTAAATGCACAAAGGTAAAGGCGTGCAACTCAATGGTTGATTGTTGTTGTAGTTGTTATTAACAGTGCTTCGCCCTGCTTAATGGGCACGATCACTCTGAGAATCGTCACCAAGCTCTTCTAAAGGAAGTCCAAAGAAACGCGCAGTTTCAATAGCGTTAGACCAGAGTGATATTGGTGTTAGAAAATTAGGTTCAATTGAACAGGAAAAGAGATTTTTAGTATCAAGAGGGGCATTCCACATGCAGGGCACGTAGTTGGTATGGTTGGGTTCAGTGTGGATAAGTAAGAGTTCAACCTGTTACAAGACCGAGAATTAAGTTGTGCTAGCATGACTCTAGTCTCCCTTGGAAGAACGCTCTCCTCACTATTTCAGGTGGTTGGATGCGATTGCGGGGTTCACAGGCTGAGATCTGAGGGTTCTGTATATCGAGGCTATTACGGTGGCATGACTAGCGAAGGTGAGGCTATTGTCGAACGTCATAGGATTATAGGGTTGATGACAGTAGGTGGAGGTACTCCATCTACATGGACCTTTAGCTCGCACCCCTTGTTTGCTTCTTCGTGGTCTAGATTTCATGTTCCTAAACTAAACTACCTGTCGAGCGTTGAGGTAGTTAGCTGTTCACCTTTTCAGGCCGGCAGAGAGCAGTGCCTTTTCCAGATCTCTTAGAAGCGTGGTCCTATGGTAGGATGTTTGTTGAGACTATAGTTTATCTGCAACAACAAAATACAAAAAACCAAGAAAGTTTAATACCTGCGGGTTAGGGGTGCAAGCCGTACTATCCAAAATAAACTACCAACAATGTCTTCAAAGCTAAGTCCGTGAAATTTAGCTGTTTCAACAGGGTTGGACCACAAGCAGTTTCCTGATAGAAGTCTGCTCAGTTTAGCAATTAAAAATCACATCCGCAAACGAAATCATAAAGAGTTTTGTACGACTTCAGCGACCATTAGATTAGTTTAAATAATTCGCATACAGTAAGATCAGTTTGCAAGTATGTATACAAATAGAACTTACCAATTAAACAAATAACAAACTTAACTGAGGTCAGTGACAATACATCCGATAGAAATGTTTCTTGCGCCAATTCATTCATCATATTCCCAAAGGAGCTGATTAACACGCCATTCGTTGCAGCCGTTGTTGACGCATTGATTATGGCACGCTCCAGCTGACTATCGCCAACTGCACTTCCATCGTTTGTGCTATTTACAAGGCCGGGATTAATAAGGTTTGGTAAATTTGTGGGCGCTTTCGCAAAAATTTTGTTGTCATTTGTAGTTTGTGTTTGATTTTCATTGAATTCAACGCCAGCAACAGTATGATCTGTTGCTGCGGGGTAGAAGCGTGTTGGTAGTCCCATACTAATTTTGAGCACTTCATCGATAACTAATATGGGTGGTACACGCATCATAACGTCCACAAGTCCGAGTACTTTGGTGCGTACTGACATATTTATTTTGTGTTTAGCAATTCGTATGCAAATATTCTAATTGTGAAGTAATGCAAATTTGCACAAAATGTTCTTTCTTTTTGGTGGTGGGCAAGATGAAGGGCGCTGATTAAGGAATCAATGCCGTGCAGTTCGTTGACCTCCAAGCGCAATATTGTGTCTACTTCCAACTTTTTCCACTGTAAACCAAACGTCAACCGTAGACGTGTATATCTAAGCCACAAATGTTCATCGGCAATTGTTTCAAAAATTAGCAAAACGATTGTCGTGGCCTTATCGCAGTAATATCATATAGCTGTGTGTTTGTGTACACCTTCGCCCCTGTTTTTAATTTATTCCATCAGCAACACATCACAGAAAAATATCACAAACGAATAAATTTCTGTACTTGTTTCTTTTTCCTGCCAGCAGTGATCCACTTGATTTCCAGACGCACTTCAGCTGCTGGCAATTGTATGACCCCTTCTTTGTTTTGTTTACACTTTTTACTAGCTATTTCCGAGTACTAAATATATGTAAAGTCCTTTAATTACTTTTCTTTTTATTAACTTTTGCTTTTCTCTTGGAAATGTCGTGAATTATTAACACTTTATTTGTTCGTTTCGTGATTTGACTTTTGTAATAAATTGTTTTTTTTATCTTGTTGTTGCTATTAAAAAATGTATCAGCTATCTCTGTCTGTTGAATGTGTTTAATAAGCAAATTGTTTTCTATTTGCTTAGGTCGCATAAGAAATGTCAATTTAGAGAGGTTGGCACATCATTTAAGTTTGACAAGTAGATGTCGCCACTGTAGTTCAAAAATATTGTGAACAAATTTCGTTGCCTATATTACTGGCTTCGGATTTTACAAAGCCATTTCCTGTATTTCTAATTTGCTGCAGGTTTGGGTTTACAATATGACCGAGCGAGGCATACAGTTTATAAGAGGCGACTAAAATGCAAAAAGGTAATGACGTGCAAATCCGATGGTTGATGTACGGATATGATGACTCTCACCTCTCATTACCTATCTTCTCTTTCCGCTAATTCTGTACGACCGTACGTAAATGCTAAAACACGTCTAAAATTATCGGTAAAGATATCAAAAGACGCGTTTTGACCTCGGTATCCGTAATCCGAAAGCGGAATCTCGATTATATATTTCTATCAATAGATATTTGCAATCAAAGTTGAAAATTGTCTGTGATTTTCATGTGGTTGTTGTAATCACACATATTGGGCGTTTCGAAATGTGCAGAAGTGAGTTTTTTGCAGAAACTATGGCATTTTTTGGTTTTTTGCCAATAATTTTTCACTGAAATAAAATATTTCTTTTGCGCTTTCGCGTCATTTGATACCTTTCCCGATCATTTTGGACGTGCTTTAGCAGTAACGTACGGTCGTATAGAATTACCCTATTTCCTTACGGTAGGAGGGTTGACATGATCTACAAGGTCACACTAGTCATACCAAATCGCTGCCGTAACAGTCGGGAATGTACCTCATGGGAGTAGGAGAGAAACTTTTTGTCTAGAGAAATAATGGAATCTGTAAATCATGATCTAGAGGCCTAAAAGATGCACCCCTAACTACATAAATGGTCGGCCACAGCCTTGCCTTCGACAAACATGCCACCGCAACACCCACAAAGGCTATTGGGTTACAGGTTATTGACTTCGCTGCCAGTATGGTCGCACAACTTTGCTGACAATAACTGGAGGATGTTGCAAGTCTTCCAATGTAATCTGAGGCTCACCTCCATCAAGAGGCAAAACTACTCAATGTCAGAGAGCACCCGGAATTACTAAGTAGACAGTTTCTACTGACCTGCCATAAACCTAGCCACCCAAACCGACACCTAGTAGATGTAGATCCATTGCCCAGAGGCATAAGGAAGCACCTTCGGCCGTAGGGAGACGAGAGTCATCCTGCACAACTTCGATCTGGATGCTGTAGCAGGTAAAACTTTTATATGCCCAGACTCAACCCCACCATACCAAATAGAGTTGTGTGATTTTCTTCAATTGAATGATCGAAAGAACTACTTATTTTTTTAAGTGAACTAGGTCTCTCACTTCGTTCAGTCGTTCGACTGTTCAACTAATGCATGCTCTTTGGTTCAATAATAATTTTTCCTTTGAATCAGTTTGTACAAAGAGCGTCGAATAATAAGAGGAACGAACACATTGCATACTATCAATTCTTAGGTAAGGAACTTTGGAAACAAAAGAAAAAGCGTGGACAAAAATGACGGTGAGTAACTCGGGAAGGAGTTCGTCGTTCGAGAAGCAAAGTATTTTGCGCCTATAAGAGCTAATGCCAATTTTACGA
This sequence comes from Merzomyia westermanni, assembly GCA_949987695.1. Taxonomy (NCBI): domain Eukaryota; kingdom Metazoa; phylum Arthropoda; class Insecta; order Diptera; family Tephritidae; genus Merzomyia; species Merzomyia westermanni. The sequence continues at coordinate 159,084,936 of OX465288.1, read as the reverse complement.
ATCACGTAAGATGTTTTTCCTACCCAATATCGAGTTTGGTTGATAAAGCAAATGTAGCTCGCCCTTGGTTGTTATTGCTTGCTGCCACAGGAGCACTTGAACTACTACATTCACTGAACGAGGTTTGAATGAAGTAGTTCGTTCCTATAGTGAACTAATCCATTTAATTGAACTAGTCTGTTCGAGAACTACACATCTATAATACCAAATACTTGCTTTGCATGTGGAATATCCCCTCATAATACCAAACATCTCTCTAAATGTTTAATAGAAAATACTCTATCAAAACCAACATATCTCTGGCCCAACATTGTTGAAACTGCCAGTTTCCGTGGACTTCGGTTAGAAAAGCTTGATGACGATTCTTAGAGTGATCGTACCCATTGGGGACTTTTATCAACAACTACAGCTGACTTTGGAATAAGAATCTTTGTATAATACTAGCCAGTAAGTTGTCCTGTCGGTTTCACAATTGCTCGAGCCTCTCATCAGCGGAGCATGCAATTGTAGCAGATCTCAAGGTGATTCCATAGTCGGATCACTTAACCATACTCCTCTTCGTCGATTGTCCAGCTGATTTTTATTCATAACGAACATGTATCAATTTCCTATGGCGATAAGGTTGTATATAAGGCGAAGAGATGCGAGTGGACTTCTTGTCGACAATTTATACATACAACTTGTATATTAACGTTCAGATGCGTTTTGCTTTAGTAAGCTATTAATAATAATAATAATTTGGAGCGATATAAAACTTCCGGTGTGCTGCTTCTAATTTTCTCTAAAAACTGACGGGGACCTACATGTCACGGTACTTGAACCTTTCGAGGAGACTGATTGATACTCATGACCTCTAAAAAAATGTGAGTAATTGGGCCTTTTCGTAAATGCAGTATGTGCAGTTTTGCAGAAAAAGAAGCCTAGCCTATTCCTGGAATAAGTAAGATAGAAAGGTCTGAATTTCAAAACTAAATTCCATTTGGTTAGCTGTGTTTATTTGCGCGAACCAGACATTTCCACAAACTATAAATTGGGAATAAGGGACTTAGTTTTTCTGCAACAGTAAATGCGGTATGTGCAGCATTTACGAACAGGCCCATTGTTTTCATCACCATTTTAACACTATCTTTATTATGTATCCTACCGGACAGCTGTTTGATCAATGTCAACTCAGCTGATAGTCAGGTCTTAGGTAGTGAGGCATCAGAATTGTGATAAGATTTCTATGGCGCTAGGGCAAAATCTTAGCAAAACATTTGTGTACGTTTGCGCCGCTTTACCTAAGATCTGAGTACCAGCTGAGTTGTCATTGATCAAACAATATCTGTATGTGTTGGTGCGAATCAGAATTGTCCATTAGGGATGGTATATCAATTAAGCGTCACCGTTATTCTATTGAAGTTACAGGTTATAACCATGATCCAAATAATAAGATCTCGCATCAAAAATTTATAAATCTGGCTGTTACGTCACGCTTTTGAAAACATGTCTGCTTGGTTTTAAATGTCCGAAATGCAATAAGTAAGGAAAGAAAAAGGAAAAAAAAAACAACAAATTTTGGCGTTTTCGTAAACGTTCTGGCTACAAAACAGCACCCAATTTTCCCGTATGTTCGCATCTCTCGGGCGGCCAACCAAATGAAAGTATTTGTACTTTTCGTAACTACTTTTACACCCACTCACAAAACACTGCATTTTTTTTTTAATTTTTTCAAATAAAACTTGAAAATTGCGACGAAACGACGTTTACGAAATTTAAATTCAAATCTCAAAAAACCGTCAAAGAAAGTGTGAAGAGAAAAGTCAGTTAAACTAACTGAAAACTTCAAAATCGTGACGTCATTTCCCAAAAACTTTTTTCTCAAATAAAATTACAAATACCGGAATGCGTGATCTTTAATAATTGGATCATGGGTTATAACCAAATAATTAAACTAAATTCTGGCGAATTCTCACTTTTATTCGACTTTCTTCTTTTGTTTTTCTCTCTATGTTATGTTTTTCCATTTGTCTTCCTCCCTGTCTTTCAAACTTTTAAGTCTGACCCTCCTCCCCTTCCACCTTCTCAGTGTCACAAACTTTTTCTTATTTGCTTTATATTTTATTATTTCGCTCATAAACCTTTTATGCTTCATTACAAAAGTAAAATACAGAAAAATATGGAAAGTATTTCATTTATTTATTTCGAAACTTTATTTATATGGCATTCAGGAAAATCATATTCGAACTAAAAAATCGATATTTTTGTATATTTATCGAAGTATTAATGACTAATTAAGTAACTGTATTTATAACTCACTTTTTAATTGACAATCGTAAAAATCAATTATTGATATTTTATGTCTTCAGTCAAATAAATACCGACACCGCATACAAAATGAGTTTGACCCGAAACTAAACAATAAATTTAAATAAATATTTATTAAGGAATTTCATTAGTTTAATTAAAAAACTAATGCTCAAGAAATATTCCTCAGTCATTTGACGCGCGTGATCAAGCCTAATGCGTAAGCCTTGCCAATGCGCAGCAAACAATTTAAATATTTAGCTCACTTTTTAATAACTAGTTACAAACTAGTTTAAACATTTAAATTGTATTCTTAATACTTAATCATTAAATATAGGTTTTTTCTTTAGAAATTTCATACATTCCATTTGGACCAATTTAATCTTTTAAACTTCTACGTCTGCTACCAATATTCGCCCATTCTTCAGGCAAATCATTGCCGGCCTCATATTTCGTAGGCGTGCAGTTGAGCAATTTTTGTGCGCGTTCACAGCGTCGACTCACAGCCCAATAAGCGAATCCTTGAGGACAACGTGCAATTTGCCCCTCCAAGCGACCTGTCGCTGTAGAGTAAGCACATCTTACAAAAAGTTGACCGCATTCATTATTATTTAGAGCGAAATGACCTTCAGCAGGACAGAGTGGAACACCAATGGAACGAATTTGTACCTAATTAGAATTGGATAGAAATTAATTTCGAAATCGTAAAAACATTCGACAAATAGACGACTCACCATATTCAAACGCTTTATTTCATCTTCGTAGAATGCCGAACGACTCATCGTCTTATCCAAACATGTATCGCTTTTAGCAGGCTTGTCGCATATCTTCTCAATTTCATGATATACAGTACCCTTAGGGCATTCGAAGACTGTGATAGTCAAATCGTGGCTATCGGCTTTTTCGTTGCATTGGTAGAAAAGATCGCAACTCTTCGGATGTCGACGAAAACCGGATGGACAGACAAACGTATATTGGCCTTCGACAGTTGAAGGGCATGGTTTGCTGTCAATTGGTGGTGGACTAAGGGTTGTAGTTGTTGGCTTTTCAGTAGTTGTTGTCGTTGGAGGAATTGTAGATGGTTTTGTGCAGGAAGCTGTAGTTGTTGTTGGGGGTGTGCTTGTTTCTGTAGTGATCGAAGGCTCTGTAGTTAGTGTGGGATGTGATGTTGTTGATTTCGGAGTAGTTATCGCTAGGTTCGGAGTTGTAGGTTGATCTGTGGTAGGTTTAACAGTAGGTTTCGTCGGGTGCTGAGTTGTATGTGTCGGCTTTTCACTTGGTTTCATCGTCGTCCATTCACTTGGGGGACCTTCAGTGGTACTTTCATTCCCTTCTGATGAACAATTAGCCGAAACATACTCGACGTAGTTGCAGGTCTCTAGATATGTATCCCACACAGTGCCATTCGGACAACGGTAGCTATAAATTTGATATTTTCCAGTTTTCTTTGAGTCAATACAACGATAATACCGATTACAGTCTTCCGGATCTGGGAAGAAACCTTCACTCGTGCATACGTAATGGACAGGTTCAGGGGTTGTGGTTGGATATTCTTCAGTTGTAGGCTGTGTTGTGGTTGTCTGCTCTGTCGTAGGGGTTTCAGTTGGTTTGGTCGGTTTCGTAGTAGGCTGCGTTGGATGTTGTGAAGGATTTGTAGGCTTTTCAGTCGGTTTCGTTGTACTCCATTCACTTTGGGGACCTTCAGTGGTACTTTCATTCCCTTCCGATGAACAATTAGCCGAAACATACTCGATGTAGTTGCAGGTCTCTAGATATGTATCCCATACAGTGCCGTTAGGACAACGGTAGCTATAAATTTGATATCTTCCATTTTTATTCAAGTCCACGCAACGATAATACCGATTACAGTCTTCCGGATCTGGGAAGAAACCTTCACTCGTGCATACGTAATGGACAGGTTCAGGAGTTGTGGTTGGATATTCTTCAGTTGTAGACTGTGTTGTGGTTGTCTGCTCTGTGGTAGGTTTTTCTGTTGGTTTACTAGTTGGCTTCGTAGTAGGTTTCGTTGGTTGTTGCGTAGAATGTGTAGGCTTTTCAGTTGGTTTCGTTGTAGTCCATTCACTTAGGGGACCTTCCGTGGTAGTTTCATTTCCTTCTGATGTGCAATTAGCTGAAACATACTCGACGTAGTTGCAGGTCTCTAGATAGGTATCCCACACAGTGCCATTCGGACAACGGTAGCTAAGAATTTCATATTTTCCAGTTTTCTTTGAGTCAATACAACGATAATACCGATTACAGTCTTCCGGATCTGGAAAGAAACCTTCGCTCGTACACACAATTTGGACAGGTTCGGCGGTTGTGGGTGGATATTCTTCAGTTGTAGACTGTGTTGCGGTTGTCTGCTCTGTGGTAGGGTTTTCTGTTGGTTTGGTCGGTTTCGCAGTAGGTTTCGTTGGTTGTTGTGAAGGATTTGTAGGGTTTTGAGTGGGTTTCGTTGTACTCCATTCACCTGGGGGACCTTCAGTGGTACTTTCATTCCCTTCTGATGAACAATTAGCCGAAACATACTCGACGTAGTTGCAGGTCTCTAGATATGTATCCCATACAGTGCCATTAGGACAACGGTAGCTATAAATTTGATATCTTCCATTTTTCTTCAAGTCTACGCAACGATAATACCGATTACAGTCTTCCGGATCTGGGAAGAAACCTTCACTCGTGCATACGTAATGGACAGGTTCAGGAGTTGTGGTTGGATATTCTTCAGTTGTAGACTGTGTTGTGGTTGTCTGCTCTGTGGTAGGTTTTTCTGTTGGTTTACTAGTTGGTTTAGTCGGCTTCGTTGGTGTAGTTGTAGTCCATTCACTTGGGGGACCTTCAGTGGTACTTTCATTTCCTTCTGATGTGCAATTAGCTGAAACATACTCGACGTAGTTGCAGGTCTCTAGATAGGTATCCCACACAGTGCCATTCGGACAACGGTAGCTAAGAATTTCATATTTTCCAGTTTTCTTCGAGTCAATACAACGATAATACCGATTACAGTCTTCCGGATCGGGGAAGAAACCTTCACTCATACACACATAATTGATAGGTTCAGGGATTGTGGTTGGATATTCTTCAGTTGTAGACTGTGTTGTGGTAGTATAATCTGGGGCTGGTTTATTTGTTGTTGAAGTGGGAGCTTGAGTCGTAGGTTTATAGCCCGGTTTTATTGTAGGCCTCGTAGTAGTTGTCTCGGTTTGTCCATCACATCGTTCTATGTTTGCTGCATAATCACATGTTTGCTTTTTCTCATTCCAACCAGTACCCTTAGCGCAGGTGAATTCATGCCTTACATAGACATCTCCAGAGGCTTCACAACGATAGAATATACGACAATTATGCGGATCCGGCATAAAACCTTCAGCTGTGCATTTAGTGCCTGGTGGAAGATTGGGTATTGGCTTAGTTGTTGATGTTGTGACATCGCTGACTGTAGTGGACTCTGCTGTTGTTGTTGGTGAGCTTGGTTTTGTTGGAGGTACTGTTGTGGTTGTGGACGGTGATTGTGGGGTTGGTTTGTAACTAGGTTTCGGCGTCGTAATCGGCCTATGAGTGGTGGGATTTTCTGTCGAATCCGTTGTAGAAGGTCGTAGCGTTGTGGTGATGGGATGAGCAGGCACATTTGTTGGTTTGTTGGCTCCCGCATCCGGGTTACACTTGTTCAAATCATGGTCACATGTTTGAATGTCATTGTCCCATACGGTCCCGTCTTCACATTTAAATGGATACTGGGTAAATCCACCTTGTCCATTGCTTTCGCAACGATAAAATACTGTACAGTCTTTGGGATCACCAATAAATCCATCTTTATGACACAAACCGTCTGTGAATATGGGAGGTTGAGTGCTTACAGTTGGCGGATATCCTGTTGGATTTGTTGTGGTTGGTTTTGTACCAAGCGTAGGAGGCTCCGTAATATGCGGTGGATATGAAGTTGTTGGTTTTGTGGCATGATTGGGAGGCTTCGTAGAATGCGGTGGATATGAAGTTGTTGGTTTTGTGGCATGTGTGGGAGGCATCGTAGTATACGGTGGATATGAAGTGGTAGTAGTAGGATATTGTGTGGTGTGATGATGAGTTGGCGAAAAGGTTGAAGTTTGCATCTGTTGCGATCCACTACCTGTACCACATTTTGTATCTTTTACCGCCCAAGGATAATTACAAGCGGTGATCGCACTATCCCAGACGGTGCCAGGTCCACAGGTAAAGGCTACCTTATCGTAACCTTTGCCATTGTAAACGCACCGATGAAACTTGGCGCAATCATTCTCATCACCTAAAAATTGTGTTTGTTCATTACAACTGCCAGAGGGTTTTGATGAGGTTTGAGCATTTTGTTGATTATTGTTGTTATGGCTTGAAGAGGAACCTTGGCTTGTAGAAGATGATCCTTGGTTGGCAGCTGAACTTTGATTAGAAGAGGAGCTTTGACTTGAAGAAGAGCCTTGGGTAGAGGAGGATCCTTGCGTTGAAGATCCCTGCTGAGAATTGGAGGACGAGCTTTGGTTACTGCTTGAGCCCTCCGTTTCTGTTGAACCTTGTGTGCCAGTCGAGCTCTGAGTTTCCGTCGTGCCTTGTGATCCTGTTGAACCTTGTGACGTAGATTGCTGTGTACTAGAGCCGCTGCTTTGGGCTGATGTACTTTCCTGAGCATTGCTTGAACTTGTACTGCTTGAATTTCCTCCATTTGAGCTGCTGGATTGGCTACTACTGGATGTTTGCTGTTGACTTGAAGTGTTGTTTGAGGAGTTCGCTTGATTATTGTTAGATGAACTAGTGCCTGTGCTTGCTGAACCCGACTGAATTGCTTCCGAGGCCGTTTGAGATGCACTTGAGCCTTCACCACCTCCCTCGCCTGCCATATCACGACAATGTTTCTTTTGAACATCTGTTGGGTAGTTACAACCCAAAATATTCGCGTCCCATACAGTGCCGGGTGCACAATCAAACGATACTTTATCAAAACCTCCCTTTCCATTATGAACACAGCGGTAGAACCGTCGGCAGTCTACCTTATCAGCTAAATAAGTTTCCGCATTCTTACAACTACCATCGGGAAAGGAGGGTTTTGAAATATGGGATGTGTTGCTGGATTGTTGTTGTTGTTCACTGCCTGACTGTGCCTGATTCGATTGATTGCTATTGTTGTTAGATTGGTTTGACTGATTTTCGTTTGCACCGGATTGGTTTGACGATGTTGATTCATTACTGGATGAGCTTGATGAGTTCTCACCGTTACTAGATGATTGATTTGATTGATTGTTAGCAGAGCTTACGGAATTCTCATTGCTGCTTGATGATTCGTTTCCAGAGCTTGATTGGTTACTGCTGGAGCTTGTATTTTCATTGTTATTTGCGGATTCAGTGTGGTTATTGTTACTTGAAGTGTTTCCATTGGAGGATTGCTGACCGCTGCTTGATTGCTGGCCGGTGCTTGATTGCTGACCACTGATTGCATGTTCGCCGCTGCTAGATTGTTGATTGCCATTAGAGGTGGAGTTAGTGGAGCCGCCCAAGTTCAACATGGCTTTGCATTTTTCCTTTTGTTCCGTTGTGGGAAAATCACAATTTTTTTCCTTTTGGTTCCAAACTGTACCGGGTCCACATGTGAATGGTACTTTTTCCAATCCACCGTTTCCATTGTCTCGGCAACGATAAAACTTCGTACAATCCTTTTCATCGGGTATATATGTTTCATCGTGTTCGCATTCAATATGAATATTTCCCCCAGATTGATTGCTTGAAATTGATTGATTGTTTGAGGTGGATTGATTATTTGAGCCGGACTGATTGTTAGATCCTGACTGATTGCTTGAACTAGTTTGAGTGTTGCCGCTAGATTGACTGCTAGAACCTGATTGATTGCTAGAGCCTGATTGATTGTTAGAACCTGATTGATTATTTGAAGCCGGTTGATTGTTTGAGGTAGACTGATTCTGTGAACTAGATGGATTGCTTGAGTTTGATTGATTATTTGAACTAGATTGATTGTTTGAGTTTGATTGATTATTTGTACTAGATTGATTGTTTGAACCAGATTGATTATTTGAATTGGATTGCGCATTCTGCTCAGATTGATTGCCTGAGCTAGACTGATTCTCATTGGCAGATTCGCTACTTTCAACGGCTTGACTGCTTGATCCTGATTGATTATTATTACTGCTACTCGTCTGATTGTTGTTATTTGATTGCGCGATTCCACTTGATTGATTGGTACTCTGCCCTTCATTTCCACTTTGATTGTTGCTGCTACTATTCTCAGTTGAATTTGAGTTCGTACTTGAAGACACTGATTGTTGACTGCCTGTACTTGAGCTTTGCGAACTTGATTGAGTTTGTGAGTTAGATGAACTGGAGGACTCTGAGCTTGATGACGATGACGATGATGACGTGGTGTTGGAAGATGAACTTTGTTGGCTACTAGTCGATTGTGTTGCATTCTGTTTATTGGTTTGTGCCGATTGAGCTGCCATCGCTTCATTATCGGCCAACACTAAATTATCCGCCTTGCCTCTACAACCACCGTTAGAGCGCACAGTGTGTATGTGGTTACATGATTGCAAAACACCATCCCAAGCAGTGCCATCCGAGCAGCGAAAACCGATTTTATTGAAATTACGCCCAGTCGAAATGCACCGATAGAAGATTGTACAATCATCTGGATCGCTCATAAATCCATCATCTTCACATGGAGGTCCCTGTTCATTAGGCGCATTACCACCTGCTGAACGCGCCGATGATGTGGAAAAGGAAATGACGGAAACGCCACCCAAGCCTGAGAGGCCATAATTTTTCTGCAGTGGATTTCGCGCATCAGCCACATTTCCAGCTCCTGCCTCAGCTACATACAGAGTGGGACCGTTAGAGCCAGTTTTGCTTGCGGTAGCATATATGCCATTATCAATATTACCAATACCGTATATCAGTAATGGATGTTGTTGTTGATGTCTTTCTAGTTGTTGTTGTTGCTGTTGTCCATCATCACCATTATCGCCATTGTCCGCATCAATTTCATTCATGTGAGCATTACATTCCTCACGACCAGCCAACTGGGGTGGCATACAAAGACGCAGGTGTCGTGAGAATACGGTGCCTGGCTTGCATGTGAATGTGTAAGCTTTGATGTAGTCATTTGTTTTTGCTTCGCAACGATAGTATACACGGCAATTGTAGTCATCAGCGTATAAACCCTCAGCAGGGCAATAAAATTTGTTCGGCATGGCTGCGGCGTCTGCGTATGAGGGTGGTGTGCGTGAAGTGTCCGGTGCAAGTATGAAATTGGCTGCTTCATACGGATCATCTGCAATACAAAAAAGGGTGATGTGTAAGTGTTAAGGTGTTAAGTGTTAGGTGAAGTAATATGTATGCAACATGAGTGGAGAATATCGACATTAAACGACGATTCGTTGAATTTTTTATGGAAACGGAATAATATGGTTTTCGAAGAAGCCATAAAAGTTGTATGGAGTCGTTGTTTTATGGCGAACAAGATTTCAGAGGTACTAAGATAGTATAATTTATGCTTTGTATTTCCAAATATACAAATACTGAGAGTGCTATATACAAACATACGTACTAGCTTTTTCAATTCTCAAATTTTTGCAATCCGAGGTTCTCGGGATGTGTTTTGACAACTCCGCGATTTGCGTATTCGATTTTCGTAAACAGTGTAGTTTGATAAAAATCGTAAAATCATTGAAAACCTATTAAGCTTTAAAATATATAGCAAATAATTAGACTTTCAATAAGATTTTGTATTTAATTAATAACTAAGAAAAATCAAATACGCAGGTAACATAATCTGTTTTATTTTTAATGAACGTGATAAAGAAAATGAGCTGAGTCGATGTAGCCATGTCATTCTGCCCGTACGCCCGTCTGCTCGTCCGAGATAAATAAATAATATTATATAAAATAATATAAAAAAAAAATACACTAAAAAAAAATTTTATAAAAAAAAAAAAAAATAAAAAATAAAAAAAATTTAAATTAAAAAAAAACAAAATAAAATAAAACAAAATAGAATAAAACAAAATAAAATTAAATAAAATATATTGGAATAAAATGAAATAAAACATAATAAAATGAAATAAAATAAAATAAGGTAAAATAAAATAAAATAAAATAAAATAAAATAAAATAAAATAAAATAAAATAAAATAAAATAAAATAAAACAAAATAAAATAAAATGAATAGTCATGGATATTTTAAAAATTTACAGGGAACAATTCAATTGAATCGAAGAGCCCTTCGGTATCTTTATGGGTCGATAATACAGGCACATAACAAGAAATCCATCAGGAGGAGGAGGAGGAGAGCAGGAGGTTGCTCATAGATATGGTAAAGTGTATAGAAATAGGAGTTTAGCTGACAGAAAAACCAGCGCACTTAACGCGTTTTCTTTTCTATAAAAAATGTTACCCTTTAAAATTTTATCACTTGACCTAGGTAACCTGGCGCTCTGCAAAATGGCTGATTTTGTAAATACTGCCGTCATGTTCAATCATAAGAAGGTATTTTTCAAGGGAGCAAAAAAACCTGAGAGAGAGATGAGAAAAACCAACACTTTTTCTAGAAAGGAAAACGCCAATTTCTCTGATGAAAAAGTCGAGCAGCCTCCGAAATGGATCTATAAGAATTAAAAAGTTTCAATAAAATAAAATAAAGTGAAAAAATTAAATAAAACAAAATAATTTTTTGTTATTCGTTTATACAAAATATGTAAAATAAAATAAATAAATCAGTAAGACTTGAACAATATGTATAAATAAAAACTCAGATTTAGCAAGTATTTTACCTAGCAGATCTAAATGAAGCGCCAAATCTACGACAAGATCCACGATAAGAAAATAGAAGAAGTTTGGAATTAATAGTGCCACCAAATTGAAGGTAAGTGGGAGATCGATAGTGGCAGCTAATCCGCTTTGTAAAAAAAAATAAATGCTTTTATAGACAATCTGCAAAGCGTATAAAAACTGTTGCTTAGTAAAATCTAGATAAGTGTCAATGAATTGTTTATTTCTAATCGCATTTTTGTTGTTGGAAGTATGCTCCGCTGTCCATCAATCTCAATTTTAGAAAAAATGGTAAAACATTTGTTCGTAAATTTACCTCCCGTAATGAAAAATTTAATAAATCTGTAGGAAAGTTAAATATGCTTATCTGACCCATGTATATATGTAGGTTTGTACATTAGACTGGCACGATTTGTACATACTAGCCGTCGTTTGTAGCTAATATTATTAAGATTGGCTAAGTCTTGTTACATTATTGAGGAAAAATGAACTAAAAAGGACGGGGACACGCCTAATTTCATGCTATTACTCTAAGTTTTACAACATTGCTTCTGATGTGCAATATCGATAAAATTTCATGGACATTAACCCCCTTTCGCACATTATAGTCCAGTATGTACCTTACAGGTGGCCGCGATGTGGAAGTAATGTTACTGGCCCACCACACCGAAATATTTTGAAAAAGAGTTTTCAAAACGAAGTCGCCCCTCGGCAGTGGTCGACAAACTTTCGGGTGTATTTCGGCCATGGAAAAGCTTGTCAGAAAAAATTATCTGCCTGTGCAGTTTAAAATTAAGGCACATTTCCTGCTGCTTGTTGGGTTTATTGATATAAAGGTAAAGTCGCCCCAATTAATACATACAAGGTGTGAAGGTGCCTCGCACTCCCCGTTCTATATAGAACAAATAATTATAATAAAAACAAATAATATTACTCAAAGGTTGTCCCTTATGCAACATGTGCTCCGCACCCCCCGTTCTACTCTCTGAATAAATAATAAAGTAATATACAATAAATTAACTTAAAAAAACTACTCGCCCTCCATCAGAACCAGGGATTGAATCGAGTAAGTTGGCCTGATTTGCCGTTATTTTCTTTAGGAGGAAGCCCGCCGATATTAATGCTACGATAATTTGGGTCATTGATTCGAGAGTGCACTGTATATTGTGTCCGCCAGATAGGACATCATCTACATAAGTTTCTCGCAGTACGATGTTTTTGGCGATTGGGTATTTTTCTTCGCAATCCTTGGCTAGTTCGTGGAGTGTGCGAATTGCCGAAAGTGACGGTTTTTAATTTAAAATCTTCTATCGGCTGCTGAGGGGCTTTTCTAAAGAGAATTCGCTGGAAGTTTTGATCTTCTTCCTTGACTAAAATTTAGCGGTACATCTTTTTTATGTCGCCATTGAAAACGAACTTGTAGAGGCGCCAGTTGAGGATTGTGGACGTCAAGTCGTTTTGCAGTGTTGGGCCTGTATATAATACATCATTCAGGGATTTGCCTGAATGTGATGTCTTAGACGCATTGAATACGACTCGAACTTTTGTCGTTTTGCTGTCGGGCTTTAACACAGCGTGATGGGGTGGATAAAATAAGAAATATTTTCCATTTTGGATTATCTCAGTAGGCGGGGCGTTTTCCATGTGGTCCATTTGGAGGTACTCGGTAAGCACTTCGGAGTGTAGTTCTGGTTTTCCTTCCAGACTCCTTTATACGCTAATATATTGTTGCTGTGCAGCTGGACTAGATTGGCCCATTGCCAGTGATCGGGGGAAATCGGGCTTAAACGAAAGCTTTACCATGTAACGGCCATCCTCCCTTCTTTTGGTTGTGTTGCTGTAGAGGCTGTTTTATCATCTTTTTAGGTACAACTTAATGAGAGAAAACATTCTTTTTCTGAAACGGTCTAATGTACACACATCCATTATAAAAGTGCATATGAAAGTATTTTGCAGCATTTGTACATCCGCAATGCTGACTATCATTTCAGTTTAGTTTAACTACGCTATGCGGCTTGAAAACCTAGCGTCATGCATTTGGTAGTAAATAGGGAAATAGTGCAGGAGAAGGGAAGGAAATTGTAAAAATGTCCGTTATTGCAAATCAACTACTCAATTATGATTTCCGCCACAGTTTTTTTTTATTTCTCATTTTGTTGAATGTGCGCGAAAAGTTGCATTGCCATGCCTGCAGGCCAGTTTTTACTTGTTTTTTGAGTGTTTTTTTTGTTGATTTTTTTTGTGCGTATTTTTTGAAGTTTCAGTTTTTTGGCTACAGGCGTTATTCACATATTGAATATTTATAGTGAAATTCAATTTTGATTTGTGTCCGTATTCATTTTACCCCTTTTTTTGAGGTTTTGGGCGCAATGAAAATGATAAATGAAAACCATTACAATTTATATTTGCCTGTTTGAAAATATCTACATACGCGTACATATTTTATTTACGAAAAAATTTAATTTTTAAATTTAAGCGTTTTAATCAAATTGCGTTGGCATTCACATTTTGTGAGTGTGACTGTATTAGTATGTGCCTCGACACATATACTCATTGTAACGGGTTTTTCAGTGATGCATGAAGTTGAGAAAGGCGGGTTCAATAAGTAACCATTTGAAAGTTATCTCCATATTGCACATATGATTTTCTTTCACCACCAACTGCCAAAATCTCAGAAATCGAAAAAGTCGGTTTCAGTGAAAGGTGGGCTTTTACCGAGGTGGCGACGGTATATTTATATATTGAAAATATTACAAAATTCCGAAGCTACTGTATTGCACACGCGGTTCTAACAGGATCCGTTTCCAAAAGAAATTACCGTTTTCGGTTTCGAAGGCAAAACCGGCCATATGTAACCGTTGTTGGGTTCTAAATGAGCCTAAATCGAATACAATGAAGTCGAAGCTCGATTCCGAAAGAACATAAAAACAGAATAATTTAATACACAAGAACTAAGAAGGTATTCGGTCCTGATGTAATCAATGGCGAAATAGAGCCCAATAGGGCCAAAACTGGAGAGCAAAACAAAAAAAAAAAAAACCCTTAGAAAGGAACTGGTTTTAATTTTTTTCGATTCACTTAGCTAGAAAGAGAAAACAGCACTCAGACTACACACCATCCATTTTTGAGTTGTGGGTATTTTTGTCCTAAAGAATCTCTCCGAAAATGATCACATATGATCCAAGCGAAAGCTCGCCAGAGAATATGCTCAGTAGACTGGGTCGATTTATTAACCGATATCCCGCCATCGATATTTCGATAGGTTTTGGGCTCAGGAAAAAAAAGTTCCACTACGCATACACATAAAGTTTTTTTCATGACCTACTAAAAAAATTTTCATTTCATTTAAAAAATTTTATGTATACCCTGTCCGACCCAAAAATTTCCGCTAAAAACGTTGGCAATAACGGTTTTTTGAAAAAAAATTTCATTTTCAGGTTTTGGGACTTGTTTTGGTCGAAAAATCGACTTTTCCAAAACCCAAAAATAAAATTTTTATCAAGAAACTGTTATCGCCAACGTTTTTAGCGGACATTTTTGGGTCGGACAGGGTATACGTGAAAATTTAAAAATCAAATGAAAATTTTTTTAGTAGGTCATGAAAAAACCTTAAAAATCAAAGTCGAAAAAAGTCAAAGAAATGAAATTGCGCAGGCTCGAAAATTGTTTTTTTGGGTATGCGTAGTGAAACTTTTTTTCCTGAGTCCAAGACCTATCGAAAAATCGATGGCGCGATATCGGTTAGCTTTCGTCCATACAAATCGACCCACCCTGATGCTCAGCCATGTCAAATTCTTCAAGCTCCGCAGGGCATAATTGGAACAGTCAAAACTGATCACACTCAAATCTGTATAACAACCTTCTGAGATTGGTGGCATCATACTTTTTCCCACATATAGCCACTTGATTCTTCCCAATCTCGACTTAGTGAAATAATAATAAAGTTTTACAAGGGATGACGGAACTGGAAAGCCGTTTAAGAGCACATCCTTAGAGCAAGTAACTCACATTGCCGAACCTGGTTAAAACTAGAAGTAGAAAGCTGGCTAACGCGTCTGTTGCATATCCATCCATTCTGCATGGCATAGTAAACGGTCGCCATTGTTTCAGCGAAAACCACAGATCTTGAGATCGTCAGTAAGAGGATATTTAAGGATGTGCCAATCTTTCAAAATGTCCTTAGTAAAGGAACAATCTTGGTCTAGTTCCTTATCTTGTCTGAGAGCCCAGTAAACATGCGCTAATCGATAATCCACAATTATCGCCCACACCGGTAACATTAACCCAAACCTTTCGGGGTTTGCCGTTGCTGAATTAAAAAAAGAGGGAGAGGGCATAACTATCAAAGAGGCTATGGAAAACTCTCTAATATATAGTTCAAGTTAAAACACGTCTAAAATATTGGCAAGTCTCTTTTAAGAAGATCTGGAACCATTATTGGAAATCTGGTTCCAGCAAAATCCGTTCTATGGCTTCCATGGCTGCTAAACTCTAATATTAAATTACTTAGATATATACAACACTAGCGTGCAAGTGCGTGTGTGCATGTCGGCACGTGTTAACGGGTTTCCATAAAGCACCAATTTATTTTCATTTTCATTTTGCTATTTTGGCGCTCTTGAATTGGCAAATTTATTCTGACTTGGGTAACATAAATGCTAAATAATGGCATCTACATTTGGCCATACGAGTATGTGACTATAGCTGCGGTGCGCATACATTGGCTAAAATGAATTCGAACACATACATCTAATGGCTCAATAGGCTCCCAAGCGCTTCAACTGTGCAGGATGTGCTTGGCTCATTGATTATCTCTGTAGTTGGCCGTTAGCCTCGTGTGCCTAATATGGTTTTATGAGTAATTTTATGATTTTTTTTTTTTATTTTATGTTTTTTTTTTGTTTAAGTTATCGTCCGTAACAATATTTTTGTTGTATTTTTGGATTTGGTTATGGTCTTCTCCATTGACGCGCGCGCAATTTATCAGCGAAATTAGAAATTTTATGGCAATAAAATGTGATTACATTCATGGAAATGAAGCGCATAGAGTGCACGGAAATTGTAAATAATTTGGTTGTCGTCAATGTGGTTTTGCATCAAAACAACAATTTTATTACTTTTATTGTTCTTTCTGCTTTAAACTGAATTCACGGTTGTCGTACATTAATATTAGTTTGCATAGTTAAATAGTTACAGCGTGAACCACCGACATATAGAGATTTATGTATCCATTCTTATGCGCATTTAGGAAAAATGCGGGGATTTTCATATCTAAGGCTAGGCTGAGATATGCAAAATGTGCTTAAAACAGATTTTTTTGTTAACGAAAATTTGCATAGTATAAATAGTAGAGAGTTTAACTTCATTATCTTTCATTATATATCGGCACTTGGATATTAGGGCATTAGCACACTGGTCACCCTACTTGTCTTTCACTAGCGCCAATTGTAAACACCTAGCACGAACCAGTCATTGCCACCCTTTTTTAAAAGAAACAACGCTTTCACCAACATATTTTTGAATTGCTTGACAATCACAAAGCTGCTTATAAATAATTCCCCAATAATTTCTAAATACTTAAAACGCTTATAATATATAACATAATTAGGTCAATTAATTTGTTCATCAATTTCCTCATTCAAATTAATTATGCAATTCTGCAACACGTTGAAATAACACCACACACTTTCAGCTTTACTCAATGTTATGCCGCATTTTGTATACAATTCTGGGACGACGTGGCGTATGAGTAATAAACTAAATGATATTTACTGCACATTTGCGATTGATTACATAACACATAAGTGGATTTTGTGAAAATGCAAACATTTCCCAACCACATTTCTACATACATACGCACATACATTTTTGTTTTCCTGTCATTCTGATTATCTGAGATGTGTATTTAACAGAGAGCGAAATGGTTTATGACGTCAATTAAAAAAGTAAAAATTGAAATGCTATTTATTTACCTTTATCAATAAAAATATTGCAAAACTAGAATTTTATCTAATATTTTTGATTCAGAAAACTAAGTTTATTACTTTAACTTTTATTTTTAATAAAAAATATCAAGTTCAAAATGAAAATTCAGTCAAGTAAAGTTTTCCCTTTCTTCTTGAATCTTATACACTAAAATTTTAATTGTTATTTCGATGATAGAAAACATTTATTCTGCGTGCCTAAAAAAATGTTTGAGTTGAAAGCAACAAAACATAAAGAAGCAGAAAAACTATAAGCTTTCACAATTTTGGTTGCTATCTTGCAACGACAAGTTCGCATTTCAAATCTTGAAAAAAAAAAAAAAAGTAATTTTGTAATTTTATTCATAAGTCGCTAAGTGCTTGCGAAAAAAAACGGTTATTATTGAATTAAAAAATCAAATAAAGTGTTTAATTTATTTTTGAACTTTACAATGAAAATGAAATTTTATCAAATTAATTTTTAGATTTCGATTAATGCAACAAAAAAAAATTTTATTTGATTTTTCACTTTTGTAATAAAAGTCAAATTCTAACAATTATGTTTTACTCTCATAATAAAAGTCAAATGATATTATTATACCACCTATGACTTCAAATATACAATTTACTTGTAATTTTTTTAAATGTTGGATTTAGGCTCTTTTGACCATTAGTTTTGAAGTGAAAATAAAAGATAGTATTCCACTTTTCCAACCCAACGTTTCGCTAGACTTCCTAGCTTCATCAGGGGTGATCTATTTATTTTAAAGAACAACAAACAAAAACAACAATGAAAAACAACAATAAAACTATCGGAGACACTTATTAACAAATCTACGTATATACTTGCAATAACATTAAAACACAACAACAACACTTACACAGTATGTTTTCTTAAAATCTAAAAACTAAAGATAGTACCATCATGGTATGGTATCATCGTCAAACTAAATTATAATTATAAACATAAAAGGTAAGCTGCTGCAAGCTGAAGTCAAAGTTTTCATTGTGTTTACTTTCACGACACTCGTATGCCGTAACTTTGCTGTCATAGTTCTATGTGTCTCCCGCTTTTTTAAGTCTTATTTTATAAGAATAATTTACATAATGATTTTTGACTTACGAAATAAAATTAAAATTTTAGCTGGTTTTCTTGACTTCAGAAACCAAAATTTGATTTTAATTGTTAGCTTTATACCATTAGCTTTTATTTTTAATTAAGTAGATATAGGGCTCCTTTTAACTATTAATGTGGACTTAGCAAATAAAATAAATTTAATTGAAATAAAATTGTAAAAATAATTAGTTTATAAAAATAAGTCTCTTAAAACTTAATTGAATAATTAAAGACTTTTAGACCAATAAACTTAAATATACTAAGTAAAAACAAATATATATTTCTTAATTATTTTTATAAGCTAGATATGTAAATAAATAAATATTTCTTTTACTTAAGTGATAAAAGCCTATTTTCAACTATTATTTTAGACTTAGAAAACAAAAGTCAAACTACAAAGTCATTGCTGACAATTATGCCTTAATTATAAAGACTATTTCCTGTATTTTAATACCCAATATTCCAATTTTCCACTTATTCTTTTAAATTGAACCTAAAAAAATAGCTTTTATATTCGATCCCTGGTACTTAACGCTCCCGATAGTGTAGCAAATAAATGCAATTTTTCGATGTTATTCATTGGCATTAAATGAACTCATTGATTGCCAATGCATGTGATTTCTATTAGCCCCCGGGGGGGGATGCGCTTCGCCAATAGAATGTGGTTCGATGAATCCAAAGCCAATAGAATACATGCATGGCAGCACTTAAATGTATTTACTATGAGGTTCGATATGGCGTGATTTTACTTAAATTACGCTCTTGGTGGTTAAAACAGATCTTTAACTGAAAGCTTGGGAGGGCTATGATTTGTTTAATTTCTTCTTAATAGTGGAGACCTTAGCAGAGAAAGGGCTCCCCTGCTTTGGGAAAATCCCTTCATGTTTATAAAAGGTGTCCGACGAAGGCAGAAAACTTGATTTTGCAGATAGGAAAAATCTGTGGCTTTTAGCTAGCTTATATATGAAGACTTTTAATTTAATTTTTTATTTTCATTTTCATTACTTATAGCTCAACTTCAACTTTAACTTCTTGACTTGAAACAAACTAATTTACAAAATTTACTATCCTATATTCCGTAAATCTTCATTAAGAATTTAATATTTTCAGTAAGAGCATTATCAGATGCAAGCATACATACGTATACGGTTGTCTATATAGCACATACCCTACAGGAAAATTAATAAGTGGTTACCTAAATGTCTTAGACAAAACTGGAACTACCGAGGGAAATAGAAATAGGAGCTTGTTTGACTTTCACCCTTCCCACACTCGCAACTAAAATACCATTTTCGGGCATTTTTAGTTATACATGAAATTAAATTAAATCAACGAAAAAGTATCGATAAGCGAACTAGATGTAAATTTTGAATTTTGTAGCTTATTCGGAACTATTCACAAGGTAAGGTACTTCAAAAACTACACTGAACACCCAGTCCAACTAGGCACACATGTTTATTTATTTCATACTAGTAAACCCGTTCACGATTCGCTGCGTCTCAGAACTTATAATATATAGAGTCCGATTTGAAACATTATATCTCCGAAACCAGTTGAGATATGGAACTTAATCACACCGTTTATCGCAGTACTAATTGTCATCTTTAGTTTGATACCCATATTGTACTAACATATTTTGGGTCACCCTGGTCCATATCTCCGAAAACAGTCGAGCTATCGAAATAAGTAGTATCTTAAATTTTAAGTTAAACGTCCAGTAATACAACTGTAAAAGTTCCATTCCATTCCATTCAGCAGTTTCCTTCGAATTTGAAAGTCGGCCCCACTTTGCACTGAGGTAGAAAATTGCAGTTACATAAATTTATGTTTTCTGACTAGTTTGGTGTTTCCGTATCCACTAAAAGCCCACCAATTCAGAACTACAGATTTTTCTTACAGGGTGTGCGTGTGAATTTTAATTAAACTTAAAAACATTGAGTGCACTATTAAAATATTTACGAACGTATCAAAAATACGATTGTGGTCAGTTTATGTACATGGTAATATAAACATACATACACATATTCATACATAGTTCTGCATGCATAAACATAGCAATAAGAGGGTTTTTTGTGGCTCTTAAAAATTGACTGTTACTCTAGTCGTCTGTATTTTGATTTGGTACTTGATTCTTGAAGTCAATATTTGACTGTGGCTGCGAGTTATTTATTTGCAATGCAGTTTTGGGCGAATGAATTTTGTGCAAGTTTTTTACTTTGCATATCGGAGGGAATGTATGCATATATTACTTGCATAGCATAGAGTTACCCATTGAAACTTTCCGCATGCCTTCGAGGGGTTATAGAATATACCTTATCTGCTTTGCTGATTTCTTTCGGCAACCGATGAGGCTAATGTATTTTTGTAGAGAAACTTGTCACAGTAGAACTACACTAAGAGGCCTTTTTTAGGTTTGTCGTAGTATTAGCATAGTGTCATAATCGCAATTTTTTACTTGGAATTATCGTACTGTATGCGAGTATCATAATCCCAAGTGGTGTTGTGAGACCCTCAAGCCTCAAAAATCAGAACAAATTGAAATCAATCTCACCCAAAAGGGGATTCTATGCAGAAAAACAATGGATCGCGAGGGCAGTGCTGTATCGGCTAAGGGAAGGCCACCTACATCGAAGGCGACCATCCGTAAAAAAATTAGGTCGGGTTACTAAAGGTTATAATGATATCTTTTGGCTTGTCATTCTGCCTCTTTTTTACTTGGGATCATGACACACTTTATGCAGTGCCATTACCCCAAAGAAAAAAAAATCGGATTATGGCACTCCCTTTCCAGTGTCATAGTAGCACCAGTTTTATTATCTCAGACGAGGCTCTCGCCGCAAAGTGGGCGCAAAAGGGCATATTTGGTTCAAACCCACCTAGAGGCCACAAAACTTAACCGATTTTTAAAATTTAAACGGGGTATTGTTCAGGAGCTAAAAGCAAGTGATTGTCGACGCGTTTTTAAAAATTTTTTGTCTAAAAAAGCATACAATAACTGTAGACTTTTGCGCTTTATAGGTGGCTTTGAACTTTAAAGGGGTCCTTTACCCCTAATTCCAGATTTGGGGGGGGGGGGGTAGTGGAAATTTTGAGTATGCAGTTATTGTATGCGTTATATGGTCTAGAATCTGTAGAACAGTCGAAAAAATTTTTAAAAATTTTGTAATTTGGTTGCACAGTGTAATTCTTTTAGACAAAAAATTAAAAAAAAAAACGCGTCGACAATCTCTTGCATTTTAGCTGCTGAACAATACCCCGTTTAAATTTTAAAAATCGGTTAAGTTTTGTGCCCTCTAGGTGGTTTTGAACCTCACGAGACCACTGTGCGCCGTGCGCTGCTGCCGAATGCTGGTGCAGATAAGAAAACCTTCTGAGTCTGAGCATATTTTTTGTTCGCATAGTATGACTCAGCCTGCTCATTATCTTTTGACAGTGCCTATGATTTCGAGCCTCGCATACATACAGGTCTGATGAGAGATTTATTGAATTAACATTTGTTCGTTCAGAGTTGAATTAATTTCTCAGTTGCATACTCGACCTCATCTTGTTTGGCAAAAGTGATGCTCATTGAACCAAAGTCCTCACAGTTGGAAATTTGTAACTGTCGACAGAGACGGGGGTTGTGAGGGTTTAGGTCACCTAATTCTTTATTTGATGACTGAAAATGCTTCGTCTTCCCTTCATTCAGCACGACCCACTTTCTTCTATGCATCTTAATAATTATTATTATTATAATGGGTCACATTGCATTGCATGAAGGTTTCGAACCTCACTGGAAGACTGCAGCAGAAGGTGCGAGACATGACTGTTGATAAGGTCCAAGAAAAACTTAGCTTTGGGTCGCATTTTGTTGTACCACGCACTTCACTAGAGGACTGCGGAAAAGGTACAGAGAAATGAACATTCACAATAATCTCCTCCGCCCCGGGGATATCATTGGCTTTACGGGTTTCTCGTATGTTACGTAAGCGCCCAGATAAAAGAAATGCTTTTTCGACTAGCTGGATTCATTGCCATATTTTGCTTAGCCGAAGGACTCAAAAGATTAAAACTTACTTGCTGCAATCGGCAGCGTTGTCATGTCCGAGGTTTGCAAATTTGCATAGCTTCTCTTAAGCAAAATACTATCACTTCATTCTCCCCTGTTCAAATTATTAAAAGAGCTATCAAATAGCATTACCAGCCCCCACTGGCAAAGTATTGAACACTCTTGCGTGCATTCACATTAGCTGCTTCAAATTTCTTACAACCACCCCTGACGCCTCCGTCGCTATCAACCTTTAGTTAGCCCTCGCACTTACTTAATTTACTTCACGCACTAAAAAATCCTACAATGACGCGACGCATTTCAGTGCAAGCGAACATTTTTTATAAGCTTTATGTACGAGCAGAGCTTTAACCACCAAAAAGAAAAAATTATATTTACTTGCAGTAAAATAAAACAGAAAAAAAAAATCTCGAAGAGAATTTGTATGAAAATACGAAAAATATGAGTTCAATAATAAAGTTGCAATCGGTTGCTTTTGTTGTTTTTGTGTGGTGCAGTTTTGTGCAGCATCACCAATGTGCGGGCGGGTGGACGTTTTTGTTCGTGAGCTGCTCAATGCTGCGTTGTGTGGCATACAACAACACAAACGTTCTATAATCGTACAACTTTTGTAGCCAAAAGTACTTGCTTTGCTGTGTGAGTGTGGTTGTGCTGGTGTTTGTGTCTGATTACGCGCCAAACGGAAAACTCATCTCGAAATTTCAACACGATTCACAATTTTATGCGATTTTAAATTTTACACTTTACTGCACTTGAGCGCACAATTGTCCGTTGCAATACGCAAACCAAAACCAACCCACAATTTGGCCAACAATAATAACGAACGCATGGGTGAGGTGTACGTATCGACGAAAGAAAGTAGTTCGATTGTAGGACGAATTGCGATTGTAAACCTTTGAGTTGAGCTACCGCAGCGTATGGTAACACTACACTACAGCGCACAGCAGACATTTCACACCAATTCATTCAACACCGACGGCGTTCAACGTAGTCGTTTGATAGTTTCTTCGTGTGTGTTGTGAACACTGCCAGCGTTGCACAGTAGGAGAAAACGAGAGAATTTTTCTTCTTCTATTCGAAGACTTTTATTGAATTTATGCGAGTTTGGCAGACGAACACGGAACTTAAAGGTTTACGAGAGTAATGCAGACACTTCACATTGCATATTTCCCGGGAAGAGGTAACATCGATGTTGTTGTTGTTGCTATAAGTGCTTCGCCCTGTCTAATATCTACGATTATTCTGAGAATGGTGATCAAATTCTTTTAACAGATTTAACCAGACCTGATTGGTATCGGAAGAGAAGCTTCTATTAAGCAGTTAAAGAGATGTTTGGTATCATGAGCGGACATACCACATGTTGATAGTATTTTCTTATAACTGGTAACAAACGCGATTTACAGAAGTATCTGCGCAATTTGTACAACTTTTACCCGTTTCACCAGCAATGTATCGGTCTCAGGCATTATACATTCCAGAATGCATCTTTTTTCTCACTGCGATATCCTAGGAAGGTAATCTATCCATTTATAAATGCCAGGGTAATGCAAAGTGGAATGTTTTGGTGACAGCTGAGCATTTGTGAACTCATTTTCTATTCATACTCTCTCTCTTACTATCTCTCCAGAAGAGAGGAAATTGGTCATGGCTGTGCTCTCAGTTCGAGCTTCTATTGTATGGGATCACGGACACATGGTAGCATGCGTCCTTAAAGCAAAGAACTTGGTCATGCATCCTGGTAAATATGAACTCTATGGATTTCAGAATTCATTCAGAAAACTGAGAACCGGCGCTTTCCGAGCACTCTGTTTCAGGTTAAAATGGGCAAGGTCATGGAGGCGTTTCGCTAGATGCCTTTCGATAAACTGAGACAAAATGACAAAATACTGTACATCAAGATAAACAAAAGAATGATTTCACTGTTATATTCTATAGGAAGACTCAGAGAGACGAGGAAAACATGATCGGTTTTCTGTTTGTGCGATACATGCCGGCTCGTTCCCGATCTCATACCTCGAAAGCTACGACAGAGAGCGCAGGCACTACGAGTTCGGCGTTTTTGTAATATATGCAAACGTACATTTAGGATTTCAAATATCTGAATCTGGTACTAAGAGCCTACATCTTTTGGTTGTGTATTTAAGTCACTCCTTACGACAAGCATACCTACCTCGGGTATATTCTAAGTCCACCCTAGGGAATGAAGGGCTACCTCTGCTAGTCTCGTTTACCTTTTTCACTCTGAATTAGCACAAAAAATTGGTTCTAACGACAACGAAGTTCTGCTTGCCTGAAGGGTTTTTTGGAAATTCACTTCCTTTTAAAGAGACTGCAGTGACTGCTAATTTGAGCGATTAGTTTTTCTTGTCTAACGATTATGTACACTTAATAACCAATGTAGATTATTGGCTTAGTTAATACTTCACTGACACGGTGTTAGACTACGTTGGGCTAGCCTGTTGTGGTATTCCCAGATTATATGACACATCAAAGGAAATTCTAACAAATAGGTTAAAAGATCCTTGAAAATCGATAGCCGTCCTATATACAAGCAAGAAAAAGTTTTTGATGTGTACTCACGGTTGTATTTGTTGTTGTTGTAATAAGCAAATAAAGGTTTGCTGTCAAAAAATCTACTACGAAAAACTAAACGAACAAAACTTTTATACGGATTCGAAATTGATCCAGAAAAATATCAGGATCACAACATTGTTATTGCATTTACATACAAAATTTCTATCTGGATCTGGATCAGTCCTGATTGGAACGCCCCTAATGAACGGAACAGCAACAGTGCCCTTGCAAGTAACCATGATATTTGTAATGACCGTGATAGCGAAAGGGACAAATGACGGTGATCTGAGAGTTACTGTGAAAAAGGCAATGCTAATAGGAATTTTTCCGAATGCAACCGCGCCGTTGAAAATGAACGGAACAGTTGCAATGCCTATGCCTGACCCATGACTGTAACCATGACCACCCAGCAACCACGTCAGCTAAAGTGAAAGTGACAAAGAAAGTAAGAGTGACAGTAATAATGAGAGCTATAGTCTCATGTTTAGAAATTCTTCTAGATGAATACTTGGTAAAGAACACTTGGTACCCACGCCTTTTTTAAGTTGAAAACCACAATCATGGAGAAATAATTTTATATGACTGAATAATTTTAAGCTCTCGAGCTTTTTCTAAAAAAGTCCAATAACATTTCATTTAAAATTTTTTCTGCTATGTAAGTGGGCAAATATAAAAACAGGAAGGATGGGTACAATTTTACTACACTTTCTAAAAATCGGTTAGGTTGACCTTTCTTCGAAATTGTCTTAGAAAGATTAAAATTCCTAATCTGAATAGCTAAAGAACTTTATAGATTTATTTCATACTATTCTCAGATTTATCCACCATCGGCTTAGAATGCTCTCACCTCTTGGGTTTTGTCCCATGACACTTGGGAGTACATAATAAAACTTCCTTTCCTAGATTTATATATTATACGCCTGTGACTGTGGCGTGTCAGCACGCCTTAAGGATTTTTTGATTTCTTCGACTTCTAGTATGAAACTCTAACAAGTTTGCCAATCTTTTACCACTGTGGCGCTGTGAAACCTTATCTTTTGGTAGTACTTACATTTATTCATATTTTCAACTGCAAGTATTTTCATCCATCGGACACCTAAAATGTGCTATTTATGATTAAAACTGCAAGGATCTTTTCACTATGTTTTCGCGAATGGTTCAAAAGAAAATTGGTTGTCTTTTTGTTGACTTTTTCGTTTTGATTAAATTTTGTTAGCACTGAGCTTTAATAAAACTACTTATCATCAATTATTTGCGCTCTAGTTGAGTATCAATGCACGACAGTCATGTGTTTTTAGGGATAACTGACGAAAATTGGAAACTCTAAAGAAAGCCCGACCATATTATGTATAAGTGTTTTAAGCCGATTTATTATTTTTGAGCCCTGAAGTTGCCATCCTCACTTCATCAGTCGGGTAGTGGTACGTTTTTTCTTAGTCAGGAAATGCTTATCGAGCAGTAAGTAAAGCGTGCTCTATATATTGGTTACCAGGGTGCTATTATTGTACCTGTGGAAATTCAGATGTGGAAAGCTTCCATCATTCGATGGAATTTTATGTTGGAATCTGTTACTAAAAATAAAATATTTCGAGCCGCAACAAAGTCAATAAACCTGCTGCCGCCAAATATCGTTTCATAGCACGAAGGTATTGCAAATGATATTAACTTTTAAAAAAACTTTTGTAAGAAAACAAAGTAACACTAGGGATGCGAATCCGGGGATATATGAATTCTAAAACCAGATCTGTTAAATAATGATTACTTATTGTAATGATTACCGGTTTGATTAATTATTTTCTTGAGAATCCATTTAATAATTGATTACCAATTACTTTAAATTTTTAACAATTTTTTTCCAATTAATTAAAAAAATAATCAAAAAAGTCATAAATTTTTACGATTATTAAAAAAACTCAAAAATAATCAAAAACAAAGTGGTTTTGATATTTTTTTTTTGATTTTTTCAGTAGTATTGTTGTAGAAGCACATTAATATTCACATCAACAATACTGGAAAAAATCAAAAATTAAAAAAGAAATAAATAAAAAGAATGTTAAAAAGTTAAAACAATGCAAAGTAATCAAAACTACTTTTTTGATTATTTGTGGTTATTTTAATTTTTTTCAGTATAGTTTATGTGAATATTTATGTGCATTTATAACAATACTAAAAAAAGCGAACATAATCAAAAAAAAAAAAAAAATATCAATAATAATCAAAAGTAATCCAAATAATTTTTTTTTGATTATTTAAAATTTTTTCAATAATCGCAAAAACAACTTTTTTTGATTATTTTTTATTTTTTTAATTTTTTTCTAATCGTAATCTGTTAGTAATCGAATTTTCTTAAAAAACATTTAAAATAAACATAAAAAATTGAAAAAACCGTCTAATTAATTTACTAATTCATTAATTGACTTATTCTCTATCTCTATGGCGCGATATACAACAGGTATATCATCATAAACCTCCTAAGAGATTTTTGCGCCAAGCTTCTCTTCCAATTTGTGGTGTGCCGATTTGAATTTTCCCTACAAATTGGTGGGACCTAAAGTTTTTTGCCGACTCCGAATGGCAGAAATACACTCGGAGAGTTCGCCAAACCACTGCCGAGGGGCGACCCCGTTTTGAAAAACTTTTTTTCAAATCACTTTTGATGTTACCTGTACCAGGGCTCGAACCATGGACCTTCGGTGTGGTAGGCCGGCAACACTACCTTCACACCACGGCGGCCGCCATTGACTTATTACTAATCAAATTTAACCGGTCTGTTTAAAAGAAACTTTTGTAAGAAAATGGAGTGAAACTAGGCATGCTAAACTAAGGATACCGTATCCCGGGATATATTAACTTAAAAATAAAATTTTTAAGAAAATAGAGTGAAATTAGGAAAGCCAAACCGGGGATACCGTACTTTTTTTAGGTACCGAAAATACCGAGATTTATTTCTCACAAGGCCTGGACTTAAGGGATGGGAAATAAGTTAGTAAAATAATTTAAGATTTCTTCATGAAAATTATCTTAGCTTTTTTTGTGGTTGTGCAATATTTTTGAATTTCCTTTCTTGACTGCGTTACTTACAGTAAAATGAACCGTTTTAGAAATTAGCGAGAACCTGTGAGATGTTCGTCAAGTCAATTCTAAATCAACCGGCTGATAAACTTAGTGATTAAAACTGAAAAAAATAGTTCTTAATTATTAAAAAAATTTTACACAAAAATTCAAAACTTTCGAAAAATATTTGCGTTATTTGTTTTGTAAAGCAACAATTCAATTGACGGCCTGTATATTTGTAAAGTACTAGACTATTAACGAGCTCAAGGCGAAGAATAATAATTTTTCTTTTTATTTATGAAAATTATTATTGTTTTTATTTATTTTTTAATAATTATTTTTAATTGATTATTAAAAGTTGACACAAAAACCAGCGCTCTGTTAGCTTAATAGTTAGCACAGCGTGCCAAAATTTCTCTGATGAAGAAGTCTAGCAGCAGTCGAAATGGATCTATAAGAAAAGCTATTTATCTATAAGAAAGTCTTTAAAAAATTTGCCTATTTTATTCGAAATAAAAACTTTTAATAATTAATTAAAAATAATTATTAAAAAAAAAAAAATAGAAACAATAATAATTTTCATAAATAATAAGAAAAGTTATTATTCTTGGCCCTGAGCTAATTTATATTCATGGTACATTTGCTTTATTAATGTATGGTTTTGTGCATGTAAAGGTTTTGTTCATTGTAACCCAGAAGTATTTTCCTTCCGTGAATAAACTGGGGTCGATTTACGTTATACGTTCCGTGATCGAAAGCGAATTTAATCACATTAAAAAGTTGGACAGTTTCAAACGTATTGTGACTTAAAAACGGATTACGATCAACGATCGTATGTCGTAACTTCGCTTCTGATTAGAATACCACTCATTGTTTTGACATGGAAATCTATTCTCGCTTTAAACAGTAACATTTCATTAAAGAGATGAAGGCGTATGAAGGACCGCTGAAAAATTAATAATTTGATAAGTTCATGGGCGTAGCATGCCAGTAAGGTGAAGGGTGAGGACCTAAGTGCTTGTTCAACTAAAACGGACAGATTTAAAAGACATGTAATTGACCCAAGCACCGATAACAGCACACTAAATTGATAAGGTAATGGGTGGAAGCAGTGGAGGAGGTTTTTTCATACCTAATAAAAATAATTTATAGTTTTAAGTACTAAAAAATATGCTTTATAGATATATTAAACAAAAATAATAATAATTGTAAGGACGAAAATGGCGACCTAGTAAGCAAAGTACAGAGAGTGCTTAGATTATGGAGGGAGAGCTTCTGTACCCTAATAACCCAGCGGCGAAATGAGTTTGAGCTCCTTCTACATAATGCATTACAAAGCCCTTACGAGTACCTTATTACCATCGCTTACATTTTATACCAAGAAGTTAAAAAGACATTTTTATGGATTATTCGTCTTAAAACTTCGTGAAAGTTCGTACTTTGTTTGATTTGTTTTGTCTTTGCAAACATGCTCTTTTTCATTTTGCCTAGATATTTTGAAAATGTGAATAATTGCACTACTCATACTGCCTATTAAAATTTAATAAAAGTATGCTTTGTCAAAATGAGCCCTAGAATGCTATTCTAAGTTATATAGTTTACTTCTTCTATTAAGAGTACATAAAGTCGTAGAACGACTGTATTACAAGATTCATTACCCTTTCAAAATCGTGTATCGTTAAGTGGATGGTCTGCCTACAGTGTTGATTACGATTTCAGAAATTTTTATCTAATTGTAATAAGCATCCGAACGTTCGGGGACTGTTCACTTATTCCATTACTACTTAGTAAAGAGGTATGTAATCAGCTTTGTCCACAAAGCGGCCATGCTTATGGGAAAGTAAAGTAGGTTGTAACTGATTCTTAAAGGTAAAATGTCGCCAAAGTGTTGGAGAAGTATTGCAGTTTTTAATGAGAATTTTCGCCGCTGGGAAATGGATAAACCGAGCAACTATACTCTTCTCCCGACCCCACAATCGAAGATGATGGAATTAGTGTTCCCCACCCGACTATAACGAGATACGAATAGCAATATCGCGAGTAAAAACAAGAAAGCCGCGGGCGGATTGCCGGCTGAGCAATTTATGTAGGGAGGCGAGGAGTTGGTAAAGTGCATGCACCAGCTTCTATGCAGAATATAGTCGGAAGGATGCATGCCTGGCGATTGGAATCTAAGTGTCCTCAAACATCGAAAATCCCGTTATTGTAAAAATCCAAAATTCTGCATTTATAAGTATCGGTTCCAATACAGCATGAGCCAATATTTTAATTAATAGGAAATCCAACCTTCCTTCTAAAATTTAGATCTCATAACCGTAAAGGATTAAAAAGGTTTACAAATTCTTTTTTCTCCTATATGCGTCCCACCCAACACATAACTATTTTTTAGATACATTGGTGTTGTAAAATCGTTCCCATCAACCATTCAAAATTCAAAAAGAAGTCATAAAAATGTCTACGGAAATCAAGCTAATAAAACCGATGTTGAATTATGAGATGTGCATTTAGTTTGATAATAAAAATTTGAATTCTATCAACAGCACAATTAGATGCCGGAAATGGTTGATTTTCAATTTTATTGAACTGTAAAGGACAACGCAGTTAAATCGGGGCAATTGAGAGTGAATAAAAACGCAGAAGAAATTGCTTGGTCATGGCAAAAGGATATTCATAATTTACAGTGAAAGACAAGGCATTCAAATATCAATGACAATTCGCAGAAATGGCTGTGAAGCTAAAAAATGTACGAATGAAAAACTTAAAAATATCTGGCAAATAACCAAAATTACAGAGACTGTGAATTGTCAACAAGGATAATCGAAAAATACTTCAAAGCAGGCAGTTACAGTGAGCAGTGAAGGGATGTGGGCAACAGAGATAATAACAAAAAACATATTCTGGCATATTTTGATCAAAACGCACGTCACAAGCTTCAACACCAAAAGCTATATAAAAAAAATCTCAATAAAAATTGTGGGAAATCTGACCTAACGGTACAGTTTTGTACAAGCTCGCGTAGACATTTGAATTTTGTTGTGTATCAGCGGGTAGTTGGCATCGTGAGTTGTTTGAATGACACTATTATACCCAATGCCGCAGTCAAGGTTCCAGAAGAGCTTCGAGTTCAAAGTGTTTTTGCATGGAAGAACCCATATTGGTTATTTGTTAAACTAAAACCATTGTTGTTGTTGTTACAAAAGCACTAAGAGCTATCTGTTCATTATTGGGCCGACACCTAATTCCGTTGAGTTTTGGAGCAGAACCACGCTGTACTCGTATACAGGGCCTTCGTAAAGTGAAGAAAACAAAGAGACGCTTATTGTGAGTGTAAAGAGCTTGGTCGCTGACATCAATAGTACGAGGAATTCTACAAAAATACTAGACAGATAGCTGACGGTTTCAAAACCAAGACAAATGCCTACAAAGATAATAATGAAGATTTTGCCTCATTGCTAAATCGTGTGGGAGATGATGAGCTCGATACCAAGATTCCTCGGTACGGCATGTCTACCGTTTGAGGCAACTTGTGCTATACGGATGGCTCCGGAAGGCACTGCGAGTGGGACTAACAATAACAATATACATAACTGCCAGGAATGGCATGAAATTCTCACCAGCACACGATTTCGACGAAGAATATTAACAGAACAATCGTCAGATCAGTGCATAACCCTAGACGGTTAAGGGGCTTAGAATACACCCGCTGTAATGCATGCTTGTCGTAAGAAGCTGTAGAATTCTTGATCTGAAGGTCCAAGGGGTCAATCACACCGTAACACTAATCAGCTATTCACAGCGTAAAAAGGAGCCGCCCTCAAAGCTCATTCGGCTATTTCCAAAAACGTAGAAAAATACATACGAGGTGTGTTCAAAACGTATCGCGAATTTTGAATTTTCGCTGGTTACGTATATTCGAATTTCGAATTTTTTGTGGCGTTATGTTGGTACTCATGTCTCTCACTTATGCCGACAAGCTCGGCCGTTTTGAATGTTCAGTTAATTGTTGGCAACTGCTTTGCTTGCACGTGTTTCCGATCGTCTTCGATTTTTACCTATTTTTTTACCAAAATTGCTCAATTGTGACCAAAAACAGCATCGCATGAACATTGCTAATGAGATGTTAAACTCTGTCCGCGACGACCCAAATTTGCTCCAGAGGGTCATAACTGGTGACGAATCGTGGGTTTATGGTTATGACGTAGAAACCAAAGCTCAATCCTCTCAATGGAAGCTGCCGCACGAACCAAGACCGAAAAAAGCGCGCCAAGTTCGGTCGAATGTGAAAGTTTTGCTGGCAGTTTTCTTCGATTGCAGGGGCGTGGTGCGCGAAGCAATCCTCCAGAAACGCCCGGATTTGTGGAAGAACAAAAATTGGCTTTTGCACCACAATAACGCCCCTGCTCACGCATCGTTGCTTGTGCGCGACTTTTTGGCCAAAAACAACACACTAATGATGCCGCAGCCACCGTATTCCCCAGATCTGGCCCCCTGTGACTTTTTCTTGTTCCCTAAACTGACGAGGCCCATGAAAGGACGACGTTACGCTTCTCTTGACGAGATAAAGACGGCATCGAAGGAGGAGCTGAACAAGATACAAAAAAATGAGTTTTTGAAGTGCTTCGAAGATTGGAAAAACCGTTGGCACAAGTGAATAATATCACATGGGGATTACTTTGAAGGGACAAAATAGATATTCATGAATAAATAAATAATTTTTGAAAAAACACAAAATTCGCGATACTTTTTGAACACACCTCGTACAGCTCCTACATGATCAGCAAGGAAGTCAAACTAGGTCTCACACAGTTATACTCCTTTCAGTAAGATTGTTATAAGTTGATGCTGGAGAGTTTGGAGAGCTAATATATATTTGTCCTGTATAACCTCTTCAATCCCGCACCGAAAATACGATCGAAAAAATAATTGTTTATGACTTATTTTTAATAACTGGTGTCTGAAGAGTTTATTTCAAACAAAATTTTTTTTGTTATTTCTTTTTTTTATACTAAAAAATAGTTTTTCGAAATTTTAAATTTTTAATATAACTGCAAAATAAAACAAAATATTCTTATGTAATAAAAAGACAAAGCTATTTTAATGTTTTTCTATTAAAAATAAATAAATATATATTAAAAAAAGTACACAAAAAAATATTGACTCACTTCTGACAAAATATGATCCAATCTTGCATATTTCAGTCCATTTGAAAATATCGTATGAAATAAACGCGACAGAAAAAGTAAAGAGAGAAACTAAAAATGTAGAAAAGCGAGCGAATATGTTCCCAATAAATTGTTATATTGTTTGAGAAAAATAATGAAATATTGACAGTTATTTTACAAAGAAAACTTTTGTCCACATATGTGGACATTATACCCGAAGAGGATAAAAGGGTGACAAAAATGAGTTTTGTATGAGCGAGAGCAAGACGAAGGATTTGCGTGCATCTAACGAAGAATTTGCGAAACTGGGCCTTAGTAGCAAAGTCAATGTTGACCGATACAGATTTGAGAGTTTCAGCGATTTAGTCTAGCCTATCATCGGAGAACCACTCATGCCAGGAGTCAGTATTGTTGATTGGTTAGGAAAGTGAGAAGTAAAGTTATTTTTCGGCAAACAAAGCTCACTCTCTATAAGTTACTCAACGTACCTGTCTTGGGTCTAAATTGCCCTGGGTATAAAAAAAATTCGGCCAATACCGAAATTGCATTTCACTACCTCTTGTATTGCTGTCGTCATTGCTCCACCATTTCCACTTGTTTTTCAGACATTTCATTGCTCATTGCATAAAAATTTAAGGCAGCCATTCCAAGGCACTCCACCACTCAAACATTCAGCCACTTTGAGCGACTACATATGCGAAGCAAGCAAATTTTATTTTTCATATTTTAGCACTTGCTTATTCGGAATTTCATAAAAACAAGCGAAACAGTAGAAAAACACACTAAGAAAGAATGAATAAAAGAAATAATAATTCGCTTTTATTGAATGAGTGACTTTGCACACACAAATTTTGTTTACATCAACACGTACTTTGTTTGCTCTTTGGAAACTTCAGGCTTGCTTTGTTCTTTTTTTTGCAAAAGTTATAAGTACAAATATTCATACAAACAAACCTAAACACATTTATGGATATTACTTTGGAGAACTTTGTCATTTTAGTGCTGAGCGATCACTATGTCTCAATTAGAATTCATAAAGTTTACCGTAACTAAACAAAACATGAAGGAAAGCTAGTATACATAAGTCACACACACACACAAACTATAATTTAAAGGAAACTGTGTACGAGTATGTGGGAGTTTGGAGAGAACACATTGAATGCGCCAATATTATATTTCAGTTTATTGTTCAATTGTACTGCAAGGCATGATTTGAAGGTAATTTTAAAGGTATTCAAAGCAAATGACAGAATGCATTTATGTACATTAGACTGAGGTAAAAAATACTTTCTTTTTTGATCACCTGCGAAAAATACGAATGGCCTAGAATGAGTCCGAGATTAGTCGCAGAGGAACATGCGACTCATGACATTTACGATTACTTCGTATGGGTTGAACTGGTCTCTTTTGATTGAGCATGCCCTATTAAGAAATTAATTGTGCCCTTTTATACCTAAGCTGGTAGTGTCGGACAGATGCCATTTGTTCCACTACGGCTACGTTCGGACAAGTTTACTTTCAACTCCTGAAAGTATGCTACATAAATTACAATCGATTTATCCTAACTATAATTAGTAATCAATTATTTAGACGGATTTTTTAATTGATAATGAGTATTCTAATTGTTTTTCAAGAAAACGCAATTATTAATTGATTACGATTAGAAAAAATAAAAAAATTATCATGATTTTTTACGACTAACCTCTTAAGGCCCCGGGTACAAATACGTGCACCTGGATTTTAATGAAATTTTGAAATAATAGTGGCATCCTGTGTAAATTATGGATAACTAAGCTTAGTACATATTAGTACATATCACGAAGTGAAAAAAGTAAGTTTTTTTTTACTTTTGTAAAAAAAAAAATTAAATGAAAAAAATTAAAAGAAAATTTTTTAGCAGCCATGTGTTTTTTATCCATGTGTTTTTTATGCTTCTTCAAGCACATAAACCGATACAAAAGTATCGCATTTAATTCATGCTTAGGTCTTAAGAGGTTATTAAAAAAATCAAAAAAAAAAATTGTTTTGATTGCTTTTGATAATTTTGAATTTTTTTTACATATTTTTTTTTTCGATTATTTTGAATTTTTTTCAGTGTCGTTGTAGAAGCACATAAATATGCACATGCACATACCAAAGAAAATCCTTATAAATATCAGACTTGTATTTCGATATCCATTTGTATATAGTATCTTCATGAAAGAAATAAAAAGAAATAAAGACAAAAGAGAAAAAAATCAGAAAGAAATCAGAAATAATCCAAATTAATCAAAAGTAATCAAAACGACTTTTTTGGATTTTTTTTTAATAATTTAAATTTTTTTAAATTATTTTTTTAATTAATTGGAAAATAATCTTTAAATATTGAAAGTACTGGTAACCAATCATTAAATGAATGCTCAAGAAAATAATTAATCAAACCGGTCATTATTACGATTAGTAATGATTATTTAACAGACCTGGTTGTGATCAATTATAGTCCACTGTAGACGAAAGGTATTGATCGCGGAACACTCTCTTTAGAGATCAGTTACGGGGCTTAACTGGTTTAACGGTTTAGGTTATTTTTCGGTAGTTATATTAATATTATTTTTCAGAATAGCGAAAAAATGCAGTTTAAGTTATTAGTTCAGATTTTTTAGTACCGATATAAGTTTTGTTTTAAAACCATCAATTAACTTAATAAATAGAGTTCGGATTAAATGAAAAATAAAACTCCTAAATGTAGGCCATATAATAATAATAATTAAAGTCCGTGAAGTAGAATGTTTCCTGACCTTTACTCCCTTTGAGGCTATGGAGTTTTTCGGACATATTTCAGTGAAGATATAACATATATAATATATCTCACAAGTTCCAAGCCAAAAACTGTATAACTTGCTTGTTCTCTTCTCACTTGGGAGAAAGGATTAGATATATAAAACATACTGTGATTATGTGTAGGGGATAGGTTGCTTAAGTTTTACTAAATAAATTACGCTTATTTATGTGATTCGATTTTGCATATAAGTCCGATCTCTAATAATAACTTGCCGCGTTATACCTAATAACCTCAAAAAAGGATACCAAACCGGATTTCTTTTGATTGTTAAGACCGAACTGCTAGTCAATATTAAATTATAATGTCTAATTCGGATTAAGCAATCAATACGCTTTAGGAATTTGTTTTTTATATCTTTTCTATATCAACTTTTGCGTTTTTGAAAAATTCCCTAATTAAAAATTTGGAACCAAAAAACCGTACTAATGTGTATTCAGCTAAACTTCTTTATTCAAAGAACTGCCGGGTTTCAATCAAAAATGAAATAAATAGTAAAAAATTTGAACTAATAATGAAAGACCTCTAAAAATTATTACTGAAGTGTAAAACCTTACATAGTATATTAGTATATTTTCTTCGTGATTGTGAAAAATTTATTAATATAATTCAAAACATGAAAAAATATGTTTTTTCAGTCCGGGTCTAATGCACACACTTATATGTATGTACATACTCACATTTCATGACAATCATCTCACTGTGAATGTTTGAGCACTAAAATTGAAGTTGTAAGAATGAATATGAGAGACGATGTTGGCTTACTTGAAGGCTTACATGATGGAGGGCTAGACAAATGTTCGATTGCTAGCATGAAGAAATTATATGCTACCACGGAAGGGTCATGGTATTATAATTAATTTTTTTAGCTAAATGTAAAAGTGTTCAACAATTTTAACAAAAAACTCAATACCCATCTAACAGCACTTCTCTACGTTTAAAAAAAAAAAAAACACGGCTATGGTGAAAATATATTAATCCTTGATCCATTTAAAAGCTTGACAGTACGAAAATAATATAAAAATTTGTCTAAACAATCTGGAATAATATATTTATATGCTGACCACATCGCCGGTGTGTTAGTTCTGCTTAGTACAAATTTAATAAAGCATGGGACCAAATAAGAAGAAGGAACTACCCACTGACATTGCACAATGGTAAGCTTTTATCGTCTTGGCTAATCCTTTAGTGATGATAGCCATACAAAATGGAAATAGTATAAAAAATAAAAAAAATCCATCAATTAATTACGCTTGCCTTGAACTGAGTGGGCAATAGAGAAATCAAGTTCTCCATGGAAGTAATAAAGGAACAAAGAAAAAAGTCACTTATCGCACTTGTCCTGTTGTATGACGCAAAAGCTGAGGAAGTGCCTTTAAGAGTAATTAAGAGAAATATTATTCGAAAGATTTATGGACCTACACGAATTGGAACACTCCGGCTTTTCATGTTATGTGAATAAGTGGAGATGCTCCAGCCCAGAAGATATTCTTATCGGCATCACCTGCTGGAAGTAGAAGAAAAGGGAAAGCATCACTCCGATACAAGGACCAAGTAGAAATCGATTTGAGATCCCTTAGGTTTTACAATTGGTGCGACTCACATGCGATGTTGGAGTTAAGAGAAAATTAAGTTAATAACTACTATGTACTCACGGGTGTGCTTGCACTTTGCTAGATAACGCCTCAATACCTGACGCGTATTTCTGCATAGTCGCACTAACTCTCTAAAAAATTCTATTCGCCTACTCTCTTCCATAACGTGTCCCAACAGTATAGCTCTCTAGGGTAAGAGCGGTCTTCCCACAGCCATTCTTTGACTATACGAGTATATGCAAAACAGCGTCACGAATGTAATGCAATCATATTGATGAGCTTTCTGATACTCCCCATTCCACCTTTCTCGTCACTTCTTCGAAATATACTAATCTAAAATTTCCATGTTGACGACCTTTTATAAGATCCCCCTCTTACTACCCTACCTGATTTAATTTCACTCAATAAAACAATGCTACGTTGTACCTAGTATGCTTTTGAGTGAAAGCTTTTCCAACAATGTAGCTAAGTTGAATAATTAAATTGTGCCTCACTATACACACACATACACTCATGCATACATACATACATATGTATGTATTAGCAAACATTGAAAATGCACATTTAGCAAGTGAATATGTGGCTTCATTAGAAAGTGCCTTGAAAGTGGGAAAGTCATACAAACATTCAGCAACCACTTGAACGTATGTGTGTGGGTGCCGAGCGGTGTACAGCGTTATAAGAAAGGCTTTTGGCTGTAAGTGTCAAAGAAATACTTAAAAAGTAATACATTGCTACTATGCATATTTGAACACGCTGACAGTGTCACTGTTCAATGAGGCCTTGTAATTTTAAATTAGGCAATTTCAGTGGTTTCCTCTAGTAAGTCAGGTGTGTAGGTACGCCTGAGTGTTAAATAGGTCATTGATAGAGAAATTAGTAAAAATGGTATTTGATTGGCCAACTTAATTTACTCTGCAAACTTGCATGGTTCAATTAGTATCCAGTGTTTTATTTATATTGTGTAATTAAACTGCGCAAAAGCAATTTTGCAACGAGTAGTCATTTCACTTTTATGAAAAGATAAACAAAAGTGAACGAACTCATAGGATTGTGTGAATAAAATCTTGTACATGGTCGATCACTAATGGCAATTGATATAACAAGTGGTCGCTTCATAAAATTTTCATGTATGAATAAAAAAAATAAAGGATTCTACTTTTATGCCCATCACTGTATTCTGCTGGAGCAGCACAGCTTGCTGCTGCCCAAAGGGTCCTAAACTTTAAGTTCTACATCTAGAAATACGTTCGTCGAAAATTACATTCAATTCAGACTTGTTAAATTTGATTAGTAATTAGTAATCAATTAATTAGACGGGTTTTTTATTATTTATTATTATTTTAAATTATGAAATTTTTTTGGCGACCTTTTTTCCTTAAATTTGTATTTCTTTGCTGGCTTGAGGTCCGTGTTCAATAATTATAAAAATTAAAAACACATTTTGATTTTTTTGTTAAAATCGATATATTTCGACTGCTCAACGGCAATCATCTTCAGGATTGTAGCAACTAACAAAAATAAACAATTAACAATAAACAAATTTTGCATTTTAAATATCACATAAATACATACTTTTATTAACACGTCTGCTCTCTGTGACGTGGAGTATGGTACTGTTTTTTAGTGAGGGTGTTTATAGATATGTGCTGTGTGATCAACGTCGTTCTTATAGTTGAGTCTTGTGTTAGTCGGAGTATTAATAATGTGTAACATTTCTAGTGTGAAGCGTTTGTTATAGTGTTGTTCTTGTTGCAGTATTTTAGTCTCATCAAAGTTTGGTGTGTGGCCGCTATCTGCACAGTGGGCCATGAGTGCCGTTTTTGATTATTTACTTGATGGCAAAATTTAAAATCAGACTTATGCTGGGAAATTCTCGTTTTGAGCTTGGACTTTGTAGTACCTATATATATATTATTGCACGTTTCATCTCTATTGCCTTTACATGGTATCTTGTAAACTACGTTATTTTTTTCCATGATTGGTATTTTCGATTTTGTTTTGTTAAATATGTTTTTTAAAGTGTTCGTAGGTTTATGCGCAATTTTTGTGGTTTCTTTATCATAGCAGTCAGATTTTGCTAGACGCTCTGATAGATGCGGTACATAAGCCACCGACTTGAAAATAATTGGTTTATCGGGGGTTTTTGGACTATTTGGATTTTTAGTTTTTCGTAATAAAGTTTTTATGGTTTTTTTCGGAAAATCATTGTTTGTTAGTAATGTAAAAATGTCTTTTGTAACTTCTTTGTGGTATATTTCATCTGAGGTCTGCAACATTTTCCGTATACAGCCCTTTGCTGTATTCATAATCATGGTTTTCGGATGTTTTGAATTAAAGTTTATAATTCGTCCTGATGCTGTAGGCTTTTGATACCACTTCAGTTTTAATTGATTTCCTCGTCTGTTTATTATGGAATCGAGGTATGGTAATTCCTCATCGTTCTCTAGCTCTATAGTAAATTTTATATTTTTGTCAAAGGCGTTTAGTGTGTTAAGTGTGTTTTGTATTTCATTTTCTTTTATTATCGCGAATAAATCGTCGACGTATTTTGTAAGTATTCTTGGCTTATGTCGCAACTTCAGCACGGTATCATCTAATAGCTTTTCCATAACTATATCCGCTATTATTGGGGATGTGGGTGCTCCCATCGGCATTCCTTTTAGTTGCGTATAGATAGTATCATTAAATTTGAAATATCTGCTTTCTTGA
This sequence comes from Merzomyia westermanni, assembly GCA_949987695.1. Taxonomy (NCBI): domain Eukaryota; kingdom Metazoa; phylum Arthropoda; class Insecta; order Diptera; family Tephritidae; genus Merzomyia; species Merzomyia westermanni. The sequence continues at coordinate 159,044,802 of OX465288.1, read as the reverse complement.
ATGCAGAATTTAATTATTTCCATGAACAGCTGTTTTGGTATTTTTGTGTATTCTTTAATTGTTATCCATTTTTCTTGTATGATTTCAAGTGCCAGCTGTATCGGGATGCTAGGGAAAAGCGAAACTACATCAAAGGAAATAAGCTTTTCATCATCAAATATATATGTGTTGTTTACTCTTTCTTTAAACTCAATTGTGTTTTTAATATTGTACGTAGAACTTGCCGTTACGTTTTTTAAAATTTCTGCCAAATTGTAAAAATAAAATAATGCTTTGTAAAAATAAAATAATGCACTAGTAGACAAACTGTTCAACATGGAATTAATCACAAAGAGAGAGAGAAAGAGAATGATAACAACCACCGCACAGCCACCCAGAATCTACGGCCTCCCGAAGATTCATAAGGAAGGAACTCCATTAAGACCAATATGCTCAGCAATTGGGTCACCTTCTTACACACTGTCCAAATATATGGCAGAAATTTTAAAAAACGTAACGGCAAGTTCTACGTACAATATTAAAAACACAATTGAGTTTAAAGAAAGAGTAAACAACACATATATATTTGATGATGAAAAGCTTATTTCCTTTGATGTAGTTTCGCTTTTCCCTAGCATCCCGATACAGCTGGCACTTCAAATCATACAAGAAAAATGGATAACAATTAAAGAATACACAAAAATACCAAAACAGCTGTTCACGGGAATAATTAAATTCTGCATTCAAGAAAGCAGATATTTCAAATTTAATGATACTATCTATACGCAACTAAAAGGAATGCCGATGGGAGCACCCACATCCCCAATAATAGCGGATATAGTTATGGAAAAGCTATTAGATGATACCGTGCTGAAGTTGCGACATAAGCCAAGAATACTTACAAAATACGTCGACGATTTATTCGCGATAATAAAAGAAAATGAAATACAAAACACACTTAACACACTAAACGCCTTTGACATAAATATAAAATTTACTATAGAGCTAGAGAACGATGAGGAATTACCATACCTCGATTCCATAATAAACAGACGAGGAAATCAATTAAAACTGAAGTGGTATCAAAAGCCTACAGCATCAGGACGAATTATAAACTTTAATTCAAAACATCCGAAAACCATGATTATGAATACAGCAAAGGGCTGTATACGGAAAATGTTGCAGACCTCAGATGAAATATACCACAAAGAAGTTACAAAAGACATTTTTACATTACTAACAAACAATGATTTTCCGAAAAAAACCATAAAAACTTTATTACGAAAAACTAAAAATCCAAATAGTCCAAAAACCCCCGATAAACCAATTATTTTCAAGTCGGTGGCTTATGTACCGCATCTATCAGAGCGTCTAGCAAAATCTGACTGCTATGATAAAGAAACCACAAAAATTGCGCATAAACCTACGAACACTTTAAAAAACATATTTAACAAAACAAAATCGAAAATACCAATCATGGAAAAAAATAACGTAGTTTACAAGATACCATGTAAAGGCAATAGAGATGAAACGTGCAATAATATATATATAGGTACTACAAAGTCCAAGCTCAAAACGAGAATTTCCCAGCATAAGTCTGATTTTAAATTTTGCCATCAAGTAAATAATCAAAAAACGGCACTCATGGCCCACTGTGCAGATAGCGACCACACACCAAACTTTGATGAGACTAAAATACTGCAACAAGAACAACACTATAACAAACGCTTCACACTAGAAATGTTACACATTATTAATACTCCGACTAACACAAGACTCAACTATAAGAACGACGTTGATCACACAGCACATATCTATAAACACCCTCACTAAAAAACAGTACCATACTCCACGTCACAAAGAGCAGACGTGTTAATAAAAGTATGTATTTATATGATATTTAAAATGCAAAATTTGTTTATTGTTAATTGTTTATTTTTGTTAGTTGCTACAATCCTGAAGATGATTGCCGTTGAGCAGTCGAAATATATCGATTTTAACAAAAAAATCAAAATGTGTTTTTAATTTTTATAATTATTGAACACGGACCTCATGCCAGCAAAGAAATACAAATATTATTATTTTAATTATTTTTCAAGAAAAGGCAATTATTAATTGATTACGATTAGAAAAAAAATAAAAAAAAAATAAGCAAAAGTAATCAAAAACAAGTGGTTTTATTTTATTATGATTATTTTTGATATTTTGAATTTTTTTTCAGTATTGTTGTAATAGTAATCAAAACAACTTTTTTTTTGATTATTTTTGATTTTTTTGATTACTTTGATGATTGATGTGTATATTTTTGCGCTTCTACAACAATACTGAAAAAAAAAAAATCCAAAATAATCCAAAAAAATTAAAAAAAATCAAAAGTTACTAAAACAACTTTTTTTGATTAACTTTTAATAGTTATTGTTACTGGTTTGATTAATTATTTTATTGAAAATTCATTTAATAATTGATTATCATTACTTAAAATTTTCAATGATCATTTTCCAATTAATTAAAAAACTTATCAAAAAAAAAGAATCATGATATTTTAAGATTATTAAAAAAAATCAAAACCAATTCTAAAATAATCAAAAGTAATCCAAACAACTTTTTTTTTGATTTTTTTTAGTAATCGTAAAAATCATGAATTTTTTATTAATTTCTTAATAAATTGGAAAATAATTAATAAAAATTGAAGCTAGTGGTAATCAATCATTAAATGAATTCTCAGGAAAATAGTTAATTAAACCGATAATCATTACGATTAGTAATCATTATTTAACAGGTCTGATTCAATTCTATTCACCGATTTTTGAGTGATACGCGAACAAACAGACAGACAAAAATCCAAAAACTTTCGTTTTGTCTACTGCTACACTTATAAAGCCGCACCTATTGATTTTACTATAATATCTTAAGTATATGAGTAAAATAAAAGTAAATGAAAAAATGGAAATATTTTTATGAAAATCAAACACACCTAGAAATATTCAACAAAGTTGGACGAAGCTGGATAATTATAATTATAGTAAATACTACTCAATGTTCGAAGACTGTTGCTGAAACCTTATCCTTAATACTGGAGCATAACCTAGCATGAGAATCCTCTAGCACATTCTCAAGTTTTTATCCATAAGACCTTTAGTTTCTGGAAAAATAGACTTTGGTGTATATATAAACACACTGCGTATCCCGTCACGCCCGTTTAACAAGCTTGTGATGACCAGGGCAGCAGAACAACTCTGCCGAAATTTCTATGCCCTATATTCCAATTTAGCTTTCATTTAGAAATTCCTCGTTTTAGTTTATTTTTCACCACTTTTGTCCCATAAATGTCTTTAATGGAGCCCCTCAATTCTCACTTTTCTAGTTCGGGTTCTGTTATATACAATCGCCATCCAGCAATTAGATAGTTTTCTCACAAAATGAGCCACCACTTTTCAACTTCGCAGGGCGTTAGCTGGTCTTGGTGGCATTTTGAAAGAACGTGTGTCGCATTATAATTTTTGGCATACTACAAATACAAAATCGACAGCTAAAATACCTTGGAAGTATCGGATATCTATCATTACTTATACATAGCCTGCACTGCAACTAAATTATACATCGGTTGACAACTTACAAAAGTGGAGCTACCTTCGAAATGGCAGCACGGCAACAGGTTGATATTGAGTTGCCAATCAACTCACTGACCGACTAAATAGACCAAGTAAAGTCAAATTGTATAGCTTTACAGATCACAAATGCTATTCTTAAGATATCTTCAGATAGATTTCTATACCAGCCAGTCCTACTAGGTAAGTCCTTTTATAAGTTTCGCATCGACAAATGAATACATGAGTTGTAATTGAACGTGTGAGTTGCTACATAGCAGGCTAACAGGAGGGTCGAAACCCAAGTAAGAGATGCACTAATTCATATCAACAACAATAACCAAAGCTTGACAGTATGACAGTGCTAAATATCACATCAAAAAAAGAGCGCTGAGATTAGTTGCACTGCAATCAAATAAATGAAAATTGAAATAAAATGTGATTAAATGTTGCCCTTGTGGATTGTTCCGTGCCGTGCAACATTCCGGAGCAGGGAATGCTTGCTGTGCTAAACAAATACTAATATGTACATTAAGAGTAAAGGGCAGTGTGCAACAAAGTAGACTCAACCATACAACGCATTGCATGCATAATGCAGTAAGCCAACATCTGTCAACTAGTCAGTGATAGTCAGTTAGCGAGCTAACCATCTGGGCAGCAGCAGACAGCATGCTGCAGAAAGCAAATCGCAGTACAATTGTGGCAGAGTTGCAACATTTCCATATCAATGTTGATGGTATTGTAGGGATGTATGTATGTAGTTACGATTGCTAATTTACATACCGACACTCCATGGAAATGCAGATGTGGGGAACCATTTACAGAATTAAACATTTAATACATGTAACTACATACATATGTACAAAAAGTCAGCGACTATTGACAGTAATGCCGCACTTGCTTTTGTAAACAAAAAGAATTTCAGACAGCATGGTAATACTAATTAAGAAATCTTACATTGGGTGAGCTCTTCTCGGTGTCTGATAAAAATATAAAGTGAGGGCACATATTAAGATAGAAGTCTGCTCTCGCTAGCGTTTGATTGTGGTGTGCCCTGGCGATGTGGTCATACTGATTTAGGCTCCCATCCCTTCCGACATCGCTGGCATCATGAAGAGGACGTTCGCTCAACTTTTTGCAGATGCTGTTTGGTAAGAAATGGTTTGTTAAGCCGAAAATGTCACTATAGATTCACGAGGTGCTGGGTGCTTACCTCTGGACTTATAGCATGGTAGGAAGATCTTCGAAAGAGCAACAACTTCCCCAGCCCACAGAAAATTCAGAGAACTACATGAATAAGAGTCAGTAAAAAAAAATAAAATAAAATAACATAAAATAAAATAAAATAAAACAAAATAATATAAAATAAAATAAAATAAAATAACATGAAATAAAATAATATAAAATAAAATAAAATAAAATGAAATAAAACAAAATAAAATAAAATAAAATAAAATAAAATAAAATAAAATAAAATAAAATAAAATAACATAAAATAAAATAAATCAAATCAAAACAAACTAAAATAAAAAAATACAACTGAAAAAGTATAAACTAAAATAAAATAAAATAAAATAGTTGTTAGAGTACTCTAACAGCGGCTTTGGTGCAGACACTTGGGTTCGTATCTCAGTGTCCGAGAAGGGGTCTGATGAGAAGCTGGGCACTTCGAAACATGTCATCCCATACCATCGCTGTGCATAACGTTGTAATTTTTCCTCTAATATCAATTAACAAACAAACATAAAAATTCGAGCTTTTCTCCAACAACAATCAAAATAAAATAAAATAAAATATAATAAAACAAAATAAAACAAAATAAAATAAACTAGAAAAAATATAATAAAATAAAATAAAACAAAATGAAAAAATTAAATAAAATAAAATAAGATAAAACAAAATAAAAGAAAAGAACATAAAAAAAAAACTTATATAAAATTAAATAAAATAAAGCAAAATAAAATAGAATGAATTAAAATAAAATAATATAAAATAAGATAAAATGCAATAAAATAAAATAAAGTAAAATAAAATAATATAAACAAAAATAAAATAAAATAAAATATAATAAAATAAAATAAAATAAAATAAAATAAAATAAAATAAAATAAAATAAAATAAAATAACATAAAATAAAATAAAATAAAATAACATAAAATAAAATAAAATAAAATAAAATGAAATAAAATAAGATAAAATAACATAAAAAATAAAATAAAATAATATAAAATTAAATTAATTAAAACAAAATAAAATAAAATGAATGAAAATAAAGTTAAATAAAATAAGGTAAAATAAAATAAAGTAAAATAATATAAAATTAAATAAAATAAAATAAAATAAAATAAAATAAAATAAAAAATATTAAATTAAATTGAATAAATTAATATAAAAAAAAAAAAAAAAATAAAATAAAATAAAATAAAATAAAATAATATAAAATAAAATAGAACAAGATAAAACAAAAAAAAATTGAATTAAATAAGATAAAATGAAAAAAAAAATAAAAAAACTAAGTAAATAAATTCAAATTAAATAAAATCAAATCAAATAAGATAAAAAAGATTAAATAAAATAAAATCAAATTAAATAGAACAAGATAAAATAAAATAAAATAAAATTCTTAAAATAAAATAAAATAATATAGAAGAAAAAATAAAATAAAATAAAATAAAATAAAATAAAATAAAATAAAACAAAATAAAATAAAATTAAATAAAGCGAAATGAAATAAAATAAAATAAAAAAATTCAATTAAATAAAATAAAGTAAAATAAAATAAAATGAAATAAAGTAAAGCAAATGCATTCAAATAAAAAAAAATAAGATAAAATAAAATAAAAAATATTAAATTAAATTGAATAAATTAATATCAAAATAAAATAAAAAAAATAAAAATAAAATAAAATAAAATAAAATAATGTAAAATAAAATAGAACAAGATAAAACAAAAAAAATAATATCAATTAACAAACAAACATAAAAAAAAAAAAATTCGAGCTTTGCTCCAACAACAATCACCATAACTATAATTGTTACAGGTACAGTGCGGGTGCATAACAAATAACACGGAAGTGTTGATATGCATAAAAGCCCTTCTGTATCTAAAACTGTTCTATGAACGCGCCTAAAAATATTTCCACTTTCCTTGAGTTGACATATAAAATATATGTACCAAAGAATGTATAAAAGGAATAAGCAAATGGCACATTAGAGGAAAAATGCATCGTGACGCGACAGGGCATCATAGCTTAGTTGTTAGAGTACTCTAACAGCGGCTTTTGTGCAGACACTTGGGTTCATATCTCAGTGTCCGAGAAGGGGTCTGATGAGAAGTTGGGCACTTCGAAACATGTCATCCCATACCATCGCTGTGCATAACGTTGTAATTTTTCCTCTAATATCAATTAATAAAAAAAATTTAATTAAATAAGATAAAATGAAAAAAAAAATAAAAAAACTAAGTAAAATAAATTCAAATTAAATAAAATCAAATCAAATAAGATAAAAAAGATAAAATAAAATGAAATCAAATTAAATAGAACAAGATAAAATAAAACAAAATAAAATTCTTAAAATAAAATAAAATAATATAAAAGAAAAAATAAAATAAAATAAAATAAAATAAAATAAAATAAAATAAAATAAAATAAAACAAAATAAAATAAAATAAAATTAAATAAAGCGAAATGAAATGAAATAAAATAAAATAAAAAATTCAATTAAATAAAATAAAGTAAAATAAAATAAAATTAAATAAAGTAAAACAGATACATTCAAATAAAAAAAAATAAGATAAAATAAAATAAATAGAAATAAAATTAAATTAAATTAAATAAAGCGAAATGAAATAAAATAAAATAAAGCAAAAGCAAATAAAATAAAAAATTTAATTAAATAAAATAAAGTAAAATAAAATAAAATGAAATAAAGTAAAAGAAATACATTGAAATAAAAAAAGCTGAAATAAAATCAAATAAAATAAAACAATATAAAATAAGAAAAAAAATGTAATAAAATTATACGAAATAAATTTTTTTTAAATATGTTGTCGATTAATTTCCCTTTCTATGCACAACAAAAGTCTTGATATTAAAATCGGGCCCCAGGACTGTCTTATTTGCAATGCCACTAACATTTCACTCACAACTCGCGTTTACTAATTACAAATCAATAACTTAAAGTTGCACACATTTGCTTAGTTCAAAGTCTCTACGAATTAGCGATGTAAACAAGCAACAGCATCACAAGTATCAATTGATCTGCGGTCGAGCCGGCAGCTAAGCCTAAATGTACGCAATTATATGCAACATGCTGCCATTCAGAATGCGTTGATGCGATGAAACAGCAAGCCGCAGACAACTCAAACCCTACGAGAGCTAATCATTAAGTGAATTGGCAGCCGAGTGCTGTTTGTAAAGTTGTTGTTGACTTCGTCGGTGTTGTTATTGCCACTGTCAGGTATTTACACTCATGTTTTGCTACTTGAAAAGATTTTAAGTAGCTCTTCAGCAACTTCTCTAGAAGGCAAATTTGAGCGCAAGTGTGAGGTGAAGTTTTACATGCAACCATTAGCAGCATGTGTATGCGCGTGTGTATGCGCGTGGCAGGTATTGGTTTATCATTAATGACTGCTGCACAGCTTAAGGTGCAGACAACCGTGCGATTAAATTAAGACTTTGCATTAGTTTTGCCGCCTACCATAGCTCCACAAATGTAAGTACTGCTACATTTATGCTTACAACTTATGCACGTACTTATAAGCGTATGTGGCATAGAGTTACAGAAAGCCACCTGAAGCGTTTGACTCGCATGTGAGCAACTGATATATCTTGTTCGCCACTTGGTAGCCTGCGATGCGTGTGCAAATGCATCTTGTGCGTTGCGCATGCGATGTAGTTACACCTAAGAAGCGTATATGTTGCAAAAGCAGTTGGTGCTGCAAGCAAAGAGTTGCAAGCCGCTATAGATATCACAATGGTAAAGGTGTTGATGAAGAAGAACGTAACACACCTTGTAATGCTACTCAATTTTTGCATACACGAATGTATAATTGCGTATTGGTTTTGGTTTACCGACCCGATGCCATAATCAAATGCTGGGACTTTCTTTATAATAGGGAAGACAAGTTTAATCAAATTACTAGGACTAATCGAATAATTTTCATCAGAAAACGAGTCGCATAGGCTTCTAAAAGGAAGGTTGTATTATAGTAGCAAGTCGAGTATTAATCGATTAATTTCGGATTGAACCTAATTGTAATCTAAAGTTCTACCGAAATAGCAAATTTATGCTTGATTTTTCTTAAATAATTTATCTGATCTCAATAAAGGAAGACATAGGGTCTTTGCCAAGTCTGGTAATTAAAAGCGGCTAATCAAAATGGCTCCCTGACGAAGTGAAATTTACATTTTTCTCACAAAAACTGATGACACGCATTTTAATCCATAGTAAAAGTCATTTCCTCAAGACGAGAAAGTTTTTATTTAAGCTGACGTGACGCCTGGCAAGAAATGAAGTCTGATTATCGAACTTACACTTGATTGGTAGAACAGTAGTAATAGAAATTATATTTCCAAAAGCTGAATCACAATAAAAAAAAATATCAAAATATTAATTTTAGCAAACTTACGCCCACTTGCACAATGAAAATGTATACCCAACACGTGTTTCTGTAAATGTTTTTTAAAATAATTTGAAGTAAACTTGATATAATAAGCGATAAGTAAGCATTTTCAATTTTAATTTATTTGAAAGTTAAACTTTTTTTTTTAACTTAAAATATTTCAAACTCTTTTCAGAAAAGATTTTCATGAAAATGACGAAAAAGCAAAAATCATGGCTGCATCTTAATCACTTCCGCAAATCTGCCAATATTTGGCTTAAGTTAGAGCATTCAATATATGATTATAACTTATTTTATTGCAATAATTAATTAATATAAAAAATATCGTTTGAATAAAGTTTCTGAAAAAACATCCTCCAGCTTTCTTTGAACATTTTTAATAGGCTTACATTAATAAGGTTTTAATCAACGCGCCATTTTGATCATAAAACTCTTAATTTCAAAAGTTTTATAAATAAAAAATCAGAATTTTGTAAGCTTAATATTTATTTCGGAAAGCCTTCTAAAAAATTATTTTAAATTTACTTTGCTTTTGGGTATTTTGAACGTCAAAGGAAGTGTTGGAGTCATACGTTTTCGACAAATTTCCAAATTAACTCTGAGTTAAAAAAAATAACTTGCCTTAGAGCAAGTGAGCGTTAGTGTTTTTATGTGAAGGTATTATCATTAAAAAAAATTCAAAAGTAAGTCATCCACTATTTTGGTATCTAAAAAATAATCGAATATTTCGATTAATCGAAATCGCAATTTTTTGTTTGCCTTTGCAATTAATCGAGTAATAACTTTTTTACCCATCCCTAACCGCATACATATTTTCGGAGCTTTCGCAGTTAGGCCAATAATATGAAAAAACATGGGCTTGAGTGCTCCACGAATTATCTTTTTCATAATCCACTAAAAGAGGTGTGAGGGAGAACCGCACTGTACGAAGCCTCATAGAGCTCGAATAGTTGGAATAGACGTTAAACAACTCTAACCATGCCAGTAGCTAAACTCAAAAAATTTTCGGCTTAACCGTATAAAGTTTAAAGGAGTTTAAAGTTTGGATATCTCTGGACTCTCGAAGTGAAAGAGAAAACCTGGTATGGTAGTAAAAGAGGTTAAGTTAACTAAGGATATATATTCAGTGCACTTGAGGGCGAAAAATTTAGATTTGTTAAGGACTTCATAAAATGTAACAGGATGTAGCTGACCTATTGGATAGACAGCCACAATGCACAATACCGACTCGTTGCCCCTCATCCATTCATAATCGAAATTCGGTAAGCAAAGCAGTGTAAAGTAATTGCAGTAGTAGGGGGTGTTTAATTATGGTCACTCTGTCTTATATGGCTTAAGGACTTACTTAAGTTGGAAGCAGCTGTATTGGAGCATCAGCACACTATATAAATCTAAAAACGTTAAACAAACATCTCCCTTAGAAAGTTAAAAAAAAAGCTTGGCTAGCACCCCTGCTTCTTTGATGACGACCACGGAAAGCATTCCATAGACCATAAAAAAGGAGCATGCACCGAGTGTGACTTCGCCGGCTGATTTTCGGACATACAGTCTTTCACTTAGCACTAGAAAATTTCAGCATTTTCTTCATGTTATGTGTAGTATAGATATCCAAAATGAGATGACCTAGCAGGCTCAACGTAACGAAATGATAGCTTGGACAGGTACTCGCATATGTTAAAAACCGAGTACTCATGATATACAAGCGGCAAAGAACTGTCCCGTACGCAATGAGTCCCAAGACTTTGAGGAATGTTTTAAATGTCAAAATAACAAAAATTAAAAATTAGGCGGATACGATGGGCTGAGGTTATGTTAGGTTAAAGTGGCTGCCACAACACCGTCTGGCGCCGCTAAGCTTCGTCGTATTTGCAGCTCATACATCAACGACGATAGGGGACACATAACCTCTCCGCGTGCCTCGCAATAAGGCAAAGCCTAGTTAGTATTCCTATTAACTTGGAAATATCAGCCCTTATTAGGGTGTAGATTTGCCGAAATCTCTTGTGATCCCTTTGTGGCCAGGTTTGCTCAGATATCCGACACCCTTGGGTTTGTTGTCATCTTTCGTTGGCTTGTCGAAAGGTATATTTGTTCAGCTTTAGCCTGCATGCGGCAAAAGGTATACCCAAGCGTTCTTTGCCAGAAAGAACCTGCTTGGTAGTGCCCTGCCTAACAAACTCATCTGCCCTATAGTTTCCCTCAATGTCCCTGTGACCCGGGACCCACGTGAGGTTCACACAATTCTGTTTGGCCATCTCTTGGAGAAATCGGCGACAGTTTAACTTTACGCTATCGCTAAAAATAAAGATTTCTTTGATACGATCGGCTTTGGCAGAAGGTATTTTTAACGTAACCCACCGGTTGAAGCAGACGAAGAGTGATACCCCTACTCTCCTACTTTAACGGATTGTAAGCATCCTGAATATATTCCCGGTAGAGGGAATAACTGTGCAAATAGGCTACTAAAAGGAAGGTTTTATTAGCGGAGCGTACCGGATTCATATCCTTAAAATAATTGTTTACATCAGTACCACTCACCTAAACTTTCAGGCAGCAAAGAAATCTCCCTCTTATTTGAAATAATCAAGTGAACAGCATACTGAGATACCTTGTTGTTTGCAATTGTCGCCAGTTGGCAAAACTATTCGTATCTTGATTGCTAGTAATAGCCAAGCTGAAATTCAGAACTAGTTTTGAACTGGTTGTAGAGAGAACAGAGCATACAGTTGATATGCCGTTTGAGACATCCCTGCCGGATGTTTGAAAAAATATACCAAACGCAGTATAGAATATTTTCTCGATTTACCTTAGCAAGACGCTGAGTCACAGCACAAAACGCTGAAACATGCGCTTTTTCCAAAGGCATTGCATGAAGTATAGGAAGAATGAGAGGGCTTCACAACCACGGGGGTATTAAAAATTACTCTTTAAAATCCACAGAAGAGTCTTCTACCTACCTACCTAACTACTTAGAAAAAGATTTATCCTAAGATGCCTAACCAATTAAGAGATTCCTCATCCTTTTCCAAAATAACAAAACATCTTCCTACATACATTCCTTTATTAAAATCCATGAATGCTAGTGCGCATACAAATTGAAAACAACGATCAACCAACCAACCATTAGCCAATTGTGCTGCAGGCGAAAAACTGTTGAAAGTAGCGAGTTTGCCACAAGGCACATTAGCAGTTCCATAACGAATACGCACAGCTACAAAAAGCCCTACAAGTCCCTCTTCACCCATTATGCGCTCGCAGCTGCTATTGTGATGGAATTATTCACTCAATCAACTCGAGAATTGAAGATGTTCCTAGAGCTGTGTGATTGGGTGTGCGTTTGTATGTGTTTGTCCTGTGATTACTAAAACAATCATTGGAAACGATAATGGAAAATCATTGATAGAGTTGAAAACAGAACATGACAGAAATTGGTTTGTACATTGGATCGCCTTCCTTTCTCGTATATTTTCATTTTTATGAGGTAACGCCAATGGAATCGATGAAGCAGACGGCAGTGTTGCTGGTTGATGGTTTCAGCGGCTGATTGTACGGTTGGTTGCTTGTTTGGTTGCTTGCTTTCTGGGCTTTCTGCTTCGCTGTACACGAGCCTTAATTGCTAATTCAATTTTAATTTGTTTAATGGTACATGACAGTGACCAGAAATAATTGATTGGAGTACTTAGTTGGGCGTTGCGTTAGTTATGGCCCGAGGTTGGCATTGCTTTTGGTGGAACCTCAGAAAGTAAGTTATAAACCTAAGTATGACAGCTGTGGTAAGTGTAATGAAATTAGTGAAAGACACAAAAGTATCAATTCTTCATCACTGCATACAAAACATATATATAATTATGTAACTAAAAGCAGAAAAAAATTAAATAATTGTCACTGCTTCAGTTAACGCGAATGAACTCGCAAGCCTCTCAAAATCGCTTTTAATTATTTTTGCTAGTTTGTATAAGTGATTTCTTCCATTTTAATAAAATTGGTTTTAATTGTCACTCTAGGCAATGTAAGCTGGCATTCGCCGAAATTACTAACAACTACATAACATAACTCCAAGGAAAATTCAATTATCTGAAAGTATTTCTTACGGTGGGTGTGCTGACGTTACTTAGGCCCGTAAAAACCCGGTTAACGGTGATGATTGATTATCAATTACTTTAAATTTTTAATGATTATTTCCCAATTAATTATAAAAATAATCATGATTTTTTACGATTATTAAAAAAATCAAAAGTAATCAAAACAACTTCTTTCGATTTTTCTTGATTGTTTTTGATTTTTTTCAATATTGTTGTAGAAACACATAAATATGTGTACACATTAGCAATACTGAAAAACAGCAAAAATAATATAAAAAAATAAAACAAATTCAAAAAAATAAAAAAAAATAAAAAAGTAATCAAGACAAACTTTTTTTGGTTATTTAAATTTTTTTTTTTGTATTTTGAATCCAAAAAAAATTTGTTTTGATCACTTTTGGTTTTTTAAATTTTTTCTTATCGTAATCTATTAATAATTGCCTTTTCTTGAAAAACAATTAAAATAATCATTACCAATGAAAAAACCGACTAATTAATTGATTACTAATCAAATTTAACAGGTCTGGTATGAATAAATAAATATCTTTGGTTCCGATTAGTTTCCAGTTTCGGTTCTGGTTTCCATTTCAGTTTTGGCTATAGATTTTCCAGTTTTGGTTCTGGTTTCGATTTCGGATTTCGTTTCAGATTCGTTTCTACTTCCGATTCTGGTTCAGGGCAAGGTTCTACTTTCGATATAGAGTTTTGTTTCGATTATTGGTTCTAAATTCATTTGAGTTTCGGTTTTGGTTCCAGATTTGTTTCCAGTTTTGTTCTAGTTAAGATTCCGGATTAGATTCCAGATTCGTTTCTAGTTTTGGTTTTGGTTTCGATTCCGGACTTGGTTAGCGTTTTTGTTTTTGTTTCGGTTTTAGTTTTAGATTCGTTTTTGCTTTCGGTTCTGATTCATTATAGGGTTAAATTTCCGGTTCAGAATTTGGTGTGCCATTTGGTTCCAAATTCGTTTCCAGTTCTGGTTCTGGTTCTGGTTCTGGTTCTGGTTCTGATTCTGGTGTACGTTCGGATTTCGGTTCAGCATTTGGGTTTTCATTTGGTTCCGGCTTCGCTTCCAGATTCGTTTTCTTTTTCAGTTCTGGTTCATGGTAGGGCCTTTACATATGCTTTCCTTTCCTAAGATTTACATTCAAGTCAGGATTAGATTGAAGTGAAACCTTTTTGTCTTCGTAATTAAATTAGTTTTAAATATATTGTTATGCCCATTTATACTGCTACTAGTTTCTAATGGCATACCAACATAACAGTAGTTTATAACGGTAGGAAGAGTGTAATAGGGCATAGCACACAAATTCGCACACTGTTAACAACAACAACAACAACACAAATTCGCACAATAGATTCAGCAAAATTCCCAAGAAACAAACTAAAGTTATATTACTAATTCTAATTACAGATTTTTATTCTCTACCAGAAGCCAGAGGCCTTCTGATTTCTTATCGAAGTAGACTATCATGCAACTAGAACAGTTTTTCTTTGTGTGTTGGCAAATGCCACTTTTTGGTTTTTATTCGGAGTTGAGTATGTTGCTATCGAAACTTGATGTCTAAAACTTCGGAAATAAAAAAACTATACTGTATGAATATTTTACATTTAGTACGTGGTAATAAACCAAAATTTATTGAAAATAAATTTTCACCATCAATGCCGTCTGTGTTATTTATCTCCAGCTAGTAAGAAGTAATTGCTTTCCCCTAAGACATCCAACGTGAGTAAAGAAGTATTCACCTCAAACATTTAATTCAATAAATGCAGTTATCTCAAACATACTACTTGAAAAACACTTTGTTCGTGTAGTTATGAAATAACTGGACACAAAAGCGATGTGTCACTTTTAACAACAATGCTGAATGCAAACAACTAAATGGGATTACATGCTATGTTTATTAAAACGAAATATACCAAATATATTTGAACGCCCTAAACAGTGTGAAAATAAAATTAAACCGAAAACATTTCATTTGGCGCCGAAAAAACGAATAAAAATGGCGCCATCAAAGCAGGAGGCAATGCGTTGCAATGGCGTACTATGGGGCATTTTCGAGAAACTTATCTAAAAATCTAAAATCTTGGTAATCGTTAGGCTTTTAGTGCAGGTAATACAAAAGAGTTTTAAAGCTGAAAAACAAAATATGAGTAAGAACGTAAAAACTGAGTATTGAAGAAATATTTTCGAAAATTAAAATTTTTGTAGCATTTTTTAAGTGTTAAGTTATTTTAGTTTGAAATTCGACTTTCACAGGTTTTGTTTTACTCAACTCAGTTTTTTAGATTTTGAGATGCTAAATTCGAAAACATAAATAAATGCCGAAAACTACGAAAATTTACTAAATTTCATAAATCTTAAAAAAGTTTAAGCATTTTTTCAAAGTATTTAACAAACTTTACGAATAAAAGCTTTTACGATGTGATTTAAAACTAGGACCTTATCATACTAATATAGCTTCTCAAAATATTTAAGAAATGTGCTTTTAAAACTAAGCGAAAGCTACAAAAGTTTGATTTACATTAAAAAAAACCCTACAACAGTTTTTAAAAATAAGTTTCTAATTGTTTTTTTTTTTTTTTAACATTTTAACAGCACCTCAAGAGCTATAAGGAATATAATTACATTTAAATTATATATATTTCAATATATTTTCAAATCGTTTTTCAAAAATAAGTTTAAAAAATGTGTTTGTTTTTAAAAGAAAACAACATTTGACGGCATATTTGATTTTGAGATAAATCTCGGCAAAATACGCCATAGTGCGGCGCCATAGTGCATTTGTTGAGAAATAAACCACTGCTTTAATTAAAAAAGATCGCAAATGAAAAATTCTATAAAGTATTGTAAAGCAATTTAAATGCTCATGGGTTACAAAAGGTCGGTAAATTGAATACCAAAAAAAAAAAACCCAAATAAACACAAAAATATTTCCATGATTAAGAGAAATGTCAAAAAGCTTGCATGCGTTCTATTTTATTAAAAATAGTTTGGGTCATTTTTCGTGGCATGTTTTTAGTTACAAAACATTTAATTCGCATTTATAATCAATACAACGTTCTAGAATTTCAATTTATTTGCTCGATCACATTGCTATTGTTGGTTGGTTAGAGAGATTTTGTGTTTCGAAATAGCTGATATAAATACGCGACAAGCACAATGCCGCCAATGAAAATAAAATATTTTGTTTGTTCTTTATTGCTGTACGTGCTGTATTACAGGTAAGTTGGGCATATGGTACAAAATACATACATACATATATATCAAGGTGTGAACCGATTTAAATAACATTACGGTTTCGGTTTAGGTTTTGTAACATGTTTCGGTTTCGGTTCCGGAATAGTTCTTCAACATTTATTTCGATTTCGGTACCATTCTAGTTTCGGTTTCAAAGTAAAAAAAGAACACAAGTTTGTGAATATAAAAATTTAATGAATTTATTACTTAGCTACCAAATTCAAGTGGCTTAAAATAGGTCGAACTTCTTAGAATTTTCATACCATACATGGATCATAAACTTCTCTACGTTGCTAAGTCTCTAATCTTGGTAACATTTTACAAAACATTGCGCAATCGCGTTTTGACTTTCAAAAATTCCACTTTCTTCTTTTACTTTTTTGATACTGAGTTGAAAACGCGTCTTGTAAAAAAGAAATATTTGTCCACAAAATTGAGTAAAAAATTAAAACAAAAGTCAACGTCGGTCGGAACCGGTTCCGTATTTTGAGCCGGTTTCAGTTTCTCCCTTTTTCTAAGCAAAATAACGGTGGCGGTTTCGGTTTCGGTTAGAGTCCTTGATATATTATATATACATGTGTGATATACATTCTCGAGGGTTTAAGCCCCCAGCTAACCAAACGCTGTGCACTGTGAAAGTACTGCCTTGTGAACTTAAGAGGCGTTTAGCCTAGGGCTCAGATCAACTCCCGACGAAATGCTTGACGTTATTACTGGGGGGATGGGTAAGACGGTAGAAGTTCTAGAGTTCAGTTTTACTTGCATTGTGTGCCGCATATTCATATTTGTTGTCTGTTTGGAATTTTTCTACTAAAATAAAGATTTTATGCCCCAAAACCGAACAGCCAAAGTCTACTTTCTGCTTGACTGAATTCGTAATAATAAACTAACTCGACTTGGTTGTGCAAAAAGGCAAGCTGTTTACAGGGTTAAGAAGTGTTTATAAGTGGTGTAGTCAAGACGTTGTAAGCACTATTTATAAATCCATAGCTACATTTGTAGCTTCTCCTTTCAATAGACTAAATTCACCAGCTAGCGACCATCAAAGAGCACTATATATTGAGAGTTATGGGTTAGATACAACAAACAACTGCAGCCGAACTCTGAAGCCTAAAACCATCTCCGTCTACGGCTACCCACCCATGTTTTATGCCTATACTATTTATTTTTATTTATTTTAACCTTTTGGTAACTACTTTTGATGCTTTCGATATAATTGTAAGTATATCAGCTGGGTTCCGAAATAAGAAACTTTTATTATGAGGAAGTATTAACTGCACCCTAATAGAAAACTTTAAATCCAATTAAATTATTAAATTGAATTATTTAAATTTGTTTGTATTTTTAAATTTTTTTAGGAAGAAAAATAAATGAATATCCCTGTTTCAGTTTTGTGGATTTCACTAGTCAACTCAAAAGATTTTCGAGTTATTAAATCCAAATTTAACAGAAGCATTATTTTAGCTTCCAGCTAAAACTAGGTGAGAATGGAAAAATTTATTAACTATTGCACTCACGAAGTGAAAACTTCTTTCTTTTCTTAAAAATAACAGTTATTAAGCTCCATTTTTAATTGGTTCTGAGTTATAAGTGAACTCTGTATTCCAGTTTTTTTGACATTCTCGCTGATGCGTTAAATTATGCCGACGTTTGCAATGTAAATTCGAATTAAAGTGAAAGTGAAAGAAAGCAAATGTGCCTATCATTGCATGAAAAAATATAAAGTTAATCAAAATGTATAATTTATGGGTTTCATTGGAAATATTGACGCTACTGGTGTAGCCATGTTACATTGTATGTAGTTGAATGCTTACGCATCAGCGTAGCGTGAAATTTGAATATGGGACACTGAATTTCTTTCACTCAGCTGAAGCATGAAGTTAATTTGAAACGGAATATCGACGAAATGAATCAATATGTTTATCGTTATACACAAATGCACAATAGTTCATAGAAATTCAGTTTACATATTGCATTAAAAATTTTGAAACATATTCATCTAAATGTATTTATGACCATTTTGCTGCTATAATTTCAACCCTTTTTATGTGTAAACTTGTAAATATATATTCCAAATATTTAAACAAATTTTAATAAAAACTGGTATCTGGCCTTAACATAGAATTTATACGAATTTTGCTTTGAAAAGAGTATCATAGCTTAAATATACTTAATACTAACATACATACAGCTGTGTTCAATATAATTGCATTGAAATTAAAATGGATATCGTTCGACGAAATAAGAAGCAGCTGTGATTCTAATAATTTTCATTTGAAATTTAGCTAATTGAGTATGCAGTTTTCTAGACCAATCAATTATAGTATAACACTCTGCAAGTTAGAGCTCGCTAAAAAATTTCCCTGAATTTTCAGCATTTTTTCCGTCAAGGGTGTTTGAGTGATTTCTTCCAAATAAATTTTGTATCGAAAATACCCAACATCCTGGACAAAATAAATTCAAAAATAAAGGTGAAGTTTCTAGGTACTTTTAACATGCACATTATTGTGCTAAAATTGAATAATCTATAAAACTGCGTACTCAAAAATTTTCTAAAATCTCTGCCCAAAAATATTGAAATTTTGATGTAAATTTTTAAAACTTTAATTAACTTTACTGAAGTTTGAAATTTAAATAAAAATCATCAAAAACACAGTGTCTTTTTATTTCGTCCAACGATATCCAATTTAATTTCACTGCTATTATATTGAAACCCACTGTACGTATTAAATTTATTCAAATCAATTACCTTCAAAGCTTTGGCATCGCTTTTTATAAACAAAATTGTAAACAAAAAAATTAATAAAATATTTTATGCGATAATATGTAATATTTTGCATATTTTAAGTTATTAATACCGATAAACGCGTGAGCCTATAATATTAAAATTTTGTATACATATACCGTTTATTAAAAAAAAAACATTTTAAACTATAAAAAAACATTATGAATGTTTAATAGGTGTCAACATTACCATTGACGACCGAATTCTGCAACAGAGGAACAAAAAAGAATTTGACTGAGATGATAAAAATAGGTTAGCGATGACTTGGGCATCCCGCTGGCTATTTGATACTCTAAGACCAAAATCGAGTAGGCTTTTAAGTGCCAATAAATGATGACGATGATGTTGCTCATATGCTCACAGGTTGCTTCTATACACATAGTTGGCGTTACGGGAAAGGTGATTCATCTTTCTGAGAACTTTCTTGTCAAATACTACACAGGATCGGTGCCATAAGGGACTCATAGAGCGCCCTCTTGAATCGTCTAAAAAACTTTACAGTCAACAGCCTAATCAGTTAAAATTTATATTTGTTGTTTTGTTCTTAAGGCTCACTGTTTTGTTGCATTCAAAATTTCATGCAGCCTTGTTAAATATGATTAGTAATTAATTAGACAGTTTGTTTTAATTTGTAATGATTATTTTAATTGTTTTTCAAGACAATTAAAAAAATAAAAAAATCAGAAAAATAAAATAAAAAATCATCAAAAGTAATCAAATCGATTTTTTTTTTTGATTATTTTTGATTATTTTCAGTATTGCTGATTTGTGTGCTTCTACAACACTACTGAAAAAAAATCAAGAAAAAAAATTAAAGAAAAATCAAAAGTAATCAAAACAACTTCTTTTTGAATTATTTTAGATTTTTTTCAATAATCGTAAAAAATCGTGATTTTTTTTTATTCTTTTTTTATTTAATTGAAAAATAGTCATTAAAAATTGAAAGTAATTGGTAATCAACCATTAACTGAATGCTTAAGAAAATAATTAATCAAACCAGTAATCATTACGATTAGTAATCATTATTTAACAGGTCTGGTTTCACCTCACAATGGTTGCCGGGGCGCAGGGGACCGCACTCTTTATTTTGTGACAGCAACTACACGGTCTTTCTTCTTTCACCAATCTTATTTTGGTTTTAGTGGCTAGGAACATCATTTGGTAAAGCCGTGTAAGCTTTGCAGGAAATTGAAATTAATAAATGGCAGCTTTGCAGGAATACTTTTCAAGCTGCTAAAAGATGCTTTGAAATCGACAAAAAAGATGATATGACAAGCACAGTAAGATTTGAAGCGATGAACTTGAGATGTCAGTTACCATTACCACATTGCTGTCACTAGCCAGTAACGTTGGAATCAGACCTGTTAAATTTGATTAGTAATTTGTAATCAATTAATTAATACAATTTTTTTTAGTTGGTAATGATTATTTTAATTGTTTTTGAATAATTTTTTTTATTATTTTAGATTTTTTTTAGTATTGTTGATGTGTGAATTTTTGTGTTATAGAAAATAATAATAAGAAAAAAAAAATAACCAAAAGTAATCAAAATCATTTTTTTTGATTATTTTTGATTTTTGTAATAATAGTAAAAAATCATGATTTTGTTTGATTATTTTTTTAATTAAGGGAAAAATAATCATTAAAAATTTAAAGTAGAATGTAATCAATCATTAAATGGATTCTCAAGAAAGTAATTAATCAAACCGGCAATCATTACCATTAGCAATCATTATTTAAAAGTTCTGGTTGGAATTGGAACTGCTTGCTATGATAGCACATCAATAAATTTTCTTGCAAGAGTAATTCGTACTGGGGGAGGCCAACGAAAGCCTTTTAGCTATAAAAATGAATATAATACTCTTCAACTCATATTGTTACACTGAAAAAAAATTCCGAGAGAGAAAAGCTCTACAGTTGCTCACTTGCTCTAGAAAACCGACAATTGAATGTATAATTACCGTTACTATGCGCATTAATTTCGGTTGACCTTTTTATTGCATCCTCCTCACATAGAGATATATATACATGAAGTGAATGTAGTTTTTGTTTTCACACAAGTGTATATTAGACGGTATGGATAAAAAGAAATTTGTTCATGCAACTCCAATGAAGAGCTTTCGCTAGGAAGAAACAATTAAATATGTCGATTTGGTTTTGCTTGGGTTTTCTTGGCATACATTCCATAATGTTTAAAGTTTAGTTTTCTTGATACAGTCTAGGCTGCATGTATTGAATCCTTTACTTTTTGCCAAAGTGACCTAAAATAATTTAAAAAGTTTCATATTTGGCGAAGACGTCCTTGTGTTTCTTTTTATCGCTTTTTGTTGCCTTTTTCTTATCGCTGTTACAACAATGCATTTTACTGCATTGTATTCACTCTGACTTACACGTAGTTACTACCTACCTAACTGCTTTGCTTTTTATCCATCCATTCATTTCCTTTCCTGTACTGCATTAATATTACAAACTGTATAATTAAAATGTGAGACAAAAAGCTCGTACACATCCTTCGTCTTTTACCTAAAACAATAAATGACTGCAAATGTACAAGTCCCGGTGGATAAGTTTGTAAGTTGAGAAATTCGGCTGAAATAAAAGTTGTACAGAATTGTTTTCTGAAATAACAGAAAAAGTTTATCTAGAAGAATGAAAAGATATTTGAAAGCGATTTAAGAAGCCAAACTACGGGGACTTGAGTCTTGCGTCAGAGAGTTTTAACAATAATGAAGTTTATCCGAAGAGCGTGATTAGAGAAGCCATAGGCGTAATGTTCTAGAGAGATATACTTTATATTTGTAGAAATCATGGAGAATATAACAAACTCCAATCAAACTATTTTGAACACTCTAACCTATACTCGTATGTTGAGAAGATGAATGGGATATAGTGGAAATAGCGTTAACATATACCTAGCAAAAGTCCACGAAACCGTTCCCATTTGTGCTGGGTAGTGTTTCCATAAACTAAAGAAGTCTGTTAAATTTTCAGGAAAATATCGAAGACCTCAGCATAATAGAACTGTATCAAAGCGAAGGATTTTCTAAAGAAAATTTGCGCTGAGCTCAGCTGAGTATAAAGAGGAGTAAAAATGGAAGGTCAAAAAAAGATCAAGAAAACAGAGAAAGACGAGGACGATAAAAAGAAGAGGAAAAAGACTTGAAGAAGAAAAACGAAGACGGCGGAAAGAGAATAAAGAAGGCGAACCCAAAAAGAAGCAGAAATGACACATGGCTGGAAATCATTAGCCGACCTCGTGTATACATATCAACTCGCATGATCATACATACAGCTGTGTTCAATATAATAGTAGTGAAATTAAAATGGATATCGTATATTGTAGTATGACATTGTGCAAGATAAAACTCGCTCAAAAATGTCCCTAAATTTTCATAATTTTTTTGGTCAAGCGTGTTGAGTGATTTCTTCCATACAACGCATGAAGAAAAATTAATTTTGTATGGAAAAAAATACAAAACATTCTTAACGAAAAAAAATTCAAGAAAATCAGGGGAAAATTGAAGGTACTACTAATTTGCACATTATGATGCAAAAACTGAATGCGCTATACAACTGCGTACTCAAAATTTCTCTAAAAATTCTGCCCAAAAATATTGAAATTTTGATACAAATTTTTAAAAGTTTAATTAACTTTACTGAACTCTGTGTAAACTTTGAATTATCTTTTTATGCAGTTTCTGTTATCGAATTCATTATATTTTAAATGAAAATTATTAAAATCACAGTTTCTTCTTATTTCGTCGAACGATATCCAAATAAATTTCACTACTATTATATTGAACACAACTGTATCTACATTTATAGAAGTTACTATTTTGTAAGTGCACCGAGCAGCAAGGAGTAGTGCAAGGATTTCCTGCTCCACTGTCATTTTGTTTTCTTTTACGCCATACAATTTCGTGCCCCCAACCCGCGCACCCTATGACAATTCAATTTCAACTTACCTTGCGCTTCTGCCATTCGCACGCTTCCGCTTACGGTTAGAAGAATACAGAGTACCGTGAGAAACTGACAAAACAATGACAATGTGGCCGTAATGGTGGTTCTAATGGTAGCGGTGGTGGTAGCGTTGCTGCTGCTCTTGTTATTGTTGCATAGCCGATGACGAGTCAGGTATGCTTGTGGTGAGGTTTTTGTGTGCTGTTGCTGGTGGTGGTGGTGGTGGTGGTGACGTTGCAGTTTGTTGGCGCTAACGTTACTGTTGTAGCTTTTGTTGCTGTTATGCAACGGATCCGGAAATGGCGCCATTTGTGTTACTGACGCCATTATGGTGCGAAAAATGCAATACACAATTTGAGTTTTTTTGTATGTGTGTATGAGTGCGTGTGTTATTTTGCCTGCAAAGAGTTGAACAAATATGCATATAAGAATTAAAAGACATTGTGAGCGAACTGAATAAAAAGTAAATTTTTGCCAAAAATTTCAATAAAAACATATTTCACATGAAAATTGCTACGCTTATTTAAGTTTATTTCGTTAAATGATTTTCCAACAAATTCGGTGAGTTAGTGAGTGCGGCAGGCTGCTAAAGCGTGTGTCATACTCTCCGCGCAAACAAAATTGCGTAACAATTTTGCGAACAATAAATTCCCCATCAATTTTACTAATTAAAAAGTTGCCACTTTGCTGAGTAGCTCACGGCGGGCATAGCGATACACAAAAAGGAATAAGAACTTGGACTAGAAAAATGAAGAACACAAAATTATAATAAAAACAAGAAAAAATTTGTAAGGAAAAGGTGTTTCAGTTCGCATGAAAATGCAAATTATATACCCAGATATAGGTTTTAGTGTG
The DNA here is from genome assembly GCA_949987695.1 of Merzomyia westermanni. Taxonomy (NCBI): domain Eukaryota; kingdom Metazoa; phylum Arthropoda; class Insecta; order Diptera; family Tephritidae; genus Merzomyia; species Merzomyia westermanni. The sequence goes on along the minus strand of OX465288.1, from coordinate 159,020,690 downwards.
GTCTGAACTTGCACTCCAGTTGACAGACGCTTTTTATTATGGTCTAATGCAGGAGCGGTAACAGAATTGACCACCCAACTCTGCCTGATTTGCTTGCATACAGTTGAGTTCTTCTTGAAATTCATTTTATTTTATTTTATTTTGTTTTTTTATTTCTTTTATTTTGTTTTATTTTAATTTACTTTATTTTATTACGTTATATTTTAATAACATTTTTTAAATTCTATTTGATTTGATTTAATTTTATTTTATTTTGTCTCATATTATTTTATTTTATTGCATTTTACTCCAATTAATTAATTTTATTTCATTTTATTTCATTTTATTCCATTTTACTTTATTTACCTTTATTTTAGTTTATTTTATTTTGTTTCATTTTATTTTATTTTATTTAATTTTGCTTTCTTTTATTTTATTTTATTCAATTTTTTTTAGCTGTATTTTATTCTGTTTTACTTTATTTTATTTCATTTTATTTAATTTAATTTCACTTAATTTAATTTTATTTCATTTAATTTAATTTTATTTCATTTCATTTAATTTAATTTTATTTTATTTTAGTTAACTTTATTTTATTTCATTTTATTTTATTTTATTTTATTTTATTTTATTTTATTTTATCATATTTTATTTTATTTTGTTTTATTTTATTTTATTTTCTTTTCTTTTCTTTTCTTTTCTTTTCTTTTCTTTTCTTTTCTTTTCTTTTCTTTTCTTTTCTTTTCTTTTCTTTTCTTTTCTTTTCTTTTCTTTTCTTTTCTTTTCTTTTCTTTTCTTTTCTTTTCTTTTCTTTTCTTTTCTTTTCTTTTCTTTTCTTTTCTTTTCTTTTCTTTTCTTTTCGTTTCATTTCTTTTCTTTTCTTTTCTTTTCTTTTCTTTTCTTTTCTTTTCTTTTCTTTTCTTTTCTTTTCTTTTCTTTTCTTTTCTTTTCTTTTCTTTTCTTTTCTTTTCTTTTCTTTTCTTTTCTTTTCTTTTCTTTTCTTTTCTTTTCTTTTCTTTTCTTTTCTTTTCTTTTCTTTTCTTTTCTTTTCTTTTCTTTTCTTTTCTTTTCTTTTCTTTTCTTTTATTTTCTTTTCTTTTCTTTTCTTTTCTTTTCTTTTCTTTTCTTTTCTTTTCTTTTCTTTTCTTTTCTTTTCTTTTCTTTTCTTTTCTTTTCTTTTCTTTTCTTTTCTTTTCTTTTCTTTTCTTTTCTTTTCTTTTCTTTTCTTTTCTTTTCTTTTATTTTATTTTATTTTATTATATTTTATTTAATTAAATTTCATTTAATTTTATTTTACTTAATTTTATTCTATTTTATTTCATTTTATTTTATTTTGTTTTATTTTAATTTATTTTATTTTATTACGTTATATTTTAATAACATTTTCTAAATTGTATTTGATTTAATTTAATTTAATTTAATTTTATTTTATTTTGTCTCATATTATTTTATTTTATTGCATTTTACTCCATTTAATTTAATTTTATTTCATTTTATTGTACTTTATTTTAGTTTATTTTATTTTGTTTCATTTTATTGTATTATACTTTATTTTATTTAATTTTGCTTTCTTTTATTTTATTTTATTTAAGTTTCTTTAGCTGTATTTTATTTTGTTTTACTTTATTTTATTTCATTTCATTTAATTTAATTTTATTTTATTTTATTTTATTTTATTTATTTTTTTTTTTTTAAATTTTATTTTATTTTATTTTAATTAATTTAATTTAATAAAAATTTTATATGAGCAGGGTGTGAAGATAAAGAAGATGAACGACGAGCAAGACAATCGAAGAAGAGTAACAAGGACAAGGATAAGGAAAAAGAGTCGGAGAATTAGAGGGAGATGAAATTAAAATGGAAGAAGAGGAACGGAAGGGAAGAGTAAAACGAGAAAATGATGTGCATATAAGAAGGAAGTCAGGACAACGAAATCCCAGCGCATTAGTAAATACACATATATTAACTACGTGCAAGGCGTTTTGGAATATGCCCGCTGTAAACTATGCGTGCACTAAGGGCGATTTAATGTGCAAAGTGAAGATTCGACGCGCTCAAGCAAATAGCATCCGCACCAGTAGCGGTAGTACCTGATTGGCAAAAGACTACCCACATATGTAGGCAAGCCTCCCTTAACCTTTCTCTGAGTTCTCTGCCTTTATGAACAACAACAAAAACAACTAAATTTCCTCCATTGCCAGTTCTGTTTATCACTCTTGGGTATAATAAAAAAAACTAACTAAAACTAAATTAGTGTACGAAATACAAAACTGAAATGCGGAAAGTGGCGAACAAATTTAGTGTCACTTCATTGCCGGGCTTTTGTTTGCGCATTGCATACTCAATCGGGAAATGACTAACGCTAACGTTAAGGCTCTGCTCTGTAGTTGCGCGTACATATATTGCCGCTGCTATGCATAAATGAATTATGAAATAATTGCTTTAAGCAAACGCTTTTGCAAAGCCACTCAGCGCCACCAAATGCCTGCACTATTCACTTTCCTTATTTAAAGTCCATGAACTAAGTCTTGTTGTTGTGCACTCGTCCGTACGCGTGTCCTTCCTCACGACTATTGCCTTTGTGGTGGAGTGTAGAATTTGTTCATAACGCTTTCAATAATTTAAATGTTAATGCTACACACTTAAACTACTTAATGTACTCTGTGGGCCGAGCTGTTTGGTAGTTTCTACTTCTTGCATTGTGCGCACTGCTTGATCCGGCTTTGAAATGTGCGCACTACAAAACATTTAACCTCTATCTAAAGCACTTTTCATTTTATTGTTACAACAATGTTGCTAGTTTGACATTGCTCTGTCGCTTGCTTAATACCGCCTCTATCCTCGTTCTGCCACCAACCATTTCTTGGCTCTGCCTTTGATTTGTCGAGAGTTGCAAGTAAGAAAAGTTCTTGCATTACAGTTGCAGGAGGGGAATGGCGGCAGCCATATGCCCCGCTGTGCTTTATGGACTGTCGCCATTCAGTCAACTCAACGACTGTCGCTACTTTTGCCTTCGTTTTGATTTTCATGCGTCAACATTTTAATTACAGATTTTTCTGATTTTTTTTCTTGTTATTCTGAGGCACACACGTACCGTGGGTTAAATTGAATCGTTAGTTGGATATTTTTTTAAGTAAAGAAAATATTTAAATAATATCAGTCCAAAAATATAGAAACTATCAATGACATAACTTTTATTAATAATATTATTAAAAGCTGG